>JAWWTY010000123.1:44747394-44780008 GCA_035222235.1 Margarornis squamiger | reverse complement strand
TGTCCTTTGTTAAACCTCTTTATCGACACTAAGGTGTTGGCTTCCAAGCTTTTGGAGGGAATTCTAACTGAGTTTTGAAACTATAACAAAACTAAAGGTATGAGAAGGAACAGCTAGAAGAGTTGATTCTATGATAATGACAGAACGAAGACTACTTAAGACTACATATTACCCTGCACTTTGCTTGTAAAAATTCCCCTTAAAAACTGAAGTAAGCAATCAAGCAAGGAACCTATTTTACTAAAACAGCAAAGTAAAAGAAGCTCTTAGAAATAAAAAGAATTTTCACAAAAATTAAAGGTACATCCTAGAAGAAAAATATGAAATTACATAAAAACTTTAATCCATTAATATGTATTTATTTTTCTAAATATAAACCCCTAACAACAAAGAGCAAAAGAGATTTCAAAGAACAAGTTGTTAATTACATAAAACTTAGTGAGGAAAAAAGAACTTTTTCAAACATATCAGAAGCAGGACTCCAACCAAAATCAAATTTTAATAGACAACTGAAATATATTGACCGATCTTGAGAAAGACAAGGCCATAGTATAAAATTTAAATGAATTCTATTCACTAATACACAAAGAATGAGGAGGAGGGAGCAACTGTCTCATATTGAAGTGTCGGATGTCAGAATAGTTCAAAATACATTGTAGCAAGACAATACAACACATTTGTTAACTAGGAGAACTAAGGAAATTCAAATATCAAATTGCTGAAGTACTGATGATGGTAACCAATCTATGAGACAAATTAGCCTCACTGAAGGGCAGTGAGGGGTATCCAGGTGTTTCTAGGTGTGCTTGACTTCAAAACTGAGACTATCAATAAATACTATGAGAAAGACAGACTTATTAGAGAGTGAAGTAACTATAATACACTGGAAAAGGTCAATGTGCTTTGTGTAAAGGAAATGTGATTTGCAACATAATTTTTGCTTCTTAAATCTGCTGGAGTCCTTTGATAGAGTTAATGGTGTGGGTAAAGATACGTTTAGAATAGTGAGCTAAAATCTACAGCTGGCTCTAAAGACCAGAAGTATCTTGTGGTATTAACTCTAGAAATGGGAATGAAATGGCAGATGAAATTCGATGTCAATGAGTGCAAAATAATGCATTTGGTGGCAAAACCACAGTAACTCTACTATCGATGCAACATAATGAGCTCTGAAAGATCTTGTAGTCATTATGAGTAGATTTCTGAAAGCATTAGCTGAATGTTCAAAGGCAATTAAAGTGGTAAATAGAACTTAGGAAATATTAGGAAAGTAACAGAGAACAGAAATTTTTGTTATGACAGCATGTAATGTCTGGTGAGTCTACGTCTTGACTTGTGGGTGTAATTCTGATCATCCCTGTTAAAAAGATGCAGCAGAACTAGGGCAATTTAAGAGGTGGAAGATAAGTCAGGTCAGAAATATGGAGACTAAAAATACTCTTCACTTTGGAAAACAGATGACTGATAAGAGTGTATGATAGGATTATGTAAAGTCTCAAACAATATAAGTAATACAACCAACTAAAGTTTACCTTTTATATTGTGTAGCAAAATTGTTAGGAAACAGGCTTAAAACAAAGAAAAGAGAAAGTCTTACTTATAGTAAATAAATACAATATAGTTTCAATTGTTGTGGAGTGATAGAGCTCAAAACTGGAGCTAGAAAAAGAATTAAGAAATTCATGTATGATAGGTCTATTAAGAACTGATAAAACGAAAGGTCCAGAGACAATCTCAAGATCAAAATATCCTTAGCTCCTCATAAACCATAGCTCTTTGGCGACTCCACTTCTGTAAATAAATGCTACACTTCATATTAAAGACGTGTCAATAGACAGGAAATTTCAAAAGGCCTGTAGTAATTAACCACAAAGGTTTCCTCTGCCCTAAAATTTAAGAACCATCAGTGTATTTTATATAACTAGTCACAAGATTCTGAGATGCGAGTTTTCCTACTGTACAAAGCATCTAATTTGCCTTTTTTTTTTTAAAAAATAAACATTTAAGGCAGAAAGTTTGGGAATTCATTTAAATAGAGCTTTTCTGACACATCTGAGAGAGAATTTGTTTTGACAGGTAATTTACTGATCACATTATCTAAAGCCTAACTTATTCCTCACTGGGTTTTGTTTTAGATATGGTGGGAAATAAGCTGTTGAAAAAGCATACCCTGTATTTGTCCTATTGAACTTACCAAATAAGTCTATATTGAAATAATATGAATTTAACTAACCTGAAAAGATTCCAGTCATTAAAAAAAAAATAAAAAAAAAAAAATAGAGTTTAGATAGCAACATAGCACCTTAATGAAGGGAAGAATTTTTCTATATGTTGTTTTTCCCCCACAGACCCTTTGTCTTCTATTAGACTGAGTTACTAAATGGCTGCCACACTCTGCCTTAGAGATAGCTTTATTTAAGTGATGAACAGGGAATTTTTGAGTTGGATCACAGGTCAAAAGCCCAGGTGTATGCCTGCACACTAGAAGAAAGGGAGGCTCTTCTGAAATCTGTTCTTGTATTTCCACATTTAAATTATCAATAATTTTTTTAAAAACATAAAAATATGGCTGATGTAACTTAAAGGTATCACACAAAAACCGGGGAACAATAAATTTCATTGATGATGACAAGAAATTGCTGAAAGTAACTTGATCATTTGCTATCAGGGTACAGGCAAGCAAAATGTATTTTAATCCCACCAAGCATGTGGTCGCATATCAAGGACAGAGGAGGGCTGTAACCTGGGAAGCAGGAAAAGAAAAAGATTTGGAATATAGCATGAAGGAAGGGGGGTGATGAGGTTTCTCACAAATGAATTAACTATTCATGCTCACACTCCCCACAAAGGTCAATATGATCTTTGAATATAGAAATAGAGGAGTTTTCAAACTAGAGAGATTTTTATGCTACGGCAGCAATTATTGGAAACACCCAAACATCCCACACTATATTTTGGTTAACATCTTTAATGCTAAACAAAGGTCCA
This sequence comes from Margarornis squamiger, assembly GCA_035222235.1. NCBI lineage: Eukaryota > Metazoa > Chordata > Aves > Passeriformes > Furnariidae > Margarornis > Margarornis squamiger. The sequence goes on along the minus strand of JAWWTY010000123.1, from coordinate 44,777,020 downwards.
CTTTTTTTAATCTTCATGGAGATAATTATGGAGATTGGATGATTCAGAATTGTGCAGTCTCAGCAAGACAAATTATGGGCAGGAATAACTGTGTCTTTTGTTAAATTCATACTTTACATGTATTTATATATATGTCAATATACATAGAGTTCATATGCTTAGAACCCTCCTAAACAGGTTGACATGGATATTTACATAGAATTTTCAAAATACATTATGTCCTCTTATTTTTATTATAAGTATTTCTTGTTTAGATTGTTCTATCAAATTATGCAATGATAAAATATTACTGAAATATAAATACATATATTTCTGGGAATGTACATATTTAAAAAGCAAAATTTATGCTATTAAAAGGGTGGGTCAGGAATTATTTATTAATTAAATAACATGAGAACAGTTTTTCCTAATTTCTATTTTTCTGCTTTTACACTGCCTCACATGTCTACGTATTTTGTCTTCTCAGCATCAGTCATCACTAAAACCTACTGACATTGATGAAGTGAATACTCTGCTGCAAACTTTCCTGTGGGGGAGTCCCATCAGTGACAGATGCTGATTCGGAAGTGCATACTGTGACTATCCCAGCGGTGTTACATGGCTGTGTTTCCTTTATTTTGCTTGAGCTCAGCTGTTCTTCAAACCAGCTTTCTTACCATACCTGTAAAGATTTCAATTTTACCTGGGACAAAACTAGCAATTCAACCAATTTGACTGCAGTCTGCTAAACTAGCCTCATCTCCTCAGTGCCTTTGGATAATGAAACCTTCCAGATATAAATTCTCCAGTTGTGTGAAAAAAATTACATTGGTATTGGTATCACTTCAGATTCATGAGTCTACAAAATGGCAATATAATATACAGTTTCTGAATTTAGCAACTGAATATCTTCAACCATAGCTACTTAAAGTGTACCTGGTCAGCATGTTTGAGACTTTATTTCCTGAAGCTCTGAGATGATTCTGCCAGGCTAGATATTGTAGGCAATAGAGAGATTCATAGGATAATCATCTGTAATGCAGGAAAATACCTGTTCATTACCATCTTTACATATATGTTCAGGGTCACAAGCTGAAATGCTATCAAATGAAATGCATTCCTGGTTTGATAAAGAGATGAAAAAAAAGCACTTTATCACCAATTTGTATTACCACATGTTATGTAACGAAGTAAAATCATGTTCAATTTGCTTGCTGTTCCCCACTAAGGCAACAATGCTGAGTCATCATCAGTAGAGTCTTATTGAGGATATTGTTTTTTAGGTCTTTGGAAAAGGTACTCTACCAGGAGCTGAGGTCTATATGTTGATCTGTATCTAATAAGTGTTCTGGTCTCATTTATTCTCCTGTGTTCATTCCATGACTCTTACTAATTAAAATGAAATTCTGAAATAAATAGCCCCTCAGAAGACTAAAGGACTTTCTATTGCTAGAAATTAATCATACTTTACTCATTACACTGAATATATTTTCTTAAAATGTTTTCAAGTTCTAAGAACAAACCAAGATCTCATTCTAAGGCCTTCAGTGTTTACTAATGTAACTTTAAAGCTACAAACATAGGAAAAGAGTTAAAGATTCTTTGTGTTGTGTAGTTGCCAGGGCTGATTTTGAGGTTTTCCCTAATTAACTAAACAAGTGAAGCTGATGGCTTTGGGGTTCTTTGTGGATGTTTCCACAACAGATTAAAAATAAAGTTTGCTGTTGATAATAATAATAGCAATAATAATATCATCACTCTTCACAACTCAATGCATTGTTAAACATAAGGAACCATAATAAAGCACTTTTAAATACAATTACAATATCAGCAAGTAGTCAAAAAGTAAGAAGCTGGCTGAATCTTTTATGTTTCAATATAGTTACAATATTGTGTATGTTGGTACCTCATATATTTGTCCCATGTTAAGTACAAAAGATGAGATTTCTGGCTTACCTAAATGCACTATGATTTTAGTCTGTGATGATCCAATGGGTTCCAAATTCATATAAAATAAAAAAATCAGGAAAGTATATGTTCCATTTTTGAAATATTGGTTACACAAGTATATCCCTGCTTGCCTCCATTAGATCCAGGCTTAAAGCCAAAACAAAATTTACTTCCTTTTCAATGCTACATTTATTTATTATTTTTCCAGCTTGTCTCTGTTTACTTACATTCAGTAAAGCTTAGCCTCAAATGCTTTGAAAGTTCCCCTTACACACTTCCCCTTACAGACTTACCTATCGTGGTTGGAGCTTTTGATGAAGTTATATGACAGATTCAACACAATCCTTGATGCAGATTAAATAACCTAATTTTAATGCATGTTGCAACGGTTCAAGAAAATTACATTTTCAGAAAAAAAAAAAAAAAAACAACAACAAAAAAACCCAAACAAACAAAAAAAACCACCAACAAACAGAAAACCCCACAACAAATTCTCATTTCTTACCTGATCTGGAGGCACCATATAAATGGCTGTGTGATAAGAGTTTACGGAGATAACACAACACCTGCTATTTGCCTGGTGTGGTGGTTTGCTAAAGGCCACAGGAAGAACCTGCCCACCAGCTGGAAAATCTCCAAAACCAATTTCGCAGGAAATTTGCAGGGCCTGATTCTCAGAATCTGATCACAAAACATATGCCTAAATCCCATGAACAGCCAGATTTGGCAGGTATTCTCAAGCATAAGTATGGCAAGCACCACATAGCAACAAAGTGGTTGTAAGTAGACTTCATTAAGGTGCACGGTAGGTTTTCTCTCAGGAAATAGCAGCCAGACGGAGCACCACTGATACTACCACTGTTTTATCTAATTATTTCCCTCACCCAAGCTGTGAAGGCCACAATTCATTCCCTTCACCTGTCAGGAGGGATTAAAGTATACACCTAGTACCTCTTCTCCAGGTGCTTCTTCATTGCTTTTTTCTTTTAGATTGGGATGTGCTGTTGAAGAGCCTTTCCACACATCTCCATTTAGTGCCCTGTGGACAATGTTAACAGTATTGTCTTTCCAGTTGCCTCCATTGAAAGTCCTGAAGTGCTTTTTTCATGCCCCCGTGGGTGGTGATAAACTAGAAAATACATTCCAGGAGCATCATTCTTCCCTCCAGTTACTGATGAGCATTCAGTCTTTCAGGGCCAGGCTACAGCTAGCCTGAAATAAAATTCTGGAGAGCACATACTGTGCAAGTCAGTCCTTAGTACTGTTCACACCTGCTACTGCGCTGTACTCCATGGTGCAGCCATAGCCTGAGAGGATGGCAGGCATCTCATTGCACGTGACCTGAAATTGTTTAATGTCACAGAGAAGAATTAAGAATTTATTTTACTGGAGACACATAAGGGTGCACACAGAAGACTGTAAGGTAATGGTTAGTGTACTTCAAATAAAGCTGTGATCTGAGTACCCTTTCCTCTCTATGAGAATTTTCTCTCTATTCTTATAGTGTCAGTTTAATTACAGAGTGCTGGGTTAACTTTTGAATACTTTCTATTCCAGCAGAAACTGCCATGCTTATGGACTTTCCTGTAGACTATTGTTTGGACTTCCTTTGTATCAGATAAACAACAGCAGAATTAAAATCTCTAATAATGCCTCTTTAAGACAGATATAATTATTAAATACAATAAAGCACAAACCAGGTTATTGCAGTGGTCTTAGGGATGATCATAAGAAGTCTTTACAGACTTTTATCAGGAACATGGACAGATAGTACTTAATTTCCAGAGCAGCAGGATAGTTTGAATTTTCTTCAAATTTTCTTTTCTTTGAAATCCAGCGTTTCCCTATGTAAATGTAAAAACATAATTAGCAGAGGCAAAATATAAAATATGAATAAGGTCTTTTTTTATACCAGAATAGAATACTTTGTGATAGAATAGAATAGAATAGAATAGAATAGAATAGAATAGAATAGAATAGAATAGAATAGACTGCTTCAGTTGGAAGGCACCTAGATTGTCTTGTCCCACTGCCTGACCACTTCAGGGTTGATCAGAAGCTAAAGTATTATTAAACATGTTGTCGAAATGCCTCTTAAGCACTGACAGCCTTAGGGTGTTAACCACCTCTCTAGGAAGCCTGTTCCAGTGTTGGAACACACTCTTGGTAAAGAAATACTTCCTTATGTCCAGTCTAAACCTCCACTGGTGCAACTTTGAATCTTTGAACAATTCCCATACCGGATATCACTGGATACCACTGAGAAGAGATCAGCCATCTCTATCCACGTCTCTATGTCTGGAATCTATAGAGAGCAATGAGGTCACCCCTCAGTCTCCTTTTCACCAAACCAGACAAGCTCAAAGTCCTTAGCCGTTCCTCACAGCCCAGAACTTCCAACACTTTCACTAACTTTGTTGCCCTCCTCTGGATGCATTCAAGGACTTTCGAACCTTCTTAAACTGTGGGGCCCAGAACTGCACACAATTCTCCAGGTAAAGCTGCACCAATGATGAATGCAGTGGGATAATCATCTCTATATTGTGCTTTTAAGGAGGTAATAATTTCTCAGACCACTGCCTGCATCATGGGACTTATTTGCCCTGACCTATTTCAGTGAGAAGTACTCAAATAAAACATGCAATGTAAGTAATTTAATAGAGGTTATAGATTATCATAAAGAAGAAATTGGGAAAAGAAGTGTGATGGATAAGAAATAGAACAGACACACGCATGTCAATCTGCTAAACTTACTTGCTGTTTTGTAAGCTGCCAGCATCCAAGAAATATGACTATTCACTTATGGAAAAAGTAAAAACTTGACTTGCAACATCTTTCTACATTAAGAAAATACTACTACTACTCAGTATGGCTTTTTTATTTAATTACAGGCAGATCAGTGAAAAACAGATGGAAAAATCACAGGCATAGGTATAAAAATTCATTTGCTATGTTTACTCTCTGCAGTATGGAGAGTTATTGCCTAGGATTAAATGATGATTAATTGATGAATCAATATTTCATCCAACCTGTTCTTGCATCTTTATGCTGATAGGAATAATGAACTTCTGGTACAGCAATTGGAACATCTAATCACTGTGCATTCCATATTATTGGGTCAAATATTACTTGCATAGTCATACAACTATGGTCAGTGGGAGAGAGTAGTGGGTAATAATAATTAAAATATCATAATAAACCATTCTACTGACAATCCTGCAAGAGAAGGGGGATCAGCTCAAAATCTGCCTTGAAAAGAGTAACCCATATGAACTAGGAATGACAGGAACTGTGGAAACACTATTTATATTTGATGTCTTGCTTTCTGAAAGTAAACTGACATCAACTGATGTGACCTAAATCCAGCTTGTATGTAGTCTCCATGGTTGACCAATCCAGCATACTCTAAACTTCCTTGCTACAGTCTACTTGACAGAATAAAAGAGACACTTCTGGGATTGCCATCCAATGTGCAGAATCATTCTCAATACTGCAATCGCTTGGATAAAAAGCTTTTATCCTGTGTCTTTGGTTACAGTCTTAAAAATAGGTATTTATACATATGTATCTACATCTGCTTATCAAAAAAACAAGACCTCTTATCTCTAGAATGTGCAAATATTCCAATTAAGTGCATTATTAAAATAAAATATTAAATTATCTTTGTTTAATTTCATAGTTGTATATGTTAAATTATTAAACATTTAATCTTCATAAAAGCCAGTGAGAATCATGCTATCACTTTCTCCAGTGAAGTAAACCATTGAAAAAGTAAGACTTTCAACTGAATTTAGGATTTTCAAAGAAAACCCAGCTTTTAGATCATGGTAAGAAAACAGTGACTGTTCAAACAACTCTGCATGAAGATGTACAGTTCAATGAAGATGCAGATGTCCTCTGGATTACAAGTACTGATTTTTCTTGTAGCTGAAGCCTCTCAGTCCACGCCCCAACACCCTCGAAATTAAATGCCAGTTAAAAAAATCATGTAACAAGGCAGTAATATTTTCATTGACTATTTTATTATTACCACAATCGGAGCATGTAAAAGAGAGAAGGCAGAAGACACCGTCACATTATCAGTGTAACATCAGGGAAGTCCAAGTGATGGAGACCCAGGTAATTACATCCAGAAAAAAACTCTATTAACAGAGTATTAATGGAGTAAATTGTAATACTCAACAATTAGAAAAATGTTTGTTTTTTTTTTTCTTTCATATACACCAGTTTGGTAATGACTCCATGCACTTGAGGTGAGAGAGAAGTTGAAATACATTGAAAATTTCAAAAAAAGTAAGTACTTCTACTCAATAAGCTGCAGTGCTTGACTTAAGTCTGTGGAACCCCTTTGAATGTAAGAGATGTTGAACTACACATAATTGGTGAAAGTAATGGGAAACCAAATTCAGACCATGCAAATGAAAGTACAACTTCTATATCCCAAAAAATGGTCCAAACCACAGGCACTCAGGAGATGAGAGAATATTGGATCACCCTTATCTAGTTTCAGTGCATGATACATTCCTCGTGGACTTTCTAATGGTCACACTACCACTCAAACAAAAATCATGGATCAGATCAGAGTGGATTCTTTCAAATTATACAAATTACACAGTTTTAAACTGCAGATAAACTAAATGGTTATAATCGGTGCTTCTGATCCTGAAACCCATCAATCTTTTGTTATACCACAGTTAAAAAACAAAAGGCACTGGAATCTGTCAGTTTACATATCCTAGTTTGCCTAAAATTATGTTTTATGGGCACCTGATACTTGCAAATAAGTTTTGAATGTCATGGTTGATAATGGTTTAAAAACATTTCATGTTTTTAACTTCTCAGGATAATTTTAAGGAGAAGTGGCATATTCTCTGGCACTCCCATCTCTTCATTCTCTCTCCTTTTCCCTTTGTTTCTTTACTCTCCTATTCCTTTTTCTCACCTTCATTTGGAGAAGTAAAAGAGGGAGAAATAAGCCAAGAAAGTGAGTTTTTTGCTTTGCTCTGAAGTCAGGAAGATTTGTGTTCATCTTAATCTCCCTTGGTAATGAGTTCCCAAGCCTGGGTGCTGCTGCTGAGCAAGCCACCTTCTGCTCTTATGGACTTCAGTCTCCTGACTGACATCTTCATTGTTTCTAAGGAACACAGCTGTCAGGGCATAGTTTTGCTGCAAAAAAAATACCAACAATCCCAAAAGCCAACAATACAAATAAAATGTATTTCCCAGCATGTTTGGGGGTGATACCTCAGATGACTCCAAGTTAGCATGTATTCAAGCAGATTAGAAACCAGTGTGTGTTCTTATAGCACATTCTTCCTGGAATACATATGAAGCAAATAAATGGGAAGCTTTTCGTGTGACTTTTTTTTTTTTTTTTAATTCAATGAAATGTGGCATTACAAGCTGGAAGAGATATCTACTTATATGGGCCAAGCCCTTGACTAAGAAGATGCTATTTTTATATCCTCATTTCCTGAGTGCAGCTGCACCTCCAAGCCAAAACCTGTGAAAACTAAGTCTAGAGTTCAGTTCCTAAATCCGCATTTAAGGGTCTAATAAAAAGCCACTTGGGGGGTTTGTTTAAAACTTTGAGTTGGTGAAGATGTTATACTTTTATGACTCAGAATATTCTTTCAGGCACACAAATCCGGGCATGAGCATCCTTCATCAAAACCTTTGTTTAGCTGTGAATTTCTTTCGATGGTTTTGGGGGACTTATAAGTGCATTGTAGAAGTGGTTTCAGTTTATCACTAGGTAAATGATAAAGACTAGGGAAGATTTAGTATTGGTTTTTAGATGCCTTTTGTTTATTGGCACATTACAGCCAAACAAACTAGGATTGAAGTGAGCAACACCCCCAACTTTTACTGCTGCAAATAGCTAAAGAAGCCACTTGATGTGCTTCCTTTTTCCTAACTTCTCTTAATTCAGAAAAATCACCGCTTAATGTTTTCAAGGCCATTTGTCCTTGATTAAACATTTTTGTTGTGTTTTGTAGCAAACATTTTTAATGCGGAGTTCCCAGTCCTACATTCCTCACCATTTCAAACTATTATTTCAAGCCTTTGCATGGCAGTGGCGGACCCCATCTGCTCAGCTGTAAAAAACATTTTCTCCAGCAGAAGCAGCAGCAGCAGCTGCTGGCTCCTTGGCAGGCTCAGCAGCCAGGGCTGCCAGTACCACTGTGGCTGTGATGCACCAGCAATGCTGATGCAGGCTGCCACCATGTTGGCAGTCTTGAATACCCCTCTAATTCTTCAGCAGAAGATTTTGCACACTTACCTCTCAGTTCAAGAGTCTTCAACAAGTCATTAGAAGATTTTTTCTTTTAATTGTGGCAACAAAAAAAGGGGTTACTGCCAGGTAATCATAATTTCCTTCCAGTATCCCAGCCTTAAAGACTTGCCCTCCTTGAGTGTTAAAATTTCTTTGCTCAGTAGGCAGTCAGGCAGGCTGTGTGCCAAGCCAAAAAACAAAAAAAAAAGTTGTTTATGTGCACTCTCACACATGACCCATGTATTTGTGACTAGGTTTTCAATGATGCCCTGAGGAGCTGTGATGCCTGCGATTCACTGCCACCTGGAGGAATCAAGTTAACCTCAAAGAGTCTTCACCTCCAGTTGTGTTTTCATTCTTCAGAATGGCTTTCAGATTTCATTTGGCAGAGAAATTAGACTGGAAGCTAGGTCTAAATATAAATAAAGTTGTATGTGTGTGTTTAAATCACGATTTAGTAAAGCAACAGATAATTGATATAAATAAAATATGACCTCTCTTCTCAGTAAACCATGTCCACATTGCTTTATTACCTTTAATCATGTAATACAAATGCAGATGGAATTTTTATTTCTCTACTTTTTAAATTTTAAAATGGTCCTAATTATTTTATTCTTATAAATATTATTAATGAGATATGTAAAAATGTTACGTTTTATAAACTGTGCTATATTTTTGTTTACTTAGTCATTTGCAAATTCAATCACTTTTAGTAAGAGCTAAAGCTCTGTTGTGTTCTTGAACATTCATATTTCAGTATGAAACCTCTGGCTACCTAATACTTGTGAAAAAATCTATGGTGTTTTCCAGGATGATAACAGACTGTCCAATAAAAAATATTTCCTTAGCAATCTGGAGATATTGAAAGTAGTGGGTCACAACAAATAAAAAAATCTCCTCCTATTTACTCTGATATTTTGCTAGTTAGATGCAATTTCTGTTCTGACGGTGTAAGTCTGTGTATACACTCCCAAAGCGCGTTTTAAAGAATATATTTACTTAGTAAATATTACTGAGTTCCAAGAGCAGTTTATAATTCAAATCATGGACCAGAGCCACACTGATTCTTAGTTTTGAAGTAAGATTTTAAACATGTGCTGTGAAGAATTTAGCTCTATAGTCAACAAATACATTTCATGGGAAAGTGCAAGTGCTTCCAGCCAAACACACTGGAAGGCATCTCAGATGAGTTGTACAACAATTTGGCCAAAATCTGTCTGAAGTCTGTACATCTCTTCAAATAAACCTTTTAAATGGCATAGCATAAATTGTCTTTCTTTGGTTTATCTCCCTATTCACACATAAGGTGCTGTTGGGAAGAGATGTGGAAATTAATTTTGGTACACACCTATAGGCTGCTATTTTGCTGGAGTTCTGGTCCGACTTGCATTCTCGGGCAGGCACCTGCATGTTGAACATGGCTCCAAAGGTGGTCCCACAAGCTTGGTCGGCCTCGTTCATCCACACATTCTTGCCTCCAGCGCACATCCCAAAGTACACAAGGTCTTTGAAAACTATTGTGGAGCTACACAACTTGCAGGGTTAAAGCATACCAGTCCCTAAGTTTGCCAAATTGAGCTCTGAGTCATATAAGAGCAAGTAGTCCCAACTTGCGTGTTTTAAGCAGATATCCTCAGATTGAGTCACGGCTGAAGAAAGCTATAGCACATAGTGCCCTGACACTAAGTTAAATATATGGTGCAAAGGCTGAAAGAAATGCTCTAGTGAAGGAGCCTCCAATCAGTTCCTTCCACTTGCTAATAAAGATATTGTGCATCAGATATATGAAAACATGAAGGGGCTGGGGAGTTTCTTGAGGTCAGACTTTCTACCAACCGATTTAATAACGGTAGGAACTGAAGGGAATAAAAATCATGTATGAAATGCTATTACCTAAGTGGAATTATAATAGGTTTGTTACCTAAAGCTAAATTTAGCAAAATACTAGACTTAATTGCTCTTTTGAAAATTTCTAAGGGAGCTCAGATAACCACAGGCAGTTCTTTGGCTTACTAATTTTTCATTTTCATGGGAGCACATCGTTAAAGTGTGCAGGCAGGGGATCCTGGCCTGAGGTTTACTGAACAGAAAATGAGAAACTACTCAACAGAGATTGCTGGACATAACAAATCACAAGGTGAGAATCTGACAAAAGTTACAGAATGTGAGAAATTACTAGCTTTCACAGACTATTGTGGGGAAGTTCTGTGAGAAACAACCAGTCTTTGCAGATAATTAGAAGGGAGCATTGAGGAGCTGTTGGGAAGTACAGCTTGTGTTGCCAGCAATACCTAGGTGAGTCTATCAATAATATAGATCAATATTACCAAGATAACCATATAAGTAACACCAGTAAGCCATACTATACAGGCTTGATATTACCTGGCAACAATACCAGAAAGACCAAATTTTGACACAACTATAGCAAAGCCTCCATGGTAAAAAGTAATTATGAAATTACAGTTCCACAATCTACCATATTCCACCTAAAATGCAGTGGGAAGGCTGAAAGACTAATTACTAACTGTAAATCAGGGAATCCCTATCAGCTGCATTTTCAGATTAAGCTTGATACAACATAGCTGGGTCTCTCTTTTTATTTTGCTGTCATAACTAATAAACTCCTCTTTACCGAGCAGGTTTGTACTTTCAAATTCTGGTTAATTTATGTTTCTTGAAAGACAATCATGTTGATTTTAAAGAACATAGGAAAAAAAAATTGACTGCATAGATGCCTGTTCTCACACATTGAAATGTTCATAAACATGAGTTTGTGACATCAAAGATGTTCTACTTTTGCAGACTAATATTGGGCCAGAAAGTAAGAATTCCCAGGAAGACAAATCTAACTTAAGATAGAGAAAGGTATCAATAGCAGTTTATAAACTTCAGGACTTTTATATATTATGAATAATCTAGTGAAAGTTGTCCCTCCTGTTCCATGGAAGGGGGATTGCAAGTAGATGATCTTTAAGGTCTCTTCCAACCCCAGCAATTCTATGATTCTATGAATTTAGTAAGTTTTTAGATTTATTCTTGTCTTTTTATAATAAGGTAGGTACTCTAAAAGCTGCTCATTAACAGCAGCTCCCTCTTGAGAACAGCTCGGTTCCATGGAGCTATTGCCAAGCCATTGTATCGCCTACATTTCACATAAGGCCTATCTGAGGCCACAGTAAAGTCAGCAGTAATGAAAGCTTCTCTGGTCCTAATTTATGAGAACTCTAATCTAGACCATCCATGCAATTAAATTATCTGGTTTTCTAAGTATTTCAACTGTTCAGTTAGTTTGTGGAAGACAGTCAGTTTTAACACATCTCTGCACTGTTGAGTGGATCCAATACCACTAGGTCACTTAAGATAAGACCACTTGGTTACAATAAATTCCATCATTTCCATGGATATAGAATATTTTAAGCTTTTTTTTCCTTAATATGGATTCAAAAGGCAGAATGGTATCTGAAGAGTCTTTTTATTTCCTAAGCTTCTAACTAGTCTGATGTTTAAGCAGAGACTTTTCCAGAGGAGCCTTTATAAAATAAAAATAAACTTTCAAATGTCTTGTACTCATGTCATTATTTTAAATGTTTACTGTATTTTCAGTAGAATAAAAAAAAAGTACCATTATTAAACTTTTAAAATGTATCTGAGTATATTTGAATCTGAAGCAGATGAAGATACTGGGGGAATATACACAAACTCATTTGCAGAACATTTCTATGTCTCTTACTAACTCAGTATTTCACCTTTATGAAAGGCATATGCATACATGAACATGCACACATTCCTGCACATGCTTATAGATATGTACATGTATAAGAATACAGGTATTCTTTTATGCACTAGTTATTGGATCAAGCTTAAATGACTAATAGGATGACCCCACAGTGAAACTTTGAATCTTCTGATTCAATGTAAGAAAGATAACAAACTTTCAACTTTAACTTATGTTGTCATTGGAAACAGATAATGTTATTCCAGTTTCTTAAGAATCAGCATAAAGATTATACAGCAGGTCTACTTAAGACTAACTACTGTAGAGAAGCATCATCATACATACAGCTTATCTAGGCACTGTCTTTTGACCTTTTCTTTGTGAATTATACTAACAATCGTATTATTTAACTTTTCCATTACTCATTTTCTTAACATAAGCTGAAGTAACATCATATCTATTTGAAGCAGCTTTATTTGTAATAGCTGTGTTAGTGCTTGACCTGAGTGTGTGGACTGTAAACCATGTGAAGCACCTTACAGATTTGAGAACCTTTTTTCTGTCAACCACAGGTAGAAATACAGGCAGTGATCTCATTCAACTTCTATGTGATATTCTTTTCACAGTGAAAAACCATTACAAAATCTAGCACATTATTTATGACTGGCAGTCTCTGGTTAGAAAAGGGTCAAGCCTGGGATCAGAAAAAGCACTGAAGGTAAGGATTGAAATACCCTCCTTTTTAAGAATACAATAGGAAGGCTGAACGTCATTTACTAAGGAGTATGGGTAATTGATTTTGCCCATTCTGGACACAAATACCCAGCATGTGTCAAAGAGATTGCAGTGCAAGGCATGCAAATAAAAATCTGCTTTATATCCAAGGATAGTGCTCCTTCATTTTCAAGAATGTTGAATTAATTCGAACAATGAGAAAACATAGAATAAACAAGTATGCTTTTAAAATCTGTTTAATTTTCTTTCAGTGCTATTCATATCAGCATCACCTAGGATACCCATGAAAGACACATCTGCTCACAGTTCTAACTCAGCCCAGATGGGAAAACTTACAGATGTTTTGAGGCAGGGATTGTTTTCTCTTCCATGGTAAAAGCAGATGGGATTTTGTTTTGGTTTGGGGTTTTGTTTCTTTTACTATCATTTAGTTTTTTCACTTATCTTTTGACTGGAGCATTGGATTTGAAAGCAGGTCACAGCATGTACTGAAGCAGTGCTCTATCAGTACAGTGATGTGTGACTCCTCCATAAGGAAAGTATTGTATTGCAGAGAGCTCAGGTATATTCAGCAGGCTTCATCAAACAGAATATGCTCAAAGTTCACTGTCATTCCAATTTTTATTTTTTTTTTTTTTTTGAGAAAGACATATTACATTGTTAAATGCTAGGAAAGGCCTCTGAAGTGTTTATCTTAGCAAAGTATTAGTATTTATTACTTTAAGACCCTTGTCTTCTTGCTACAGAGAGTGAACATTTTGAGACAAATTACTGCATAGAGCAAAATATTCGTTTCTGTCTTACCTGCTCTAATTAGGCAACATGGTTTTATGGAGGTGGGTCTGAGCTAGAATTCAAGATACTGAAGCCTCTCTTTGCTATTTGTGACCATGAAGGTTCAAAGATGTGGATTATTATGTAAATAGTCAATGTTTCTAAGAAATTATGACTTCCTCAGATTCTATAGAGTAGGAATTAGCCCAATATTTTTCAGACATGGAACATATGTAAACATTGGGGGGTTTGGGGGTTGTTTTTGTTGGTTTGTTTGGTGGTGGTTTTTTTTTTTTGGGGGGGTGAGGTTGTATGTTTGTTTTGAGGGTTTTGTTTGTTTTTTTTTTTTTTTGTCTGTCTGTTTCAGGTTCATTAGCTTAGCGTCCTCTAAGTATAAAACTTAAGATTGCTCCTAAGCTCTTGCTTTTTTAAACAACTTAAACGGAATGACATGATAATATAAAGCCCACTACAAAGTAAGAAATAATGAAAGACATTTGACAAAGCCCATGGCTTTAAACAGTATTCAAACCAGCCAAATTAATACATTAGTTCTGCAGTAATTCATTCAAACCAGCACAATCAATCCTGAAGAGATCTAAATATGTGGCAAATACAATTTTTGGTAATAATTTTTTCTTCCAAATACTCCTTTACTTTGGTAATATACGTTGTGCTAATAATATGCCCATAGGTTCTGCTAATGAGAATGTTTTATGTCTTATAACCCTTATTTTGATATGAGCAATATATTTCTTTTTGTGCTTAATAATATCTTGAGTTAAAGGAAAATCTGTGTTTTAAAATAAGTTTCATATAATTGAAAAATTTCCGGTTTCTGCTGTTTCAATAACAACGTGTTCATTGAACCCTGCTAGTTCTTTAAATATCATCCTCTTTCTATTCCAAACAATGTTACATCCTGACTAGGCCAAACCTACAGCCTAAACATTCACCCTTTCTAGGTTAGAGGTATATTGTGTAGCATGTTAACTCAAATAACCGCCTCAGTTCCTCTGAAGTAGCTAAATAATGCCTTTCCCTCACTATGATGAGTGGTGAAGACTTGTTAAACTCATGTGGAATTAAATCCTGGGAAGGCCAGATATTTTTCTATTGATAGTGAGATTTTCGGTGGAGGTGGTGGTGTTTTGTTTTTTTATTGTGTCTTTATTAAGCACTTGCATAGTACACTAATATGCAAATGCAATTAAAATATAAAAAGATATAGAAAAAATACATAAACTAGGACAATGCAATGCAATGGTAAATTGCAAACTCTATGAACACCATTAAAATATCTCTTCTTCTCATTTCTAAGTTACAAGTTTGGACTTTTTAACTGCAACAGCTGAAGTCCTGGAAATATATATATACATACAACTTTAATCAGATAACTAAACCAGTATCCTATGACAGAACTCACTAGGAGCACAGAATTGCTTGTATGTATAAAGAGGCACATTTGGGGATATTCAGACTTCTTAACCCTCTAAGAGACCAATTTTTCAGACTTTCTCAGAGGTTAGAAGTTTTATGATCAGAAACTGAAACAATAGTCCTGGCCATAACTGTAACAAACTCAATGATCCTTGTGGATCCCTTCCAACTTGACATATTCTTTGATTCTGTGAAGCCACTGGTCAATGGAGAAACACTGAGACAGGGAAGGAAAAGGTGGAAAACTTTCAGGAGGGATAACGTGTCACAAAGATCTCTAAGGATAAAAGACAAAGATGTATGAAAAACAGGATTCATCCTCCATGAAGTGTTCTCAGTCTTTGGAAATGCTTTATTTATTTTGAAATATTACAATGTTGACATGCCAAAAAATGATGTTAGAAGGAGTTCACTGAAGATGGTGAAATGCTTTGTTTCTAAAATTGATTCCAATAAAACATTTTCAAAATGTCACTCTGTTTACATTTCAGAATGTAATTTTGTTATCAATTTTCACATAGAATATCCAAATTTTTAGTTTAAAAGGAAAATATTATCTTAGCATCAGAAAAAAAAAATAAAAATTAAGCAATATCAAATATTAAGTCCAAAAAATATATAAGGATAAAAAATTTAGAATAGCAACAGAGGTTTTTCTTTACTTTGGAAAAATCCAAGATGATTGTTGTATTCTGTGAAAGATACAGCCACCCTAAATACTTTACAGTCATGGAGAGACAAGTAAATGACACATTTTTTTGGCATGGGATCTGACAATCAAATTGTGTGAATTGTGCATAGAGGAGGTTTACACAAATCAGTAACCATAGTGTTTGTGTCCTGCTATTCTGCAATGCATGTTTACACTGAATTTGTTGAGAAAACTTTTCCCAGAAATTTATTTCACATGCCAACACTGATATCCAGAACACTGACACTCTCCTGACTGAATCAGTACTATGTGGTCAGTGGATGCCACCTGGTCTGAGTTTCAAACTGTTGGTATTACACTTCAAGTAAAATGTGGGTATCACCGTTACGAAAGACAAAGAAAACTAATTTCTCAAGAACTGACACCTCTTATTAAGCAAAAAGAAATAGCTGTGAACTAGCTCTCTGACACACAGGGAGCATCTAGCCTTGTCTACCAGTGATAACCTTGTCAAATGAGTACATTCTCACACATACACTCAGAAACAGACACATCTCACTCTATGATCCCAGGAAAAGAAAGCACTCTTCCTGGGAGAATAGGATTGTTTATGTTTTTTGCTCTCTCCTCCTCCTTTTTCTTCCTGTTAAAATTGCTGGACTATTACTGATGTGAAAACATACTTGGATAATGTAATCAATCTTGTAGTTTTTTAATGAGTTCTTTAATTAAAGTGATATTTTATAATCCAGGTATGGATTGTATGCTGTTATTTATTAACATTGTTATAATATAAAATAAGTACCCATTTAACCAAATGTACTAGAAGGCCAGTATCTAATCTACACAGCTTCTGTTATGAGAAGAGGAAAAAAGAATAATAATAATAAAACCCCAAGTATTTTATTCTGCTTTCTAGTTCATAAATGGAGCCCTTAGTACCGTTCTTTCACTATGTTTGGTGGTATTGTTTGTTGGTAATAATGTATTTATTCTATCAACAATCACACTTCACTGGAGATGATAGCAAGATCAAGTCTCTTTCAGGTCAAAGGAAGGAATAATTAAATGTCTTCCTATTTGGAGATAGCTGAAAGAATAGAAGCTACTGATAGAGGAACTCCACAAAGAGGCTGAAATAAGAATTCTGGAAAAGTAAAGCTGTTTCTGGAATAGATAACAAATGCTATGGCAAAGGAATTGCTGAGCTGTATGGAAACTCTCAAGGGTAAAGGACTGAAAAGATAGAAAAAGTAAGTTTAGTTGAAGGAGAAAACAATGAGAAAACTTCTTTTTGGCAAATATCTGGCTAAAAACACAGTATGAACTTCTGAAGAAGGAACATTGCCTTTTGTTGTTTATTCTATCTCTGTCCAGGGACATGGGAAATATTTTGGAAAAAAATATCCAAAACATGTTCCTGAGCAGATGAATCGGTTTCACTTCAGATTTGAAAATTATCTTAAACCTTAGCAACCATTTTACTACATAGGCAACTATTTTACAACTCTTGAGAGGAGAGTGGTCTCTTGCCTTACACTGTATACTACAGAGTGTCAGATAGGTGACAGAGGATTACTTTGTAGTTTTCAAACACTTTGTAATGTGCTTCACAGACTTGGGGAAAGGGTATATTATTTCAAATAAATCTGAATTTTGGAGATGGTTATATCCATTATTTTATACACATTCCAAAATTCCACTGGTATCTAGGTTTCACTGGCAGAAAGGTCATTGTGTGTGTCTGGTAAAACCTCAAAGGTAGACAACCTGAGAAATACTTTGTAATAAGATTGGTGGAGAAATGGATGGGATCTCTGCATCAGTAGAACTTGAGACAGAAATTTTCCATGAGAAATTCCTAAAACACTGACATTGCCTTTTCCTCATGGTTCTTAATAAAGGAACAGAATATCAGTGGGACATTGCTATTGACTGAGAAGGTATATTGCACACACTCAGTGGCTCAGTGGATGTATTGAGACTATTGTAGGTTAAGACAACTGTTGATGAAAATCGGTGGTGCTGTGGCATGATGCTTATATCCCAACTACTTTTATCTCCAATTACTTTAGTTGGTATTATAGTTCATCACAGACAGTGGTCACCACAAACTTGAATTCTCTCTGACATTCTCTATAGACAGATAAAATAAGCACATCGGAGTAAACGATGTTGGACAGCCAAAAAACTGTGTGAGGAAGTCACAAGACCACATGCTGCTGTGACCATGCCTCATGGACATTTGTTTTCCCAGCAGCATAATTAGTGCTGTAACATAGCAGAAAAAAAATCTTTAATTACCATGGTCCAGCAGAAAGCACGTGCTTATACAATACTATGAAAAAATGTTTTTTCAGGATGTCCATTTGTGTCAGCTTTGACAGACTGTTAGTATAGAACTGAATTTCTTGGTGTTATGAATTAATTGCTACCTCAACAAGAGCTGCTCTGGTCTCCTGACCTGTGCCTTACTTGAAGTGCAGGGGATGTGCTTCTTCCTTTGTAATCTTGGAGTGCAGATTTCATTCCTGTCTCACACAAAATTAAATTAGTGATTACATCAAGACAGACAATTCACACTTGCCATCTCAGTTAGGGGATTGATCCTCTCTGTCCTTGGTGTCTTCTTCAACCATTAAATTACTGTCTTTGCTGGATTCTGCCTTTTCATTTCTGCTTTTACATGTGATCTCTGACAGACATCTTGTTTGCTTCAAAAACAAAAGTGAAGAGATTAAATTTTATTTTAAAAATGTTCAGATTTTTCAAACTTTTTTGAGGTTGAAGAAACACTGTCTATACTGGATCTGCTCTTCAGTTCAAGATTAGTTAAACATACAAACAAAGTGTAAGTGTTTGTGGAACAGAACCCAAGTATAATATACCAAAGGAGAAGTCAACGTGCAAAAACCCAAGCATAGGAATCCTTAAAGTTTGTGCTATTTAATAGAGTTTAAAAGGGGTAACACATAGAAGTGTCAGTGTCATTCCAAATCTAACTTTAATTTGATGAAATTCTTGTTTCAAGTAACTAGATTGTATAGTCTTTTTTGGAAAAGAGAAGTATGTCAAGCTACAGCTAAAAGCTGCAGGAAGAAGTCTGTAAAAAAGATGGTAATTTCTGCAAGTGATCCCCATACTCATATTTTCAAGGTTAAATGTCTTCTCTGAACCACAGAGACAACAGAGTAGGACAAGAATTCTAAGACTGATTTCTGACCAACTATGGTTTTAGTATTTACTTTAATGTCATTAGAGATTTCTTAGCAAAGAAGTCAGTGCCTTCATGAGGCACCATCTAATATAGTTTATCCTTCTAGGAAGTTTTGTTTGTCTTTCACAATGTGTAAATTAGATTACTTTTAAATCAATGAGATCTGTACAAGCTAGAATGTAATGCCTTTGTTGCATTTCTGAATAAATATTCTCTTTATTTTCACTACAAAAATCTATATGATGTATAAGAAACCTTTTGCTTTTTGTAAAGCAAAAGCATAATCCGTCAGGTTCTTGCTCTTGTCAGTTCTCAGTAATCCCCACTAGATAATGCAGCACTACTCCCACGAGGAAGACTTTGTCCTGTTGTCATAAGATTGAATCCATAGCTATATAAATATATTAGACAAAGTGGGTTTTCCCCCCTAAATCTGGCTATACTCTATACTCTGCTCTTTGTTGTTTTAAAATACCTTCTTTGCAATTGATTTTATGCACATTTAAATACTGAGCTCCAGTATCTCAGCCACTGGGCATAAACTGAAAGGAATATAAACGAGATCATAGAAAAGTAATGAAAAGTAAAATGCAGAGTTGAACAGAACAGCATTCTGCCTCATAAAATTACCTTGAGGGGTTTTTTTTTCCCTACTGAAGTAATTTCTTTATTTATTAGACCAGTTCATAATGTTTAAGTGACCTGTTGAAATATAAGATCTGAAAATGCATAATTTATTCTATTTAGATCTGCACAGATATTTAAAAACTTATGCCATTTCCGGCTAAGTATTGCTTGGCTATATATTGACATTGTTCTCAGAAGAAAATGGGAATTATCTTTTGCTTATGAAGCCAAAGTAAATCAGTTTTGATTTTCTATCAGAGATATTTTAAAATACCACATGTAAAATTTCAAATCATTCTCTTAAGATGTTTTTTGATCAGTTTATGAAAAAGATTATGACAGTTATCTATCACTGAAGATTCAGTGACCCAGACTTTTTTTTTTTTTTTTTATGCATCTTTATAAACATTCCAGACTACAAAAATTCTGTTTCTCTGCACTTCGGATCTCTCCATTTGATGAAGTAATCACTCTTCCTTGTGCTTATTAGTATTTTTTTCCTCATTTCTTTTTTTTTAGTATGCAAACATTATACTCCATCCTGCTGTTCTCATCGTTAGAAACAATTTCTGTGGAATTGAGCACACTGAAGGATCGCAGACTAGCAATATGCCCTCAAGTGCCTAGTTTCACTTTTTAAGAAGTCCTATTGATTTCAATAAATGATATGAATACATAAAATTACTGTCAAGCTCAAGTACCTGTAGAAACTGTGATTCAGGGAAAGCAGTTGACTTAAGAACATTTGCAACATTGTATTTGTAATTAAATTCTAGATATAATTTATCATATTCTACTAGTACCACCCACCTAGTCTAGGCTATTAGTTTCTCTAACATATCTAGCATCAATATAGATACAAATATATAGCTTAAATATATAGCATATGTACAGTATCATGACATAACTCATGTGGGAAGTGCCTTGTGAAGGTCTCTAGTTCAGCCTCCTGCTAAGGAAGCAGGACTAGCTGTGAGATCAGTCCAAGTTGCTCAGGGCTTTACCCAGTCTGATCTTGAAATATGCGAGGAATGGAACCTGCCTAACTTCTCTAGATGGCTTGACAGACTTTTCTCATGGGGAAAACATTCCTCTTCACACTCACTGAACCTCTCATTATAGTTTATATCCATTGTTTCTCCTCCATGCACCACTATGGTTCCATTTGCTCAATGACCTCCCTGAAAGTCATGAGGGCTGCTTTTAGGTCCCACACAGTAAAAACTTCTCCAGGCTGAACAAGCCCTGGTCATTCAGCCTCTGCTTAGAGGCTTAGTGATCCACTCCCTGCCAGCTTGGTTATTCTCCTCTAGACTTGCATTTTTGCTGTACAGAGGGACCCAAAGCTGGTGACAATGTTCTACATGTGATCCAAGTGCTCTGTAGAGGGAAATAATCCCTTCCTTTGACCAAGTGACCGTGCCCTTGCTAAGGCAGACCAGGAGGCTGGTGGCCCTCTATGATGCTTGGGTACTGCCCACCAGCACCTCCACAGCCACTTCCACAAAGCTGTTCCAGCCTGGCAGTCCCCAGGTTGTGTTGTTACAGAGGGTTGTTTCTTTACAGGTACAGGACTTGGCCTTTGTCTTCACTGAATTTTGTAGGAGTCCTATTGGCTCATTCCTCCAACCTGTCCCTCTGAATGGCAGTTCTGTACACAAGCATACTAGCTGATATCCCTAGCATGGTGTCATCTACATCTCTTACAATTGTGGAATCATAGAATCATTTAGGTTGGAAAAGATCTTTAAAGTCATCAAGTCCAACTATATATTTAACACCACCAATTCAACCACTAAGCCATGTCACCAACTACCTCATTTACAGAGCTTTTAAGTACTTTTCAATGTACATGTATTTGTGTAGATGTGTATAATCATACATTTATTTATACTTACACAAATTATAGTTTATCCACCAGTCTATCCAGCATAATATCCTCTGCATAGCATCTAAAAAATAATTGTGCATTTTTCTGGTCTGATTAAGATGCAT
The DNA here is from genome assembly GCA_035222235.1 of Margarornis squamiger. Lineage (NCBI taxonomy): Eukaryota > Metazoa > Chordata > Aves > Passeriformes > Furnariidae > Margarornis > Margarornis squamiger. Next base: position 44,755,659 of record JAWWTY010000123.1, on the reverse strand, counting down.
TAAACTTCTGTTGAAGTGCAGCAGTGCTAAATTAAACTGGAACTCAAACTGAGTAAGAATCATGCTCTCAAAATTCACGTGCAAGTTCATCTTATTAATAGTCTTGTCTAAATGTTTTCTTTTTTCCTCCACATCTTGTATGGAACGTTACTTTGAAAAATGGTGGCTTTGTCAGAGTTGGTGGAATGATAATTAGCTCATTATTAAAGAGGGGAAAATTTAAAATTATGAAACAACAAAGCACAATCAGATCTTTGAGAGATAAGTAGGAGGCCTTTTATCTCCAGGGGTCTTGATAAGTTGATTCAAATTTTTTCTGAGAGCTGATATAGCCCTCTAGCTTTAGTTCACGCAAGCAGTCATGAAAGTTCAGTAGGATACCAGTGTCTCACTAGGAGAACACTAGTACATCACATTCCCAAACAGATTTTCTATGAGGGATCCTGAAACACTTACTGCCTTGTAGGTGGTAAATTGCAGGTCAGGTTTTCACTCCTCCTAGAAGATCTCTAGGTGTAGAGTGAACAAAGTCTCTCTTTAAAAAGCTGCCAGCAGAGTGGAGCTTCTCATGCGTCACAGTTAAAGTAGGCAGCAGGTGGCAAGGAACAAAGAGCCTATGCCCTAACACCATTGCTATGGTCAGGGTCTGAGCCAGTCTGGCTGATGCAGATTGGGCAGTTTAATAGTAGAACTTCTTATGAACAGCACAGTTTTCCTGGGTTTTTCCTTTGCCCCTGTTTCCCCATTGTTTGGTTTTGGGGTTTTTTTGTTTGTTTGTTTGTCTGGGCAAAGAGAGGTGGTTGGCATGGAAAACCCTTCTCCATTTTTCCCTTTTGCTCCTGGGGGACCGCATGGGTGGTGGATACCCCTCTTTGTGGGTAAACCGTTTCCTTTGTGTCTTTGTAGTTACTACTATTCCCTTGTCAGTAAACGGTTATTTTTCCAGATATGCTTCTCTCATTTTGTCTTTCTGTGTTAGTGGGGAAAAAAGGAGAGGTCTTAATAAAAGGGAGGGAGTTCATTTTATTGGAGTTCCCACCCCAATATTTGTCTTTAAACCAAGACAGCATTTTAGCTTACAAATGCACCCTGATTTAAAGAAACATTCCTTACAATCTGTCCCTGAGTGCTTTATAAACTTCCAAGACCTCTAATAAGTTCATTATATACAGGGATTTAAAATCATCGTGCAAGCTTCTTCATGTAAATGGGTGCAATTACTCTTACCTATTTTATTTATCTTCTACAAGCATTATTTTTACATTTGAACACATTCTGAGGTCTGCTTGTCCTCTTATCTGGAAGAGTTTTAAGAAAGGAAAAGATTTCTCATTATGTGTTATAAAGTCGGAATTCTATCTGACTGCTGCAAAGTGTTCTGAAGGCTTCTTATCATCATCAAATGACCTGGATTTTCAGTGCTTCTGCACAACATTTTCTTCCATCAAGGAACTGCTTGTTTTCTTTTCTTGGTATCCTTAAACAACCCTGAGTAGAAGACAAAATGATATATTTATCTTCCTCATTCTCTTTCTCCTCAGCTAAACTGTCAAATGATGGCTCATGTCCTTTACACACCAGGTTTTGACTTTGCACAACCCAGAGGAAAAGAGTGGAGGAGGATGGGCCTTTTTTCCGGGATTTACAAGTAGGGTCTATACAATGAAAACAGACATTCAGTCAGATACAGAGTTAAGAAGAAAGGTTATTAATGTGGTCAAAGATTGCTATGCAAAACTAATAAATGAGCAAGGCAACATGTAGAGATTTCCCTGTTAATAGAGGTGGGTCTGCTGACCTATATGATAAGCGAGTAAGAAGCAGTCAGCTATTGACTGAAAGGATGTTCCACCAGCTGTAGAGATCACAGGCAGGCAACTGGCAAGCTCCTGGGCATTTTAAAACATTTCAATCTGCTGAAAGTGTGGACAACATACAGCAAATATTATGATCAAGCTATGGAATCTTGCAAACAAGTTTTGAATACGGATCAGAAGACCTTGTGTATGTATATGTAAACTATATATTTTGTGTTTTGGTGGAAACATATTTAATATGAAGAACAATGAGGTCCAATAGATTTTATGAAAAATCCCGGTTGATCTACTAATGGTTTCTCTTCAAAGAAGAGTGAAAATAATCTAAATGGTGTGCATTTTTTTTTTTTCTGTTTCTTGGTATTACTGTATTATTGATCAAAGAGGGCACAATATTCAGCCTTTGAAGAGTATAAGTACCATAAATATCAGCATGTCAAATGCAGGAATTCAAAAATACCAGAAAAGAACCAATTTTGTCCTGTATTTCAGTAGAGTTAAACATTGCTAAAGAAGATAGAACTACAAAAATAGTTATGTTTTCAGTGTCTCCATACTGCATTTATAATCCAGCTGCTTCACTTTTTAATACTTTTCCACATCTCTCTACTTATATTCTGAGCTCTTCATTATTTAACATAATTTTTGTTTGTTTTAATAAGATTGTCTTCATTTTTCCATGTACTTTCTGGATTTTTTCAAATTTTTTATATCAAGCGGCAGTTTCTGGAATACTTGATTTGTTTTGTGCTTTTCTAGTATTTTACTTTGTTTTTCAGTTCTTTCTTCATGACTTCAGTCTTTGTGCCTATTCAGTCTATCAGACCGTGTTAGGTATTTTTAGACAGCTGGTATCTAGGCACCTTATTACCATTAAAAATATCAGAAAGTGCTGTAAAATAACTCCATAAAAAGAAATACTCATCAGGAGGAGTCGTGCTGCAGAGATACAAGAAGTGCTGATGAAGGACTGGTCATTCAAGCTCCACTGTACTGCAAACCTCCAGGGCAAACAGCATTGGAATGAAATAAATCAAGCTTATTTCCATTTGTTATGTGACACTTCTTCTCGACAAATGGTGATAACAAGGATTTTATATCTGTGATTTCACAGAGGCACACATAGGTAACAGACTGAGCAGATACTGGGAAAGTGTATGGAGAATTTTGTTGAGAAATACATTCAGTGCCGGTAGCTCCATGAGCAGCTGCAGTGGGAGCTGCAGGTTGAGCTCTGAGTGGCAGGAGCCTGAGGCATGAGGCTTTGGTGCCTACCTGACACGGGGATCTGTGATGCCAACCAGGTGAACACTCAGAGACAAAGCAGGAGCCAAGGACTCAAATGGAAGACCCCAGACTTTCCTGCACTTTGACTGTGAGCATATAAAAGTTGAAGGATTCCTTTGATCAGGGTCCCTCCTTGAAGGCACCAGCTTGAGCCCTTATTCTGTTCTTGCACATTATTTTAAAGATCCTGATGTCTGACACTCTGCTATGGGAAACCTGGGATTGAGCTGCTAAGGTAACCTGGTCTGACTGTGTGAGTATGAGGTGTGTTGGGAGTCAAGCAGGGCACCTGTTGGATCATTGGAACTGCCTTCTGTGAAGGAACCACAGTCCCAGCTCAGGTGGAACAAGTGTGACTGCCAGGGTGGCTCCTGGATGGATAAACAGGAAAGTTTTCTTGACAATCTGATCATCCTACAAAACAGAATTATGAAGTTGGTCAGTGAGGATGAGACACCGTCTCTTTTTCTCACCTGTGCTGTGTCTGGTTTAGAAATCTTTTGCCACATCCTGCTTACGTGGGCACACAGTAAGACTCAGCCCAATGTGGAGAAAGGTGAGTACATCCTGAGAATGCACACTTTGGTGTACACAATGTGGTCATAGCTTCAGTAAAGTAATAGCATTGTACTATATGGAAAAGTTCTCATTGCCTTATCATCATTATTATCAACAGCCTCAGCTTGAATATTGTGTGAAGTTTTGGGCACCACAATATAAAAAAGGATATTAAGCTATTAGAGAGTGTCCAAATGAGGGCAATGAAAATGGTAAAGTGCCTTGAGAGGAAGCTGTATGAGGAGCGAATGAGGGCACTTGGTCTGTTCAGGCTGGAGAAGAGGAGATTGAGGGGAGACCTCATTGCAGTTACAACTTCCTTCTGAGGGGAAGAAAAGGGGCAGGCACTGATCTCTTTTGTGTGGTGACGGGTGACAGGACCTGGGGAACCACTTAGGGAATGGCCTGAAGTTCTGTCAGGGAAAGTTTAGGTTAGTGCGGCAATGGACAAACACACACACCCACAGAGGTTTGGGGCAAGGAATATTTACAACTAGAAGCCACTTTATTAGCAGAAGGCTTCTCTTTTATACTTTTTCTTATCTGTCCATGCATACACATGTCACACTCTATTAGCCAAGCACTTCTGTCCACTTGTCTTAGACAATCTTCTGATAGGTAGTTCACATCTCTCCTCATGCTGGTAAGACTCAAAACATATTTTGTTTTTCTCAGTTGTTTTTCTTCTTTCTTCTACTTTTCCATGCTGCTGCAAGGCCATAGACATTTTTCTCCACTTTCCCATGCTCACAGCTGCATCCTTCCAAGGCCAAAGATGTGTTCAGTACAGAAGTCTTCTACAGGTTAGCTATTAGAAAAGCCCAGAGGGTGGCTGGGCACTGGAACAGGCTTCCCAGGAAAGTGGTTGCAGCACCAAGCGTGTCTGACTTCAAGAGCTGTTTGGACAATACTCTCAGGCACATGGTGTGACTCTTGGGAATGGTCCTATGCAGAGCCAGGAGTTGGACTCCATGATCCTTGTGAGTCCCTTCCAACTCATCATATTCTGTGATTCTGTGATTCTATAAGCAGCTTTTCCACGCAAAGTGGTAAAAACTATTTATAATTTGTCATCAAAGAAATGGACTTTTTTCACACAAAATCAATCATAATCCTTCCTTTCTTTCCTTTTATTCTTGGGACTCAAGCTGCAAAACTTTCTGGTAATCTTTCTGACTTCATAGACCTCAGAAATTATGGGATTTCTTTCATTATTTTGCTACTTTAAAGTACTTCACAATAATAGTACTACCCATTCTTCTGTTGCTTTAGTCTCTCAGGTGAACTAAGAAGTCCCAGTAGCTGCAGTGGTGGTCCTGGACAGATTTCTTTTCTAAACCTGAGGCAACTACTGCTTCTCATTTTCACTTTTCCATCTTGTAAGAGATGAGATGGAAAAAGGCATCATGGGCTTGAGGTGATATTAGTGAATAATTGATACCTGATAAAATAGCAATCAACAGCCTGCCAGTGCTGGTTGGAAGCCAACAAAGAAATTATCTGGCAGACCTTTTCGGCCAGGAAAGCCTTGCTGCTGCTTTTCCCATTGGAGACGCAGCAAAAATCGGCCATCTAAGTATAAAATCAGACCCACAAATCCTCAATTATTGGGTGAACATGAGTTTCAGAGGCCCTGAAGAACTTCAGAAAACTATTGATTCATCCAGTGAAAAATCACGGAGAGTATAACATATGACAGGAATAGGTTCCCAACACCATGTCAAATTATATTTCGACCGCACACTCACTCACATAAAAAAAATGATTTAAACAATTTAAGGTAAAAATCACTGAGAGTTCATCCAAGGTTTTAAAAGTCTCTGAGATCTCACTACCACATACCTTATTATTGGCCCAGATTGAAACAAAGAAAAAATGCCTTTCCTGCTCTTATTTAATTTTCCAGCTTAGAATGAAGTTGCTATTGAATTGAATTAGTTGGAAACTGAACCATAGAATATATCCTTCCTGTACATGCAGAAGTTGGAAACTGAACCATAGAATATACCCTTCCTGTACATGCAGAATGAGAAGGCATATGTGAAAAGATAGATTAGTACTCAAATAAAATAATTCTAAACACTAAGGTAATGACTTCTACTTCACTCTCATGAGCATTTGAAGCAAATACTTACTGCTTGTTCTATTTCATTTAAAGAACAATTAAATTAGTCTAAGTTCATACTATTTAGAATTTTATCTGTCTCTCATTTTTATTTTTAATATCTGTTGATTTTTCTCCTGCTTTTACATTCATTAGAATTTCCTTGTTCCCGTTCTACATATTTGTATTTTTTGCTGGTTTTTCGATTGGGAGTTTGGCTTCTATTTTGTTTTGAGGTTGTACTTCTGTATGGTTGTTTCCCAGTTTGTTGCACCCTGGCACACTTCTGGAGTTAATCTTGAGACTTATAAGATAAATTTGCCTTTTTTAATAAAATGGGGCCATGGACTGTTGTCAGGTGTTCTGTGCAAAGTGATCTTGAATGGTTAAATTAGTGGTATATTGAACTTTTTCCTGTCCTTCCATAGGCTCCATGTGGTGCTCACATGCTCCTAAAGGAGACTTACTGTCTGTTGAGTTGGGCGTGGATATTTTCAGACCAGAGTGCCTGACATGAATGTGACAGCTGTATTGCAGCACAACAGAGTGATTTTAATGGAGTATAAAGGGAGATTATGTGGGAGACTTGAGGCTTCAGAATCTTCCGGGGTAGTAGAGGGGGCTCTCTAGTCTAACAGGAAAGAAACTTAGTTCTGCCTTGACCATAATTTCTTTTGGAAATTATTGTCTTGTAGTCAGGAAGTATGTTAACAACTAAAAAGAGAGAACAGCCAGTGGTCTCATGGCTTGGCTTGGTCTCTGACCTTGCTTTATTTAGCAATATTAAATGCAACTATCATGAAACAAGGACATGCTCTGAAATAATGCCCTTGTACAGGGATTCACAGTGATTTCAGGACAGATTCTCACTGACTTCCTGATTTCTGGTCTCCTTGCATAGATATGTTTGGATAGGCACTGACTGGCATGTTCCATGTATTGACATAATCTGCTTGAGCTTGGACAAGCTGATGCTGTGAGTTTGTGGTGGTGCTCACTATCAAGCCCTTGGAATTCTTGTGTCCAAATTGGGCATGCATTTGCCTCATTCAGCAGTTACAGTATCTGCTTTCTTTCTGTTTTGGTAGATATTTTCCAGATTTGGAATGGGCTATTAATAATAATGACTAATGTTGCATTGAAGCAGAAAGTATTACTACTCGCTATGTCTTGTGTTGGGCATGCAATATTTCAAGTGTCTAGTACATAAGTTGAGAATTGGGTCAACAGTTGGGAGTCTGCTACAAGTGCTCAAAATGTGCACAAAGATCATACAAGGCTCTCCCTATTCAGACGTGGGATTTGACATGCCTTGTCAAATGTCCCAGAAATTCTGATCTACTAGTGCTTGTTCTCTAGTGTTTGTTTAATTAAGCCTGTCACCCACTGTGATTTCACAGTCTAAACCAGTCCACATATTGTTGCTGTTGTTTTGAAGCTGATACAGAAATTGGTCTATCACCTGCTAATTCTGTGCTTGCCTAAAGAGAAAGGCTAATGTGGCAAACAATCCATATACGCTCTTGTTTTTGTAGATGAGGCACTAAACATGCCTAAGACATGCCTGAACTGCCAACACTACAGATCCCTCTCATCTAACACAAGTTACACAAACTGCCCTTTTCTGCTTATATTGTGGTCTATTTCTTGCAAAAATCAAAACACTAATTTTTGCTTTTTGATCCTTCCAAGTTTGTTTAAAAGCATATAAATTTTGGAGAATTAATTCAAAAACTGTTTCTATCCGAAATGGTTGCTCACCTTGTTCCGATCTCAGTGAAGAACAGTACAAATTTATTTTACTTAGATTTTTGTATAAGATAGGTAAATCAATCGGGGCAAATAAGCTAAATAGAAACATGAGTGATGATCACAATAGGAATACTGGTTTTAAGGGTGTAGAAGGGAAAAAGAGCTCATAAAAATTGCTTGAAAGAGCTCAAGTCTGCATCAAACCCTTGGAAAGCTACATACAAGAAAATGGTTAAGAAAAGCAACATCGTTCTGATGGAAAGGGATAAACACAACTTCACAATATGGGCAAATCTTAATGTGCCAGTGGGGAATGCACTTCTTTTTGTCTCATGTGCATATTACATAGTAACCTCTAGAAAATATACAGAAATCCCTTTTGGTAATTAGCACTGAAAAGAACAGGAGAGTAAGAAGTATTTTCTAGTGGTAGCCAGGAAAGTGCAAAGAAAAGTTTCCTGTCCTATCATCCAGGAGCCACTCTGGCAGTCACACTCCCACACCTGAGCTGGAACTGACCTGGCTCCAGTGATCCAGCAGATGCTCCACTTGACTCTCTACACCCCCCCCCCCAGTCAGACAAGGTTTCCTTACTGGCTCTATCCCAGGTTTCCCATAGCAGAGTCTCAGACTCATCCTTAAATTAATTTAATCTTGATGCAATAACTAAAATAACAAAATAACAGCTCAAGCAGGTGCCTCCAAGGAGGGGCCCCAAACAAAGGAAACTGGGCTTTTATACCCTCA
>JAWWTY010000123.1:44728920-44747294 GCA_035222235.1 Margarornis squamiger | reverse complement strand
CACTGGTCCCCAAGCCCTTTGCTATGCAAAGGGTCGGCAGTTCAGAACCTCTTGCCTCGGGCTCTCCCCACCCAGAGTTCATCCTGCACCTCCTGCTGCAGCTGCACACCCAGCTACCAGCACTGAGTGTATTCCTCAGCAAAATGCCATATGATACAAACCCAGATCCGTTATTTAGTAATCTCTATTAGATATAAACAACATGATTTGCAAGACTGTTATAAAAGGCTGTAGTTGCAATGAAACAGATTACTATACCCATCCACGGAGAAGGTCTGATCAGCACGTATTCAATTTCCCTTTGTGCTGTTTCAATTAAATTCCATTTTGATTTCTCATTTCTTGGCAAACTGTACTTCCAAATTAGGGCTGCATTAGCATGCTCTTCATCTATCTGGTAGTAATTAAATATGTTTTAAAAGTAGATTTCTCCCGCTAAGCTTTTGTTTTCTGCCTGGTAGGCTTTTTGTGAACAAGAACTACTTTGATCACAACCTTATTTCTGTCTTCACCTTTCTCCAGAACGTCAGCTAATAAGGTTTAGACAGAAATTACACAAGGCTTTTGGTGGACATGACTGAAATATTATGGTTGTCAAAAATTGTTTGTATAATAAGTCAAATGAGTAAAATGGTGGAAGCAGGAGGGAGAATCATAGAACATCCTGAGTTGAAAGGGGCCCACAAGGATCACTGAGTCCAACCCTTAGCCCTGCACAGGACCATCCCCAAGAGTCACACCATGTGCCTGAGAGTATCATCCAAACACTTCTTGAACTCTGTTAGGCTTTGTGCTGTGACCACTTCTCTGGGGAGACTGTTCCAGTGCCCAACCACCCTCTGGGGGAAGAACTCTTTTCCTGATATCTAACCTTAACTTCCCCTGACTCAGCTTCATGCCATTTCCTAGAGAGCTGTCACTGGTTTCAAGAATGAATGGATCAGTGCCTGCCCCTCCTCTTCCCCTCACAAGGAAGTTGTAACTGCAGTGAGGTCTCCCCTCAGTCTCCTCTTCTTCAGCCTGAACAGACCAAGTGCCCTCATTCGCTCCTCATATGGCTTCCCCTCAAGGCCTTTCACTATCTTCACTGCCTTCCTTTGGACACTCTCTAACAGCTTAATATCTTTCTTATATTGCAGTGCCCAAAACTCCACATAACATTCAAGATGAGGCCACCCCAGTGCAGAGCAGAGAGGGACAATCCCCTCCCTCGACCAGCTGTCGATGCTTTGCCTGATGCCCCCCAGGACAGGGTTGGCCCTCCTGGCTGCCAGGGCACTGCTGACTCTCATTCAGCTTGCCATTGACCAGGGCCCTCAGGGCCCTTTCCTCAGTACAGGCCTAGCCTTAAATTCATAGTGTACATCTTGGGGCACAGGGAAAAAAAAAAAAAGAAAGAAAAAGACCAAAGGAGAAAGTGACCTTTTCATATCTCAGGTGGTTCTGCATCTGGTTTCAGAAATGTGTCTCTCATACAGCCTTCTAAAACCATGTTTGCTTTAGATATCTTACATCATGGCATTAAGGCAGAGAGAATCACTGAATTTCAAATGTTCTGAGTAATTTTTTGACAGTTTTACTTATTATAAAGGGAAGAAAGCCTGGGACTGTCAGAAGGATTGGGTTTCCTGTTTGATCCAGATGCTTTTTAGCTGAGCTTCTGTGGTTGTAGGGTTTTATAAAGATGTGGATGTCTGCAGACTTGAATACAATCTTAATATTTAGAGTCTTTCTAGATATGTGCTAGGTGTTTGACCAGTAAATTCTTGCCGTTGTTTTACTCTTTGATGCATAGACCATTACAGAAATTGAAGTTTCTTATTTTGAATGTTCATTTTCATCCATCTGTATAATTATGGAATTGTCAGAATATCTCCATCTTTGTAATATTAAAAGCTGCATATTATAGCAAGTTAGATATGTAATTATTTTGTCATAACTATATATATTTCTGCTTAACCTCTTAAGAAACCTATTACTAACTTTATCTTGTATCATAGTTAGTGGAGTTCCTTTAAGCTTTGCATTTACTTACTTTTTAAATTCTGGTAGGTGGTTTCTCTTTGTTCATTCATGACATCAATGGGCCCAGTTTCTACACATTTGCATTTAACAGCAAAGACTATAGATTAGTGTTATGCATCATCCCACAGAGAATGAATCTGTTCACCCATGTGTGGATGCATGCACATGCTTATTGCCTTGATAAAATACTGTACCAAATAATGTCACAGGAACATTAACTTTAGAACTTATTGTGCTGAGTTCTTAAATGCCAATAATGTGTATTCAGATTCACTACTATGAAATAATTCATAAACCTGAGTCAAGAGTTCATGCTCTAAGTTTAATTTAGAATAGGTTAAAATATGAATCGTTACATTTCCATTTCCTCTCTGATACACTTAATGCATCAATTTCAAGCAAAAAAGTTACGTACATTTCATAATGCTTCTGAACAAATGCTTCTTTTCAACAGGCCTAAGAACTCTCAGAAATTGCTGGAAAATGGGTATAGAATAAATTTAAGAAAAAAAAGCTCAAAAAAATGAATTAATTGCTGTCTATTGTCTTTGTGCAAGTACTGACAGGTGTGAGAAGAGCTGTATTTTATGGTTTTGCTGATTGTGTCTTTCCTGGAATATGCTATGATTAATGGTCATGATGATTAAGTAAATCTTTATTAAAAGCAACAGTTAAACAATTAACAGAAATGACAGCCAAGAGTAATACTAAAAATTATGAAAAAAAAGGAGTCCCTGTGATTGAGCATTCTTGTGAATTAAATAGGAAGGAAAACAGTTCATTAATGAATAATTAGTTTTAGTTTCTTGTTTTATTATTCACAATAACTCTTGTCCTGGCTGTAACAGTTTCCTACCAAGATAATACCCTGGAATAGTTGCTACAACACTATCTTCCAACACCCATCCCTCCATCCCCCAAAAGTTTTAATAATTTGGAAGGGTAACTAAACCCAGACAGAGACATCCATGAATTACAGTGCATAACAACAGTCTTGCCATTTCAGTGTACTCCGTGTAATTTCGATGTGTTGCTGTGTGTTATCAACTGTCCTAGTGAAATTTCTGTGTGAATCCACTATTCAAAGATAAACTTTATTTATATACATATATATATATATATATAACATAAAATTATTTAGGTTACAGCACTGTCTAGTTGCCATCTCTGAGTCTAGAATGCTATAAATTTCTCTAGTTAAATGAGGAATAGCTTCTGGTCTTGGAAGGTTGCCATCTAAATAGAATAGATGGGGAACAGCAAAAAAGAGGTATTGTTAACTTCTTATTAAAGATGAGAAGCTAAGGTAGAGACTCAGGAGATGTGTAAATAATATTTTCTGGGGGAGGACTGAATAAAAAACCTCCACAATTGCACAGACTGAAAACAAATTTCTTTTTAATAAAACAATTAAAATTATTTATTTTATATTTAGAAGTATGTTTCGTTCAACACACACAAAAATTTTTTGTGAGAAAAACCATGGAAAGCACTAAATTTACAATATGTTACTCCATTTCTAGGGAAGATGTCTTGATCCTTTCCAAGTAGGATGTCTTGCTTCTTTCTGCCCTTCATCTTGTAGAGTTCTGTAATGAATCTTTTCCTTTATCTTAGCTCCATCTTACTAGTCACGTTCCTAATCACAGTAGTCTGCGGAGCACTCCCTCCCTTTAGTAAGGGAGAATGAAATGAGATAATTTTCATTTTTTCCTGGTGACTTCCATTCTATTTTATATAAATATCTAAGATATAAAACTCTGCTGTTTCTGGTCATTAGTAGAGTTATTATCTCTCTTTTTTAGTGCATATGTAAGTATTCCGTATAAGATGGAATGGCTTCAGTGGAAAGCAGTGAAAGCAATCTACATCAAGATGTTATGCAGTATCTTTAAAGGATTTTTAAAAAGTGTTCAAAGTCCTACAGGGTGAGGGTAGAATTCAGAGAGGTTCTACTAATTTCCAGGAAATTTTGTGTTAACTAAATGATGGACTTTTCATTCTAATGGTTTAGAGAAAGTACTTTTCTTTATTGTCATCAAAAAGTTTTCAGCATTGTCAGCACAATCTATTTTGATGTTTCCACAAATTTTAAATCATTCAACCTCCTCCAAATGGAACTTTTGGTAAAATGAATTCAAAATTTTTCATGAAGAGGTAAGGTGATTTGCTCAAGTCATGACTGAAGTTTCTGGTAGGGACTGAATATAGGTATGAATAGGTATGAAGCATGTGTTTCTGAGCTCTAATCCATATTTCTTATCTACTGATTACTGAATTCAAGGAACAGAATGTGGCATATAACTTTTAAAAAATACATTGCAATTCAGATTTCTCAGAGACGTCAGCTTTCATTTTCATTATCTAATTTTCTGTTCCATTTGGATTTTTCATGTCATATCAAAGAGATCACATTTCACTCCATAACCAATATGCCATATGACTAAGAAAGAAATAAGAATCCTTTCTAGCTCCCAAGGCTTGAATGGCATGAAATTTTGTTTCCAAGGAAACTGCAGATTTTTCATTGGTAGGTGTAAAAGCCATCTTGTAAATTGTCTCTCCAGATGTAAAAGCCATGTAGAAATTTTTTTGATTTAACATTCCCCTCCTTTGTGCCCTGGAATGGAAGCAAAGCTAAGTTTGTTCTTCCCATACATATGAACTGACAAAGATTATAGTTCTCTAATGTGAAAATGCAACAAAACTAATATTCAAGTATTGTTATCCATGAAAGATAAAACTAAAACCCCAAAATATTCCTAGAAAAGACAATGAGGCCTATTCTCCTCTATGGTAATAATGAAAACGTAGAATATCTCCATCCTTATGAGTGGGATTACATTCTTGCCTTTAGAAACAGGTTTCTATGTGCTGGAAAGAGCCATCACCGGTAAGAACCCATGTTAATCTACTAGAGTTTAGCGCTACACTAATTTATATCTGCTGAAAACTTGGTATCTAGAGTATGGTCTCCAATAGTATTCAAAATAGGCCAATTTTATAGCACATCACTAAATGCCACTATACCCAAATGCCTAAACGTAAAGAAATATGATGTTCATATTCTCTGTCATCTCCTACCGAGACCAGACCTTCTCTGCTGAGAATACTTTTTTACTTTTATACAAAACCTCTCATCATTACGTATATAAAGTGCTGTGAATTCTGTTGTTTCCTCCCCAGATGATTTCCAAAACCAATTCATTTAGCATGATGTTACCACAGTGATTAACAAAATGAGTCAGGACTTTTGTTTGTAGTGCAGCATGGTGAGATTATATAGTACACATTTCTCTAATTGCTACTTTTTCTTGAGCTCTATTTTGTCCTTCAGTTCACTAATATTTCAAATTTGGTGAACCAAACTTCAGATTCTGGAAGTACTTCCTGTTTCAAAGGAGCTGCACTGAAGATTTACACCATTGCTGGAATCATCTATAAAATCCATATCAGATAAGATTTCTGGGATTCCTCTGAATTTAAAGAGTGACCTGTATAACTTTTGTTTTCCACAGAAAAAAGATTTCACAAATCCTATTATTTCTGAAGAGTCAGCCACTGGATATGAATTTCACATTCTCCTAGTGATTGTTCCAACACCATGAGCCCATTTTGCCCTCTTCACTCTGTTAACTGCTTTCCACAGCTGCATGTAAGCTTTTTTGAATGTTGATGTTAACTATTAATTTGATTAACTCAGAACAGAGAATGACTGTCCATAACAGGATTTAACCTTGTACACAAGCAGTAACTAATGAGTGAAGGTCTTCAGAAACTTATGTCCTTACAGTTAAAAGCCTGCCCTCTAAGCTGATGACATTTTAGTGATACTAAACCCACTTGTCATTCAAGTCAAGAACCTTTATCATTAGTAACACTGGGAATAAACATTCATCATGTAACCTTTATTGTCTGCAAGGGCTGCTTTTATGTGCTTAGTTTTAGAGCTCTCTTTAAAACAATTTGGCTTGCATTGCAAAGTGAGAAAAAGCATTACCTTTCCTATTATATGGCAAGAGCTATATTTTGAAATCTGGCATCTGGACCATACCTCTCATAGGTTTCACTGACAAAGTTATAAATATTCTTCTGAAAGCAATGAGTGCCTGAGACAGAGAGATTAGAAGTCACCACATAGCAAAGAACAGTAACAATTTGGCTGTTGGATTGGTTATATCTGAATACATGTAGTTCCCTGAATACCTTAAGGAAATAGATAAATCTTGGATCTGTGCCTTTCTCACTGAAATACACTCAGACAATAAAACCCATCTTATAAAGAGTAATTTTTTTTTTTTTTTCATTCTGTATTTTCTGTGGTAGGGGTGAAAGTAACACTTTTACTCCTAAGTAACCTGCTTAAGTCATCCAGATTTAAATCACTATTCCAAAAATTGTTGATTGGGACCACAAGTGTCAGTCCCTTATTAGCTGCTGCTTGTCTCTTCTAGATGGTACTCCTTTTTATGAAATTCCTGGAAAAAAAACATCCAATATGAAATACCCTCTACAACGCATGAAACACATTTGAAATGGAAATAATGTCTGTAAGTCATTGCTGCTGTCTGTTCTACTTGGTGCTGCCTATAGGTTCCATCTTGTTGGATGGTTATTATAATTTCTTACTGTTGTCTATAAAAATTTTCCAACTCAGTTACGTAACAGTATCCACAAAGAAAGAAAACACAGCTTTAAGGCCTTAAAAATTTTAAATCCTAATTTAAAGGAAACGGCTTTAACCTGATGCTCCATTAGGGTTCTTATGGAACAACGCATAGATTACTAGGTTGCAATACACACCCTAAAAAAAATGTCATCACATGAGAAACTATTAATTCCAAAAGACTAATTTATTTTGTGATCGCCTTGTTCATTTCTTGATTAGCTCAGTGCATCTCTCAAGCTTGGCACTGCAGAGCAAAGACAATGTTTAAAAAAGCGTGTGCAAGGGCCTGGCTGACTTCTTGGCTGAATTGGCAGCGCAGGTGGGACCTAGTTCCAAGCAATAGAGTGGCCTCATATAACACAGAAGCCACAACATAATTTTATGGAAATAAAAATTCCAGTGAGGCACTCCTGTGAGCACTATTCTTTGCTAGAGTCTTAAATGCTTTAAAAAAAAATGTTCTGCCATTCATATTAATTTTATTGACATTTGCTGTAGCTATAAATGAAACAGTTAAAGAGCTGGAGGCGTTCTTCTGAAATTACTGTCAGCTGTGAAGAATATGGTAAAGCTTGTGAAACTGTTCCCTTTAGTGATTTCAAGACCTGCTTCTGAGAAAATGAAGTGTATCTCGTCCCATGCAAAGTGAGGAATAATTTCTGTGAAAAATGCTTTGAGAGGAGATCTGTGTCATGATCGGTAGACTATGATTCAATAATTTAGTAATTGTGTGGAGGTAAAATGTATGAAAGGGAATGGGAAGAGCAGATAGAAATTGTTATCAATCTGTTGTAGATTTAATTTAAAACAAAAGCCAGATCTTCACCTGAGTGAAATGCCCATTCTGCTGCAGCTGGGAGGAGGTTAGGCCACTTGTAGTCATACTAATCCAGAGCTTGATAAGGACAATTTATGCTACAAAAATGGCTTCAACAGGTCAGAATTACTGTATTTAATCTCAGCTACTAACACCACACTTCAGTTATTCTCAAAGGAGTCAGAGCAGTGTCATCGTGTAATGTTCTTGTCTCACGTACATGTTAGCATAATGCAACATAACGCAAACCACTCCCTGGCCAGGGAGACAGTGCATGTGCCCCACTAGTCTGAGCTGCCACAGTTCTGCATTCCTCTTCAGATTGTCTGTATCTGACTGTGGTGAGAGACTGAATTTCCTGAATTTTCAGAAGTGGGTTTATGGGCCAGCAGGGCCCTAGATCAGTGCTGTTAACAAAGGAGCTGCAGTATTGCATACACTGCAGCACATATAGCTCATGACTTGCAACCACGATGAAAAGCAGGTCTCTAATCAGGACAATAAGATCCACCTATAAGTCAAAGATGTCAAAATGTATGAGGCTTGTAATGTACTATTTGTCATACATTAATATCATAGGGCAGTAGGCTTTTCTATTCAGGCCTTTTAAATTTTTTTAACTGTTCTATAATACTTATTCCTTCTATCTTCTCAAAAAAGAAACCTTTCTGAGAAATTGAATCCTTAGGGTTTTATGGGAAAGTTTCCAGCTTTCATTTAAGAGGTCAGGAACCAAACGGCACAATGTTTGCAAGCCAAGGAGAAGAAGCATGTGCTAATCTTATCCCTTCCACTTTCTATCTTACTGTGCCAGCAGATTTAGGGAAAAAAGCACCTAAAGTATTCCTAGAAGGGATCCTAAAAAAAAAAAAAAGGAAAAAGAAAAAAAAAAAGGAAAAATTTTAAGTTTGCTGTCTGGAAATTTCAACTGTTAACATTTCACCTGTTTGCCAATGTCTGTATTGAATTGGCATCATGCCCTCACAGAAAACATATTCAAGTTCCTAAGCAGAAGAATAGCTGGCAGAAGGTTTTTTAAATATGTACCTCTGTGTGTGTGTGTTATATATATATGTGGGTTTTATTCTGGTGATGTTAAGTACAGAAATATTTGAAGGATCGGTTTGTGGTATTTTGGGGTATTTCCTGTGCAGGAAAGATTGACTGTAACATTACTTTTGTGAATTTGTATAAGAAAAAGCAGAATTCTATATTAATGAAATCAATATACATTCTTTTTCATAAAACATAGTTTATGGGTTTTTTTGTGGATGCAATTGGAGGGTTTCTTTTCTGTCACTTTATCAGAGAAGAGCACAAATTGATCAAACATGAGTTATTAAAAATATAATTTATTAATATGTGTTATGAAGTTGTTTTTTCCAGATTTTATTCATCATATAGCTTGCTGAAAATCACAGTAAATTGTTTACAAATATAGAAATGCACATTTGAAAAAGAAGCAATTGGAACATTGTTATAAGCTTGTAAATGAAGGGATTAATTTTTTTTCTGATGATCTTTCAAAAGTTTTCACCGAGAACAGTTCACACAATCATTCTCTGAAACCCGTAGTTTTAGGGCCAAGGACCAAACATAAAGATCGTTGCTTTAAATGAATGTTACTAAGCAATAGGGCTTGAATTAAAAAACAAAACAAAACAAAACAAACAAACAAGCAAAAAAAACCAAAAAAAAAACAACCAACCAACCAAACAAAAAAATAATTTTCCTTTATGAAAACAGCTATATGTATGCACAGCACATGGAATAAGACTGGAAGATAGCAAACTATTGAGATAAGAGGAAATTAGCTCCTAGAGGTTCCAACAGCTCTCTGTCTGCCCTTCCCAAAGGTTGGCCATGACAAAATTAATCAAATAAGATTAAAAAAGAGCCTACACTCTGTATAACTAGGAAGACAATATTTTTGTGACATCCAAATTTCTCATAATGGTAACAGCAAAAATGCTAGAAGTTTATGTTACAGGAATGCTAAAAAGATAACACAGAAGTTAGTTATCTGAATTTAGTCATTTCAGAAACACAAGTGGGTGGATCTCCCCTTCAGATATAAGACAATACATATAAGTACAATTATAGAATTCACACTGTTCTTGGGTACATAAATACAGGCCCTGGGTACAGGTCCTCTACCTGAGGTAATATAACCTCACTCCTGATTAGCCTTTTCCTACCTCCACGAAAGCAGTTTGTATTTTCTAATGAAACATAAATAGGATATTAGAGCTCTCTAGCTGTGTCTAGCTAGATTTAACGCATCTTCTCCGCTCCATTTTCTTTCTAATGTACTATGGTCCAGAGGATCATTTTTTTAATATAGATGCAGAAACATAGTTACACTACTTCAGATCCCTATCTCCTAATTCTTTCGCTATATACATTTTTGAAACTTCTTTTCATTGAGTCTCTGATTGTCATAGCTGGTGTTGAGGTCTTATAGAATGAAACATAAACTATCATTCTACTTAGCTAGTTACATTGTTTATAGTAGTCTGGTTTCACTGTACATTCATTGACACTGCTGATCTCTTGGAGCATCAGTTTTCCTATTTTACAGTTTGCTTCACTGTTATTCCTATTTTTTACTGTATGAAAACTATGCATGAGGGCGGAGAGAGGGGTGACTTACTGAAAGATTTGTAGTTGTTAGTGTCTGAGATTTATATTCAAAGAACAGTGCCTTTACCATAAAGTACATCTGCATTGCCCTTGAGTAAATCACCTGCTGTGTCTTGGTAGACTTGGAATGCTTATTATGTTGTTATTAATTTAATTAATGAAAGAGCCAAGCACATTTTCAGATCAAGCCTTGGGGATATTTCTGAATTTTCTGTGCAAAATAGACCTATGTGATCTGTGATCATTGTTTCAGCCCCTTGCCATTAGTGTAGCCTCTCCCCTCTGTGACCAAACAATCTTCTTGTGCCAGATGTGAAGAGTTTTCAGAATAGCAAGTGTTCACATGCCTTTAGAGGTATTACACTGAATTATACATGACTCTAAGATTTAAATTTAGGCCACTGCTATTTTGCCCTCTGTATAAACATTTGATCTGTACCTGGCTGAGGTGTTGTTGCTAAAATGCTGTTGCTGCATTGGTGTTTGCTTTCACATAAATAAGTTCTCCATTGAAACTTCTCATTGACACTATGCACTATCTTGGGGTTTTTTTGTGGTTTTCATATCTTCTTTGAAAAGTTTTGACTTTTTAAAAATTTGGTGGATGTTCATCTACTTTGCTCATTTCCCCACACATTCAAAACACCACTTCCTTTTTCATTCCCCTCCAGCCATGCAAAGGGATTGTTGGTTTGTATTGTTGTTTCTGTGGTAGACCAAAATATACTTAAAATTATGCATGAAATTTTTGCTTCTAGTCCATTATAAACAGAGCTTGAGGACTGCTTCAACTCTTTTAGAAATATTTACTAACCCCAGTAAATAAAACTCAGCAATAATTCTTTGACTTCAGAGATTTTATTCCAAATATTATCTAGTTTGGATGCTTTTACATATACCACAAATGCAGGTGTCAATTTTTTGCCTTATCATTAAACTCAGATGTTCTGATATTTTCCATTTAGCTGCAGAAACGCATGCGTTACATGTAATTTTGACTTTCATACTAACACTGACTTTTGTCTCTTCAGCTGGCACCTCCTGCTGTCTTTACCTTTTTCTCAAAAACCATTAGGCCAGTAACAAAATCCATCTGTGCATACTTGGATTTCTTGAGTTGGTCTACATGCAAATGAGTAATATCTACTTCCTTGGAAGAAGTGTCCCCACAGTTCATTCTTGCAGTCAAACTTTAGCAGACTTGGGTTACTTCAGCATTTTTTAAGGAAGACCATTTCATGCTTTGAAATTTTTATTTCGGTACTGCAATGATTTAGGTACTATGCCTATTAATTTATCTTGAAATTTTATCTCATTTTTCATTACAAGAAAAAAGCCATATATTGATATTTCATTTCCTCCTGCTCTTCATTTTCCATTTGAACTAAAATTATTAAGAAGTTCTGACGGAGAATAACAGTAGGTCAATGACTTAAATATTAAGGTAAGATAGATGGTAACTCCTAATAATAGTGCTGGGGGAAAGCTGGGAAAATCACCTCAACTATCATTCTCTGTTGCAGACTTGTTAATGAACTACACCACAGCTGGAGCACAAAGCATAAGGCTAACTTCTGGCATTTGCTATTTTTGGCTGCTTAAATCTAAATAAGATCTATGTCTATGTCATTAATATGCGGTAATTTCCCCCTTCTGAAAATAGTTTTTGCAAAAGAACCCTGGTAAGGGAAAACAAGTGATTATGTGTCTATTTTCCTCTGCTTTCACTTTCAAATAAAGTAAACAGACTAAGTAGCCATGAAAGCCTACCTGTTTCAGTGTTTTGTTTGTGCATCATAGAACAGACAAACTTATACTAAAGGCAGAAGGCTTTCATAAGATGTAAAATGCACTGGGATGGCAACCGTAAAACATTGCTGAATATTGGGCTGAAATTCTTTAGAAGAATTGTGCTGCAAAAAAGGATTGTGCTCCCCACTGGCCTGAGCATTGCCTCACCCCCCATCAGAGCTCCAAACCAAACAGGAGCAACTGAGCCCTCCACTGGGTCTTCCAACAATAACTTCATGCAAAGAAATGTAAAATTACATAAGAGCCCCTTTCTTTTTTTTTTTTTTTTGGCCATAATATCTGTCTATGGAATGTGCTATTCCTTTGTCATTTGCAGTGACAAATAGGAAAATCTGTTTGTCCTTTTGTTACAGGAATAGAAATAATGAATACTTATAACAGATTGAGTCTACAAGGCATAAATTACCATTGGGTTAAACTGTACCTAAATGCATTTTGGTTCCTTTTTTTAATTATTTCTTGTTGAAAATAATCAATTTAAAATAATTACATTCATTACTTTCATTCCCTTTGTCTTGATACTTATGCCAAGGACTTGTTTTATTATAAAAAGCATTTCTAGATACTTATGTTTTTAATGTTATTAGAGTAGTTGCTTGGAGATCATTCTTGATATTAAGCATAACTCTATTAAAATTTAATAAGAGTCAAATTCTAAATGTTCCAGGAACAAAATTTCTTTCACAAGTCTTTTTATGGCAAAATTTTGCATATTGCATGCTTTCCCTGAGCACTGGCTACAGCCACAAAATTTTCTCTTCTGGTATGTAGTGAATTAACTTCCATCATTTTTTTTTTTTTAATTAAAAAAAAAAGAAGGGAGTGAAGAGTGAAGGTTACTGTGTTATAAATGCTTAGTGTTATAAATTTAAAGCAGAAATTAGAGTGTGTAAAGGAGAAAATTAGGAGAAATTGAAATTATATCTAGTTACAACAAAGTAATTTTAAAGCCACATACATTATTTGCTAACTTTATATACCCATCTTGTATATGGCTTCTGGCCATACTTTATGCGTTGATTCTCCATTAGTGGAAATGAAAAAAATTTAAAAATATGACAACGCATCCAAGTGATGTGGAGTACAAGGCAATTGCTGTTGAATTTTTACACTATAGAAAATCCATTACAAAAAAGTTAGAAGAATTTACTCAAATTCAGGATTTTTTGTTTTTTTTTTTTAATGTTGTTTGTTGATGTCTGTTAAAGGGAAACAGAAACATTGATTAGAAGGGAATGAAAATGAATGTGTGTGTGTGGCAAAAAGTAAACACATCAGCTATAGTATTTAAGACTTTTATAGTCCAATTAGAACCCAAACAAAAACATCTATTACAATGATATTAAATGAAAATGTTTGAGTTTTGATATTTAACAACATGAATCTGGTACACATTTCCAGGAATCTTGGAAAACCTATTTTTAGTTGGAAAGTAGAATAAAAATTACTGTCCTGACACTTTACTTAGTGGAAATAATGTTAACAGTTCAAACAAAAATCCCTTTTTAAGGATGATTTGTGAAGTAATGCATTGTAGCTTTTCAAGTCCTCACAGTCTGCACAAAGAAATGATCATGGAATTAAGAGGTTGATCCTTTTGAACCTGATAAATAACTGCTCACATTTTAAAAGTGTCAACTTTCAGTTCTTTCCCATGCAAAACATAACTTTGAAAATACTGACTAGTCTAAGCTGAAAGTCTCAACTGAAAGCAAATTACTATCTTTCAATAACATTAACAAGATTTCCCTGCTCTTATAAGGATAAGGCACTAATAACCTTATAATTCCGGGACATATAAGAGCTATGAAGCCCATATTTATGTCTTTGTATTGAAAATCTTATTTCAACTCTCCTTAGTTCTATGAAGGCATAGAGACTTCACAGAAATGAAAACTGAATCAGCCAAACCTCTATCAGTTTTTTGTGTGTTTGTGTGGGTTTTTTTTTGTTTGTTTGCTTGTTTTTTGGTTTTTGGTTTTTTTTTTTTTCTTTTTTTTTTTTCTTTTCTTTCCTTCCTGGAGGTTAGACTTGTAAGGAGACATAGTTAGGCTCTTGGGAGATTCTTCACTCTTCCAGGAAAAAAGAGCCGAGGGATATCTGATGCTAATATGTCAATGCTTCCAAACATCTTAGAGCTTCTCAAAGAGATTTAGCTTCTGAGATCATATAAAATTAAATTAAAATTTGATATTAGATAACAAGTTTCTAAAGTGAATAAAGAGGTGACTTAAAAGATACAATCCTACTTACTTTAAACATGACAAATTAGTTTTCTCATAAACTTGTCAAGTCTATTAATTTTCAGTACTTGACTTAATAAGTGACTGAGATATACCATATTCCTTTACCTTTTTTCCTTGGCTTCTCACTGCTTAGTTTGACATAAGGAGAAGTATTCAGGACACAGAGCGGCTAACTGTTAAATTGGGGCATTAGGTATAGAACTCTGTATGCAAGATAATGTCAAAAGTTCTTTCCAGTTCGAAGATGAATACAAAAGTGGCAGTTTGATACATTGCAAGTTTCACTACTATAATTGCATTGCGGAGATGGAAAAGACATCTCAGTTGACCTAGAAATGAGTGGTATAGTGAGTGACAGTGGATGTCTCAGCAGACTTCATGGTGGCTTACTCTTCAGCTGCATTCTGCTGGTGTCTGAAATGTTGACTGAAAGCTTTTCTTCCTTTCAATAGAGTAAGATACGGAAATGATAGAGAGTAGAGATTGGATATATTTTTAAAGTCAGTAATCACTAAAGGAGATACGAAATTTCTTTCTCAAGACAAACAGAAGGAGGACTGGAGATGTAAATCAAATGGAAAGAGTACAACAGAAAGGCTGCAAAAAATTTCAAAACAAATGAAGAGCTAAAGAGAAGGCAAAATAGTTATTTGTTGAAAAGGAGTAAAAGACAAATTATATAGGAAACGTCATGTGACCAGGCCTCTGGAAGAGATGATCCAGTGACTAGGGGTTCAATTACAGATATTGGTAAGTTTCAGACATGGTACAGAAGAACATGGAAGGAATGTAACTCAGATTCTGCATTGCAAGATGTGGAGGTATCTGCTGCACACATCTAACACAACATATTTCAAGATCTTTTCTTAATAAAACCAGATAATCTAAAGAGGATACAGAAGACAGAAAGGTGCAGGGAAAAGATATCTAAGTGTAGCACAGAAGTTCAGAAGGAACCTTAATTGAAATTACTGATCACCCTTTACACTTGGGTGAAATAAATTAAAGGAACAAAATGCATATGCACAATGATTTCAAATATTCAAAAAGTGACAACTTATGTGATGTTCAGTCACATTTGTCTAAGTCAAAGTTGATTAGAGACTGACAAACTCAACTGTTAATATTGTAAAGAATATATGACTCCTGGGACCCCTGATGGAAAAAAGGAAGGTTTTTAGTAGATTGATTCTAACTGAGGTATTAGTAATTTAGAACTGAAGCTGGCATGAAAGAAGAGCTTTTATTACAGAATGTAGAGAATGCCATAAGGTGAATTAATGATTTTTACTTTTGACTGTAATGATCAAGATGAAGAAAATAAGGAAAATGAGGGTACACTGGGGAATTCAAGAAAGAAAATGGATGTGATGTGCAAGACCTGTTACAGTAATGTGTATATCAAAGACATGATTAAAAGACATTACAAATACGATTTTTAAAAAACTAAACAAATAAAACAAAAAACCCCCCTATGTATATATTTATTAAAAGGTGAAATTTGTGGTGTCCTATTGAATGGCAAAGATATAAAAGATTCTAGAAGAGTAACATAGAATCACAGAATGATAGAGAAACTTAGTCTGGAAGAAGCCTCAAAGGTCATCTGGTCCAACCTTTCATGGGAAAGGGAGGCTAGATGAAATTTTCTAGCACCTCCAGTGATGGAAACTCCACCACATCCCAGCAAAGGTTGTTTCAGTGATTAATTGTTCACATTGTAAAAAAAAAAATTTCTTTCTTTTATCAAGATGAAACCCTTCCCAGTGCAATTTGTACCTGTTGCCCCTTGTCTTTTCCATGTGTCTCACTGTGAAGAGAAAGCCTTAGTCTTAGTACTGGATCACTGTGATTAAGTCCTCCTGACCCTTCTCTTAACACAAGCATTTCACCACTGGGCTGAAGACACTTTGGAGATGAATAATGAAAGGTTTTATGATATTGGTAGGAACCACAGTAGGTTTTCCACTACAGTATTTATATGTAGATAAAAATTTCTTTATCAAATGGCCACTGGTGGCAATTGTCAATATTAATGGAAAGAAAAACTGTCAGCCTAGGACAAAAAACCTCACAGCTTTATTGCTCAGATTAAGAAGAATAGGCTTCTGACTACAGGAAACTGAAGTGTCTAGCATTAAAATGGAAAGTTTGAAAGGAAATATTTTTAATTATTCTTGAGACTGCCTGGTTGAAAAATAACAAATATAGTCCTTACACATGGTGGAGGGTGTGGAAAAGAAGATAACATGGAAGATCATAGTTTTAACATTAAGATCTTGCATGCTGTCATACCAAACAAGATTTCAACACTGGAGACAACAGTCTGCCTCCCACTGAGGATTTTGCCACAGAAAGTCTGAGAGTAAATCTGTTGATTACATTAAGCCATGGGGTCATTGCACAAATGAATTTCAAGACTTTAGACAGAAAAGAGCAGATAATCCTGAGATTTAACAAAATATAATTCGAACAAGATTTTAAAATGCTAAACACTTAGGAACTAATCTGAATTTTTTCCATAAGTTTCAGATCATCTTTTGGGGAGTTCACAGTATACTTTTCATTTCAGCGTATATATGTGTAACACATATATTCAAGTACACTCAAATATATGAATCGACAATTTTTATGCAGCTATGAAAGGCCTGAAAAAAAACCTGTAAAAAAAAGTTGCAGATGTGCAACTGGTTTTTGATAAAGAACAGTGTGTTTGTGGTCCACTGAAGGACCTATGCAAAATAGATGCAGTACCATGCAATGGAGTATGATCAGGAAATGATCCAATATAGCATGTAAAGATTTATATAATTGGCATCTGACCTTGAAAACAAGGTTAGTGTTTGGCTATCTAGATACCTATTAAAATGCATGATAGATGCTTGACAGGAGTCAGTATCATGTAGAAAACTGTATGTGTAGAAAGGAGAGTTATCACTTGCAATCCTTGGTTGTCAGGTGCTGAAACCTCTTGTGTGCTGTTTAATCACTGCTACACAATACTATGCTCATTAGTTGCCAGACTGTGAGATAAAGGACACTAAGTGACAGCTTTGGTATTTGACCAAGCTTTGTGAGCTTTGTGGGTGGACAAGGTTAAATGAGTGTCATCTCTGGGCTGATGTTAAAAATAGCTTTTAAGCAGTCAATTGTGGTCACTGAAGGAGTCTCTACAGTGCCAGTAATAGCCAGTGAGCCAAAACTGCCAGTGAAAGACAGAATCTGACAGAAGGCAGCAGCAAAATTATCTGGTTTGATAGGGATGGAAAAGTATTTATATAATTGTTTAGTGGCATTCTTCATCTAAATTTCTTTATACAGTTCCAATACATTCATGTGCAAGAGGGAACTCCAGATGACTTTGGTACAGAGATGGAATAACAGGAGAACTCAAGAATTGGTCGGTGAGAGTAAACAGAGAGGCTGGTTGGGTTGAGAGAGCAAAATGAAACTTTGAAGGTGAAAACTGAATGTCCATTTTGAGGAATACACTCTGTGCCAGTAGCTGGGTGAGCAGCTACAATGGGAGCTGCAGGTCTCTGGGCTGTGGGAGCCCAAGGCAAGAGGCCCTAAACTGCTGACCCTTTGCACAACAAAGGGTACTGGAACCCGTGGCCAGCCAGGTGACCAGACACTCAGAGACAGTCAGAAGCTGAGGACTCCAGACCATCCTGTGATTTGACTGGAAGAGTATAAACGCCCAGAGTTTCCTTTATTTGGAGGCACCAGCTCAAGCTGTTATTCTGTTGTTGCATATTATTTCAAGTATCCAGACACCTGAGACTATGAGAAACCTGGAGTCGAGGACATTTGATCTGACTGTGTGAGTGTGGGTTGTGTAGGGAACCAAGTGGGGCACCTGCTGGGTCACTGGAGCCTCCTGCTGTAAAGGGGCCTCAGCAGTCAAAGTCTCTGATATGTGATGCTGAAGGGTTTCTCTGATTTTTGATTTTTCAATTTTATAGATGTTAGAAATTATTGTAGTTCTAGTGTCCTAGTAAAATAACTTCAGCAGCTGAATGTTTATACATACTAACCCCATCCTATATCAACCCCTTGAAATCCCAGTAGCTGTTTAGTCTCTGTTTCAAGGTAGAATTGCAGAGAAGCACCATGAAGCCTGTACCACAAGATAAAGACATGGACAGAAGGACCTCCAAAT
>JAWWTY010000123.1:44709553-44728820 GCA_035222235.1 Margarornis squamiger | reverse complement strand
TGTATTCCTGGAGCCTGGAGGCTCATTAAAGCTCCTGCTCACTTATCTCCTACTAAAAGTTGCCTGGAGTTTTTTTTTTCCTCAATCCTTAAGGCATCATATGACTCTGATTTTGACTGCCAGAGTGGCTCCTAGATGGTCAGACAAGAAAGTTATCTTAACAAGCAGGCCATCTATGGGGAAAACTCAAAATTCAAAAGAGCAAATTCAAAATACAATAAAGTAGAGGTAGATGGTGCAAAAAATAACTTTGGTTGGAAAATTAGGGGGAAAAAAGATTTTTTACTTTCATTGCAGTGACCTTCTAAAACAGGTTTAAGAGTGGAGATGAGCAACTTAACAAGCTTTGAGGTAGAATAAGGTTATGTGTTATGGTAATAACAAGATAATAAAGTTCCTTTTACCGTGCTCAGTGTTTTTGTTTCAGGACCATTTTATATTCTTTTTCTTATAAACATATTCTTTACATGTAAGCAATTTACTTTGTTCGTACCATGTCTAAAATATTTACCTTTTTCAAATATAGACAAATCTTAGCCCTTATGTCTTTATTTCTGTGATATACCTATTGTCTCTTTCTAGCTGATACAAATCAAAATTTGACAATCAGTGAAGTCACTAGTAAAAGAAAAGAGGTGGGCAAGAAACATGTAACAAGTTCTAAAACTACTGGAACACTAATACACTCATTTGTACTCTACCATATCACCTGAGCGTAAGAGAATGCAGGAGGCCTTGTGCAAATTCATTAGACTTCTTCAGATTCTATCTTAGGATTGAAAAACTTACAAAAACTTTGGAGACTACATAGAAAGCTACTATGTTTTCTGTGATGTTGCCAAATGAGTTTTTCCATGTTCTCTATACTTATTGCAGTCTTTCACTGTATGCGCAGACAGCTAATGCACATTTACTGGCATGTCTATGGAAAAGGTTCCTTGTTATATTGTTTACTTATTGGAAATGTCCAGTGATGACACATGATGATATTAAGATTAACAATCTACTGATTAATACCAAAGAGCATATTTGCAAGCAAATGATCCATATCAATGAGGCATGTGGGGAACATTTTGTACATGACTTTAGCAGTTCATGGAGGGGGGCCATTACTCACATAAAACCCCCTATTATTCACTTAATAAGTCCTGTTAGTGTTCCAGAAAGCTTGATAAAACAAAATTTCTCATGTTTTGAAACATGTACTTGTAACAGGGGTTAAAATACGGACATGGGCCACCAAATTTGTCTACTCCATGAACCAGAGCAAAATACAATGCCATCTTTGCTTCGTGACTACAGGCAGACTACAGAAAGGTCAGTGGGCATTTTGCTCATTATTCAGATGAAGAAGTGAACAACAACTGCGCTGGTTTGGAAATGAAAATCACCATTAACACAGTACAAAGCAGTAGAGGTTTTGCTACGTCTGCATTTCTGATTTTATTTTTGAGGGAAAGTATTTCTTACTGTCTTTAGGCATAATTTGTAAAACAGATTGCTTTAAAAAGTGATCTAATTGGCTTTTTCTCATAAACAAAGATGGTTCTATTAATGTTTTAAATATACAAGGTTTTGAAACAGTTAATGATTATTTTGTCATTATTAATTGGATAATGTTTAGCTTTAGTCTTATACTACTCTCCTGGACCATTAAGAAAAGTATTTTTTGATTCATGAAAGTATAGTTTTGTAATATTTCATAGAAGACTGAGGCAGATTTTAGGATAAGAATTATTTAACAATAAGAAATAACTTTAAGAGTAAAACATGCAAATGATTTTTATCTCTATTTATGATCTCAATTGCTGCAACTGGTTCTTTTCTATAAGTGCATGAGAAACAGTTATTAAAACAGTTATTATGAAGCTTGTTAATAAAAAAATTGCCTGTATATAAATGAACAAGTCATCATCATCATCATCATCACCATGGCTAGGCTTCGTGAATGAAGATTTGCAAGGGCTCTACCCACATTTGCTACAAGCACTCTGGTGGCTAAAAAGGCCAGTGTGAGACAGGAAAGGCTGATTGGAAAAGGCACAGTGGAAAGTCTCCATCAGCACTACTGGCGAGGCATGGTTCTTCCTGCTTTGCCTTTTTTCCTCAAGACTGATTCTGCATCTGTTCTCAAAGGAAGCAGCAGCTTTATGGATAGTGTGTTTCCATTTCTCCCGATTGGAGGCCAGAGTGGACCACTGATGGTGGTCAGTGTGGCCAAGGCTGAGGTATTGTTTCAGGGAGTCCTTGTATCTCCTCTTCGGGGCTCCTCTCTTGCGGCAGCTGGTGGCGAGTTCCCCATAGAGCACAATCTTAGGAAGGCAGTGATCCTCCATCCTGGAGATGTGCCCTGCCCAGAGCAGCTGCATTCTCAGCGGCATGGCCTCGATACTGGTGATGTCTGCCTGTTCAAGGATAGATACATTAGCTGCAGATCTTCTCAAGGATCTTTGATTAAATCCTTTCCCTGAAATCTCTGCCCTGTGCTCCCCTGGTCCCAGGGGTTTAGTTGTGTGCGTATGAAGGACATAGGCTCCAGCTCTGACGTGCTTTAGATGTGTAATCTTGACTCATACTGGTGGAAAGAGCCACGAGACAGTCTGTAAAGGCAGAAGAAAAGTAAAAGTTACAGCAGTAGGGTTGGTAAGACGCAGTCATTAAAAAACAAAAGAAAAAACAACAATGAATAGTATAAAGCCCAAAAGAGAGGCAAGAAAGCGAGTTAGCTTTGCTGGGCATTGTTGTGTTGAGCTGTCAGAACTGTGTTGATGGGAGACAGCAGCAACATCCAGGACCAGTCACATGCAGGTACTGAGGCTACCACTTCTGCCCTGGGGGTCACATTTTTGGCATCTGTTTGATGTGTTCTGTGGTCTTGGTGTGCTGTATCAGGGAAGGTGAGCATGACAATGCTTGGCCAAGCAGCTCCCTAAAACTTCTTTATACTCTAAAGTTGTGTATACACACTCTTCTGTTTCATCATGGAGGCTACATGGCAGCACCTGGTAGACTCAACTGCAAGAGCACATGACTTACTACCTGTCAAGCAAGATCTTAGTAAAAGAAAATTGATAGACCTTTTCTCACTGTGCTTTATTAAAGTGCAGACTCAAAGGACAACACTTTTATATTTATCACCCAGTTGGTGCCAATCTGCAGCTTTTCTGTTAACCACTCACACTCTAAGGACTTTTTTGCCTGAGGTCAGCTATAAAAACACCACAAACCTTATGTTTTAAATGTCATGAGCAATGGCTTTCAGCACTGAGCAAGTAGAATTGTTTCTCGTCTAGAAATAGAGGATGACCATATAAAAATGTAATTTCATTTAGAATGTTGACAATAAATGCTGGAGCTGTCCAAAGAAGCTTTAAATTAAGCAAAATGAAAGACATATATACAGATTTTTGAGCGATGACAATTGAGCACTGGATATATTTCAGAAAGATAAAGAAATGGGAACAGGTAAAGAAATGCAGTAACTGAATGTGCTATCACATTGAATGTTTGGGAGCCTGAATTAAATTGTGACTGAAACGTTGCCTTGTTTATTGCAGATGAACTGCTGTAGCCGTCTCTAAAGCAGTATAGACATGGCAAAGTTTAATGCATATTTTGTGAATTGATGTTGGCCTTACCTTTGACATTTGGCTTTAGCATTCTATTTCTTTCCCTTGTCTCATTAATGATGAAGTTTCCATCCCTTTTCAGCTATCACTGGTAATCGATTGTGCACCCTGAAGAGGAATACCTGTCTTTTTGGGTGTTTTTTTTTTTTTTTTTTTTTGAGACTGAGTGAGGCCAGAGGCTTTATTTTTGGATTAATGCAATTATAACATATATATTATTAACATAACAGATGATCTACTTCATTGTTACATTCAAAACGGTTGATTTCCAATTCAATCTCAAGATTCTTCTGGTATAATGATTTATCTTTGTGAACAGATATAATTAAGCTAAAGTAGTAAGTAATACCCACTTCTGCTGGTGTGTCTTCTCTTTCATGGCATGGTGCATCCTCTGATGTCTTGTTTACCCATGTACTATAGAATCTCATAAAGAAAGAATAAAAATACAATAGCCAGTTATGTGCTTGAAAAGATGTTTGCTTATTTCTTAACTTTCATAAAGACCAAACAAACAGAGTACAGGAGCTCTGTATCTACAGTGTATCAGAGTTATCAAATTTTTGTTCAGTGATGAGTAAGTAGTTATTTTATGATAGAAATTTTCACTTAGAAAACAAGTATGGATTTGTCTAGATAAAGTGACTTAGACAAAGTGATGACATGATATAAAATCCTTGTGATTATAGCTGCTTACAACCAATACCACTAAAAAATTCCAGATTATGGCACACAACCAGGTTTTGTCATGGATTAGGATTTGGTCATGATACAACTTTTTGTGTACTGCTTGAGATGCCACATCTTATTCATAGCCACTTTACACCACTGACATATGATAATCCATAAGGAAGAAAAGACATGGGAGAGCTGTTACCAGACAGAACTTTGTCCTTGTCGTTGGGAAAAAGCAGACCAAAACAGGCTTACTGCCAGCAGAGAGCCATTCCATACACCACCAGCCTCCTCCTTTCCCTTTTGAGAGCCCTCAAGAGGATTTTATTGTTTCACTGAGGGCTTGCCACTGGAAGGCCAGAGCAGCATTCTCAAGAGTCAGAGCTATCTGTCCTTCTCTACAGCATAATGATCTTGTCTCTTTCCCATAGCAAAGAACAAATTTGATTCTTTCAGGGTAGAAGTCTGAATGCAGGTGCAGCAGCAGAAGTCCATGTTCTGTTCCCATCATAGGAAAGGATATACTTTTTTTCTTAATATATGGTTGCTCTCTAAGGCCAAAGTAACATATCCTTGGAATCATAAGTAAAAAAAAAAAAAAAAAAAAAAATAAAAAAAAAAAATTCTATTTCAAAACAATTGACTAGACTAAATATATATATATATATATATAGTCTGGTTGACTGTTTTTCTAAGTTAAAAATTTTTCTTCAGAATTATGGATATAAGAAAAATACGTGAAAATGTAAAAATACATTAATGGTTTCCTTCTTTTGATTTAATTTTTGATTTTGAAACATTTTTTCTTATTTATAAGGACACTGGCAGTATTGGGTACTAGTTCTTCAATTTTTCTTTTATTCTCTTTCCTATTGGTATAATTTTTAGGTCAGAATATCCTAATTCATGACTTTGTCCTAAATATACTTTAAAGATTGTGGGTGTCTGAGCTGCTTCTGTGTGTTTTTACAATGAAATGAAATTCCTATTTATATTTGGAAATCTGTTTGTGGATTTGGCTTTTTAAAGCAGAATTTGAAAAAACAATTTCCTGTGTTACTTCTACTTGCTTTGGATGCAAAACTCCCTGGAACTCTGAGAGCAACACTTCATAAATGAAATTTACTATTATTACTGTTTTCTCCACAGTAAAAGCTATTGTTAGTGACAACTGAGTTGCAGACTTACAGCTCCCCGTCCAATATTATAACATTCCAATCTTCTGTTTGGGCTCAAAGAACTTATGCTAGGTTCAGCTGAAAAATTTTGGTTGACTGCTTGGCTGAAGTCACCTCAGCTTTTTTCTAATTGTAAAAACATATTTTACAATAAGAATCTGTATATGAGCAAAAGAGCATCTATTTAAAAAACAGAATACATTTTAAAACATTCATTTTTGTTAGAATACAAAAACCTGGTAGAAGTTGAAATGTGAAGGTCAGAAGTTTAGCTGCTGTAGACATTGTATTTTCATTCATGTAAATGCCTGTTCATAAACATTAATCCTCAAATGTCTCCTACCTGGTATGTCTCAATGAGGAGTTATCATTCATAATGTGCTGATCTGAAGTGGTGAGTGGGAGTCAGTGGGCATGTGTAATTGTGAGTGCTAGAAGTTTCTTGAAACTTGTCATGTTTTTCATAACTTAAGTCATGAATGTTAAACTTTCAAGAAGTTCACTAGATGTCTCATTACAGTTAAAACATAACTTCAAATTGAAAGTTTTAAAATGGTGCTTTGTTCTTATTTCATTTTTTACTTAACATTAAAAAGCTAGAAATTCAAAGGTTTCGTTGTAATATGAATTCTATACAAAACCATTTAGTGCACTAATATATAACTTTTAGAGGTTTATGGATTACCTCTTAATGAAGGAGCATTATTTTTTATGGATGAGATTATCTGGGAGACTGCCTTAACTTTGTGAATTTTATATGATTTATAGTGCTCCAACTGTGTATTGCTGTAGGCTGCCTTAATAGTTAAGAAGAGTTTATGAAGACTGAAAGGCAGGGTAAGCAGCTGACACGAGTCAGCCTTAGGTGTCTTATTGCATAAAATTTAAGAACAGATAGACCAACTTTTCAGGGAAAAGTTGGTTAACTGC
This sequence comes from Margarornis squamiger, assembly GCA_035222235.1. Classification (NCBI taxonomy): domain Eukaryota; kingdom Metazoa; phylum Chordata; class Aves; order Passeriformes; family Furnariidae; genus Margarornis; species Margarornis squamiger. The sequence goes on along the minus strand of JAWWTY010000123.1, from coordinate 44,722,408 downwards.
CAATATTCAGTGTAGGAGCTTTGGTGTAACAAGAAATTTTTCCTTCTTGATAAAATAATTCTTTAAAAATTGTCCAGTTCACCCAAAATTCTTTGATAGCTTCTCCCACAAAAATATAAACAAAGCCAAAAAACTTGTAAGTGATACAAATCCTGTTTCTTTCTCTTCTTACCTGGCTAGAGCATTCATCTTTGTTGATGGAGGCATAAAATCAATTTTTTCCCCTGCTTGAAAGGGATTAATCCCATATTGTAACAGGGACTCCTTCCTAGAACATTATGATGTATTTTGAGGTGGTTACACTCAGTATCTCCCTTTGACTGTGACCCTGTAAGTATTGGATATTAATCAAGGAAACCAGCTCTAGAAGCTGATGGTTTTTAGTAGTATTTCATTCATTCCCCCAAGTTTGACAGACTTTGTCTTCTGAGCCTAGTGACCTGCATTAATCACAGATACTGAGCAAATGCTGCCTTTTGAATACCGTCCAGAGCAGTGTTTGGATTTGAGACATTAAAATCTTACTCAGAACAAGAATTTCAATTAAATATGTCCCACAATTAAGATGAGGTGTTTCGTCTCTCTTGACCATTGAATATTTAGTTAGAAAAGTGTCACTGGGTGAATTGCATTACATGGTACTTAGCACGCTCTGGAAGTACATGAAATCCGACAAGTCAGAAGGCAATTCTGAATTTGAGTAAGGCACCATGGGGAGTAGGTATGGGAAGGATATACAAAACAAGACATGTGGACTATGTGAGAGAATGGTTGTCATCAGCATCAGCATATATATCTTTCAGTTCTGTGAATGGTATACATTCAGACTCTGTATAATTTTTCTTTTCAGCAAATATTTTCAAAATAGAAATAAAATTATTGTGTCTCATATCACAAAAATATTTCATCCCATCTACAGTTATTGAATTTTGCTTCTGAATTGTATGTATATAAATATATCTAGTTTTGGATATGTGCAAAATATATATATATATATATATATATGCATATATATTTACATGAGCACCTATATGTACATGCTCAAATTTATTTTTTCTCTTTTTAGGACCATGATACATGGCATTTGCTCTTTCTGTTTGCTGTTCCAGCTTCCTTTAAGTAAGGAATGCTTGGATTAGGTGTAAGTGCCTGAATAAAAAGGGGTGGGTTTTAGTAATTTGTCCCATTCCCTGCTCTGGCATGCTGGGGGTGCTGGCTGAATGTGCTAGAAAGGGAAGTTCCTCGGGACAGGATGTGTCTCACAGGGGAGAGTGGGCATTGCAAATACTGGGAAACCATGAGAGGTGTAAAGAGTGACAAAAAGGCAACTCCAAGACATGATGGAGGGAAAAAAGTGATGTTCTTGGAAGCAGATAATGCGATATGGAGCTGCTTGTGGATTAGGTGGCCACAGAACAGGAAGTCCCTGAAGGGCAGCCAGACCGAGGGAAACCCTAGAAGAAAGAAGCTGCCCTTTAGGATAGGTGTTTGTGATGCCTTTCATTCTGTCTCTCTTAACTACTCACAATATATTCTGTTTTAAAAGATGTTTTTTTAACTCTGTTTCAGGTTTTCCTCAAGTAAAAGTAGGATTCTGAGCTTAGAAGTCCTCGTACCTTTTTAGAAGTGGCAGTATGCATGAGCAGATCCAGTAAAAGCAGTGGCAAGATAATGTATCATCATAAGGGCAAGACAAGAAAGTGCTTATTAGCTGTTTCATGCCAGTTTTATTAGTCTCAAGGCTATATTAAAGAACACACAAGGAACCAGACACAATCCAAATCACTTTCTCTAAAGAGGAGGAACATCGTGGGCTGGAAGGCTGCTAGAAGAGTGAAGTGATAAGCACTTTGGGATGACTCCGTCAGAGTGGGAGCTGGCTAAGCTGATAGCAGCATTAAAAGCTCTAAATAATACAGGTGCATCAGAAATCAGCCTTCTTTATTCTAAGTGTTTGATATGTTTGAGGAATAAATAGGATATGCTTTGTTTAGAAAAAAGCTCTTTTAGTTGCTTTAGTAAACTTTTGCCACAGTCTCACAGAAAGAAGCCCTTGAAGGGAAAACTTAAGCCTCCTACATTAATTCAAATTTGTACCCAGGTAACTCAGGCTTGATCTGAGTGATATTTCTGTAGTGTACTCTGCTGAAGGTCACACACCTGAGTGGGTGCACTCAGTGACACCCTGCAAAGAAGGGGTCCTGAAAGGTGTCTTTTAGCTTGGTAACCATGACAATAAATTTCCCAAATACTTTTTGCTAATGAAGAGTCAAAATTGTCACATCTGCTTTGTATTTTTTTTCCACCGTATTCAGTGGATATCATCAATGTTTTCAGAAATTGAGAAACTGAGCAGAAATCCAGGTGCTTTCACGCTGGGCAGATGACATGGGGCCAAGGGTAAGAGAAAGAGAGGGCTGTGTCATGGGAAAGAGGGGAAAGGTAATCTAACTTCTCACCTAAAATAAATCACAAAAGATAGATCACAAGGAGACAAACTGAACATAATCAGATCTCACAGACTTGCCAGGGCATGTGAGAAGAAAGGCATGGGAAGAAGGTTCTCTCAAATTATTACTTTAAATATGGATCAGTGGTGTATTCAGAATGTGACCAAAGTCAGTCCCCAAGGGTTGCTACGCATCTGTCTGACACATCATCCAAAGAGTTTTAATTACAAACCAGACGTCTTGTTCCTCTAGAGGGATAATGGGTGAGAGTAGATGCAGGTTGTATATGGAAATAAATCTGAAAAGTCAACAGTGAACCCTGGAGATGTGTAATAGCATCCTACTCCTTGGCCTCAGGAGGAAAGACTTACGAAAACTCGAATCCCGACACCCTTCAGGTTGTGCTTAAACTGCAGGAATCCCTGATTCCTTCCCTCCTGGGAGGTGCTGCCCCAGTAGAGCTGAGGTTCATAACCCTGTAGCAGCACAGAATGAGCAAAGAGCTGGAGCCATGTAGCACTCGAAACCCTGCAATGGGAAACCTTCTCCAGTACTGTGCCGAAGGAAGCAACCTCAGCATAACACCTGGGCATCACACTGGGCTTCCCTCCTCCCAGCCTGCAGTGCCAGAACACTGCCTGTGTCTGTGGATCTGACATTGGCTCACCTGCAGGGGAAGGTGTGTCACCTTTTAATCAGTGGCATGTGAATTAAAATTCAATGAAATACCAGTTTTCACAAACATTTCTTTCTGATATGTGCTGCCAGCTGTTTTGAAAGCTGCAGAAAAAAAAATAGTCTTCTTCCAGGCTTACCTGAAAATATCCAGTGTATCAACCTACTGTAGCTGTTTTAAGTCAATTCAGTGGTACTGTTCATGTATACATATATATACCCATATATGTATACACATATATACATAGTCCAGAAGGCTAACATAACTTTAAAAATATTACCAGACAGAGATGGAAAATACCACATCAGTTATTATATTACATATTTTTATATTCAAATAAAGATCCTAAGATTTTTTTTGGTTGAAAAGTCACAAGGTAGAAGGAAACTCTTGACTGTTAATGTTAAAATAGACCGGCTAATGCATACAGAAGGGGGTTCTTGATGTGACAGGAGACAGTAAGTAATAAGCAATATTACCAAAATATTTAAGAAAAGAGTGGATGCATTCCTTTCACTTGTTATGTTTGTTTTTTTCGATTCCAACAGATGTTGTTGTCATTTAGCAAAGTATCCCTTCATAAGGTCAATTCCAAAACATTAGGATTACTCCTCTTGATTTATTCTCTTATTGTTTTCTTCATAAATAAAGCTGTGGCCTCTTCCTTCCAGTTAATGTGCCACTAGCTTAATTAATTTTGCAAGTGGAAGAGGGTGCAGGAGAGAGCTGATGTTAATGAGTTGTACTAACAACATTAGGGACAGACTGAAACTGTTTATTAAAAATAAGAGTAGGGCTTGTTCTAGGCTTTGGAACAACTGCAATAAGTAAATTCAGACTAAAGCCAAAATTTTATATGTGCTTATCTGCATATAGCTAATCTACCGCAGGACAAAATCTGGTCTGAACCTGAACTATGTGTTTAATTCCCTCCTTCAAAAAGTTAATGAAAGGAAAACCCCTGCCTACAAATGATTTGTCCATTTTGAAAACTAACATGTGACTTATAGCTAATGGAGATCTTGCAGTTAAAATTTTGCCATTTGACACATGTGCACTCCAGGGATTACTTTGTGAATAAATCTATTTCCTTCTATATTTTTATACTACTAGTACCTGAGTGTCCCAGTTCGATGGCCATTGTGCTAGGTACCATACATTCATACATATTCAAATCATGTACATTTTTCTATCAACAAAAGCAAAATTTTGTGAAGATGAGAAGAAAATAATGCTCCAACACTAAAAATACACATGAACCTCAAGGACAGCAGGAAAAAACACAACAAATTCACAGTATTCCAACTCACCTTCAGGGGAAGCAACCCCGACATCTTCAAAAAAAGGCCAGCTGGGGGATACTATGACTACACATCTAAACAGATGTCCCGATCTCTTCTGGTCATGCCTCATACTTATTGAAGTTTTAATATCCTGCGAGTTCGAAAGATAGTCTATTACCTTATTAAATTACATTTTGAGCTGCTGTTTTTCTGAATGAATTTATTTCTTGAATTTCCTTCTGACGTTCTTCGCTATTCTGCCCTATTTGGGATCAAAACGTATTTTTTTTAAACTTTGGTTATAAAGATTTTCCTCAAGCATCTTAGGTTTGACCCAAAGTGATATTCTTCTTCTTCCTCTTCATTACCTTCAGACAGATACTAGTTCTTTCTTGAGCCTAGTCTCCCCAAAAAGTATGAACTCTGTTTATCAAGCTCCAGGAAATATTTGTTCCACCTGAGCATGATCAGGCTTTCAAGTGTTTTCAGAGAATCAGGAAGGGAACTAACTTTATCGTTATTCTGAACACAGTAGAAAAGAACAGATCAACATAATTCAACTTGTTTCACTGCTGTGATTCCAGAGCAATTGCAGTGTAAGCAAGAGCTGTGTTTGACCAACTCTTTCTATCTACTGGATGCAGACACGGTTACAGCTAAAGTTATAGTACAGCGCTAATAGCTGATGAAAATGTCTCTTTTATTTTCACAGACATCAGGGAAGAAGGTTGTGTAGTAAGAAGGGATGTTAATGAATGCCTTTTGCGTAGGTGAAATTGTTTATCATTGCAACTTGTTATGTAAAAAAGGAAAAATATCCAAGTTCAAGGATGGTGGCAAGGAAGAGATACCCAACTGCCTAGTCCTGATGCTGGAGAGGAATCTTTAACTTTGGCTGGAATAATGAGTAAACTCTTTCTCTAATGCTACATGTACAGTGTTTTGATAGTTAGATTGTATATAGAAACAATCTGTAACTCTCAGAAATAAAAATATTTTTTACCCTTGATAATTAATTCCCTTAGTGTGTACAATTACACAGGATTGATTGTAGAGTAAAAATCATATTTTTACACAGTGCTCAGTGATTACTATATTTAGCATGTAATCAAATATTCAAATGTTTTTCTCATGTGGAGTGATATTCTAGACCTTAGGATATTTTGATATTTATTCCAGCTGAATACCTCTTCATTTTGAAGAGATGTCAAAATGTTTTGCTCTTTACAATTAAAACCTAAATATGACTAATGTATATCCAGATCCCCTGAATAAGGTAAGGGAATTTCTCCTTCCTATAAAGATGGTAGCATTATCAGGAGCAGTAACAAGTATGAGACAAAAGTATGCTTGTCATGACTTAGAATAAGAAGGCATCAGGGAAAGATCTTCAGCTGACAGCATGAAAATCGATTTACAAGTAGATTTTAAAGCCTGGAAGTAGGTTATAAGCAGAATTAAGCTGTTGCAACACAGCTTCAGAAAGCTCATGTGTGAAGTGCTTAGCCACAGAGAGAAAAGGTAATATACTTATGCCATAAAAAAAATGAGATAACAAAAGTGATCAACACATGGTTTTCTGTCTGCTGTAAATACAGACTTACACAGCAAAGTCAAAGAAATTCTAGATTGACTGAGGCATAAGATATGCAAAAGAGAAGAGCAACTTTTATTTAGCAAATAAAATAATTCCCACCGTCGAAAATACATTTGGATGCTGCAGTTAATCGATGTGCTATGTAAGTCATTCAGATAGCTCCTCTTCTAAGCAGTATAAATTCTTACATTCATTTGATGCCTGATGGCCTCAATGTGGCTTCCAGTTAAGAAAGGAAAAAAGAGATTAATTTATAGATTATATATAATTCCTGACCACACTAGGAGTCCTCACCATGACATTTCTCTCCTGGTCTTTGTCATCCAACTAGACAATAACAGCTAAGAAACAACAGTGTGGTACTTAATCTTCTTTCAGTGCTGGACCAACCCCTTTGCCTTTGGTTTGAGAAAGGATTTGGGGAAAAAATAAAAAGAAAAATTGGTATTGTTTGTTACTTGTGGAACATACCTGGTGTCTCTATTCTTGATATTCACAGCTAAAAATTACCACATATTTACAATTTTAACATCTGCTAAAAGATACCATTACAAAGATATATTTTCTAAATTTCAGCAGACGGGAAACACAACTTCTCAAGTGCTAAATTAAGCCTGTAGACTGCCATGAGAGATTTTTACTTACCCTTGCATATGCTGTGACATATGATATCTGAACTAAGGCAATCAGATCAGATAAAGCAAGTGGTTCCACTGTGGGAAAAAAAAAAGGTAAAGTATAAATATTTTAAAACTCTGGCCACCAATATATCTGAAATGAAAATAATGCCAGTAAAGGAGAAGGAGTAAACAGTCAAAATATATGATAAATAGTGTTTATATAAGTAATGTTTGTACATTACTTAATAATTGGTATGCTAACATTAGCACTACCTAAAACATACCCAAAAACATATCTAAAAATGGAAATATTTCTGCACCAAGTTGTCTTTTCGCACATAAATCCAAAAGACTTCTAAGCCAGTCATAATAGAGCCAGCCCAAGCTGGCCACATACTATTTAGTTCTCTCTACTGCAGTTCCAATTTCTGTTAATAAATGAATGCAGTGTATTCTTTAAGGAGAAAAAGAAAAATGAACTCCCGGAATTTGAGAAAACCTCAGTATGACCTTTATTTTACAGTCCTAGTCATCCAGTCTGATGATTTTTGAAATTCTAATGTTTGGCAGAGATTTGCAAAGATTTCTGTTGATGGTGAAATTGTAAATAACTGTGACTAAGAAAGAATGTGGCCAATTCAATATCATTATCATATGGAATATTGTGCATAGTTAGTAATAGTATCACCTGCAGAGAAAATTTTATATTTAGTCCCTTTTGGTTTCAAACACACCTACTGATTTCCATACCTTCTGGAGTTATGCTAATGAATTTTAATGCATCATTAAATGAATAATTTCTGTATATTCTAATACAATTTTGTATGACAGGACCTGGAGAAAGTTTTGTGTGGTGACTGTAAAACTGATATATCATTCACAGCACCAGCAATGCAACTCCCCGTGGATGTGGAATAAGAATCAGTTTCCAACAAAATAGTTTCAGATTTTTTTCTGAAACTCCAGACATTCACCAAGGCATGAAAAAGCAGAAACTATATGGATATTGTCTGGCTTCATTTTAAAGGTCATAAAATACATTTATCATCCTTTATATATTTTATGTTTCTGAAATTAAATTATATTGTTCATGTGTTTTTCAGACACTCCTTGTATGAAATCCAGGGAGGTATAATGAATACTATTTATAAGGGCAGAATTACAAGATTATTAGAATGAATGCTGTATGGACTCTCAGCTTAAGGGTGAGTGAATAAAATTTTCCATCAATGATATTCATAATTATTACAGCTTTGCTGCTTTAGGAAAGAGTGAACTACTGGAATATGTCTCAGTTTTGACTTGGTACTAAGTTAAATATACTGACTTCGGTAAGTAGGAGCACAGTTTTTTCTACTCAGCAGAATACACTGGGCATAGCCAACAAATGGAGTTCTGAGCCTTTGTTGTGGCACCCTCGCTGCCTGCTGTGGCCCAAACTGCAGCAGCCCAGGGACAGAAGCAACTTTTACCAAATAGCATATGTTGTGCTAGGGACTGAATGGCCAGTTCTAGTTCCAGTCCCTTCCACATCCTCTCTGCCTTTTAAATCCCAGGAAGAGAGAAACAGTAATCTGCTTTTGATCTTGTTGTACATGTCATAGAAGATCCTGTAAGAGGATTATGTTGGTTAGGAAGTCCCAAAGTATCATATAGAAAATGTTTCTAAACCCCCAATTTTTAAAATTAATCTATGTTAATTTATTAATAATAATGATCAAGTCCTCATCAAGAAAGTAGCAGTATTCTTGTCTGGTTTAATGTGTGTCCCTTTTGAGACACATGAAAGAACAAAAGATGTTACATCTGAAGTAGAGGATTTTGATTGTGCAGTACCCAAGTTTGAGAGGTGTTCTGTTTGTGAAGTAAAATTTAAAGCTGCAACAGTCTGACGCCACACCTGAATAGCAACCACTATGGTTCTGAATTTGTTTATGAATAGGTTGTGGGTTCCTGCATAGTAACCTCCACAATTTTATCAATCTCATGGTTAGGAGTTTTCTTAAAAGTTATTCTTCTCTTGTTAAAATGTGTTTGTTTTTCAATATTTTTTTATAATGTTATATATGAGTTTTCTCTCCCACTATTTTTATTTCCTATGTATTTACTAAAAACAATGCAATGCCTTTACAAGCTCTATTTTTTGCTAAACTAAACAGGCTTAATTCTTGCTTCAGCATTTCAATAGTCCTCGGCAGCTGTTCTGGTACAAATTAATCTTTCTTGAATATAGGTGACCGCTTTATATATGGTATTCCAGATGGAGCGTCAGCAGGTCCTTGTACAATAACAGTAATGTTTTGTAATACCTAATAGGATTATCTTACTATTTATAGTCTTTGCACCTTCTTCATGGTGTATTACATTGATACATACTACTCATCCTGTAAACAAGACCTGTAAAACTTGGCAGGTCTTTAAACTGATTTCATACTGACAGGACAATGTGTTTTGTTCTCCTGCCTTTTGTTTGTAAGTGACAGGCACTCACTGGTAGAGGCCAATAACAAAACATTGCAATAACCTTGACTTTGTAACAATAAATGCCATCCTATTTCTATAACTACAGTTCTTTACTTCTGCCAAAGCAACTAATTTTATTAAGATTGCCCCAGAACCAATCCTTCTGTAACTCCACAAAACAATTCCCTGGAGCTTGATAGATATTTTCCCCTTTCACATATCCCATATTGATGTCTAAAGTTCTCCTTCTGCATCCTGTCCACAGTTGCAGTTTACACTTCTGGGCTTTTGAAATTAGCCAGCAATTTTCCAAGGAAATATGTGGCTTCTTCACATAGACTAAATATGTAAAGAGTTATTTCTTAAAAAATATGATGACCATGTCAATCATTATTCACTGTTGGTAAGCATATTGCATTTTATTACTTTTTTTTCCATTAGCTCATATATCTTTGAAATATGACAGTTTTTATCAGTTCTATCGGAATTTGAAGGACAATTTCTTTGACCTCTCATACTTTTCCACAGAGTGCACTGAATTCTGAGGTTTCCTTCCCACCTGACTGTAAACAGATAGGTTACTTCTAGCTTTCAGGGTTTCTCTACCTTACCTGACAGCCAATTCCTTATCAAAGCCTGAGATAAAATATTGATTTAGCTTTTCAGTAAAACTTAATTTTCCTTTAAAATTGAACCTTTTAATATTTTCTTATTTCATTTTTTTTTTTTTTTACAGTAACATTTTTTTATTATCATTGTTGGAGTCATTTTTTTCAGGATCAAATTTTGTTTTGGAGCCTTCTCAAGCTCTGCATTTTCTTTCTTTGACAAACTACTTTTTTTAATTGCGTATCATTTCTGTTATTATTAATGGAGTTTTCAACAAATTAGGTCCAGAATGTTTTCTTCCTCTTTTCTTTGAAACAGTTTCCATAAAATCGCCATGTCTTCAAAGCTTTCATACTGAGGACTCTAAGCTATTCAGCCTAAGTAACGCCATGCCTAATCCTTTGATTTTTCAAAGTTTTCTAATTTGAAGCCAATATTAAACTGCAGACCAATCTTTACTAGAATGAGATAAGATCTGAAGTAGCATAACTTCCAGCTGGTTAGAAGAACTGCAGCAGATATCACAATTCAGAATATCCAGATTGGATTAATGGTCTTTGTTTTCCAGTATCTATACAGACAAAAAATTTTTAATAGTGAGAAATGTCCTGGTAGAATATCTATCTCTAGAAACAGAATATTAAAGGAGTATACATAACAGAAAACAGATTTTTTTTTCCTCTCTAGTCTCATGAGATAAAATTTTTTGAGACAGAAAGAGAGCCTAATTATTTTTTTAATAAGACTTTATTAAGTCTTATTTTAATCAATATTATCAACATCACAACAATAAACAGGTAAGAGTAATTGCAGGTATAACAAAGGGAACATTTTGGGGAAAAAGGAATAATAAACCCTTAACTGATGTCCTTGTTAAATGTACACTCTTCATGAAAAAAATAATGATATTATTTTTTGAGGGAAGATACACATTAGAACTCGAAAAGAATATTGACCATTTTGCTGTCAAAAATTGTAGTTTTGCCAAGACCAAGATGCTTCTATGGAAGTATTCCAATTTCTGACCAACTCTATTATACTAACTTGGGGAGCTGAAGAGTCTGGTCTTTCCACACACTAAGCAACAATGGTCTCCAAAGATTTTAATGTAGTGGAATATCTTGCAGGGTTTGATCCTAAAGGAGCTATATATCCCTCTGTAGTATCTGCAGAATAAAATTCCAGTGCAGAATAAGTCTCTGAAGACTGAGAGAAATGAGAGAAGAGGCTCTGTCAAAGTACGGATACAAACTAGATACTGTTCTATGAATCCATGATCCAGAAGAGCAGTCAGACCCGCAATACAACATTTATGGCTTGAGGGGTCAACATCCCTTAGTCTGATAAACCAGACAGGTATGAGAATCCACAATTTCACCGGTGAAGACAGACTGCACAAGATACAAACTAGAACTAAAAATATAGTCTGCTTGGAAGCTTCTCTTAAAAGTTATTCAAGAAAAAAGGAGCTATCTGTGAAGAGAATTGCATACATATTTTCCACTAAGAAATACTAGTCATATTTTTTTTTGTTTTCATTAAAGAAAAATGTAAGATCCAGTTATATGCATCTGAAAAGTAAAATTGGAATAATACTTTAAAAAAGGAAATTAAAAATCACTAGTGTTGGGGGAATGGTGTGCTGCTTGAAAATACTTCAATGTAATTCTTTCTTTTGATTATTCTGATGCTTTAAAGACATTGTATAAATCAAGCAAGTAGTTGTTTTCTGAAGCAGTGAATAACCATGACATCATCCCAAACACTGTATGGCACATGCTGGCTTTTAAAATAGTGACTTCTGCAAAAGCAGAATTTGTGTCATTACAGTGTAATTTAGTAGAAACTTATTTCATGAATATTCTTGTTTGGTCAGATTATGAGAAATTTATTAGCATTCATATTCAGTAACTCACATTTCATCCTACCTAAAGATTTCAGAACTACGGCACTGTGTCAGTTGTGCTGCGAGTGCAATATGGAAGTAATCTATAAAAGTACTGATATAAAAATCTGATTTAGAGTGGTGTGGCCAAATGTTCTGAACAATTTAGAGTCTGAGATAAAGTACTCTAAGTCTAGGATAGTATTTCTGGCAGCTGCACTGAGTACTTTTTGTAGGATGCGTGAACAGTCCAGACTTCTTGAATCACTACTGCACGCTACTCAGACAGATCACAGTTGTGCTGAGTGTGCATAGTCTGCACATAAAGGCAACTCAATTTATTCCACAACTTTGCGGTCCAGAGCCATAGAAACACTGATATATGTCCATACATTCTCAACACTTCTGTGTGAAAGAAACGGTCTCCTAAAGTCTACAGTCCTACAAAAAAACAGAGTCCTATCAATGGGAGGAATCAAGCTCAAAAGTGATACATTTTCAACTGCCTTACATTTATTGACTGTTTAATCAGCACTTATTCAATATTAAATGAAGTAAAATAACCTGAGAAATTAAAGTCTTTCATTTCCTTTTCTTCCACATCCCACCAAGTCTAGTCTGTTACCTAGCAAAGTGGATTATCATTGTTATGCAGTGCATGAAAACTGATGAAAACAATCAGATTATAGAGTTTAACAATGCATGGTGAATGATATTTCATTTTATTTTAGAATAAAATTTTTATGACAACATATTCTGGCAGAGCATGTTGATTAAACAACTGATAATACAGTCTTGTAAAACACCAGGATTCCTGGTACTTTGTAAGGAATTAACACTGAAAACTGAACTGGACATCTCCTATCTGAACATAGTCTTCTTAAAAAAAACAACAATAACAGTACCACAACTATTTATTCTCTGAGACAACTAGGCAGTATCCTGTACCTAACTTTGCAGACAGACAAAACAATGAAAGGGAAGTCTAGTCAAAAGTCTTTAACTTTCTGGTATTAATGAGATTGATTTTCTAATTTTTTTTTCTTAAATTCTGATGTCCTGTACGAGTTCACTATATTGAAAGAATGCATTCTGTTGCTTCATTACCCTATTCTGATCTTATCACAAGAATGTTATTAACTCTTTTCTTTGATAATTAATGTTGATTTGTGGTGGTTTAGTTTTCTTGGTTTTCGTTTAGGCCTTCCTTGGTTACCAGGTGATAACTAAGGAAGTATTCCACACCATTTCCTTCACGTAATCTGGGGTATA
>JAWWTY010000123.1:44648098-44709453 GCA_035222235.1 Margarornis squamiger | reverse complement strand
TCCCATTTCCCTTTCCCTTTCCCCCTTTTCCCTATTGGGGTTGCTTTGGGATTTATTCTGTAGATTCATAGTGTTTGATTGTATATAGTTGTAATATATGTGAATATATATATATATCTCTTTAATACAATTGTCTTTTTGTACTTTTTTCCCTTTTCTTTTGGCGGGGGGGGGAATCCGTGTGGCCGGCAGTTGGGTTTGGCACAGAGCCAACTTGACCCTCCACATGATTGCATGTTACTCTGTGAAAAAGTAAAATGGCCTTCAGATCCAGTCTGTAGAAAACTTACTCAGAAATTTAATAGATATTTCTTTTCATATCTTTTAGATCACTTAATGGCACATCTCTCTTGCCCAAAGCAGTTCTTTTTGTAGTTAGATGATGATGAGTAAAGGAGGTAACTAGTTTTGTTGCTGCCCATCCATAAGTCCATTTGCTTCCAGCTGAATCTTTCCAAGCTGCTTTCCTGAAAGGAAGACACAACATGAGCACATTAAAGAGAATGTGAGTATATTTTTTTGAAGCCCAAAAAGACCATCTTACATTTGTTTTTTGATGATTTGTATTTGTTCCTTTCAATGTTCTTCTGCCAAATCTCCTATGGTTTGATAGTGGGAGCGAAACCACTACTCTTCTTGCTTTTCAGGAATGTCCTAATAAGATCATGTGTAAAAATAAAAATTAAAAAAAATATTCTGATTAAAGTAGACAAGGGTCTGAAATAAAATCCCAGATTCAAAGATTTCAGAAATGTATTAGAATCAACCTGTGACTCCTAAATTTACATCTCATTTCCATCATGACTGTTGAAAAACCCGTAAATCATCAAATTAAACAATCATCTGAAGAAAATAAACTGATAGATGGAACTATTTTACATTAAGGAGAGAAGAGAAAAGAAGAGAATGAGGAAAAACAAGTAAGAAATATTACAGACAAAATATTATGAAGTAAGATATGAAGTGATTAGTACTGGAGAAATGCTTTATTTTATCATTTAAAAGTTTTATATTTCTTAAGCAGAAAATTGTCTAGCTATATACATTTAAAAACCAATGCATGCCTGTAATGGTTCATAATAAGAGCTTAGGAGTCTGAGAAAGACAAGAAACCATGCCTTTGCAAATGGAGAATAAGAAGGTCCTAAAATGGCATCTGTCTTGCTAAGCATAGATTTGAAACACAATCCTAGAAGACTGTGTCAGTTCATTTAAATGTCAGAGAATGGCAGTCACCTGGTAAGCTGAGCCAACACTGTTCCTAAGAAAAAGCTACATTATATTTCAGTAGAAAAGAAACATCCAATGAAAAAGAATGTCAATTAATAGAAAATACACTTTAGCAATTGTTTTTAGCACAAATGGCTGTTTACTCACAGGAACACCATAATTTAAAAAATGTGTTCTATGAGCCTATTTATTGAAGAAATCTAATGGGTACCCTGCAGATTTGGGGTGACATTCACACCTCTGTCACTGGAACATGTTTGCCATTTACTGGGTATGAATATGATTAAGATGCTTTCTTCCTCTGAGATTATGGTTGTTTCTTTCCCACAAATAGTGATCAGCTGAGGCCAAAGGCTACACTAACATCTAGCTAGGCAGAAAATTACCCTGATGAAATGTAGAATAGACGACAGAGGTACACAAAAAATGATACAGGGTTTTTTGGAGTAGGTAGCAGTGATAGATATGCACTGGAACACCTGACTGGCCACAGTTCCCCGGGGGCACTCTGCAAATAGCTGACCTAATTGCAGGTGCTGGGATTGCTGTCAAAGTCAGCAATTGCCAGCAGTTTCCAAAGAGTAGTACCTAAGGAATTTTATTAATTCCTAATTGTGGTAGAGTCAATTCAAACATTGTCATCAGCAGAAATTATTGATGTTCCCTTTACTGATCTTAGAAGAATGCTACTCTCTTTTACTCTGCCAGCAAATTGGATAATCTGTCAACAGAAATATTCACATGCAGAAGGAAAGAAAAAATAGGGGCTGCTTGTCAGCTGGTGTCATGTGACAGCAAAAAGCCTGCAAGCATATAGTCACAACAGAAGATAGGTGACCCTCCAACTATTTCTATCTTGGTCACGGTCCTCTAAAGCACACAAAAAGTACTGAATGGAAAATCTCAGGTGAAGACCAATATGCTTTTATGAAAACCAGCTCCACATCAAATAGGAAAAAAATCAATGTATTTTCTCAAGAAATATAATTTCTTCATTCATCCATAGATTTTATAGCTAGAGGGCGTCATTAAGAACATTCACTATAAGTTAGTGAAGACCATAGAATTTCAGGAGTCATTTGTTATCTCAAGCCCATTGTGTGGATCAGATAAAACAGTTTAGAAAAATAGTTAATTGTCTTGACTTAAATTCTCCATGGAGTTGATGGTACACAGCCTCTAAAGATAAAATTTCTCAGAGATTAATTATTCTTACAATTAAAATACATTTCTTATTTCTGGTCTTCATTTGTATAATGTTAGGTTGATTCTTGACATATCAAACAGCTAGACAGCAGACAGCCAGACCCTCTTCCAAGTTCTTCATATCCAAATATCCCTCTGTCTTGAATTAAATGGTTTTTTTTCTGTTTTTACTTTCTGGTTTTCACCTTATATTGTAGCTGTTTGTGTAGCTGCTCCTCTTGCCATCCACATATTTGCCCCCTGAATCCAGATACAATACATTAGTACTGCAAGCTGTGAGACTGAAATGGAGACTTTTCCCTTTAAAACACTAGGTTACTAGGGAAATATTTTGAAGCATATTGAATGAAATGTGATAAAGTGGGAATTTCTAAAATCTCACCTTCAAAGCATAGACATTTCTGTGCAGAAATTAATGCTGAAGTCTATGAGCCCAAATTAATCCAGTGTGAAAGGAAAACCTTAGCTCTTTGAAGCAAATAAGAGTTTGAAGACAGATAGCAATAGGACCAGAAATTTTTAATGCAAAATTAAAAGAGCTTTTAGATGGCTATAATCTGTTGAGAGAACTGAGACAAAGAATTTCTAAACGAACATCTATACTTGCAGAGAAAGAATGCACTGTTTTCTTTCATTATTTGTATTTGAATTGATAAAACCATTCTCAAGAGGAGAGGTTGTAGTGGTGAAAGAATATGGTCAACTGCTTGAGTTTAGTACAATATAGCACTTAAGAAACCATAGCAATACAAAAATTCATTTTCTGACAACAGTATTTTTATCCCACTATCTGCATATTCAGGCATTCCTCTGAGAACAAGTTTACTCTGGAAAGTAGGAGATAAGGCTATGAATCAGCTGGTAATTTTAGCCAATGAAAATATTGACTGAGCCATCACTCTTGGATTTTATACTCCAAATATACTTGCATTCCAAATCAACTGTTATTAAGTAAAGAGCTTATTGAACTCAGAGCTAAACAAAGGAATCTGCTTAGCATACATATTTTCAGAATTTATAGGCTTGCCACAGGATTAGTGAAAACCATTATTTGTTTCATCATCATCGTGTGCCATGAAGAAAGCTATTCTTTTTTAATTCATAGTTGTCTATTTTCTTCAGTCTCAAACAGAATATTTTTCTGCCATTTGTATAAGCTAAAATGAAGTTATTTACAGCATTTTACTAACTAAAACTACCAATATCAGTGCCTGTAAAAAGTAAACTCAATTCTTTCCACCTGAAATAGCTTTTGCTGTCTGAATTAGGGTGTCATCTACCCCAAATTAGTATTTTTTTAGTTTTTAAATACCAGAGTGACATAAAAGTGAGCACTGAATTCCAGCACTGCCTCACTCATATGCTGAATGCTGAAATTAGCACTCGTCTTCCCATCAAGAACTATAAATCTCCTATCATGTATGGTATTTGGAAAGTTGATTGCTAGCTCAAGTGTCTTATCATAAAACAGTTTTCAATTCAGTATACTGACATTTTAATTTGTCTGTTCTTTACTGCTCAGAATTAAGGAAGGGGCATCATTCCAAGTTATTTCTCCAATATAATTTAGAATCAACATGTCTTTTGACCTCTGAATTAAACTGCAAATCTCTTTACATACACAGTATTTTGCAGTGCTAAGTTACTCCTTACATTAAATCTCCAGCTGGTTTACTTTCCCACTGAGAAAATGCAACCACTTGTTCAGCAAAAAGGAGATTACCATGAAATAAATTACTGCTTTTTCAGGGAAATTAAAGGTTTATGGAACACCTTGATTCAATGTAGAGCTTCATTGCTATTCTAGAACCTGCTAGTCAGCTCAGCACAAAGCATCTTAATTTATTTTTAGTTATATACATAACAAGGAATATCAAGGTCAAAGATTCTTCCAGGAATTAAATTATGTGAAATTGCTCAGAGTTTATTTACTTCTCACAGTCACATTGAACGTAAGCTTATTAAGCCTACCATATGTGCAACCATTAAACATCTGACCAAAGACTTTTCAAAATGTCTTTTTTCTATTAAATTTGGACTTAAAACAGGTGTGTGTTTTTTCACCAAAAAAAGGACTAAGAGAGTGTGTTCACGGACACAACAGATCATGGCCAAATGGGGGTGTGTCATAATCATGATGTGCTGAAGAGAATTCACAAAAAAATGAGGAGTGTAAAAAGTTTGAACATGGATAACAAAGGAGACATCTCATTGGAACCTCCAACTGAAAAGAATATTGTTTACACCTACAGAAAAACACTACAAAACTTCAATGGTAATATCGCAATAGTGACTTGGTCTTGTTCATGCTAGAGTTAATACAAAAGTTGCAGCTATTTTACAGGGATGTAGGAGTAAAAGCATGTGTTATTTCTCTAAGTAACTTGTGGGTAGAGTAATAGCATCCAGTGACTGTTTTCTTTCTACAAATTTGAGACAGAGCCATAGTTGTGTCATTCATTGTCTCTCTCTGTTGTCTCTCCAGTAGGGAGAGCTCCATTCCTTTTCTCTGTCTTTTCCCCATTCTGGAAATATTTAGTGTAAAACTGCTTAGAGCTCTTTTAACCTCTCATGCCCATGTGCAAAACAGTCAATCTTACCTTCTTTAATTTCTAAACATTGGTCTGATAGCAAAAGCAGTGATAGGGAATATGATCTGTCCCAGAGTTTACACACACAAATTAAGAAAATATACATATTTGTTAGGTCACATTCGTGGGGCTGTAGTCCCATAAACAAGTTCCTGCAGAGGAGACACAGAAGTGGATTGGAGGGTCTATTCCATGGTTACCACTAGTGTGTGTTGCTAATCTATATTAAAAAGAACCGTGTCACTCTTGATGAAACCACAGACAGAAAAAGAAAGGGATTTCTTAGGTGCAGTGTATAGCTGAGTCAAGCCTGAACAAACCGACCATGACTAAAAGTTTGATGGAGACTCCACACCCATTGCAAAGTCTGGCAGAAATACGTGCAAGAATCCATGTGATCTCAGAGACACTAGAATCAAGGGCAACCTCATATCGGGCTTATGAAAGAAATGCTAGCTGTGTCTTGGCCCTGCACTAACACAGTTTACAACTGTTGTTTTTTTTTAAAAAGGAATAGCATGATATACTTTTCCATTTTATTGTGTACTTACACATGTAAAATGCATCTGTTCCTGAACTGGTGAAATCCAGATGCTACTGTGCTGTGTATTGTTTCTTGATTTGCGTTGGATTGTGTTACCTTTTCTGACATGACTGTTGCATAGAAGTAATATTCACATCCAGGAACTTATCTGCAGCCACAAGAGTTTATGGGTGTTTTGTTGGGGTTTTTTTCTTGATCGAAACATGAAGTTGTTCCAAAAATTTCATCTTAAAAATACTCAAGCAGGCAATCATACAGCAGACATAAACTGCTGGCTTGGGACTGTGGGAGACATGAGAGGATGACTGAGGACCATGAGACAGAAGGAAGGCCTGCATTTCTTCTAACTTGTATAATCTGTAAGACAGGATGTCTGACATAGCTTCTCTTACTGAATATTGTACATTGAGGAAAAGTCTAAATTATATATGTGATTCCAATTAATGTGATAATGTGACATGAAATCAATATCTCTGTGGTAGAGACCTACATACCTGTGGATATGAAACAGTCAGTATGGGTTCTTTTTCATGTATAAACTGTTAATATCTTACTGGCTAAATTTCAGTCACTTAAAAGAACAGACTTCAAGCAGGTGGTATTTAAGATCATAATTGTCCTCTAGATAAGCAGACAGTCAATGTCTATCACCCTCCAATGGTTCTTCTGTGGAAGAGGAAGAAGATTGAGGAATGGATCTGAACTCTGAGGGTCCAATAAAAGTCTTCACACACAAAATGAGGTATGACAAAAGATGCATGTTATCTACTGCACTCAAACAAGTTGCTCATGACTATGCCTTACAGAACACATTGGTCTAGAATGAACCTACAAAGATAAAAAACATCGGTAACTTGTCAATATTCAGATAAAGACAAAAGCAAAAAAATCCTTTGCTTGCTGGTAAGAACGAGGTACTCTGAAGAAGGCTGTTTTTCCATGAGTCTGTGATGTGTTGACCTTGGCCAGTGACTATGCACCACACAGCCACTTGCTCCCTCTCTCCCCTGTAAGAATTGATACACATACAGGTAAATTCAGATGACCAAACCACAGCTAAGATATTAAGGAAAAGTTTATTCCAAAGTTGGAAACCCTGAATACACTGCTAAATCATGCAGTGGGTAAAAGAGCAGGCCAGGAACCCCCTTTCAGGGCTTTTATAACAACTTTCTCAAGCACGTGACTTCAAGGCAGTGTTCTCCGCTGTGCTTTTATGGTCTCCCTTTCTCCCAGCAGGGGCCTCAAGCATGCCTTTGAGATAGTGTTGTCTCTACAGAGGAATCCTACTTCTCAAAACAGGCAGAGGATAAACATTACTAGGTGTAATAAATGGGATTTTCCCCACACTGATCTTTCCCAGGCCTAGCATTGCCAGCTGCAAAATCCTTGAACAAGATGCTTTCCTCTTCAAATAGATCTTATGCATTTAACTTTCTTTTCCTACAGGAGGGGAAGAAAAAATACACAAAAAAAAGGTGATACAGAGGCATTAACTCACCATCTCCTTCAAGCACACTGATGCCCAGCCAGTCTTCACACAATAGCTACCTCCTCCAGAATACCCTCCCCTCAGATTTTATCATTGAATATGCTGTTACACATGCCTTTGGTGAATCTGGGTGTGTCCCTTTCAAATTCTTTACCAGCTCCCAGCCTACTTTTTATGGGTGGCAGAGTGGGAAAACAGAGAAAGCTGTGAGGTTGTGCAAATATGGTTTAGAAACAACCTGAACACTGGTGTTTCAGCAACACTGTTTTAGCCATATGTCCAAAACACAGGGCTATAGGGGCTGCTGTAAGATAAACTTACTTGTTCCCAGCCAAATCCAGCACACAGTCTTATTGCTTCCAGTTAAAAATTATATTTCCCTTGTATTTCACCTCACTGCATCTATTTTGTAATTTAGCCATGTCAGCAGGGTAAGATGAGCATCCTAAAAGGTTCCAGGGCCATCTTCATGTTCTATAGGTGTTCCACCTGTATCTAGATGAGTGTATGATACGGATCACTGCATCAAGGTGTGCATCTCTGGTTAAGATAATTTATTTTCTCCATCAATCTTGAAAATGCTGATGAAGCTTACTATAAATAAAAGGGAATGATGAAACTAATAAACCTCATAGAGTATAGAAAGGGCAGTGGTCTTCTAGAATCTGGGAAGCTAAAAGCATTTCCAAATATCCCTTGGTTAGTCAAGTTTACTTACATATTCGCCATCACCCAAACCCAATAGCATTTCACTAATCTGAGGTATTGAATGTATATCTGAACCAGATATTACATTTAGCTTCCAGAAATCGATACAGAAATCTGATATGCTGATAAGGTTCCGGAACTAATGTAATTAGGCTACAGCATTCTCTGTGTAATGCTGTAGTGACAAACTGTAGCATTTCCCATAATTTGTCTTTTAGTATATTCCATAACTGTTCAAGATATGAGTCATTTGCAAAATTCTTCCAGGTTCAGGTGTTTCTGTTATAGAAGTAATCACTTTCAAAAGCTTTTAATTAGCTATCTAAATTCTCCATTCTGCCCAAGAGCTGAGTAATCCCAAAAGGTATTTCCAGTCCTTTCATCAGACTTCTGAAGTTCCAGTTGCTTCTGAAATAGGCCATTTACCATACATCTTCTATGTCTACCACTGTTACAGGATAGTAACATGATAAATCTGAGCCCTTCACAATTCTCTTACTAGCAAATTTCTTTGCTAAATTTGTCTATGTGCCCATAACATCAGAAGACTTTTGATCAATTACTCATCTTCTGCAAAGGAAAACAAACCTGATGGCCCATTTCTGTATCAATAAAGAATTTCTCTGCATACCGCTGCTGACTGTAGGTTTTTTCCAGTGAAGACAGAAATAGTTCTGTCTTAGCACATACTGTACAACATTCTGATTTACAGTATCCCATTGTTTCTTCCAGGATTCCAAGAGGTGGATTGACAGAGTTCCCCCAAAAAATTTTTGCAGAATCTTCAGTTCTTTAATACCTTGAATTCACATAGAGAAAAAATCACAGACCTTTTCCCAAGAGATTTCATTTAATATGGTGAGAAAACAATCATTTTGGCAAAAGGTTTTACAGGAGTAATAAACAATCAAGGAGAAGCATTACACTAAAGCACCCAGCACACACCAACCCACAAGGCAGAGAAATACAACCCATTTGTTCTAAGTTACCTGCCTGTGCCTGCAGTGTGGGCTGCACCCATGTGCCTTCTCAGACTGGAGGCCCGGCCTCCCCTGCACACACCATACTTGGTTGATCCAGCTCAATAATGGTGTAGTGAGATACCGATCCAGACCCTTACAGCTTGTGGCCTCAACTGCCAAGGCTCTGGCTCTCGGCTGACAGAGTACACACATCCCTGAGACTGCCTGCTCCCACCGAAGGGCCGCACTGCTTCAGACTATGGCACCACTCATGGACACCAATTCCCACAGGCTCTGGGGGAGTATAACCAAGAGTTTAAATCTTTCTACTAAAGCCATTTACAGATGCAACTCTTAGAAATAGGATGTGTCAGAACTGAGTTTTGTAAATCTGTGATCCAGCCTGTAGGAACCTCATTCTCCTAATGTACATGCTTCCTGTTTCTTAACTGATTAAACACCATAATAATTACCACTGTTGCTGTAATCTTAGTAGGAAACATATCAGAAAAGAAATTAAGCAAATACAAAATTATATATTCTTTTTCAGTAGCTGGAGTATCTTCACAAGAGTGAATAGGGGAGATAGATGCTTAGCTATAAATTCATAGCTAATCTTAATTTGAATTTCATGTATATCCATAGGGTTCAGCTTTAAACTGCAAAGATGCAATTTGCTTGCCATGAAAAACCTAGTTTTACACTCCAAAATTATTGTGTGATTGTCTCCTGTTAGTGCTGTGTAAAGCTGGACATTTTAGTTTGTGGAGTTTGGACACATAGAATAGTCTCAGTAGCATGTTTTTCCACCAATTTAACTGGTAAAGCATTTGTGTAACAATGACATCTTCTTCCAAGACTTGTTATTCAAAGGTTTTCAGATTTCCATCATACTTTTTCAAGGAGAAAATATAAACTGTTTTTACTCTCTACATCTGGTAACATTAGAAAGTCAAACCAGTCACAGAACTGAGATAAACAGCTGAATAGTAACTTTTCCAACTTTTCCATCTTCAGCAGTAGTGCTAACTAAATTCCATTAATAGGTCAAATTCTACCTTCAATTACACCTGTGCAACCTAATGGAGAGAGTAGCAACTGCAAAGAGAGACTTTAGCCTTGTAGATGCTTTTTTTGCCAGTAAATATATGACAGCCTAAAAGAGTATATCATGTCTGAAATCTCAGGCTGAGCATGCAGGGCTGCAGCTGAGAAGATTTTCATTTTTTACCTAGAAAACTGAGCAAATATGATACAGAGTCACTGATCATAAAAACATCCTATCATGTTGGTGCTACATTGACAGAAGACATGACTGTTCTACAACTCGGGAAACAGATATATGGTTGCATGGGCATTGTACTCTATCATAAGTTAAATTATTTATGTGTCATGAACCTGGCTCACATCTCAAAATCTACATTTGCTGAACTATAATATCACCCCTTCAAAACTGGTTTGTTAGATGAGAGTGGAATAAAACTTGCCGTTTCTAAGAAATGGCAAACTGTAGCCTGAATGTATTTTGTAGCCCCTCTGAAATATATCTAAAGAGTATATTTCAGAAACTCACATAGACAATAAAATAAAATAAAAAAAAAAGACTGCTGTGCTGTCATCAAATAAGAATCTATACTGTAAATCTAAGCTACCGTTTTCATTATCAAGGTGAGATTTTTTGAAGATGTGAAAGACTAGAAATGCACACTTACCTGCTTAATCAGGCCTAAAAAAAGGAAAAATTACTCCTGCAGTATATGGCTAATCCTTTGCCATCACTCATTGCTGAAATATTTCACTTAGAAAGTTATCTAAACAAAGTATTTGTGAAGTTATTAACATTTTTTGTATGAAACTTCTATGACAATGCTGCAGTGAAATTTTGGTGCAGTTGCTGTATCTTTCTGTAAAGTCCTACACTGTGGATTTCAATGATTTTACAACACTTTCAGCATGCACTTGAAATAAAGAGAACATGTTCTATCAACTTCTGTTGATACTTGATCTCACTGCAGAGACATTTTAAACATAAACCCCAAGTGTTCAAAATGCAATAGAAAGGGATTTCCATATATTATTACTTTTAGGAGAATGTGATTTTTGAAGGTGTAAGTTTGGGAGCCTAGAGTAAAAAGTATTTTTATATTTCCTGGAAATCAATTTTATTTTACAGAAATGTTTGTACTTACTGATACAAATGCCATGCAGAAACAGCCAGTAACAGACAATAAGAGTATCAAAGAGCAGAAGACCAACTTGCAGAACATAAAAAATTATAATAAATACAGAATTGTAACACTGAGAGTTGGAATTTGAGCTGCAAGCTCAAAAACACTGTATAGGAGTAACTTAGAGAAAATTACATTTAGACAAGCATTCACAAATGAATCACAGGCACCACAACCAAGAAAAAGTGCATGAAAAGGGCAGTGCACTCAGCTGGCAGCTCTTCCTGAGAAGCCACCTGAGCACACTGACAAACAGTAACACCTCTGCTCTCCCCACATGGGACTAAAGCATCTATACTGAAGGTTACCTCTGATGTGTCACAGCCCCACATCAGACAGCTGTGGCAGCTGCTAAGGTATGCAAAAAGCTGTGTATGCCTCCACCCACACTCCCTCTCTTCACTGCCTTAGGAGCTGCATTTAATCTCATGCCATCGCTTTTCTTTTTCCCTTGAAGCATTCTAAGCACATATGTGCCTAGCTTTCTACATTGCTAATCCTTGCCTCACCTTACCTTGGCTGATTTGACTCCCTGGCTTGACCTCAGACCTGTCTTGTTCTACAGACTTTTCCAGCAGCCCCTGAACTGTGGATAGCCCCAACTACTGCTTTGGGACTTGTTCTGCTAAAGTGCATAAGGACTGTATTGTTTATAGTGAGCCTACCACATTCTTAGCTCCTGGCATGTCCTCTCTTCAGGACCAACTCAACTCTGGATGTTACCTACCGCCTTCTCAACAAGTTTTTCAGATGTGTATGAACAGCAATCTTTACAGAGCCTACCAAATCAGTGGGGAGCCCACCAAGCTGCAAAATGACTAGGAAGCTAAAGCTTTAGTTCTGTAGTACAGCTTAACATGGAAGTAGAAGCTCTTCTGAGTGTCAAGCTGTAAGTAATGTGTCAACAAGTGAGGTCTTTAGTGTGCATAAGATACTCTGCAAGATGGAAAATGGGAAACACTAGCATCTAAGAAGTGGAATTTCATTACCTCTTTGTTCTCTTAACAACATAATTATACAACACAATAGCATGGAAAAGTATTCTTACTATAATTAGTCAAAAGTGATACTGCAAAGGTCAATTCACAATATGTTAATTTTATAGGCATATATATGGGTCTACACAAAACCATAGGCCTCTAAGGGCTATACTTAGACATAAGAGCTAAAGGATTTATCTGTTAGTGTTTGTCCATAACATACCTAAATATCTAGTGGCACTTCAGAATATGCTTTTTGTGGATGCAATGCTGATATATGAGTATAAATAAACTGTGTATTGAACTTTTAAACATTGATATTAGCACTATAATATATATCCCAAAGGAGACAGAATTTCTGTAAGTATTAGAAGATTCTGAATGATTGACATAATTATGTCCTGTAGATTTTTTCCTTGCAATCCCTGGAAGTACTTTAAGCCTTGGAGGGAAAGAGCGTGGTCAGCCATTGATAGGCTTTTTATTGTAACATCAGGCTCATGGTTTATAATAATGACTGCAGCAATAAGTACTCAGTAAAGCTTAGAAGCTGTTTTCTTCCCTGTTATGCTGGATAGAGATTCATCAGCATAAATGGTTCTGTTCCTGAAGGTCCTCTTTTTCTAAGTGGAAAAGACACTTGGATCCAGGAAGCACCTTAGTATGTTCCAGTTGTCATCTAACAGTAAGTTTACTGAAGTTTAAATAAGATCATGTGATCAGCTGGTTATACTACCTGTAGACAGGCATGAAGATCAAAGGGAAGCAGAAATCTGAACAAACAGTGTGTATTCTCTGCACACCGTCTTGTGTTACGCTTCAGCTGAATTTTGCTCCTTAACTATAGGGATCAGTCATCATTAAACTGTAGAAAGCAAGCTGAGCAAGCCACTGCAGTATTAGCCTATACTCACCCAGCTGAAACCACAGCACTAAGTTACATTTCTTTTCGTTCTTCCGTGTCTCTGTTACTATTCAGTAGACCACCCACTGTTTGCTTACATATTGTGGTGTATGCCCACTGGAGATAATACACTATTATGCTCTATTTCTCCAAATTTTCCTTTAAACAGAGGATCCCCATGGCTTTCTAGATGCACGGCTTTCAACCAATATAAGACTTGGATTAATGGTGCCTGTAAACTCATCACCTCTGTGATAGGTGTTTATCAGTTTAGCATATGCATATTGGCTTAAACGGCAGGTTCACCACCTGTTGCTTTTATTAAGTAAAACTAGTGTAAACATAAGTGTTATTTGCTCATGAGAAAGACTGAGGTTATCAGAATATTAATAATGTGTTGAAAGTCAAAATTATTGAGTGGATCATACAATATTCTTTAAAATTTGGGGGTTTGCCGTCAAGAAACTATTAGGCTGGAACAAGTATAGAAAATATATGCATCAATTAGTCTGACTTAATCATCAAGTTTTCATGAGAAAAGTAGTCAGTGTGACTGGTATTATGCTATTACTACTACTAATTAGACTTTAAAAATAAGAGAAAACAGTGTTAAAAACATTATGTCTTAAAGGTTAGCTGAAAAATTAATAAAGGCTGAAAGAATAAAAATATTCAGCTGCCTGACTTACAAAATGCCATCACAATATTTTTGCCTTTCTGACAAGGGCAATGAATGTGTTAGTCAAATATGGACAGTGAAGTAGGTGTCACCAGCCTATATGTGCAACAAGGAAGGAAGGGTCTGGGTTTTTATTTATCGAATTTTCTCATTGTCTCCTTCAAATGTGTTCATGGGGACTGCATTTATGCATATCTTGCAGAAACCCCCCATGATTCAGTGCCTTGAATCCTTTCTCCCCATATTGTGAAAACCTTGTATGTTATGCTTTAGGCTGAGCAACACTCAGCTGCAAATAATCACTTTTGGTACAGCTGATTAGGATTTGGACTATAAAAGCCATTGCACCATTCAAAGTCTTGCTTGTTTTTCTCTTTTGAACACTGTCAAAGCCTGGAGTGTCAGAATGATGCTGAGCTTGGCTTTCCAGTCATGTTTCTCACACCAGCAATTAAAGAAGGCAAGGAGCTTGCACTGAAGGCACAGTGTGGCTATCAGGGAGCCAAAATACATACACAGGCAAGATCTCTGTGTGCTACAGACAAGTAAGCTGAGGTGTCTGTGTCACAATGATAGTGTTGGAGTATAAATTTGCAAAGTCTAAACTACTGTACACCTTGGCATTCAGCTGGATTGGCAAACTTGAGCCCAAATTTGTGCACATCTACCTTGAGAGGCTGTCGATATGTAACCTCTCATATTCTCTGTGCCTCTACTAATGTGAATACCGATAAATTTAGTTTCTAACTTTACACTAGTCACAAAAAAATTCTTTGTGTTTCTACTAAGAAAAGTAATCAGTACTTGATTTTTTTTGAAGTGTATATATTTCAGGGAAGTCAGTACTAGATTTTCAAATTCAGGGGCTGGAGTAATTGTCTCATCAACAGTCTGGATGGCTGGCTCTTAGACCCACTCTGTGTGCTTCTCTGCATCATCCCTCTTACATATAACATTGGCGTATGAAAGTGCCAATATTCACCTGCATCCTCTGTTCCATGCATCCCCTCGAGAATGTAGTACCGTGGTTTTCCTCAAAAGGTGGTAGCAGTCTGTTTCATGAAAAAGCAATCTTAACCCAGTATATTACTGAGAATTAACAGCCAAAAAGTTTTATACTGTTTATAATTTGCTTCAAAGATAACTCTGGATTTTGGGTTAGGGTTTTTTTTTTTTATTTTTTTACTTTAGGTATTTGTGGCAGACATTTATCTTTAGCTCTGTAGTATTTATTATGGAAAGCAATAGCTGGCACATTGTCCCCTGAAGTAGTAGAAGTTGGAGGGAAAAATATTAATCACTTACAATATAACACATAAATTAGGTCTGTGATCAACACTGAATCATATTACATAACTGTAAAAGTATCAGATTAGAAACTAGAAGATGGAGAGAAGGGAAGCTGTGACTCGGGTTGTAAAAGCATTTTGATTATTGCTTTATATTGCACATTAAACTGATCCTTAACATTAATTAACAAAAGCAACTTTGCAGGCCTATCTCAAAATTCTACAGAAGTTATCCCATAGATGACTGTAGCTCTTCTGGAGATTTTTCTCCTGATTAAAACACGATTAGCATATAAAGAGTAACAGAATATTGACAATGGTCTGAAAATATATAGATTAGAGGTATTCTTCCCCCCATTTCCCTGGTCTGTTTGACCCATTCTATATGGTTCAAACAGTGTACAGTAGGAAAGAAATTCATTACTTATTTCTGCAGGATGCTTCATAAAACATTTAGGATGTTTTCCATTACTCTAGGAAATTCCCACCTCTTAATATCAAAGGGAATATGATTTGACAGGTGGAACTAGTAGTAGCTAATGTTCTTTCTTTCATTTTCAAAAATCACTGAATATTTATCTATGCTTTGAATTCTAAGTGCCTAGTTAATAGGATACTTATCATTTTAATATTACTTGGACAGAAGAACTAATGATTTCTGTGCACTAAGAGGAACATATTAACCAAATCACTGAAAGTTCAAGCTTACAAATTATTTTTTTCATCATGCCAACACACTCCTGGAACTTTGTGTTTTCTGTAGAATTTTCATTTTTTTCTTCCCTTTCCTGAGACTTTTTTTTTTTTTTTTTTTGTGATCTCATTATAGGGTGCCACTGTAAGAGCTCAGATCTGTGTTCTTTTGTTGATTTTTCACTTACTGTTCTAGACAGAGAGACTTACTGATAATGCTAGGAAATAACTCTGAGAAATAATAGCCATCCCCAAAGAAAAGTGCAGAAGTGAAAGGGCAATAAGTGAAAGTTTTGTTAGGAGTGGAGGCTTGGAAAGGAAAATAATAAGCTGGTAAATCTCAAGTTAGGTAAGACAAT
Organism: Margarornis squamiger; assembly: GCA_035222235.1. Classification (NCBI taxonomy): domain Eukaryota; kingdom Metazoa; phylum Chordata; class Aves; order Passeriformes; family Furnariidae; genus Margarornis; species Margarornis squamiger. Next base: position 44,693,588 of record JAWWTY010000123.1, on the reverse strand, counting down.
CCTTAGGACTGGGATGAGATGGATGAAAAAGAGAGTTCAGGTTCAGGAAAAATGTTACAGGATTGGGGATTTTGAAAATGTGAAAACTAACAAGAGGTTGGGAGTATTCCCTAATGCCTCAAGAGCAAAATGAGAGAGTAGAGCCTAAGAGCAGATGAAGGCAGCATTAAAGAAGCCCAGCCTTCAGAAGACTAGAGAAAATTCTAGGATGAAAGACTCATTTACACCCGCTATGTGAGCCTGCAATGTTTCCAGACTTTAAACGGCATTCAAGGAACTGCTGAGATACATTTCCACCTAAAGGTGCTGCAACCTGATGAGCAGACAAAAAGGGAAACCCAAAAAAACCCAAGATCCTACCCTAGGTTCAAAGAATCCTGCTGTTTGGTGGTACCCTAAAGAAATAACTCATTGAGATGATCAATACCAGTGACAATATGCTTGATCTGTTTTCTCGAGTAAAATGAAGTATAGATAACTTGTGGAAATATAAGCTTTATGTCTTGTCTCTGACAGAATCAGAGGTCACTTCTATGTAAATTATATTTCAGTGAAATATTGGAGGGAGCATAGTTTTCAGCAGGAAAACTTAAACTCAGATCTCTCTCTTATTGAAAGTTTTGTTTATTGAATCAATTTTCTTCAATTATTCATTGGATTTAAGATAGAGACAGATACATATTTGTTGTTTTTTTCTTTTCTTTTTTTACACTATTATCCTTGTTTTTCAGCATAAGATTTTGGCAAAAATTGGGTTTTAACAGAATATATTGTGTTGAGACTGTCCTGCACCTTTTGCAGGAGTTTCTGGCAGTTTTAGTAGACCAGTTAAGTGAGACTTATCAAACTGGTGTTATGGTACGAGGGCAGGAAGAGGAAATAATATGTAGAGCACTGCAATGTGCTCTTATCCAGCTGTCATTGTTTTGCAGGACAAAGTTGTGCAATTTGACTGAAGTAAGAAGAGGATCAAGGATGAATTTTAATTACATCTATTTGTTTCTGTTAATTACACAAGTCATCTCTGTTCTACTTCCTGTATTTTTCTTCTGTATAATCCTTGTGAATTAAGCCAAAGTGTAAGATGCAAGGTTTAAAACCCTTTTCCACACTGATTTCAAGACTTGGACATATTTCTCTTTGCAGAATGTGTTTAATAAGAGAGGAGATTAAGACATTGAAGAAGTCTGAAGTAAGTTGCTGGGTACTGAAGAATAGTAAACTTTTTTTTCTATAAATATAAATGTTAAATAATTCTCCTAATTCAAAACAAAACTCTCATTTTCAGAGACAGGTTTTATGGATTTTTTCAATAAAAAAGTCTTTTCATTTTTTATTCTATAACTTAATCTGACAAACAGGATGAACTTCTGATTATTAATTTGTCAGCTTTGAAGACCTCAAGGAAAATTGTTATATTCATGTTAGCAGAGACTGCCCTGCTAACTGCCCTTCTTGTATTTGTATGTGTACTTTTATTCATATTTGATTTTCAGCTCCAAATATAATTATTATGAACTTCAAATAAGTTCAAGATTTTCTTTTTAGTTGAATAATGTACTACAGGTTCTCTCCTATAGATTTGTATGATTTCTAAAACTTAAACATCAACAATTAATTAAGATCAAATGTTAGTGATGGAGACCACAAAAGAATTTGGGTATGGGTCTACAGAACAGGTATTTTGCTGTAGTATAGAATATAGTCTTAATAGTCTTGTCAGTATTCCGTCCACAGTCATGCTTAAAAGACTGTAATGAATAACAAGAACTCCAAAGATGTGGAGAAATAATATGCTGAAAGTCTATCCCAATAGTATCATTTGAACATCCAACTTTCCATGAGATCTTCTGAAAGTTTAGTATTTGATTTCTGTTTTATCCTGCTAGTCTCTGACTCAGGGGGATGACACAGATGTGCTGAACAGATATATATTCAAATCCTACTGATGTGAATGACGTTACAGAGGACAGAATTTAAGTCCATGTTCATAATTCTGTTCTCACTAGAAACAGTTATCTTTGTATTTAAAGATGTTTATGTTTAAAAACTCAGCCCTTGAAGGAAAAATCTGTTTTCTTGTTCTTCCTGAATAACAAGGGGGGATATAGAAATATAATACTTTGTGCCGTGCAAAGAATTGGGTGAGAGGTAATAGTGTTTAAATAGTGAGTAGGAATTAAAATTTTGAGGGCTTTTTTTGTAAGGTAAATTGGCAAGGGAGGGTAAAAAATTGCTCTACAGTTCTTTCCTTCAAGGACTTCCATCTATTTGTAGGAAGAACAATATAGGACTACTGTGCTATAAAATCCATGAACTTTGATTCACTTCCTGAAAGTCCCTTCACTGTGCAGGAACAATGATCAGACTGTCTTGCAATTCCCTTACCCAGACTCCTTTGTAGAGGCTCATTTCCCTGCTGTTCCCAGAATCTGGCTCCCTTGTCCTACTTCCCCCTCTCAGCTGAAGTCACTCAGGAGACTGAAGTAGCTACTCTTCCTTTTTTGGAATATGGTAGATAAAAGATGAAATTAGCACCCACCACCATTCTGAAGGACTCCAATTCCATGGTTTGTGCTTAAAGTGGTGAAAAGCAGGGTATCCCAGCTTTTGGATTTCTGCCCTTCTACTTTCAGAGTATTTCTCATTTTTTGTTGAGAAAGGACTTTGACAAGATATCATTTATTTCAGACACCCCAAGGGGTTCCGTATGGCTAGAACATTGTCCAGTTGAGTTAGGAGATACTGTTAGTGTGTGTAAGAAAGCGATGGTCAGCTACCCTGCAAAAGGCAGGGTGTTCTGTACTACACTGCCACTGAACTCATAGCTACAGGTCTCTTCAGAGTCCAACTCTCTCCGATCACAGATCTCGGGCAAGATGTGACACAAAAAGCTGTGGACAACCATATCCCCCAACTCTACCAAATACCCTGGTGAACTCAACTTTACCCTAGTACCAAATAAAACCTGGAGATGACACTCACTATCTTTAATTCTACATAGATGGATATAAATTGAGCCTTTGTTTAGGGAGAAACAAAGTCTGACCTGAAATCACCTGAATACAGATGAAGACAGAAAAATTGTCACATCACATCACCAAATATTAGATAAGTTATACTTGATAAGTTTTACTTTTTTTAATTTAGGAGGACTGAAAAAGAATTAAGTAAGTGCTAAATGTTATACCAAAGTTAGTCCCAAGATAGAGATTTGTATAAAATGGTTATTAGCAACCTTCTAACACTAAAGGCATTAAGAGTGGTATAGGGAAGGACTGAAGGAAGCAATATTTGAGAAGTATAGTCAGGGTGTGGATGAAAGAGGACAGGCTTAACCAAAAACTCCAGTGTCTCACTTGCCATTTCAAAGTGATTTTTTCCTTCCAGCATACTTTTACTAGGCATCAAATGGATTTCTATATATATATCTTCCTGCACTGATTTGTGTGGTACTTAGCCAGGAACCTTGAGTAACTGTTTTATATCTTGTTGCATAATTTTAGTTCTAGACACATGTTTAGTGGAGATATAGCTCATTGATTGCAGAGAACATACCACATTTCTGCTGTTTTATTTCTGTCTCATAAAACTAGAACTTCAGTAACTTTTTTGGGAAAGGATATCCTTAATATAGAACAATGAATCCTAGGGGGAGAAATTTTACTTCAATGAAATAAGTTGTTTAGGAAGCTGTTTCATAATATTTTGTTTCTTTCATATCCCATGCTTTCAGCAAATGCTTGACAGGCTTTTTTGGGGCTCCACTGATAATCCTGAAACATTCCCAAGAGTCTGGCATCTGTCCATCTCCTATAGATCTCTGCTGCTCTCTGAATGTGCCGTTTTCAGCTGTCTGCTTGGGAAACTTCATTTCCATATGCTCCAGATTCTAGTAATTCCAAATATACTTTCTTTGCTGGAATGGAAAATCATTTCTTCTCAAAAGTTTCACACATAAACATGACTGTTCTGAAGAAAAAAAAAATTCTAACAAGACTGAAACTTCCTTGTTTTTTTTTTTAACATTTTAAACCATTGCCCTTCATTTAGTTATGACTGCCCTCTGTAATATATTGTTTTCAAACTGAAATTGCTTCATTTAATTGTTTGCCTCTTTTTTGAACTAAAAACTCCTACTCATTCTCTTTCAGCTTGCGATACTGGGAAATGGCAGTGGAGTTACAAAAATCCATGTTACTGATAACTACTGCACATGGACATAGTGAGTTTCATCTCTCTATCTTATTAGTGCAAAGGAGTTTCATTTAAATTTCAGCTTACTGGGCAAGAAGCACAGAGGAAAGTAGAAGTTTCACTCTTGAGATCAAAGAGATAAAACCCATATTGATGATGATCCTAGAATTTCCAGGGGCTGAATATGAGTCCTTACTGAGTGCATTAATTAAATGTTACTGGCAAAGCTGCAAATGGCTGTTTCTAAGACTATAGTTTCAAGCTGTCATCTCTCTACACTATCATGTACGTGGAGACATTTTCTCTTGTTAACTTTGGCTTGGTACTGAGAGTGAAACACTGCAAATAGGGAAGCTGATTACCACCAGAAAGTTTACTGTTATGTTTTGTAGATGTGTGTCTGCATGTTTAAACAACTAGAATTTAAAAAAAGCCAGTATTAGCCTGCTACCCCACTGATAGAACTGCCACACATGTGCGCTCTCCCCTGTAGTTTTTCCTGTGCAGGATTGCTTTGGATGAGCTTGAAGTGTGTGCTTGGGATTTCCAGATATATTTCATCTCTGTGTCCTCAGGTAGCTTCTGTGAATCCATGAAACTGTGCATGCATTCATCATGGGTGTCTCATTCTGAGGGCACATACACCATACAGAGGCTGTTCTGGAGAGCGCTCACACTGCCTGTGACATTGCAGAAGAGTAGCTGATCCAGTTAAGCAGACCCAGCAATGTTCAGAAGAGCAGAAACACAGATGTGCTGCACATGTGCAGTGAGACTACAGTCTGAAGCCCTGCAGCTGACTGAACTACTGGTAAACTGTGGTGAAACGTGCCTGCAAAGCTGAGAAGGGTTTACACCATTTTCTGAAGTATAAAGGCTACCACAGAGGAGACAGAACAAACTTTTCTCCATGTCTGTGGTAAACAGGATGAAAAGGAATGGCCTTAAATGGCAGTAGAAAGTTTCTGGTCAGACACTAGCTATTATTTTCTTATGTATCAGAACTGAAAAGCACTGACATGGGTGGCTTAGGGAGACTAAAATCTTCATTACTAGCAATACTTAATCACACTTGAACAGGCACCTGTCAGGAAATAGGTCCTGATTTAGAGAGGACGCTAGGCTAGATGATCTCCTCATGTTATTTCTAGGTTTATTTTCTTATGATTGTTTGCACAATAAGTTTGACATATCCCAAAGGTTTCCAATTACAGTGCATGAACAGACCATCTGTGCAAAGCAATCTCAATATGCCTGATGCTTCCTGGAAGTGTTTTACTTACAGAAACAAAAATGTAACAGTTCTATCCATTTATACAAACATCTATCTGCAGTCATTGGGGGAAAGTCTGATAAAGACACCAATCATAAAAATGTATATTTACTTAGCATCTCCTGTTGAATTTGAATAATGCCTGATTCTCCTAAGGACAGTGTATGTTGAAGATGCACAACATCATGCAAATGTTAAGATGTAACCATGCTTTACCTTGAAAATTATCATAGGATCCCAACCCATGGACTCTTAAGGGAAAAGATTCACCTTAGTAAAGCAGTATTTTAATGAGTGTTTTCAGGATCAGGGCCATAAGAATGCTAGGTATTGTACTGAAACAGTCCTGTTTAAGAAGTATATCAAACTGATTTCTTTAAACATTTCCTCATGGAAGGAAAAAACAGATCTAAAGTTGTATTGCAGTACTAGTGGATGGTATTTTCCAAGATGTCTTTAATTGCAGTTTTAACACTATAGGTAGTCATTTGTAAACAGCCAAATTGTGTAATTGGACATGGAATCAAAGCCTTTAAGGGTTTTGAAATTCCTTAGCTTCAAAAACCTGAGGTTCAAAGTGAAAATTGCTCTTGGATAAACCACTTAAAATGGAAGGCTATGTGAGCAAATACAATGATATTATGGACATCTGACAGCCAGTGAATCAAATATTAAATCATCTAAGATCACTTTTGAAGCTTTCTTAGAGTGATAAGCATTCTTCTGGTTTATATTATTTCTGCAGAGTTGCATAATTCTTATAGACATTATTATTGTAACTTTTGGAATTCATATAGCGTACATAAAGAATACTATCAATATATAGAGAATAATAATCTTTAAAAGCCTATTTGCTAAAAATGTAATATATAGTTCATGTCTCCTCTAAGAGTGAAATGTGGTAAAACAGCTCAATATTCTTAACATTAAGAACTGAAGAAAGTATGTGAAGATATCCCTCACTGTCTTTTTCCCTTGATTGTTGCTATTGCAGCTGTTCTTTCATGATAGTAGTTGGTGGTACTGATTAGATCTGGGGTAAGCTCAGAGACACAAAAAAATGTATCCTGTCTGGTGCTCATGCTGCAGTGCATTTTGCAGTCTTGGAACCTCTCTCTGTGATAATGTAAGCTAGTAGTTTGGGAGAGTTTAGTAAAGATTTCTAGCCCAAAATTATGAGGCAGAAAAAGAATATATAGAGAAAGAATAGGCAGAGGAAAGTTTGGCTAAACCATCTAATATCGTTTTTGTGTTTTATACTTACAGCTGATCTTATTAAAGTTCCACACTGTAAATTGGACTCTGCTGAATCAAAAGACACAGAAAGGAAACTAGTGAAACTCTGAAATAATACCTGAGTTTCACTAAAAACCTAAAAGATATCAGATTCATCCTTCAGCCCTTGGGGGATGGAGTTCTATTCACAGCAATATGCTGAGAATCAAGTTTTCTAAACTAAATGTTTAGTACAAGTCTTTGATGTATTGGTACATTCCAAACTTTTGTTAAAAATGGTAAAACTTTTTTTTTTTTTTTAATTCAGCACAATTTTAATTTGTCCTGTTTTTACATAATTAACATTTTGAATAGCATAATAAAAAAACCTCAAAAGTCTGTTCCCTCTACACAAGAAGACAGAGAAAGGTCAAAAGGCTGAGATATGGATGGGAAAGTCTGGGTGTGGAGACAATGAAAGAAAGGTAGAAGAATAAAATTGTCCTGGGCTAATAGCATCTTTCTCAGAAGGTCATGCATATTACCATACACGTACCTTCAGCTTCTAAGACTAGATCAGAAATGAAAGACTGCCTAAAACAAACAGCAGAGGAGACCTCCAGAAGAAAGTGAGGGACAAATTGAACTAAACAATAGATTGAAGCCAATAAGAAATGCTGGCAAGAAAACAAAGAACAAGTTGGAGTCATTAGATACAAAGATAAAGAGGCAAAGGCCAGTGAGTACAGACATCATGCTCACCAGCAGAAATGCCTAGTGACTCACTCACTGGAGGCTGAAGACTGAAGATCAGAGCCACTGACAGCTCCTAATGGATGCAAACACAGCACATTTTCCCCAGCTGAAAAAGAACTCGGGGAAGGTGGTAAGGACTTGAAAGCCAACATGTTTTTTTCCCTTCTGCACCCTGAAAGAGACTTTCATCTGGCGTCTAGAAAACTCCTGGGAAAGTGGCTTTGGTGCTGGCAGTGGATGAAAACTGAGACTTAGACTTTTGCTTCCTGGGGACTGTTTGGAGAGGGTGTAGAAGTCTCTCCAGTGACATAGGCATTGGGGAAATGGAGATGAAGGCACCACCCTGGTCAAATCTGTGGAGGGAAGGAGGAAGGGTAAGGAATCTTTTTTAGGGGATTATTTAAGGTGATGGGTAGAGGGCTCCCTTAGTACTTTGAAATAAATTGCCCAAGGGAATTTGAATAGCTGTTCATGTGCTCAGTATTTCTTATCAACTCAGTAGATTCCGGCTCAGTTTGTTAGGTAGCTATATATCATTCCAGGACGCTGACTTGCCTCAGCCTCTGTGTTAAAGTCTCTAAAATAGGTGCTGGGGTTAATAAGCATCACTTGTAACTGTTCCACTGAGAAAATACACCTTATTTTTCTGAGACCTTTAAAATCTTGATCCCCTGCTAAAATTTAGAAACATTGTTCAAATTGTCAAGTAGGTTTTTTGGTATGGTTTGGTTGGTTTTTTGGGTTTTCTTTAATGTCTTTGGCTTTGCATTAATTGGTGAAGTGACATGTTAGTTATTTTGTGATGAGAACAGCTGAAAGCTTCTATTTAAAACAAGTTTCTATACCTTTCAATTTGGAGCAAGGATGGCACAAAAATGTTAACTGTCCCTTTAAACAAGAAATACTTAGCCAAAAGATATGATGCAAAGGGTAGTGATCAGCACTGAATCAGATCTTAGGCGACATAAATTTGCAACCTCAGGAGCAAGTTCTTAGATTCTATGAGTTTCAGTAAGATTTCACAGAATCACAGAATATGCTGAGTTAGAAGGGACCCGCAAGGTTCATCTAGTCCAACCCTTAGCCCTGCACAGGACCATCCCCAAGAGTCACACCATGTGCCTGAGAGTATCATCGAGACACTTCTTGAGCTCTGTCAGGCTTGGTCCTGTGACCACTGCCCTGGGGAGCCTGTTCCAGTGCCCAACCACCCTCTGGGGGAAGAACCTTTTTTGTAATACCCAACCTAAACCTCTCCTGACACAACTTCAGGCCATTCCCTCAGGTCCTGTCACTGGTCACCACAGACACTTTTATGCCCCATCACAGATTGTATCTGACATTGTCTTCAGTATTAGTTCTGTGTCTTCTTAGAAAGAACATTTTAGTTGAATATTTGGTGCTAGGATAGTTCCTTAATATAATGCCTTCAAGATAACTCATTTTGGGAAAAAGTCAGGAGAGAAATTTATGTCTGTTGAATGCTACTGTACCCTATGTTGACTCTAGTTAAAGAGCTATCTGGTACCTCTAATATAATGTAAAGACTGAGGCTCTTTGCTTGATATACTGTGTTGATGAATTACTGCTTAACCATTGGTCTTAGTGGGTTTTACACATGTTTTTCTTGATATCTTGAAAGTCTTAAATTGTGAAATGGAAAATTTATTTTTGTTATCGATTTTTAGTTCATTTTTTGCTGTTGTTGGTTTTGTAGCAGCAAACCAAAAGGGAAAATGAGATAGTTGCAGTCTATAGATTTACAACACCCAGATGAGAAATCTGTGTCACTCCTATGTATGATTGAAGTATTTGATCTGTTCGGGAATTGCCTATTTTGGGATGACATTAGTTACTGTAAATCAGTAATCAAGGTAGACAAATCTGGAGGAATAAAAAGAAAGATTAAGGATGTAGCGAGCAATACTTACATCTCTGCCAGTCATAACAGCTGTTAGAAATGTCTTTTAGATGCTTTCATCAAATTTGCTTTCATCCTGTCATTCTGTGATGGCTGAAAAGAAATGAACAGGCTTTTAAATTTTCTTTTAAGAATTATTTCATAGGATGAGTTTAGACAAGAGGTGAACAAGGGGGCATGTAAGAGGTATGCTGAACAAAAAAAGAAAAATATAAATTATATAGTCAGATCCTCTCTCATAATGAAAACATTAAAAGAATCTGAAAGACAATACACTGAAAAACAAAGTATATTTTCAGGAAAACACTAAACAGAGGGTATGGACTTGATCCCTTATTGAAAATACGAAGAAGTTTCTCATTGGCTTTAATGAGCTTTAATCACTTGTTGTGATAAGGATTTGAAAGCTGAAAGTGGGAATATGAAAGGGACTTGTGTCTACTGAGAGAATAGCACACCTTGTTCTGCCAGGGATTACTTTTCCTGAGTTTCTACCAGTGGAAGGCTCTGCATTTTAAGGCATCAGCTGAGAGCTGGAGAAAAACTGCCTCGCTTTGATCACAGCAGTGAAGGGAGAAAGATTTCCTGATTCCTACCAAAAGACAGGTCTGTTTGTCACCGTCTTGAATGCCAAGAACAGATAAAAAATATAGCACCAGATTTTTTGTTGCAAGGTATTATCCAACAAATTCCAGAAAATAACACCTACTAGAACTATGTGAACAGATGGAAAATGTCCAGGGAAGATAGTTAAAGTGGTGAAAACTTTTTATCTTCAGTGAAATTTTTTTGACCTGTGGGAGGAAAGGGAAACACGACAAGGAAGAAATGGCTCAAGTGTTAATAAATCTTCAAGGGAGGTTGAAGAAAGCTTAAGAATTTGGAAGTGTGAGTAGAGAATGGATTGCTTACCTTGCGGCCTAGGGAGATAACATTATTTGGGCTGAGGTTGGCCTGAACTGGCAAGAAAAGCTTTAAAAAATTAAGTTTTGAGAGGTAAGTTTACACACAACTATAAAATGTGCAGAGAAGCATTGATAAATGAGGGTATGGCAGCAAGTAAAAGAGGATCAGATATCAGAAAGGTGTACAGTTACAGGTGAGAACAGCAGGTAAGTAATGAAATAGTGAAAGCTTGGATGGGACAATGAAACAGCAAGCAGTAGTTGAAGGACCTGAGCTCAGTTCAGGAGATCAGATGTCAAATAGTGCCTCCAGAATTGCTAGTGTAGAACCTGAAAGCAGTTATTAATATGGCAACGATGGCAGAGCACAGCTACTGCCAGGCACAATCATTCTAGAAAGACAGATATAAAAGCAAAGATGCTGAATACCACTGCACGTGATTCTGTATCAGATACAAAGAAAAAAAGAAGAAACAGCCAAGAATAAACTAAAATCTGCTTCAAGAAAAAATTAATTTTAGGAAAGGTTAAAAAACCAGATTGTATAGGGATAGTACTGTAATAGAGTCCCTGGATCAGATATGGATAGAAAAAATTATGCAGAAATTAAACAGTAGAATAAGTACAGAAGATTATGTCAGTATTGAAGACCTTAATCTCCTAATGATAGACCTGACAATGCAGTTACAGGTCTGTAAATTTTGGAATGTCATAGCTGGCAAAATTTGTCATCAGCTAATAAGTAACGAAAAATTATGCCAGAAGTGATTTCAGTAAGATGTTAGAATGTCATCAAAATGGTGGGCATGGGAATGAGAGAGGAGTGGAGCAAAAGTGTAACCAGCAATCAAAATTCTATTTATGTTAAATAGAAGATTGATAGAGTTCTGTGATAAATTTTTGAATCTCAGATGCTCTGATTTGTTCAATGAAGAGAGCTGGTTAGTAAAATATAGGAACTAAGAGCTTTAGGGCTTGAATTTAGAATAGGTTCAGAATTTCTTGAAATCAAAGAAACCTGATTTCTTAGCAAGGTAAAAATGTTGTTAGAAATTCAAATAGATTCAAAATCCCTCCACAGGGCATGTTAGGATTAAAGAATGAATTTTCAAAAAGGGGATGAAAAGCTTAATTTAAAAAAATAAAAACAAAAAATTAAATAAAAAAAAATAAACAACATTACAGATCAAGAACAGCAGGGATAAAATAAATATAGCTTAAAGTAGAGCTGAGTTTGATCTTACAATATTAAAGTCAATAGTAAACATTAAACATTCTACATATAAAAAACAAGCTACACACATAAAAGCAGAATAAGGAAAGAGTGGTCATTAGCAGTTCAGATGGTATTGATATAGTCCAAATGAAAATGAATCTTTCATCTCAGTTTTTCCTAACAAGGAAAAGACTATAAGAAATGAATGTAGAGAAAATTTCATTGCCAATTTAAGTCAAAATCATTCTTCAAGATTCTAATGCACTGATATTTTGAGGAATCAAAAAACTCATACTAGGAAATTCAATGGAAAAAGCTACCACTGTAATGAACAAATGAAGCGTCTTACTTGGTAGCAAAGATTTTTAGTATGTCACCATGTGTCACGTGATTCTCTATGTTTGCAGCTAAAAGAAAGATGTCAATGAACAGTTTGACTTTTTTTAAACAATTCTCACAGAAAAGTTGGAAGATTCCTGCAGATGTGACTAGGAACGAAAATTGTGTCGGTGCAGAAAACAGAGGAGATATTCTATTGAATGTGCTCACATATTGGATAGAAGTCAGTAACACAGCATGCAAGGTACCTCTTACACATTAGTATTAACCCTTGTTTTGGTCTCTGTCTCATTAGAGAGAAATAACTGCAGCATAGAAGTGGTTGAGCGATGTAGCTGTGCTGGATCTACTGGATGGGCACAGGATGCCTGAACTACTGTTGACTTATGGCTGTGCAGAGAGGAGGGACAGAAGAAGATGTGCCTACCTGATGCATTGGAACAGGCATTTCCAGTAGTGATGGAAGGGAGAACTAGAAGTCTGCTCAGTTCAATGCAACAGCGCCCAAGGGTATAAAATTGCTCTCCCTAAATAAAAAGCAGAGGCAGGGATATATATTGGGAGGGACAACTGTTTGAAGGAAATGGTGATTCTAGGGGAGAACAGGGCTTCTAAACAGGTCACAAAAAAAATTAAACTGAAAATTGGAAGGCTGAAGTACTGCAGAAATGATTGTCTGAATGAATGAAGCTACCAGCTGGAGTATAAGGAGTCTTGAAAACTATGAAAAGTAGTGCAATCAGTCTACGAAAAGATATACTGAGCTGTGATATCTCAGGACTAGACTGCAGAGGCCCTTTCTAATTCCTGATTACTGTAGTAACTATAATTTTTCTATTCCTTTTTCTTACACAATTATTCCCTCCTCCATGATTTTTCAGAGTTTTAAATGCCAAAATGAATTATGCAAGGGAGTTTCCCTTAGTCCCTTTCATTTTGACAGGCTTAATTCTTTTATCTTAGATATATTTTTCTTGGAAAATTACACTGATTATTCAAACACTCAAGGCAAAAATCAACAGAAATTAGGAAAGGAAAAACTGAATTTGGTGTATAGCTTATATGTACTAAAACACAAATTACAGACTTTGCTCATTTGTCCTTTCCAATAATTTTGAGGATATATTACTTGAAGTTATTGCAGAAATATTTAAAGGCATTCAAGCCATTGCTACAGTAAAAACACAGCCAAAATCTCAACAGAAAGAACAACAGAAACTACATAACAAGACTAAGTTCTTTGCTCTAGCAATCAGTTTTGTTTCAAAACATCCTTGGTTCCTGCTGTGCCTCTTTAGCAGAAATGTTAGTGCCTGGGTCTCTGCCTGGCCTTTGCTGTAATTAGTGCCAAAGTTCTGTTCAAAGCACCTCTGAAAAATTTGTCATCCTTCCTTGCAGCTTCTGTCTTCAGCAAAGCTAAGCTTCTCTTCAAAGTATGAAACATCAAACGAGTCTTAGCATTTCCAGAAACAAACTTTAGTTTGATGCTTCCTGTGTCTTTCTGCCCACAACCTAAGCACTCTTGTGGTAGGCAAAAACTAATTCCTTCCTCTGGGAACTCCTGACACAGAATGGGAATATTGCATGGGTTTGATTTCTTATGCTGCAGAAGTGCAATTCATAAAATTTCAAAGACCCTCCAGCTAATTATATTACATTAAATGACATCACTCGGCAATTCTGAAATTCAAGTTCAGTGCATATAGGGTAGTAAAAGAAAACTAAAGGAATTCAATAAAATCTCTCTCAAAATATTTTAGTTATTCAAGTTTCAGATACTGTATAAAGGTAAAGCTTTTCTGCCTTTAAGCTGTTCACATAAAAAACATTTAGGTTTGTTTTTACCCATCTTTATTAGACTTGTAGGAAATTTCAGCAGCAGAAATGAAGAATGCAATTAATCTGCTGATTTAACATACCCGGCATGTCTATGCACAAACATGAGGGCTTTTTTTATGTCCATATGCTGACATGTAACTACACTGCAAACTACCACAATAAACATTTGTTAGACAATCCCTAAGCCAATCATATTTCTTTTGACGTGCATAAGACTCTTCATCAGGCAGATGAGATCAGTGCCTACACTACAGTTCGTTGAAGTATGCACACAATTTGCTTGACCCTTTGACCAAGTGATACAGTCTGGCTGTACATTCAACATATTTGCACTGAAATTTAGACTTCATTACTTGTTGGCTGTTTAGAATGTTTTACTCTGTATGTCCCCTTTATTGTTAAGCCTATTTCACTCCAATTCTGATTTTTGTTCACACACTTGATTTCTTTTATGTCCTTAATTTAGTTTTAACACTTACCAAAGACAGCTATTTATTGCCTGGCCTTTTTTGGATTGTGTCAGGTTTTAAACACACTCCTGTAAAGTAGTAACTCAGGGCTGCTAGGTTTTCTTCAAGACAAGTAGCCTATAACATTGGTGGTGGAAATCATAGCCGTGTTCTTAGGAAAACCTATAGGAAAATGCCAGTATGCAAACTTTTGCTCCCCAACCATTATAGTACCTATTTTCCTTTACTTGATTATGATCCTAAATGGGCAACAGTTTAAATTGCACATATTTTCATGCACTTTTAAATAGTCTCTTTAGATGTGCTTTAGATATAGGTAGATCCATATATGTTTTAAGCAAAATAAGTCATATAGGAAGCCATATACAAAATTATTGTATGACGTTTATGGGTTGATTTAGAGTAGGGTTAAGTTCATGTTTATTTCATTGAAAAGACTCATGCCAACTTCAGCTGAAACTGAACTTGGTCTTAAACGTCAGCCCATGAAGACCGTCAAAACATTCTTAAATTGTATACCACAGTATGTCAAGTGTTGTATGACACTGATGATACATTTCTGTGACTACTGCTGTAATGCTTTGTGGGGAATCACCATTAATTATTAGCAATGTTGTATCCACAACACAAAATCAGGTAAGTCTGTTTCTGTTCAGTAGAAATCACAGATATGCTGTAGATGAGAACACTGATCGCTATAATTCAATATATTTTGCCTGACAACAATCAGTGTAAGTTGGCAAAAAATGCAAGAACAATGTGGTAACATATTTTTAGAAGCTTCTTTTTAATTCCCCCCAGTCAGTGTCCTGAAGCATGAAAATGTTAATGGATTATTTTCATTTTCTCTAATGTAACTGCAGAAGATCTTATGGTGAATTCTGAAGTTGTCTATAGAATCCTTATATTTATAAAAATATATATAAAATTATATATTTATCAAAAGTATGTAGATTTTACAATTAATTAAATACAGTTGCAGGCAAATAAAGCATTTCCTATATTAACTTTTAATTGTCTGTCTTGTAAATGGAGCATGGCTGATTTTGATTGACAAGATGAAGTTATTTTAATTGCAGTTAACTTTAAAATCAGATGCTGTTAATGCAATTTCATTTATACTTCTTTCATTTCCATATGTTTTTCTCTTTAAATGGTAGGAAGTTTCCCTCTTCAGGATCTCTTGAGTTTTTTACTTGACTTTTATTTTGTCATTCACACCTTGTGGTATGAAAATAATGCCTTCACTTTTGGATGAATGGTTCCAAGGGTTGCAGTGATTTCAAGAGCTCCTGTCATCTTCCAAACTCTCACTGTGCCTGCTCTTGTTATTGCTCCTGCAACTTGCTAGGTTGTCAGCTGTGTCAAACCAAATGATTGGATGTCCAGGTTCAACCTAGACCAAAGCACTCTTTTTAAATACTGGTGTCTCTTCCTCTCTCCCTCCTTTTTTTGTCTATATATGCTTATGTTTCAAGCTCCCCTCAGTCCACAGGGAAATCCAGTGAATGCTGAACAAAGGGGACAGTGAGCTGTGACAGCCTGCAGGAACTTCTTAAGCCATACTGTTTCCACAAACCCTTCATCTTTGAATTGAGGATTCCATCTGTTAGAGAAGCTATTTACAAGATTGGATTTTGTTCCAGAGAGTCAGGAAGAAAGTTTTTTTTGCTTATATATAATGATCATACAGGTATGGTGATGTATCTGCATTCACCCCTGTTCAGAGAAAGGCTCAGCAGTTCTTATTTCTAACCTCTGGCTGATGCAGGTGCAGTTCTTCCTGGCTGCATTTACGTTAGCTGTAAATGCTGCTTTAACTTGTTTAAGCAGATGTAAACGGAGAGCTTTCCCTCCTATAACTCATCTGCTTCCTAGTTTGCATCAAGTGCAGATCAGATTCTTGTTTCTTAAAGCCTTTCAGATATAGTGTGCAATTTCTGTTTTAAATTAGTCAGGGGAAACTTGTGTGTAGTCATTTTCTAGTTTTATATAGAACAGTCAAGAACCCAGATTGTAGTAAGTGATTCCGTAGATACTTGTCTGATAACAAGGTCTAATTTACATATATTTTTCTGCTCAAATGTTCATGACCTTTGTGTTTTACTTCACATTCTTAGAGCTGTTCTTAAGGCTTTGCAGATGGAGCAGGAAAGACTTGCTACCTGGAAAAGCTTTCAATCTTATGAAGGTTGTACAGCAGCTGAAGCCTTCTGTTCTAAGGAGGACAAATAAAATTATTTTACCAGCATCTTAGTTCCTCTAGGCTTTTTATGCTTCTCATGTTACCCTGCCAGGAAGTAGGCTGGAGGTGCCCAAGAAGTTGAACCCAGATGACCAAAAGAATATCCCATACCATACGACACCATGTTCAGCAATTAAAGCTTGGGGGAAAAGGAGGAAGGAGAGACATTTGGAGTTCCAACATTTGTCTTCCAAAGTGACTGTTTCATGTGATAAAGTGCTGGTTTTCTTGAAATGGATGAACATCTGCCTGCTGATGTTAAGTAGTGAACGAATTCCTTATTTTGCTTTTCTCAGCACGCAGCTTTTGCTTTATTTATTAAACTGTCTCTATCTCAACCCACGGCTTTTCTCACTTTTACCCTTCTGGTTCTCTCTCCCATCCCCCTGTGAGGCAGAAGCTGAGCAAGCAGCTCTGTGGTGCTGAGCTGCCTATGGGGATTAACCCAAAACAACACAGTTAGTGAAACCATGACAACAGCAGCATTGAGTAGAAACAACATTGTGGATGGCTTTTAAAAAACCCAATTATCTCATTTTTATGAATATCACAGAATCTTCTGAGTTGTAAGGGACGCACAAGGATCCTCAAGTCCAACTCTTAAGTGAATGGCCCATACAGGGATCAAACCCACAAACCTTGGTGTTATCAATACCAGGCTCTGGCCAACTGAGCTAGTCTCAGGGTCACATATAATCATCCATTTTAAGTAGAAAACTATTTGTATAATACATCCGGTTCAAAATTATGTATTTGATATGATTAGATACCTGGAGAATGGTGTTCCTAGGGTTGTTGACATGAAACAGTCACAGTATTTTCGCAAATGTTGAAGTAAGAAACCTTTCCTTGGTAACACCATGCTATCATAGAGCTGAGTGAGAAAATCAAAACCTGGAATGCAGAGAAACCTCTGATTGTCTTAATGCTTATCTAGAAATGCAAAAACTATGGGCAAAAATAAATTTAAAAAAATGCAGAAGCAGACAGTTCTTAAGTCTAGGAAGAATCACTTGTCACTGGAAAAGATCTGATGAAGCAGATGAAAACCTTCTTGGGACTGAAACTTTCTCATCTACAAGGAAGCTCCTATGTTATTTCAATATAAAGGATTTATTGGGCAACAGTATGTAACAGAAAAAGATGCTTAGCAGACTGGCAACCTATCCTGTACACTTGTAAAGGAAGAGCTTTTCACACTCAGGGCTGCCTTTGAGTTATCAACGATGTTACTCAATGAGGATCTATGTTCTGATCTCAAAGGTGGAGATACTTGGGTTCTTTTGTGTTTTGCCATTAACAACTGTAGTCTGTGCAAAGTCTTGTGGAAAGACATTTTAAAAGAGGAGGCAGTTGATCATATTTTCATAATAGCAATTATGTTAAAAGACTTATGAGAGCTTGCCTGCTGTTGGGTGTTACTATACAGCATTCAGGGCTGTGATTTACAGCACTTGCTACTTAATATTACTTCCTTGTATTGGCATTCATAATGAGCATTAGTTACTCACAAGCTTATACAGATTTAAAGTTTCCCTGTCCCAGGTGTATAAGGCTGCAGGTGAAGGTAGACAGCTTTGTCTATTGTCATCATTCCAGAATCTGCTATGGAATTCCTTCTCCTACCAGTGCTGTCTCCAAAGCAGAAGAGCAAGAGAGCACAGACACTCAAGTTGAAAGGCTAATCTCCGGATGCAGTGGTCAATTCCATTTTGGTTTTTCTATCTAATGCAACAGATTATTAAACTACACTTCATGTAGACATGAGCTACCCTGTGGCCTTAGTACTCTGGGTGTCCCTTTCTGAGATTGGTTCCTTAATTCATGTTATGCAATTTGTCTGCCTTCAGTATATATTCAGAGTATGTGGGCTAGGAACTAATAATGATTTAGCTACAGGAATCACAAATTCACAATCTAAACTAATTGAAATTAACTTCATATGAATCTTAAAAGGACTGCCTTGTCATATCTGGACATGTAAGCTAAACAAATCTTTTTCTTTTCCCTTTAGTAAGGGTTGTTTTAAAAAATTAGTAAAGTATTTGTATGATCAGTAAGCCATTAAAACCACTAGTTTCCCTATCACTGATCATTGTGAGAAAGATAGAAATTTTTTATTTTATCATGATCCAATTACAGCGTCTTCCATAATAATCATAAAAGAAAGGAGCTATGCAAATTCTTATTTAATTACATACACACTGTTACATTTTTATTAAGCCAGAATTGCATCAAAATAATAACTATTTTTTCTATTGCATCAACATAAAGGGAAAATTCAGGTACTAGAGGTTGGGCAGTAAGACAGCATTAAACTGCTCTAAAGCAAAAGCTGCATCTTTTAGATGTCTTTCGAGATAGTTCATGGAATTGAGATTTTTTTTGTCTTATTCAGTTGTATTACACATGTGCCTTTTGTAATGTGCATTCAAAGAGGTCAGTCCATTTCCTTTAGAGGAGACAATAAGGCACAAGTGATTCCCATTTTAACTTCTACCACAGGCCAATGACCAAACCATTACAGTATGTGTACTTTGTTTCACGGGCTAAGATGTTGCACAGCCCAGAGCCAGCAGTCTCTTTATTAATGTAGAAATATGGGTTATACAACTTTATAGTGAAGGCTTGACCATCCAGAATCAGTCTTGCTAGAGCCCCAGCATTGCTTACCAGTGATTGCAGGGATCACTGTGATCATTCTTTAAGAGCTACAACTGCTTTTGCCACTAGCAACTACCTTCAAAGATGCTGTTAAGCCAGGAAGGATGGTTTTCTTGCAGAACAGTTGTATATTATCTCACAAGGAGCCATACTGTGCCCAGAAATTATGCAGATGTATGCAGAAAGAAAGGGGAATCGACTTTTTCTCTTCACCCAGAGCCTGTGAGAGTTGCATAAGGACATTGTAAAATTGTAGCCTTTGGACTTGGTGGAGCACAGGCATTTCTCCTTTGATACATTTTTAGGATTGTGAGACTGCCCCAAAAGGGAAGTGGGAAAAGAAAAATGCTTCTTGTAAGCCACCTATGTCAACTTGAAATATGTAGAAGGGAGAACACAGTTGACGCACTTTGGAGATCAATTACCCAAGCAGCATTGAAGCGCCTTGGTTTTATGGTTAAATACAAATAAGAAGGTACCTTGTATGCAAATTATCAAAACACACTTGATTTACTCATTTGCCCTTGAGGCATTGCTGAGAAAAACTCTAAGTTAATAGTAATTACCTCTAGAAACAAACTAAGCAATGTCTCAACATATTCCCAAGGGTGAATTCCCTGCATCAGTTTCTGAACTGTGGTCTTCAAGCTTAGTCATTAACATGTAATTTAGACACTGATTATGAAACCTTTAGTTCTGGTCGTGGAGTGTCTCATCAAAATCTACTTACGAAGTCATGCACTTCTTTCTGAAATTGAGATGTTCTGAATCTCACTATGTGGACACAGGAATAGCCTTTTATTGTATGTACGTTTAAATAATTCCTCTAAAAACTGTCAGCTTGTACTTTAAACTTGGACACAACAAATGCTTCAGTGAAATGTTTCATAAGTCATTAAAATAAATTTAATTATTATCAAGACAATATGTAAAATAAAATCCTAAAGAGGAATACTAAATTCTTGCATCCATGTTTTGGTTTGGAGATACTGATGCTGCAATTTCTTTCTTTTTCTTACAGGACTTGTTCTTAACTAGATGCTATCAGTTCTATTCTTCAGTCAGGGTTACAGTGATTCAGTGATAATCAGCTGTCAAAAATATTCCTGTTAATTCTACACAGTTTAAAATCTATTATAACAACTAGCAAGCTATTTTTATGTGCCTGGAAACTTCAACTTTAAATCAGACAAATTTATTAATGAGACATCTTTTTCTAAGTATTAGGACATACTGCCATCTGAGGTTTTAGAGTTGGCTGCAGAGAAAAATATCACCATATAAATTTTGAATTTTGCTGATTTGTTGCATTATTTTCTTTGCAAAATATAGTGCATTCTGTTCATAGAATTAACCTTCAATCTTTAAAAAAATATGTAAATGAGCTTAATTGTTTTGCATTAATTACAATTTAAATCAAACTCGCCTCAATTTTCTTATGGTTGGCAAATATTTCCAGATATTCTTTTCTAGTACTCCTTGTACTAGTATTGTGGGATAGTATAAGGCAAAATATTCTGTTGAGGCTTCATTGTCTACTAAAAGAAATAAAAAGGGTTTTGCTAAGGATGTTGATTTTCTTGTGGTTTATATGGCTAAATCACACAAGTAATTGAATTAATTCTTACATTTTAATACATAAATGAAAACCAGAGACAAAAGAACAGCACAGATTGATCTAATGAAGGAGAAGGACTGAAATTAATTTACAGCCTTTAAACCAAAGTTTTGGATAGTTTTGACTGATTGCTATTAATTTGTTTGGTATGTGGTGAAGTGTACATAACATATTGGATTATGTGGGAGCCAGGCATTGCAATCCCAACCTCCTGATGCAGAAGACCTGTCTGCACCATACTACAGTCTCTCATGATCTGTTAAATATTTCTGGGCTCTCAAATATCTGCATGAAGTTCCTTTTCAAAGGACTTGGCCCTTTACATACACTAGATTCTTCTGCTGAGAAAAGTAGTTGGTGCACTAGCAGATGGGATGTGCCTAAGGAGTAGGAGCAACCACATCACTAGACAAGGGAACACGTGTGGTGAAAGCTCATCTACTGGTTATCTGCTTGTTAACTTGGCGAAGGATACAAATGACTTTCTCTTGGTGGAACAGAAGCAGAACTATATTTTACTGCAGTGAGCTATGGCTGCTCAGATTTTGTCCTCACCACATAAAGACTGTAACTTAGTTTATACACCATTGTTTGAGTTGATTATACAACATGAATTAAGTAGCTTTGCTTGCTCTACTCAGACTTCTGATTGTAGAGTTCAACACTCAAAGAAGTAGATTCATATGATTAGCATCCACTAATGAAACTAATTATTAGTCTACCCTGAAACACACTAGTGGATGCAGACATCATTTTGCTTTGTAGATCTGATACTTAATATTAATTGAGGTTTGGGGAAGGTATTTTTCACTTGTGTGAAGTGCCAGAAGGGAGTATTATGTCATCTAATGTGACCTTATGTATGATATCTGCTATTGAATTTTAGCCAGTTGATGCCAACTGTTTATTTTATAAAAGGACATTTGGTCTTGTACCAAAAATCAACAGTTAGATTCTGTCTCTTCCCATCAGTTTGAGTCAGTGCGCAAACATCCTTCTTTTGAAAAATTAATGTCCTCTTTCTACCTTGACTGTGTCTGGATTCTAGTTATTATGGTTTATTAAAGCCTTTCTTTGCTGAGGTAAAAAGATCTTTAATGCCAGGTATCTGCTCCTCAAGGAAATTCTTATGCATTGTGTCAAACCACCTTTCAATCTCCTTTTTGGCATGCTAAACAGATTAAGTTTTTAAGTCTCTTCCTCTAAGGCATTTTCTCAGCACTCAGTTATTTTTTATTCCTTTCTCAAAATTGTTAAACATGGACAGCAGGAGAACATGTAGTATTCCAAAAATGCAGTCAGCCACATCACCCTGAGAGATTAAGTCCCCACTTCTTTGTTTACAGACAAGGAACAGGTTACGCTGACATTACTGTGAACTGGTTTTCTCTTGTAAATCCTTTTCAGGATTCTTCTGTCCATGACCAAGGACTGCAATTCTTCATTGTAGATGTAAAAAACATCATTTTCTTGAATATCTCCAGCCTCTTATGTGATCTAAATGATTCAACAAGATTGTTTTGTTATCTGTTATTATCACCAGTCTCCAAGTTTTGTCAGAAGTATGTTTAAGGACTTCTTTTGTTCCAGATCAGCAACAAAAATGCTTCGTAGTAGCATTCAGCTGCTCTCAGCAGAGCACTACCAGAAGCATCCTGATTGGATGACTCTATTAACAGATATTCTGATATATGGCAAGTAGCTGTTCTAGGTCTACTTTATTGAAGCTACTTATTATTAAATTGTTAAACATGTAGTTGTATCTAAAAAAATGTCAAAAGACCAAATTTATTAGATTTACAGTTACCCTTATTCACCAAAAATATCATTTCATCACAAGCTAGGTATAATCCATGTGGATATATAATAGGCAAAAAAATTTTAAAAAATCTCAAAGATTTTGGTGAATTTTGAAATTGCTGTCATTGCCACTTGTCTTGATTTCACTAGAACATTTATGATTTTATGGTTGTCATCCCAGATTTTTTAATGTGGGTCTTTTGGATGAAAATTGCATATTTTTCTTTCTTTATAGCCTCTTATGTACAATTTCTGAGCATAGTAAAAACACACAATATTTCCTTTTTCTCTTGTATTATGTTATTTGTTGCAATATTTAACAAATAGGATTTCAAGAGTCAGAAGAAAATAAAAGAAAAAAAACTTACAAAAAAACCCAATGTGCAAATGTGGCATGTGTGTGTCTGTATTAGCACAGGTTTTAGTAAAGAATGTGTTCAAGAAGTAGCTATACAGAATTAGAAAGTAGCTGTCTGAACTTCCATATTTTTTGCATTTTTGAGGTGACATATTCAAATAAAAATCTATCTAGAAGTCACCGGATTTGCAAATCGAAACAAGCACACAAGCAGGGAAATACCAGCTGAAAAGCCTCATGCATACCATTGTTTTCAGAATATGGACATTCAGATTGCATAGAAAGAAATTGTATAAAGAGTCTGTAGTAAAGGCATCTTGTAGTGTCAGCATCTCAGTCTGGCCCAAATTCTGGTCAATTATCACGTAAAGAATGAAGCACCAAAACCACACTGCATGGTGCAAGGGTAAATTAAGAGATGTGTTCATATGGATGGTAATAGGTATACAGCTCAAATATGTTGCCTTGCCCATGTGTTATTTTTGAAAATAAGGGACAAATTGTCTGTGGTGCCACAAGATAAGTTCCTGACTGCTCCGTGTAGCTGGTACTTCCTCTGGCGAGCTCAGGCTGTGCCGCTTTCAGGTGGGCAATCCTAGAAGTATTTGCACCACATGAAGAATCAGTGGGAGTCATTGTTACTCCCATGGTATTGGAAGTCCCCCAAAATCACCTGGACAAATAAGATTGCCAGGAAGGAATTGATAAGTAGCTGATCTCATAATGTGTTACTTCTCTTGGAAGCATTGCTACAATAAGATAGATGGAGATACTGTGAGAGACTAAAATGTTAATGGTTAA
This sequence comes from Margarornis squamiger, assembly GCA_035222235.1. Taxonomy (NCBI): domain Eukaryota; kingdom Metazoa; phylum Chordata; class Aves; order Passeriformes; family Furnariidae; genus Margarornis; species Margarornis squamiger. The sequence continues at coordinate 44,669,971 of JAWWTY010000123.1, read as the reverse complement.
TGACCTTAAACAATTAAGGAGGTGCCAAGTTGCTACACTGAAGCAGGGCCTTGAGGCCAGTAAGAGCCAACTCTTTTATCATGGTGATTGTTGTCTCTTACCCAACTCTGCTCAGTTTTAAAACTTCCCCCCTCCCCCATTCAGAGAAAGTCTGAAAGTCTGATGTGGCGTAATTGGCTTAACTGCTTAGATGTGAGAGGCAGCTGTTGTGTCTTAGAAGGGGTCATAAACTACCAAAGAACCCCAAAGAGCCCCCAGACTCATTTTCTGAGGTCTTTCTCCAGAGGACTGAAAGCTCCCTCTGCCATGGAGAGGTACCAGGCATTCCCACCTGGCCTGAGTGTATATTAACCTGTCGGACCTTGTGTTTCTTCACTTTTTCCCCCACTCCTGATGGACCAAGACAGAGCAAGACTTCGATCACCACTTCAACCAACAGTGCAACAATCAAATCTTGTCATAGATCCATGGGTGGTGATTATGAATCTTCCTACTCTTATCTTTTCTTTCTCTTCCTTCCTTTCTTTTACCCTTATGCATTTTCTTAAGTGGTATTTTTAGGCTTTCACATTGTCATATTGTTATAGACAATAATAACCAAAATGGCTGCATACCTGCTTTCCATTGCAATCAAATTGTTCTAAAATAAACCCTACACACACATATATATATATATATATATTTACCAGCATTGGTCATGCAGTGCTTTTTACTCTAACCCACCCCAATGGATCTATTAACAAGAACCTGAGTTACTCTCACCTTCAGAGGCAGGTTGTAACAGATATTCTACCATAAATCCTGCAACAAGAGTGGATGAATTCTTCATGGTGTTTCTGCCAAAGACTTTTGTTTGGCAGAAGTAATTAGTCCTGCATAGAATTTATGAGTGACTGACATGACACGGTGATGGAGATAAAGCAGTGGAAATTGTCTTGGCCTTACCGAGGAGCAGCACAGGACCCAAAGTACAATAAAACTGGAATGCAGACTGCCCTACGCATTATATCAAACTGTGCCAGCTATAGCTTTGCATGGAGGTAATGCACATGGTGTGAATCCAAGTGTTGTGTAGTTGCTGATAGTTTACACCTAGGTGGGGTAGTGGCATTTTCACATCAAAACGTCACAGAAAGCCAGAATAGCAATTCTTCTGCATTGCAACTAATATTAGCAACATAACTAAAAAGTCAAAAACATATTTGTGGACACCATAAAAGTTTGCCATTTTCTGATTCCTTATAATTTCCTAAACCAGCTAAGTGGACTTTGCTTTCTGAAAACAAGAAATTAACAACCAGGTAGCAAATCTAGACATAGCAGTCAGGAGATGAAAACTAAACAAAAGTAAGTGGAAATAAAACCTTCCATAGCAGTTTTACACTAACTGTGAGTCTGAACTCAGCGTTCAACAGGTCAGTGAGGAAACAGTGCTATATTTATTGCAAGTAACTTCATCAGTATCATGTAGAGATTACAGTCTAACACAAACTACATACATGGGCACATATAGTAAAGCAAACCCAACAAAAACACTAAACAATAAACCAACAAAAAATCACTCAACTTTAATCACTTGTAAGAGTAAAAATTACTAAAAACAGTAAAAGTCATTCCTAAGTGCATTATGTGCAGCTAGTCAACTGACACCATATGGGCAGAAGGGGGATTGTATCCAGCATGGTTAACATCTAAAAATGCCAACTTTCTGCAGACACAAGTAGATATTGTCCGAGTTGCTACTAGTGAGAAGCACTCACACATATTCTTCTGTTCTTGCATATAAATTTTTGACTTGTTATCATCAGAATTTTACTTCAAACTAACTTGAAAGTAATTTAAGACAAAGAAAATATTATTCTCTGTCTAAAAAATTAAAAAATTAAAAAATTACAGCATTTAAATCTGATAAAGACCTTAAGGTCAGTATCGACACTCTTAAAGACAGTTTCTGAATTTGGCCATCCAACCGTGTGTATTGCAGCAAGTCACTGAGACTTAGTGAGCAATATGTCAAAGTAACTTGTCAAAAGTAGTAAGATCACAGGTCCCCTTGCTTTTCCCAAGAATCAGTCTAAACCACACAGCTGAACCTGGAAGTTCATGTAGAAACACAAGCAAGGGCTTATTGTGTTTTTAACAATGAAAGAAGAAACGTGAGCTAGAACAAACATTCTCTAAGTGGAAGAATTTTCCAGAACATACAATGGGTGACATTATTGACTCTTTTAGGAGTGCTGTGGTGGGAGAGGAAGATGAATACTCAACATGCAAAGTAGCTACAGCTTTATTTAAGACAAGACTATTGAGCAGCATATAGGAAACAAGCTCTTAAAACAGACCCTGAAGTCTTCACTAACCATATGTTAAAGGTATTAAAAAGCCTAATCTTTAGCTTTCTCTTGAATAACTGTGATATTTTCTGTTATTGGCTGGTACCATATTCTGCGACTGTTATGGTAAAATGTTAAAACTCCAGTAGTTATATCATAGTCAAATAGAAACAGGTATTGGAGGCTTAACTGCCATCAGCCTGAAATTGTTTTCCCAGAATCTTAGGAGACTGTCAGTAAAACCGAGAAGATTAAGATGCTTACATCCCACAGAACTGCTGTAAGGACAGTTGCAATAACTTCACATGTTCCACAGGAAAATCCATGACTTTTTTTTTTTAAACGTAAAGATTAAATTTTTTTACATTTTAAAGGTAGTGCTGCAGTTCAAAACTTGCAGATATTATTCTGTGTTTTAGTAGTAATAAGCAGAGAATTCTGAGTAAAATATGCAGGTACACTTGTCTTGAAGGTTACTTTTCTGTAGCTGTGGAAGGAAAATATGTTGGCAAATGGAACCGTCTCCTTCTGAACCTGCACCATTCAGGTGTGACACTATCACAAATACACTCTTCAGTTTAATGCAGGCATCCTAATGATAGGGCTTCAAGAATGAATGGTTTGAGATTGACTTACCTAAAAGCGAAATAATGTGCAATATGCCTGTCACAGATATTATGTCAGCATAATTAAATTGGAAAATATAATTAGTCTAGCATCTCAAGTAAATTTGTGTGGATAATTTTAATTTACACCTGCCCAATTTCAATGTAATAACATCCTACTAAATACAGATAGTAAACGATTTGCCCTTCATGTTGGTTTAAAGGTCTTTACAAGGTGATGTCAGTGGAGAATTAGTTGCACAGATTTACTTCAGTATCCTTTCGTGATGCTGTTAATTCATCCATGACAGGTATGATTCATCAAAATATTTGTGAAAAGCAAATGTTTCAGAGTGAAGTTAGTCCAGATCATCAGAAATGTGTACTTGAACTTTAATAAATATGACACAGCATGGTGCTCTACTTGCATTGTCTGCAATCTAAAGACAAGACTGGGAAATATAAATATTTAAAATGTTTAAAATTTAAGTACCTTTCATTAGGCACATTAGGCAAGTATGTTAACACCTTATACAGTTAAGGACAAAATAGTTGGTTTAGATGGACAGAAATGAATACATATGTTGTTTCACATGTATTCACTATAGTAGAGGCAAACTGTAACAAATTGCGACATTCATACTTTTTTATCATGTTTTATCTATACTCCCAACTATTCAAAGAGAAGGTTTCCTAATTCATTTGCCAGTGTATGGAGGCTATTTATTCCACTCTTTTTCTTTTTCTTTCTAAGGGACTGCAGTTTTGTTGTCAGTTGGGAAAGGACATAAGTACACTGCAGTTTTATTTCAGATCTCTTATGTGCTGTAACTTTCCTGTTACTTCTCTAACAGAAACTAATATGTAATTACTGACAGTCAAATGTTTAAAAAACATGTCAAACCAATACCTTAAAAGAAAACCAGAGCAGGTAAGAGTATGAGAGTTAAGTTTGGTATGTCTGGTATTCACAAGAACAATCTGAAACTTCTCAGGAAGGTGCCTGTTACTTGGTCTACAGAGTAGAGGTAAAGAAAAGCAAATCTTCTCTCTCATTGAAGCAGAACGTGGAGTTGGACCATTCAGCTTGCAAGAAAAACCTTGATAATGATTTATGGCCAGACCCGATCTGGACTGAAGTCAGCTTTTTCAGTCTTTTCAAACTTGCCATGCAGATAGATAGTATAGTTCAGCATACTGAGCTTGGGGGTTTTCAATTGAGATATAACTATAGTTAACTATAACTGTAATATAACTATAGTATGAACATATAAAAATAAAACTGAAAATTGTGAAATAACTACCAAAGCAGTTCTGCTATTCTGCAGACAAAATAAAGTTTGGGTGTCAGTTTTCACATTTCAAAACAAATTTTTGTTGCACTCATATAATTTCTAGTATTCCCTGGGACGTCACTGTTTAATATTTTATTTATATTATCTGTTATTTTTACAAACCTTCTAGCTTCTTATACTTAGTACCTGTCAATGGTACACCCTTCTTTTGACTGGTGGGTCATTCAGGTTTGTACCCATACATATGTATATGTTGGGAACATAAGTAGTATCAGCCAAGTATCCAAGGACTCTGTCCAACTGTCCTTATGATTTCTAAGGTAAACTCAATCTAACTGTTTACAATGTGACTCCAGCTAACTCTGGAATCATGCTTAAAGCTCACCTGTTGCATAGTGTGGGTGACATTTTGAAATTAATTTGAAGAACCTTCAACTTGCAACTGGTTGGATGTATGGTAGGTCTGGTGTGAAGTGCATGTTCAGGCCTGTGCTTAGAAATAAAGTCCAATATATTCACTGCAGGAATAGTTTAATAGTTTTATGCTGTATGTTTTCCTTCATAGGTTTTCTTGCTCTCATCTTTTTTATGGTATATTTTTTGTTCATAATGATAAACTAGCAAGCTTTTCTGAAAGTTAATCCCCCGTTAGCTTTGTAGCTTCTATGTTAATCTCTTGTTAGCTTTGCGGCTTGTATTCCTGGAGCTGATTTGCATTTCCTAATGCAGAGCTGAATCTCTTTGCTCTGAGTACTTACTTTTGTATGGATATGTATTAAATAATTAGCTGAAGGGTCCTCCCCATAGAACGTAACACAGATTGACAACATTTTATATAAGCTGATGTTTAAATAGTTTTCAAGCCAAGTATGTTTTTTTCCTGATTTATCTTTTCATCTGGGAACAGACAAACCATATGTTTATGATTTTTAACATTAACTCTCAGCTCTATTTCTAGCATAATGTTTTTGAGAAGCTTGCTTCAGTGCTTCTGAAAGGATTGCAGCAAAATCATGGGCCTTTCTCCGTCTGACTTTGGCAATACTAGACACAAAACAGTAAGGTAGGTAGGGTTGGAATTGCTGGAGAGCCTTCTTTTCCCAGGGATCCCCTGAAGGATAGATCTCCTGTCTTAAATGTACAGTAAACATTCATGCACCCCGAAAAATAGACATGACCACTGCACTTGCTGCCTTGTGTAGCTAAATCAGGAGTGCCCAAGGTGTCCAGGATTTTCATCTCCTTTGCTTAACTTGCCAGTGACTGTGACTATAGGAGTTCTGTTGTATTAGGAACACTACTGAGGCTGTATTAACCTTAAAAGTCAGATAAAATTATTTTTACAAATGTGTATTTTGTTTCTGAGAATTCTGGCAACATAACTCCCAGTCATCTACTCCAAAAGATAAATCACACACATTTTTATCATGATGTATTTAGCAAGGGTCCACAGTACATGAGAACAGCTGTACTTGGGGTAGGTAGCCTGATGTCTGATCTTGAAGAGTGAGCAATAGTAGATGACCAGGAAGGAGTATAAATGGACTACAAATGGTATTTCTAGCTTCTTTGAGACTGCCATAGCCTAATTTGAGATAATTATTAGGAGAAACAGTCCTTGTCTGCTTGCCTTTTGCATCACTGTCCTGCAGATTAAGAAGCCAAGTTCCCTGTACAGAAGGTGTTTCATGTATTTCATCGTTCTTGGTGCTGTTCTGTTGAAACCTTTTAAGCTTCTTTCTGTCCTTTTGGAATACCTTTTCAGCATTGCATTTTTCATTTCTGGTTTACTACAGTCTCCAAAATGAACACAGAATCAAACTGTTGTCAAGCTTCTGTAATATGAAAAGTCTCCCTTATACCATAGTTCTTACTGTTACCTATATTGTGAATTTAGCAATTTTTAACACAGCATTGTTGCTTAGTCAGATTTCATTTTGAACAAGAATTAGAAAACAATCACTCCATATTCTTATTTGTAAATCTATGTTATGAATTATTATAAGCTACATATTATAAAGAAATAAATTTAAATAAGTACAATGAGACAAGATATTACTTTCAACAACTGGCTTCCTAAAAAGGGCATATTTACAGACATATCAGACTGCAAATAAATGTAATAAAACTAAGTGAACTCCAATTAGCTGGAACTTACATTCAAAGGTATCTTTATGAAATAAGTAAGAGTCCATATTAGGTAGAACACCATGGCAAACAACACAGGGTTGAATTGGCTGAATTGATCACAAAGGTTAGAAATTACTACAACCTTTTAAATTATTTTATGTGTAATAAAAATCTTACCAAGTATATAACAACCCAATTATCAATATCTTTGTGAAGGCAAACTCAGGTGTGTGTTCTGCCTATCAGCAGAGCCTATCTGTAACTCAGATTTGACAGGCTGGAATTTTTTTGGGAGTTAGCATGTCATCACAGTCTGTTAACTGAAGAAAGGAAGCCAGACATCAAACCAGTCATGTATGCCCTGTTCTACTTTACATATATATCTCTCTTCAAATATAATATTTGATTTCACTAGCTTGGCTACTAACTATAACAAACTTGCTTAGCTTCCAGATCAGAGCACTCAAGATATTGTCAGTGATTTCAGGAGAGCTGAGAATTTCACTCCCTAGAAAGTGGCAGATCTAATTGGTGAGACTGGTTTATCCTCACGTGTTCAGCACAAGATCAAAATTCCTTACTGGCTTCTCAAGGTTGCAAAGGCCAACTGGAAGCTGGTATGACAGAGAACTATTTAAGGAGAAGTACCTTTCAAGGAAAACTACCTTTCAAGAAAAATTGTTATTTGAAGTCTGCTTGCACTGCAGCAGAACAGTGAGGGTGTTGGTGGAATGTTTGGCAGACTACTTGAAGAAAATAACAACTTAGGTCATGACCTAACATGAAGTTTATTATGTTCAAGTGTTAGGTGGACTTCTACACAAAAAAGCTAGTCAGCATTCCTTTGATGCCCATTACAAAATGAAATGATACCAGAATGGGTAGTGTTGCCAGATTGTCATGAGGTTTTTTTGTTTCAATCATGTTTTCTTCTTTTGCCCCTTGCAGAATGTTTCTGTTTGCCTGGTTATTTAGACCTTAATGCTTTTCATTATACTACACTATATTAATATTATAGGAAATAATATTTCTATAAATATATTTTCATTATACTATATTAGTATGTTTTCATATAGTCTACATTAATATATACTTTTTTTACTGTCTCATTAATACATACTTTTATGGCTAATGAACACTCCTGAATGTTCATTTTTATCTGTGGTTGTATCCACAACCATGTCTCAGATATAAACTGGCAGCTGCAATTAGTTAGACTAGGGCAATAGCAATGGTGTAGTCAGAGGTCATGTCTTATAACACAAATAATGACTCTTCATAAATTGAACTGTAAGTGGTACTAGCAGAAACACTATCGTTCTCTAAACCTTTCTTCCATTAAATTTATCCAGAGGGAAGTAATGCCTCCTTCCATGAAACTACAACAAAGACAGCCATTCACATATTCCCTATCACAACACTGGAATGTAATTTATCAATTTAGTATTTTATGTCCTTCTCTTACTTTGTTGCAATTGACTGCAGAGTGGACACATACCCAAAATTTTTCTTCAAAGTCCTCTGACATGACAGACTGTTGTGGAGTCTTCTCCAGGCCAGTGCTGTACTGAGACCCTGTGGTACACAGAGCTCAAAGCTGTAAAGGTGAATTATCTAAGGTGTTTCTAAGACTCAGATTTTTTTCTCATTATCCTACTCTGATTTGATTGGTAATAAATTAAACTCATTTCCCTAATTTGAGTCCATTTTCCCCATAATGGGAACTGGTGAATGATTTCTTCCTGTGCTGATCTCAACCCATAAGCCTTTTATTTATAGCTGGAGAGGGGAGTGACAGAGTAGCTTTAGTGAACACCTGGCATCCAGCCAAGGTCAAACCATCACAAGTTTTGAAATGTTTCACATTTGCAGTATGGATATGTTCTTACACTACAATGCTGACTTGGTTTTCACAATTTTCTTTACAAAGAAAATTAATCAAAAAGGTCAACAAATTTTAACACGTATCATGATATAGGAGGTAGTAAGAGTACAGTAACATTGAGAGCATCTTAGTTTATTGGACTAGTCATAAATTACAATTTTTATATTTTTCTTTGTACTAGAAAATATACTACTGAGAGAGAATATAATTTGTGTTGATGAGATTAATGAAACTGTTGGGATTATTTTTTTAAGAGAGTCTATGATTTTCATGGTTATATAACTCTAAATTGTGACTAACCCATCATACTAATACAAAGTTAAAGAGCACTTACATTTCATATTTTTAAATACCCTCTAATTGGGAAAGATGATTCAATCTAAGACTTCCATTAAAGCACTTAATAAAGAGTTTATTTTTTTTTTGTATTACCATAATAATGGTAACACAAATATGACATGACAATTACCTTAAATTGAGTCAAGAAATGAAGAATTAGTTGTGTGTTTAAAAATTAAGTCTAAGCCCTTGTTTATAAAGCAAGAGGTTATTGCAACACTATTCTGCAGTGCTGTATTTTTTCTGATTAATTTGTTTCACAGTATATAGTGAGACACTCATCTGCTGACATGAGATTAATTGTCCATCTTTTAATTAAATTGTTAAAGAATGATGGAGAATACCTGCTTGTAAGAATAGTGTTTGTAATTCATTAATTCCAGTCTGCTTCTAAAAGTTGAAGTCTATGAACATTTAAAGAATAATGTCTTTTTGAGGTTTTAATCCCAACACACCTTTTCTGCAGTTAGATTTTTCTTTTGTACTTGGCTCAGATGTTAAATATCTATACAAATCATAAATTAATTTCTACATGGGCAGAAATAAAGAATATAGTTATTTTGGTACCAGGCATATGTTCTCAGACATATTTGTTTCATTCAAGTACTTTTATTTTTGATATCAATTAAATGATCATCACAGTGTAAATGGTAAATATGGAACACGTTAGTTTTGTTTTTGATAATTTTATCATGAACAGAGATCTCAAGAACTTAAGAATATTGATTGTGTAGGGCTGGTGATCACACACAGATCACCTCAAGTCTTTCTATCTTACTTCTCTCTACAAGTACCTGAAAGTGGTTGTCAGTCTCTTCTTCAAAGTAAAAAGCAACAGGACAACAGAAAATGGCCTCAAGTTGCACCAGCTGAGCTTTAGATATTACACTCAATTTCTTCATGGAAAGGGTTGTCAAGCACTGGAACAGGCTGCCCAAGGAAGTGCTTGAGGCATCATGCCTGGAATTATTTAAAAAATGTGTAAAGTGGACATGGTTTAGTGGTTCAGTGGTGGGTTTAACAGTACTAGGTTTATGGTTGGACTCTATGATCTTTGAGGTATTTCCCTACTAAATGGTTCTATGATTTTGTGATTATTTTATTGAGTTTTGGGAAATGAAGGAATGGAAGCTGTTCCTTCCTGCAGTTCTATTTGTGCTAGATAGATCATCTGAATAAAATTTGTTTTAACATTGATTCTGTCCTCCAGGTTCCATCTATACTACAGTACATAGAAACTTCACTTGCTTGTCAAGAAGTGTATAAGCAATGCTTAAGTGAGCAAATATATCTAAGATGCTTTGTAGACTGAGGCATATTTCAGGAAATTAGGACTACAAACTGAGTGAAACAAAACAAGTCCAAAGCTTCTTGCTTAATCAACATTTTTTACTTGTTTCTGATTACACTTGTGTCACGAGCAATCTGTTTTGACATAGTATTTCAGACAGTTTTAATAAATAAAATCAAGGAAGTAATTTTGCTTTCCATAAAAATCCTTGAGCTGAAAGACATAATTTCAGGTTTACTATTGGCTTTTTCTTAAGCTGCAGATTTTGTCAGAGCTTGAACTTTAAAAGCTTGGAAAAGAAAACTTAAAATATACATTAATAAAACAACACAAAACTCAAGGCAACCCATTGTAATATAATATCACACAGATTACAAATGCAAAGAGTACTCCTTAAAATATTCTTTCAAATATCTGAAAGAGGCCACTGAGTTTCAGCTGTCCACGCTGGAAACAAGCTGTAACTTTGGTGCATATACACTATGGTGTATATGCAAGAATGGCATTCAGTCTTGATTTCAAGGGATTAGGGAATATATAAAGAAACCTATCAAACTGCACACTGCCAACATTGTTGCCATTTTGCACTTTGAATGAATTAACTTCAGTTTCTAATCACTGATTCTTCTTAATGCCTCTTTGCTATATGTCAAATAGCTATTGTCTTTTCTCTACACATATACCTGTTGACACTAATAATGCTATGCTGTACTCTTTTTTGTAATTAAGCAGTCTGAACTTCCTCAGTCTTTACTGTAAAATGAGCTAGAGCTCACATTAATCTCATTAATAATTAACCTTTCTACCTTATTCTGGTTTTAACTGCATTTCATTAAGTGAAGGTAGTATGTGTAGATAAAATGTTACAGTTTTGGTCTCACTAGTTGCTGTAGAGAAGCAGTAGTACTCTTCTAATTCAATTTTATATCTCTTTGCTTATGCATAGAAGAACTGTGTTAGAGAGTCATTACAGGGCCACTGAGTGGCAATGAGAGGTCATATTAGATGAGTTAGTAACATAACCCCTTAGGTCACATGTAATTGCTGTTTTTCTATGCTGTAACTATTCTCTAAAATTATTCTTTTTTGCTTTTTGGCTTTCATTTACTGTTACTAGAACATGGTACTCAAGTTAAATAAATCAATATAAATGGTAATATTTTAACAAGAGGGTACAGAATGGAGCTTCAAAAGGACAAGGTTTTGCACCCCTGTTGTGACACTGATCCTATTAGTGGCAGCAGATTTAATAAAGTTCACAAAACTTAGAAGCCATTAAGTATCACATCTAGTAAACTTTAATCATGCAAGCATTTGTACTCTGCTTTGGCAACGGTCTTACCATAATAGCATCAGGTCACAGCACCACAGGTAACAGCTGAATCATTATGTAAGATATGTTGTAACGTTTATAAAAAGCTGTTTGAGGTGGATGGTTTAGAAATTAGGGAGCATATTAAAGCTGGAAAGGGAAAGGGTGAGGTGAGAGGTGGTCTTTACCTGCTAATTGTGAGAGAGGTCATGTATGACTGGCAATAGTGGTCTTTGAAGCTCCCAATATACACAGTATATGAAGACATTTCTTAGGTCGGCAGCTCTTAGAGGTACTATTATTTTTATTCTTTCAGATATCATCCCAATCCACATTAGAGAAATTGAAGGATTTACAGAAAAAGCTTTACATCAGTCCCAGGTCTTCAGAGAGTAGCAGAGAAAGCAGAGAGAAGTGAAATTGTTCTCACTGCCACTAGACTTCTGATACCTTATTCCCTCCCTTTTCTCTAATACAGCCATTTAGGTAGGCTTTAAACTACATGTAAATCAAATGTTCAAAATTTATCTATAGGTAGGGGAGAAGACTGCTGTATGAAAGCTTGAAAGATTTACTCAGTGGAGAAAATCTTTTTCTTAGTATGAGTATTAAACAGCTTGCAACATTCAAAGAATGCTAAAAGGATTTCAGAATAATAAAAATGCTAGTGGGAGGCATTTATAGCCTGTAAACAGCTGCCATATCAACAGCATGGTTTACTAGTCTTCCCATTTGGAGAATCTCTCCTGATAACTTTCTAGAGGGTGACTAAGGCCTATCTCCAGTGGAATTGGTAAGAAAATAAATAGGTAACAGCAGAAATATCTCATATTAAATGCAAACTAGCAGACATACCAGTGCTTTGAAATATATGATCTTTCAGGAACATTAGTATTAAAAGCAATAACAATTAGAACCCTATGAAATTCAGTGTCATTTTCTATCCTCAGTAAGTTAAAATTGCATTCTGTGAGGAATAAATACCCACAGGGATGCAAAAAAGAAGTCATTAAGAAAATTATAATATTTTACTCTGATTATTATAGGTCATTAAAATATTTCCATTACCTTCATTTAATATAAGATATGTAAAATTATCCTCGTATGCTTGATGACTAACATCATTTACATATTTATGTTGTTGCTTGCTTTAATAAGTAAAATATTTAAGATATTTAAACTTACAAAATCCTTTCCCTCTGAAAATGTCATACGCAAAAAGTTTCACTGCACGACTATTTTTGTTATGCTGAAGAAACACATTTTAAGTTGCCTTGTTTTGTATTTGTCTTACTAGAACCATTTGATTTTTCTAGATCATAGGGAGAACTATTGAAAGCTGCGACTTCAAGTTTTAATCAAGCTTATTTTTTTCATTAAAACAAGCAGCACAGAGGAGTTTTTTACGGAGCAGAATCTCCTTCTTCCTTGTTGAAGTTTCTTAGGGTTTTGATCTTAAATAGTTTCAAACATTGCCTATCCATCCATGGTCTAGCCATCTCTCACAAACTGTGTCTATGGCCTTTTAATATATTTTAATTCATTGCACACTCTCTAGAGACAATTTCACCTTTTATACTCACATTAAAAAAGTCTGAAAGTGATGAATACTTAAAAAGGGCAATTAAAACTTGTGTGCTATCAGCATTCACCTAAGAGTATGCTTGGGTGAATGCACGTTAATTCTCTCTTAATATCGTTCCTTAAGAGATAATTTAGAACTGAAATGATGCTATTGCAGTTGACTAGCTCTTCAAAGGCTTATTTAAAGAGATTAACCAGTTAGTTTTAGTTTCAGTTTATATTCTTGTCACCTTTACTGATTAAAAGTAGTTTTGACTATTCACAATAAACTAAACAATATTCAATAGTGCTTAAACTATATTCTTTTCACTAACAAAACATTAAATTTTTTCTCCCATGAAAAGTATGGAATCTGAACTTGTGTTTTACAGAAATATTTATTATCTTCATTTAAACAGCATTTCAATACTCTATTACAATTATTATTGGAACAGATCAACCTTATTCTGTACAATAGAAAGACTCATTATTGATGCAGAAATGATGTATGTTTGTCTTAACTTTCCTAAAGAAGAAATATGCAGCATTCTCAAAGGTATCATTTTTATTTAAACCTTTCCACAGGGAGACATGTAAAAGAGCTTGTTACTGAAAAAACCACCTGTGCTGCCTGACTTGGGATTTTTTTTCATACTCCTCTCTTTTCATTTGTTAATGAAATATTCATACCTAAGACTAGTAAGTAATTTACATATCCAGAATTTTGATGATGCTCAACATATAGTAAAAAGGCTTGTGAGCTTGGTGTGCTGTGCCACATTGCTAAATTAACATCCACCATGACAGTAAGCAAGACGATTGAAACTGGAACTATAAGTTTTTAATACTATATTTTTTTTAGAAATTTTGGCATTTCATCTCTCACTGTATTACTTTATTCCTCAAAGGTCCTATATCAACAATAAATTTATCATTGCATTTCCAGAAATAAAAATCCAGACTTTGTGTGGCAAGAGAAAGCTCCTACTCTTGGCCACCGTTAGGAAACACAGTTCAGGGTTTTCAGGGAAGTAATTGTAGTAACTGTACTTCAAAATTCTGACCACTTTCCATTCATTCACCTGAAGTATCACATTTATTAATTATATTTCTGTGAATAGTGTTCATTTATCTCATTTTTGACCAACAGTTTGATGTCTACTCTGAAATGTGCTGTGTATATTGCCAATTAAAATAAGTGCTCTTAAATATTGATTCCTCTGATCCCCCAAAAAAGTTATCTAAACAAGCTGGTATCCTTGAGTAGTGCAGAAAAATTTTACTCAAATAGAACTAAGTGACACGAATCCACCCTATATCGCCAACAGGGATCACTTTGACATTCATGTCATGCTTGTTGCTGTTCAGGAAACATTTGGACAATGCTCTTAGGAACTTCTACGTTGTCTTTAGAGTCAGGAGATGGACTCAATGATCCTTATGGTTCCTTTCCAACTCAGGATATTCTATAATTTATACTAAGCACTTACTTTGTCTTGAGTCTGGAGTGAGGTATTAAAATGCATGAACAACTTCACATCCCTTTTTAACAATCAAATGCCAAACTGAGTTTTAATAGAAAGTAGCATAGTATTTGAGAGGGGAATGAGTTATGGTGACATACATTTAAGAATTACAGGTGACCATTGGCATAGTTTTGAAGTTGTATTATTTGCCAACAATAGAAAATTTCAACAGGCATTTTAGCCCAGATATTCATGAGCAAGAACTGGACAGATAACACACAAATCAAGTGTATAGCTTCATCATCCTTCTAACTGATTCCAGCTATTGAATATGCAAACATCTTAAAGACAAAATAAAATATAAATTTTAGGTTAATTGGAAAATCCAACAGATTTGCAGCTATTCCAGAGTAGTTAAAAACTATACTCATTATTTGAAAATGATTTTGCTGTTAATTGAGGAACTGAAATATTTTTTCTAAATTATTTAATTTTCACTTTTCTAACTCAGGTTTTTCACAATGTTGATGTATGTCTGTAACTTTTCTTCAAGGTTAAAAATATTGCTATGATATTACATGTGATACACCAATGCCTATGGTTAAAGTAACTTTTAGAATAAGAGTAGCCAAAACTACCAAATAAAAACAAAGCTTTCAACAAGGCGAAGAAAACAATATAAAATGAAATTCATTCAAAATACAACTATGAAGACAAAGATCTGACAATATATATGTATTCATAATAATAAATTCTTTCCTAAATTAGTCTTTAAGAACACATATACACAGAGAATAAGAGAAGTGAGCTGCATTGATATTTTCTCACTAGATAAAAGCTCTGCCTTCTTAAAAAACTTCATTACATGTAGTAACTTACTAGTTACTTGTTAGCAAGGGTCGGGATCCCTAACCACAGCTCCTTGTGTTTTATCAATATAGGTGCAAAATTAAGCAAATCAATAATGTAATCTGAGCTTTGGCCCTGCTCTCAAATATAAGAACACACATTGCTGACGTAGATTTATATACATCTATGTGTATATTTAAATCTTTAAATATAATATATACTTAGAACATTTTTGGTTATGCTTAGATTGCTGTTTTAGTTTTCCTGAATATATGCATTACTCTTTTCTGTATGTGAGTCTGTTTATCCAAGATAACATGTCATGCAGTCATTATAATATTATGAAAATCATTTATGAACAAAGCAAAGGGAAAGTTTGCAAAACAAAAGAAATTTTAAAATATATGGTGTGTTGGTGTAGATGTAAATTATTTCATGTTGAATATTCAATTCCATCTATTAGTTTTGTATAATATTTCTTGAAGTCTTTGTTGAAGTCAGTGAAATAGAATGATAGAAAAATGTACATCACTTGAATTCTATACATAAATAAGAAGTTTATTAAAATGAAATACAATGAAAAATACCAAAGTGAAGATGGTATGAAGTTTTGTAGTCAATCTGGTTTCATAGCATTTATCTTTTTTTGTAAAGAGTATAAAGCATGCTAATAAAATTTATTTGCAACAGCAAACACAGTGCACTTTGTTGCAAGTACTATAGCTGTATTCCCAAGGAAGTTATTGGTGTCTTGTTCAGGAACAAAAGACTATGAAAAACTTGTTAGTGTGGTTTCAATTTAAGACTGTAATTTCAGTACTACCAGTCTGGCCTACTGTTTGTTTTTTTTTTGGCGATTTTCTGATTCATTTTGGTTTGTTTTCTTTTGTCTTGGAAAGTTTTTTCCCCCTTCCTTAAGGCAACAGTTGGTTGGTTTTGTTTCGGTTTTTGGGGGAGAGATGTTTGGTTTCTTTGGTGGGAGTTGTTTTTTTGTTTGGTTGGGCTTTTTGTTGGCTTTTTTTCCTTGCCATGAAACTACTCCATATACTGGTAAGCTTGGATGGATTACAGCTACCTAGGCACTTTTATCTTCTTTATTGAGACTAAGCAAAATCCAGAACAGGAATCAGCAACTGCAACACTACTGTCAACCCTATCATGAGCAGGTTTCTTTCTAGCGGTATGAATCAGGATTTGCGCAATGCCAAAACCTGAGAGTCTCAGTACCTTGAAAAGCACATCTATGAGAAGTAATAGTCCTATTAACGATAACAATTGATTAATTTCAATGTGCCTCTCTGGGAGGCAGCATCTCCCAGCAACCCTTAAGTTTTGTTTTGAATTCTTCGTCTTTAATAGCAGAAAAAACCAAACAACCTCAGTACACCACCCTTCAGACCTGACTTGTATGTGATGTGACTCATTGGGTAGAGAGAATGAATGGGGTGTGAATGCAAAAGAGGCTCTGAAGCTCTGAAGGCTGATGGCGGAAAGCCAGAAGAGATCTCTCCATTTGATTTTAAGCATAAATCCATCTTTCAACACTAAAGTTGGAAACTTCCGACTTGTGACTGTTAAATGACCATATAAAAATAGTAAAAGATTGTCCTTAAGAAACTGTGTCCAGAAATTTGTAATATTTTCTCTTGGAAGTATCCATTGCTACTGCCTTTGACACTTTGTCTGTATCATAACCTACACATTACATGCATTTCCTAAAGAGCAGGATTATACTAACATGAATTACTTTACATGCCTATTACCTCTACAAATTTTAATTACAGAAATTAGAAGTCTGATTTTTTTATTATTTTTTTTTCAGAAAGTTCTGACAAATTATTTATTTTTGTCCCAAATCACAATAAAATTCACTTTTTTTTTCCCCCCATATCACTGATATTTTAATGAGAAACATCAAAATATTTTAGCATCACTAATTTTAAGGAAACCCATAAGCATTCCCAGAGCTAAGATATTTCATCATAACTTAACAATAAGACCAAACTGTATCATTTCATGTCAGTACTTAACAAATGCAATTCCTTCTTCCATGGAGCTGTAGCATA
Organism: Margarornis squamiger; assembly: GCA_035222235.1. Lineage (NCBI taxonomy): Eukaryota > Metazoa > Chordata > Aves > Passeriformes > Furnariidae > Margarornis > Margarornis squamiger. The sequence goes on along the minus strand of JAWWTY010000123.1, from coordinate 44,652,837 downwards.
TAAGCTTCATATGACATTTCTTTTATTGGGCCAGGCTGCTACTGTAACTAAGTGTTCCAGTGATGGGTTTGATAAAAATCAAACCCCCACTGCTGAATAAGGGGATAGTCTTAGAGGTTGCAATGCTCCTGCAGAAAATGTTGGTGGGTTTGTGGAAATTTTTTCCAGCTAAAAACTGGAAAACAATGATACCTGACAACCAGAGCAGTAAGGAGTTTTATATATGTCTGGATATGGCTGCCTACTCCTTTAAGTCTTCTGTCAGGACTTGATTTGCTGTAACAAGGGTCAGGTTTAAATTTAAGGGGACTACTTAAGAAGAAAAAAATGCTGACTTGAGTCCCACCTACAAACCTTTGGATGATTGTATTAAACTTTCTCTTCTGAGAGAGCTGAATCTTCTCACTCATGAATACAAATTAAATAACATGCAAAGAATACTCTTATTACAAGAAAAAAAAAGCTAACAAAGTATGTACACAAGATAAGAATAACTAATACTTAAAGCATTACTAAATGCTTTTAAACAGCTCACCTTTTTTTGTCCTAGACAACTGTTAGACCGCTGTTTTCCCCTCATGCAGCTATCTTCAAGCTTAAAAATTTTTAAGTGTTTCTGGATTGCAAGGTCTAATTTGAGTTAATATGATCTCTTGGCTTGACATGTTCATGTTAGTTGCTTCTCATTTCACTCTCTGGAGCCAAGCTTCTTCCTTGTCTCCAGAGGCATATTTTGGGCAGCTGCTCACTGCCATACCTTCTTTCCATTTGCTATTGTTTTAGGCACCCTCACTCCATTGCCTGCTCCTGCACTCATCTGGTCTCTGCTATCTGAGCCTCACACTGCTTTTTGTTGCTCTGATAACCACTCCAGACAATTCCCACAGCTCCTCTCCATGGTTATTCTATCACCTCTTAGTAGGGCTCATGTGATATTGAGAAAAGGCAATCTTCTAGGTCACATGAGGATTTTAAACAATCTTATTTAACACATCTTGCAGGAAAAATTAAGTTCACAAGAAATGCAGTTTTCTTTATTAAGCCCTTGGAACACTTTTACCCAAAATGTACTTACTTTGTTGCCCCAGAGTCATTTGCATTGTATTTGCATCTTAGCACCCAGAAATATTCTATTTTCTGAGATCAGGACACTGATCTCCCTCATCACTCTATTAACAGAGCTAACTCTCAAGAACAGTAACACAGCAAATGTAATCTTTCACATTTATCTCACCTTCTCCTGCACTGCACCTCTTTCCAGGCTTACACTCTTTCCTCTGAAGAAAGAACAAAGGGGTGTCTTCCTTTCATTTTAGGCCTTTCTTACCAGTTTCATATTCATACACACCATGATAGGGCAGATATGCCTGCATATAGAATCTATGAGGCTGCTTCTATTCGCATAGACTCCAGACAGCCTCAGAGCACCATATATGTATGAAAACTTTGCAATTACAGATTCACTGGGTCACTTGTTGTATAGCACACCCAGTTACTGCATCACTTGTGGGGTCTTCTTTATCCAGTGAGCTAGAAATAAACAGTCAGGCTATGCAAGTTCTGGTCTATATGAAACTCTGAACAGAGAGGAAATAAAACTGTATATGTTGCTCTTTCCTGCTTGAAGTCTGGACTTAAGGTGACTGAAAATGGAGATTTTTGATTAAAAATAAACAGAGGACTTTTGACCATTAGAGTTATGTTGTGCCAAAGAAATTTCTTAGTCTATTCAAGGACTGAAGATCTCCCACTGCTTTCCACATTCTCAGTAGTTTTAATGCTCTTTTCGTACACGGAAAGTGTGAAAGATCCATGGTTTATTAGGGTCATGAGGAGACCAAGAGTTTTCCAAACAAGGTTCCAATGAAATCACCTCCTGGATTTAGCAAGAGTGGCCTGAGATTTTTTAATGAAATGTTATTTTCTATCACACTAGTTATCATATGCCTCTCTTGTTTCAGTGCAAAGTTTCTATTGAATTTTTAACTTCTGAATAAAAAAAAAAATAAAAATAAAGGTGTTTTTTCAAACACACAGTTCTGATCAATACATATATCCTGTCTCTGTAGAGCAGAGGTCTGTGTAAGAAACCTCTACAATCCAATATAATGATGGCTATTTTTATTTTATTCTATTTTTTTAATCACTTACTATCCTTGTCCTCATTTCTGAAGGGCAGCAGGGAGGCAGGTACCATGAGCACCCTACAATACTATGTTCCTGCTGTGTTCACTAGGTCACTTAGCTTGTTATATGGTAATTACAGAAACTACTTAGAAGTGGCTAGCATAACACAAGAGTACTGATAGTGGGAATACTGAGTCACAGTCATATTGGAGCGTTTGTATTAATACAAATTACATAAGCTATACTATCTTGGAAATGTAGGCTTCTTGTAGCAAAACCCTGTCTTGCTTCCCAGTGAATTGTTCATGTTGTTCCTTTTTAGCCACACTCTACAAAGTGGGTGTTAGAATATTTGTAAGCAGATGTTTTAGAACAGCTAGGGGTTTTCAAGGCAAAAAAAAAAGGCAAGTAAAATTAAAAGCCATATTCTAATCTGTATAAAACATGCCACCTATCTGAGGTTATTGGAGACTCAGAGACTAAAGGTAGCACAAGGGTTTTCATAACTGAAATAGGATCTCTCCTCCTTAGGGCACAAAAAAAAAAAAGAGACAGGAAAGAAGAGATATACTGTCTTCTCCATCCATTTCTTACCCAGCTCATATTAAAGAAGACAGGTCTACATAATCCAGAAGACACTGGACCTCCAAAACCCTGAAACACATACGAATAAACAAAAGCTAATCTTCCTACACTGACTTCAGTCACCCATGTCAAACTCTTCCTATGTCCTGTCTTCTCTTCCATTTCCTTCTCCTATCAGTCTTACTTTTGAACTCATTGCTTCCCCGTTTGCAAATGGGGAACAACTATTTACTGAGCAGCATAGATTTTGGGCATCTGAAATATGAAGTGAATGGATCTGTGATTTCTCTTTAAAACAAATAAATTGGTATATGGACATCACCTGTTTTGAAGCCTCTTGGAAGCCCTGGGACTACATTTCCCAGGCGCCCCCGCGCCGCGGGTCGCCGCGATTGGCCAGGCGCGGGCCCAATGAGCGCGGCAGGGGCCGCGATGCCGCAGGTGGCGCCGGCGGGGGCGGAACATGGCGCTGGGCGCGGGGGCCCGGCGGGGTCCGCCGGCCGGGGGGTGCCTGTCCCTGTCCCTCGTGCTGCTGCTGCTGCTGCTGCTCTGTGGACACCCCGGGGGAGGGCAGAAGAAGAAGGAGGTACAGGCGTTCGCTTCTTTCGCCATCGCGCCCGGCGGCTCGGGGTGCCCTGTCGCGCTGCGTGCCCCCCGGAGCGCCCCGTCCGCGGCCGCCCCGCCGGCTCCTCTCCCGCGGCGCCCCGGGCCAGTGCCGGCCCTGCCGAGCCGCGGGGCACGGCCGGCGGCGGCGGCTCCAGCGCCGGCAGCAGCCCGTGCCGAGTGTGCTGCCGTGCCCGGCGGTGCCCCTGCCCATGCCCATGCCCATCACCCTGCCGGGCCGGGCCGGGCCGTGCCGGGCTGTGCGGCGGGCCTCCCTGGTTCCGAGCAGACAGCCGCAAGGGCCGCCGTGCCGGGCCGGGCCGTGCCGGGCTGGGCTGGGCGCCCTCCGCGGCGGGCCCGGGGGTTCTGGGCAGAGAGGAGCGACCCCCGGGGACAGCGAAGTTACACCCCGCGTTTGTGGTGCCAGCTGAAAGAAATGCCCAGAGTTAATAAATAGCCTCGAAGTGATGGCAGCAGGATTGTTTGTGCGCAGGTGTAGGTGCTGGTACTCCCTTGAAGGTGTCCTCTGGGTATGAGAGATGTGCAGGAAGGAACAGTTTTAATTCAATTTCGTTCCCAACCGTTTTATCTCCAGCGGCTTTTGTATTTACATAGGGAAGTGTGCAACAGTATGTAGTGCGTGTGTTTGCCTGTGTCAGGTTTCGATGCTCTTGGAGCTTGCTACACTTCTCTCTGTAGCTTGCCCTTGATCTCAGGCCAGGTTTTCGCATACCCGGTAGAGTCCCTTTACAGTTTCACCGTAACTGCATTTTTGGAGTGAGGTAACTTTTAACCAAACTGTAGAGTTTTGTCGTTTTTGTTACCTCTTTTTTTTTTTTTTTTTTTTTTTCCCCACATCTGTTGTTCGTGTTGTGTGAAGACTTGTGTTCGGTGGTGGTGGAAGAAAGGCAAAGAACAATTTTTGTGGCTGAGTCTTTCTTCAGACTAAGGGTTCAGACAAGGAGAAGAATGGTCTACATTTTTACTTCTCCTTAAAGAACCATGTAGGTTACAAAGGCTGATAGGCCAAAGAAGTAAAACAAGGGTGGAGTAGAGAGGGAAATGCTGATGCCTTCCTGCTGATGTCCAGTGACAGGACTGGAAGGAAGAATTAAAATCTACCTCAGGGCAAGCTCAGATTTGATGTTGGGAAATAGTTCTTAACTGATAAGGTGGTTGGACACTGGAACAAGGTACCCAGGGAAATCGTCACTGCCCCAAGCCTGTTGGTGTTAAGGAGACATTTGGACAATGTTCTTGGGTCTAAGGTTTAACTTTTAGGTTGGCCTGTGTGGTTGGCCTGTGTGGTGCTGGGAGTTGGACTCAATGTCCTTTCCAGCTCACAATATTCTATGATTCTAAAAGGCCAAAGTTAGTATTTAAATAGTGGTCTGACTGTGATGTTATCAAGTTAAGTAATAATC
>JAWWTY010000123.1:44625226-44647998 GCA_035222235.1 Margarornis squamiger | reverse complement strand
ATTCTATGATTCTAAAAGGCCAAAGTTAGTATTTAAATAGTGGTCTGACTGTGATGTTATCAAGTTAAGTAATAATCATTGAGATTAATGAACATCTTAATAAACATTGAGATAAATCCCGTGAGTGTCATTGCAAAAATTGAACACCTTCACTCTAGGCATTGTCTTTTCCCCTCTTTCTGGAAAGAGTAGGTAATAAATGTATTGGCCTTCTGCTGCTGTAATTAATTTATTTTCAAAACTTTAACTTATTAGGTTGTCTTAATAAAATGTGTTTAATATTTGACACTCTGATTCTCTCTTGCTGTGATGTGCTGGCATTGCAACTTTTGTTGACACTTACATGTGGAGTGCCAGCTGTGCTACCAAGGTAGCTGAAATAATCTTTCTTTTTAAATGGAATCCTTTCCTAACAAGTAAATAATGGCAAATTAAAATGGACATCTACAATTACTTTATAGTAAGTTTCCCAATCCTATGGTGGAGGTGGTACATAAAAGGATGGAAATTTTGGGGATTCTTTGCCCAGCTATTCGGTATTAGAGTCCAGCTGATACTTCTCCCCTGTAAAGCTTGTTATTCAGTATTTTTAATGGATTTTAAGACTTGTATATCTATAATTGGTCTTTATCTTTTTTCCCTCTCTCTTATTTCCCCAGCTAGGTGTAGAAGTTATGGCAGTTGTGAGAAATTGTAGCAGATAGAGTTGGAAGGGTGGTCTAATTGACAGTTTATCCCAAAGCTCAGATGTGCTTTTATTGTTCCTGACAAATATGTATCTGATGTGCCTTTAGAAGCCTTTAGTGGTGACTCTACAATTTCTGGCTTTTTTTTTTTTTTTTTTTTTTGCCCCCCAGAGATCTAGTCTAAAGCTATAAGCATTCAATACCCACATTCTCGTATTTCTGTTTTTCTTGTCCTCATCGTGACCATAAAGAGCAAATTTTTCTTTGATGAAGAGTCTTCTCAGTTTGAAGAGTGATTAAAGACAGCATTTGACAATTTTTCCAAGTCTTTTTTTTTTTCTTATAAGTAGAAACAACTGTGTATTTTTTAAGGTTTAAAGTATTAAATGTGATAATTTTTCTGAGAGAATGTTCAGTCCTGAACATACTTTTCTGTTTTTTTTGAAATTTAACTGGTATAAATTGGCAGTATCCTCTTGTTTCTGTACCATGTGTTCTCATTTTCCTTTGGATTTTAATACTGAGCTCATCTTGTTTATTCACGCTTATTGATGATTATTACCATGTTCCTTACATTGCAGCCAGAATGGTATCTTCTGCTTTAAAATGCCTTTCCTATCTAATTTGTAATATGGTTCACCATAGAGGTAGCAATTCTCACCCGTTTGGAGCTGGGACCCACACAGTGTGCAGCAAAACCTGCTCTCCATGGTCTCTGTTGTTCTAAAATGGAAAGCGTATGGCTCAGTTTCTTACTCTGTCTCATGATGCTGTTTTTGAGGATCTGTAATGGTCTTTCCTTCTGGTCAGTGTTCTGCCTGCATATTTAATTGAAAGAAAGAAATGCTTGGAAACATTTCAAGTGGAGAAAAAGGAAAGAGGAAAAAGGATGTGTGGTGAATGAGGAGTGTTCAGCACATATTCAATTGCACATGTCATTTGAGAGAAATTGTCTTTATTTCTCAGAATCTCTGATACTATTTAAAAAACATAGTCATAATTAAAACTTAGGTTTCTTCTCTTGCTGTACTGAAATTCTGTTTAACATTAAACTTGAATATGAAGCTTTCTTGGTCTTCCAGTCAGGAAAATTTTGGTTTTGGTGTCCAGACTGTGGAGCACCACATGTTTTTGCTTTTGAGACAGCATGCAGGAAGTGTTTGGCAGTTATTCCAAATACAGACTTCTCTTTAAAAAATTTTTTAAAAATTCAGATGTGGCAAGGGTTGAATCTGTGAAGGGAAACTCAGGCCTGACTGTAGATTTGGCTTCAAGCCATTTTAAGGATATGCTTGAAGTGGAGATTTTATATCCATTTGACATTTTAGCTATTGTTGTGGTAGTGAGAAGGGTTTTTTTTAAACAATGCTTAAAATTTTAAAATAACTGTTTTCAGTTTGAAGTGAAATAAATGTTAAGTCATGCCTGAAAATGTAAAATTCTTTAAAGGCAATTCTGAATGTTTTTCTCTACTCTGCCCTAAAAAGAATGGGGACAGAGTACAGGAGGAAAAAAAAAAACCACAAGAATTTGCAAGAATTCTTTATTTTCTGCTGGGTTTTACAACAGCAAAAAAAAAATCTATATCCCTTTCCCTTCTATTTCTAATAAACTAAAGTTTTACAGAAACTTGACTAAATTAACTAGCAGTTCTTATTTTAACAAATCTGTCTAGAAAACCTTGATGTCTTCAGTGGTTGCATGCAATAAATGAAATAAAAGATGCTTACAGCAGCCAGATAGCATTTTGCGATTGGATTACTGAAACTTTTCTGTCCCAGATGTCTCCATTTGGCATCCTTGCTGTCATAAGACAGATCAGTGGCATAATTGATCTTTTCCCCAGTTCTGTTCTATAACCATTTATACAGCACATCCTGTGCAACCACATGGAAAATACAGATTGTATCTGCTTGAGTTCTGAGTGCTCTAGAAAAATCAGTCAGTACAATTAGAGTGGGAAAGCACTGGGTTCTTTGAATATTGGTTTGGGTCTTCAGGTTTATTGTCTTCATTTTTAAAAGTGTTTTGAAGGTTACATTGGGTAAGATAATGATCGGAACTCAAAACGGAACTTTACCTGGTATTTGGTTTAGGCCTCTTTCTCTTGCTCTAATAAATCTGAAAGAAGGTATGATAAAAAAAAAATAATTGCTATCTTTTCATCTAATGCTGTGAGATCTTATAAAAATATGTTATCTTCTTTATTGGTTTTTTTGTGTATATCAAATGTTATAACTATTCTTTTTTTGTTACAACTTTCCATAATGAGAAAATGCCATAAAACACATGGAAAGGTATAGTGAACCCGAAAGCTGTATTTCAGATAGAGAAACTCTTATTTTTATGTGCAATTATCACAAGTCCTTCATATTCTAAGAGAGAGAAACAAGCTGATGCATGCATTGAATGGATTGCTTTCTGACAGAATTAAAAAAAAAACAAAACAAAATGAAACAAAACAAAACAAAAAACCCAAGAAACAAACCTGGCAATAATTTGGTTGCAGAAAATAATCCCAGAAATTTTACACGGAAGGGATTTCTACCCTTGCCATTGCAGGCTTCTTCATGAAAACACTTTTCTTCATTACTGTTATAGCGGTGGCAGGTCTTGTAATGTTTTTCTGTGGAGACTGCTCTCCCACCTAATAGCATTTACTATTATGATTTTACTTTTTTCTGATTGTATCCAATAATACCATTCTGGAATACCCCAAGTTCATTAACTCTTCTTAAGCAGTTGCAGTCCTTAGCCAAATTATGCAATTTAATTAATTTTTCTTGCTCTTTTCTGATTAATCTAAAACAACACATTTTTGAGTTTCAGAGCCATTGGTCATTAAATGGCTTAGCAGAGTTTGGGTGTGTTGCATAGAACATTTTGTATATCAAGTTCATAACATAAGTGGTAATTACAGTTACACAGTCCCTTTGTGGAATGACACTTTGAACTCTCAGAGCTGCTCAAGGTTATAGGCTGTAGCATCTGCTGCTTGAACAATAGAAACCATTTTCTTCTCTGCATTTAGTTTGGCTTTTTAATAATTTCATATCACTGTTACTTTCTGCCCTACTATTACAAAATTAGCATGTTCAGTTGCTTTCCTTATCCAATTGCCTTACAAATTGCAAATTGTGACAGGGTCTAGTCCTGCATCTTGCATATTGATGTTTCTGTTTAGCTTTTTTAGATTTTGATACATATGTGTTCATGTCTGAGCCATGCAGATGTCTCTTCAGTGGAGATTTTTGAGCTTGTACAACAAAAGTGCAGGTAACATAGGAAAAAAAAAAAAGTCCTACTTAAAGTATAATGTTAATTTCTGGGCTTTATTTTATAGTTTCTACCAAGCATTTTTGTCAGCTTGATTGTTCTATGAAGTCCTTTGGCATTTAGCCTGTTTTTCGTGACTTATGAAAATAATTGACAGTTTTTCAGCTAATTAGTTAGCTTGTTCACTTTATGCAGCATATTTTCAGGTCATGCTGACTACACATTCAGGTTTTTTCATGTAGTTTGTTTCCTAGATCTTTTCAGTGGCAGAGGTGCGTTCTGAGTCTGAAGTTAAGCCTTTAGCTCACAACTTTGCTGCCATGCAAGAGTCTGTTTAGAATAATAAATTGTTATATTTCTATTGCAGTGTTTCTTCTGCCGTATACTGAGGAATATGGTTATCTTAACAATAAAGTGTAAGAGATATTTTTGGTTGGAGATACATGGATGAAGGTGATGGTGAATCCACCCTCCCTGCTCTAGTCAAACAGTAAAATTTAGAAGAGCGCACAAACACAACGGTGTGTTTTGTTTTCAAGTGAATCCTCCGTGAAGCCTTTTGCTGAGTTGTTTTCAGATGTCAATTAGATATTTCCAGATGATACCTAGGGGGACTAGTACACTTGTTACTTACTTTATCTGGCTCTTAAGTGGGGTCATATGTTGATCTCTCTGCCGAGTTTGATTAGGTGTAGGGCATGTTCAGGGGCCTAGAGATCATTGAAAGTTCTTTGTTTTCCTTTACAGCTATGTCTGAGTATTTTACCTATAGCCTATGCAACTTAATAGTTGGATATGAAGTAGAATTACTACAAATCATAGATGCCTGTGGTTAATGAACTTGATTACCTTCTTATCCACAGACCTAGCAAGTGAAAATCAAGTTAGCTACACAAGAAAACCTCATGTCCAGTGTAAAATTATGCATCCATAATTTTTTCAGTGGAAATCCCATCACATATTTCTCTGAAGAGTGTGATTTGACAAACAAAGGGAACTTGCTGAAGTTAACTTCTTTGATAAAGCTGGATTTTTTTTTTTATCATTATTGGGCTGAAGGATAGAAAAAATAAGTAAGGGAAAATAAAAATGTACAAAGCCATGTTCAATGATCAAATGTATTCAGAAGTGAGAGTCCTTAAACCTTCCTGAAATCTGTTTGAGAATAGAAACTAGTAGTGTGAAGTTATCTGAATTCTGTGTTATTTTTGCATCACACTTCTAAACGTTTTAGTCATATTTTGTATTCTTGGTAACCATATAAGGGCTCAGCTTTAAAGCATTTCAATGGAAGCTTTTTCCATCTTTCAGCTCTATGCCTGATTTCTACTAAAGTGTCCAATTGAAAAGGAAAGTGAATGGCAGGAATTTCAAGAAGGATGTCAGTCTTGGGAACCTTTTTCCCAAATTCAAGATTTAGGACTGTTATGCCTCTTACTTGTTCATCGCAGGTGGATTTGGTTATTGACAACATGACAGCACATTGAGTGTTTGAGGAGAAATTATTATAAAATAGTGTATGGTGTATTAATCCTGAAGTTACTGTGTAAATATTTTCTTTCTGTTGTGAGATACTTTCTCTTCTGAGCTAGGTGTGGATAGAAGCTGTTATCTAAGTTTTCTTCAAGTCTCAGTGCACTGATTTCTGTAGTGGGCAATTTGTTTAGAAACATTTTTAATAGCTGCTGGACAGACTCTGTGTATTATCATTGCTTTGATTTCCTTTATGCTGTTGTTTGGGACATTGCTAATCATTTTCCAATTAAAATGCATGGTAGGCTTTTTCATTTTTCTATTTGTTTCCTCTAAGCTGAATAAATCAGTCAATGCATATTTGTGTGCATATATATATATATATATGTACACACAGTGGTTTACCTTGCTCTAGATGAAAAAGCATTTACCTTGGTGTTGACATCTGTGAGTTTTTGTCCTGTAACTGAACCTGGATTCTGTAAATGATCCCAGTGCTTTAACCAGACCTCATGGAGAATGTAGCTTTCAGAGTGAAATTTTAATCTAAAGTGCCCTCATGTAACTGCATATTGGTTCTGGTTGCTGCTAATGTAATTCAATTTCTTTAAAAGTAATAGGTACCTGAAGTTCTGTGTTTGCACATATGGAAGGACAATCCTTATCTGATTTGACATTTTGTATTTTAGCCCATTGTGTGCACAGAAACTAAGCTATCTCAAGTCATTGTGTGCTATGAACTTGTAACATTCACTATAGGAATTACATTTTCAATTAAATATGATATCTCAACCTTTTATACAGTAGTGTTGTGGTTAGAGCACGTCTGGAAAACTGATACAGTGGGAGCAGTTGATATTAATTGGATTTCTGGGAAATTATGTCCTGCTTCACAGAAAGTACCCCAAATGCTATTCTGTCTGCTCCTCTGGGTGCTTACATTCTCTTAAGGTGATCTGCATTATTGTTTTAATTCAAAAAGCTCCTTCTCTGAAGTATGTCAGTTGTTTTCACTCTGCAGTACATTGCTTGCACTTTGAAATGATCTTAGAGTATGTGAACTGGATTCTACTGTCCTCTTGCACAGACACAGAGCAGGATTCACTGGGTCACAGAGGAGTGACAAGAGGGAAGATAATTTTCTAGCTGAATGATGATCATTTGAAAGAGGAAAGTCCTGGGTTCCCACAGCTATTTATATGTTTAATCCAATAACTGCTCAGTGTAAAACATTGTAATACAATCTGTTGAATTGGGTTTACTTGTCCACCATCTGGACATGAGTACTGGCTGCCAAACCCCTTAAGTGGGGAGGGCAGTGAAAGAAATCAAGGTTACTTTAAAGTAGTGAGGATTTTTCAGGATAACCGCTCTACACTTGCTTTCTCCGTAGCAGCTGTCACCTCAGTTGTAACTGCCTGTGACAGTGGATGTGGCTGAAGGAAGTAAGTGTAGAGTGCACTATGCCCAGTGCTCCAAGAGCACTGGAATACTTAAAAGTAATGGAGGCGTTGATGGGAACATAAAAGTGCTCAAATCCACACTTTTCTTTTGGTGGTCCAGGTCGTTAGTATATTCAGGGGGTGATTACACACAATCTGTGTTGTAAGTACCTGGTGGCAGGCAGAAGAAGCTTGTTCAACTGTCGAATTGCCCATTCTGGTCTCAGTTTCTCTTAGCTGTAGATCCGACTTCCTCAGTTACCTGCTCTGTGCAGCTTAGTTAATCTAAGTACCTTATTGCTCCTACGGATAGCAAGTAAAAGAGAGTATAGCACAAGATTATAGTGATGTTTGGTTTAGTCTATAGGTGATCAAGTATTGCCTTATTTGACATTAGTAGAATGCTAAATGGGGGGAGAGGCACTAAAGCTGATCACTTTATTGTAGTGCAAAATATTTTATAGTGTGGAAAGCATATCAGTAAGTGGGCTAGACCAGAAAGCAATGAAGCCTGAAGTCACCCCACACTAGAATTCCTGTTGTGATGTTAGTATTGGAGCTTTAGGAAACTGTAGTGCCATCAGTAGCAGTACTGATGAAGTAGGGAATGATTTTTCCTTCCTTATTCCCTTCATAAACTTAGGACAGATATATTGACACCTTAGGTGTGTTCATTTTACAAGAGCCTTGGTTGAGTAATGTTGGACAGATTGTAAATTCAAGTGTATATTGCACATTCAGATGACATGTTAAATCATAGAAGGTAGAACTTCTATCTTTAATTGCATTTTTTTTGCCCCACCATATTAAAGTGATATAATTATGGTTGTGTAAGTGTATTAGAATATTGGCATGTGTCTTAAGTGATTCAAAAATCTAGCTGAAGCTGTTCAGTTATAGCAGCATCAGTTTTTTGAGCAATGAATGCATTGTGCTCTCATGCAGAACTCATGCTTGCTTGGCTCTGAGGGAGAAAATTACGTGTTCATTAGCTGATACAGCAGCTTTGTTTTCAAAAGTAATTTGATGTCTGTACTTCTCCCAAGAAGTGAAAATGGAACTTTTCCTGAATTTAATGAACTGTTTTGATAGTAAAAATATTCTGCAGGAAACATGTTTTCCCTCATGTCTTTATGGTGAATCTTGAGTCTTCAAAGAGTTAAGAGTGCCCTTTAAAAATGGGCTTAGAGAGACACTTTTAGGTGGTTTTCATCATTAGATCTATAGTTGCTTTTTCTACGATTGAAAAATGCATAGACTTCTAGAAATTTGATTTCAAGTTAATTTTGGAAGTTAATTTCAGAAGGTAAAAAATTTGACTTCATTATATGTCCTTTTTTTATGAGAATGCAATGTAATTTTGGTAAACACTTCATATTTTTATTTTTCTAATGTAGACATTAATTCCACTTCCAGTTTCCTGTGAGAGTTATTGAGCTATTCACTGTAAGGTACTACATTTTTAATATTCAACACAGACATTAATGCTGAGTATTGGTGTTTAAACAGCAGTTTCTTGCCATATTTAAACCATTAGGTTTTGTGTTAAAGCTTTGTGACTGCTTGATTTCACATTCAGCAATGAACTTCTGCTTCAGTCTTATCACATTTTTTTATTATTTAGATAAAAATTGTGCTGTTACCTGTGAATATTTTTCCTTAAACTACGCAGAAATAGATCTAGGAATGCCAAGTAATTATTTTATGTTGAAAGGATTAAGTCACTAGAGATTGTCTACCTCCTGTTGAACAACAGAATCCATTCATTAACTTAGCACCATGCTGTGTCCTTTGTCTTATATTGAATGACTTACCAGGGATGGTGGTATTCTGATGAAAGGAACTCCTGCTCAAGGAACTTGTAATGCTTCTGTTTCTTAATGTATCTTTAATGGAAAGTATGCCAGAATTTCATGTGGATGGCTGAGAGAGGTAAAAGGTTTTGTTGTTTGAAAACATTGAGGCACTAGGCACAGGGAAGAATGCTAAATTTAGTGGTTCTATCATATTTCTAGGTGTGTTTTTGCCTCATGAGAAATAGAATTTGCTAGGAAGCTCTGACAATAAAGTAACCAATAAAAGGATGGCACAGTAGAATAAACCTATGAAGAGTAAGTGTCAGAGACAGCAAAGAATGTATGAATAATCATTAGTAATCAAATGGCAGTGAAATAATATGAGGATAGATGAAGATTTTTCTCAAAATGAGGAACATGAGTCATAATTGAAAGTTTGAAAAAAGTATTAGGAGAGGTACTACTCTGAAACATACATTAACATGAAGGTAATGAATACAATATTCAGGAGAGAAGGAAAAAAATCAACAGTCTGATCTTGCATCCAAACTTCCGTGATTAAATAGTTGTGTCATCTGAATGCTTCAGTATTACAATTTGTCATTTCTAACAAAGAAAAAAACCTGTGAATTTTCCTTCAAATTAAGTAGCATTTTTATTAATTTGGATGCTCTGCTTTAGATCCTTCACTTTCTAGTCTTATAGTAGGCTGTCCATTAAATTGACTGGATCATGTTGCTGTTGTTAACCATGTAAAGTGCTATAGGTATTTTTGATTGTCTTTGTTAAGTACTGTTAATGCCCTTAAAATGGGCACCTATTCAGAGAGACAGAATGACTGATATTTGGGGGAAAAAATAAATCTCTATTTCTTTATCCTGAAAGAATTGATCTTGAAACTGAAGTGAGCTTTTTTACTAATTTCACATGAAGTAACAGGACAAGGTACTACTTCTTAAAATCCTTGTAGAAAAAGGAAATCTGCTATCTTACTTTCTCAGTTTGAGAGGGAGTCATTGCTAAGACTGCCCCTAATGTTGGTAATCTGGAGTCTTCAGGTGTTTGAATGTAATTGTTAGATTTGTAACTGGTTTCCTGTGTAACTCTGCCCAATCTTCAAATCTTCCTTGGTTGCTTCCCATTTTATAAATTGGAAAGGTTGATACTTCCCTTTGTTTCCTGCTTTTTTCATTTCAAAGCCAAGAAAGGGGGGTGTTCTAATAAATTGTTTTAATTTTTTGTTTGTTTGTGGTTTTTTTTGAGGTGTGGCAACACAAATTCTTTTTAGTTCTTTTTGGAAGAAGTAGCAGTCCTTTTTTTGGTATGTGCTCTGTGCTATGTAATCCTTCTATAAATTCAGTAGCTTTATAAGCCTTCAATTTAAAGGGAAAAAAATTAAAAAAAAGAGGGAAAAAAGCCTGCTTGAAAAGCCCACATTTTCAGCTAGTTCTGCTCTCTAGTGTTAATGGCTTTGATATTTTAATGCCTTTCTGACTAACATATAATGTGTCAAATCTAGTAAATTTAATTTTGAAAAAAAATTGCTTTAAGTGCTTTTGATAGGTTTTGTCAATAATCTGCAAAAACAGTTAGACCTAAAATCAAAAGGATTTATGAAATTTATTTTGTATGTTAAAAAATTTCATCAAAACAGAGGAAATTGAATGTACAATATGAATCCATCAAATATTTATGGTTGCACATGGTCAAAAAACCGCAGCTTCCCTAGTGTCTTTTGAAACTTTGACAATACCAGGATAATTCATATGCTCTTGAAAAACTATTGATGCAAGGATGCTTATATTTCTAATTTTACCAACTTTAGGCGTAGTGCTCATAATGAAAAAGCATAATAATAGGTCAGCCTCTTATAATCTCGTAGTCTGACTCTGATAGGGATTCTGCAGATTTTTGTCACTTTTAGAAATAACTCCCAATACCTCTAGTACAGTTTTCCATTGCTTTTCCCCCCCTTTTTTTTCTTTTGTTTTTCAAGGTATAATTTGTCTTCCAAACCATCTGAGTTTTTATAAAATGCAGATTCACCAGCTGCTATCTCAAATTGGTACAGAAGAAGTTATGTTTTTCTTCCTGAGACTACATTCATATTCTGTTTAATCTAAAAGTCTCCTCATTTTCTTCCTATATTCTAACTGGTGGGGTCCAGATTGATTCTTAACATTTAGTTCTCCTTTTTTTAAATTTTTTTGTTATTATCTTAACTTTTTCTGTTGTTTTTGGTTTTGTTTGTTTTGTTGGTTTGTTTGTGTTTTTTTTTTTTCCCCCTAGAAATAGAATATTCACATATTTTGATGAAATCTTGATGTGGGCTCAACTCAGAGAGCAGACTTCATCCTGGAATATTTGTGGCTGCCCTGGGGAAAGTTTTATATATATCTTCTGCCCAAAATAGTTCTCTAGATGTGTTCAAAGTCAAATTTCAGACTGCCTTCTTTCACTTCCTGTATTAGGTTGTATTTCTTTTCCTTTTAGTGTTAAAGTGCATTATTTTTCTTCCATTCTGTTTATTCATGTTGTAACTCCCAATGGTTTTACTATTTTCTTCATAGGATGCTTTTCCTTCCTATGTTTTTTGTTATCGTACTTCTTGCTTAGTGTCACACTTTTATGATTACCTAGATATTTTTCCTTATAGCCTTTGGTTTCATCTTTTCCATATTTTTTTCTGGAATATTTTGAACATTTTTCTCAAGAATTTTGATAATTTTCAATTTTGCCTTTTCTTTGTTTTGTTATTCTACTTGGTATGGACAGATAGATTTTAAAAGTCCATTATCACGATATTTTTTATATCCATTGTTCTATGATAGATTGTCACATTTTGCTTTTTAAGGGGAGACATGATTGCAATACAAAAGTAGCATGAGTCAGATTTTGATGTGTCTGAAAAGATCTGTGTTGTTTAGAATTTTTTCTTTTGTTCTTTCCCACAAAATCTCAATTTTGTCCCTCTAGATTTGTTTGTGGGTGGGGGAGGAAGGTACACCTGTAATCATTATGATCTCTGTAGACAATGTGAAAAGGAATCAAAGGTTTAATTTCACTTTTTGGTATGCATCTTTTCTCTTACTGCCTGATTTGTATCATGTATTCTAAAATCAGAGACTATGTTCACATTATTGCTGGTATTTATGCAAATATGACCTGTCAGGACCAAATGAGCTCAGTTTACAGCACTCAAGAAAGACAAGATCATGTTATTTTCTTCTTCCTCCTGGTTGCCATCAGCATATGTCAGCCATTATTTGAGTTCCTCCCCTTGCTGAGTTGACACTGAATGCTGTATTGGTTCTTAATTCAGTTGTTTCTGCCTCACATCAGCTTTCCTTCAAAGTCCATACCCCTTGCAAGTAGACGGAAATTTTAAAAATTCTATTTTTATTATTTATTTCTGGACGTTTAAGAAATCAACTTGCCCTCAAATCAATAACTTCCCCTCAAATCAATCATTCATTTCCAGGTTGATAAGTCATTATTTTAGAAATCTACCTTGCAGCTTACACTGCAGAAAGAAATATTCAGTTGCTATTTGATGTGATTCAGGTTTTCTCTGTGAAAATTCCTACTAATACTGTTCTGGTTGTTAGCATATACATAAGTGTCATATGCTCTCCTGGTGTTTGCAAACACTGCAAAGTAAGAACAAGGATAAATCCTTCAAATACCACTATTATTATTTCTAACTGTAAGATACTAAAGGACATTCAGTTTTACAGAGTCTTGACACAGATTGTGATTCTGTTGAACCTGACTTTTCTAATCATGACATTAAGTGAAGAAGTTCTCAGAGACTCAGCGTGATTCTCTGTGACCTCCTGTTGTCTTTGAGATTTATTAGGTTCCTTGCTTTTGGCTTTAAGGTCTTCATTGTGACTCATAGATTTTGAGTTTGTTTTTTTTCCTGAAAATTCAAAGTAGGCTGCATGAATTAGCTCTATAAAATCTTTTTACTTCGCATCACTTGGAGAAGAAAAATGGGATGATATAGTGTGAAATGGTATCAAAATAAACATGATCTCTTTTAGATGTTTTTGTTTTTCCCTCTTCAGTCCTTACTGCAATTCTCTGAAATACACAAGGCTAGTAATGGATTCTGATCTCATCTTGATCACTCTCTGCACTAATCTATAAAAGGGATGATTCTTATTCATTAAGCTCTAATCGTTGCCTCTCTTGTTATCTCTATATTGAGAGGAGCCCTCATGGAAGTGATTTTTGTCCTGTTACTGCATTCCATTGAGTGAAAATGGTTCAGGTGATACCGCTTCCCAGAACAGGAAACCATGCACTGCATTGTGATTACTAGAAGAAGAAATCTTTTTTTTTTTTTCCCTTTGTTTTTTTGTTTGTTTGTTTGTTTTTTTGTTGTTTGGTTTTTGGTTTTTTTGCTTGTTGTTGTTTTGATTCCTTTCTAAGCAGTGGTCTAAAACTACTTTGTGCTTTGAATATTTTATAACATCAAATCACGTAGGATCTCAATATAAGATGGGTAAGAACGGCTTAACTCATTCAGGCTGAGTTCACCTATTCCCAGTATTTTTTATTCTAACATGATCTGCAAATAGATACCTAGAGAGGGGAAATGTTACCCCTTCACTAACCCACAATCTTCCACCCTTCAGTTGTTTTCAGCTCTGGTTTTCTTGAGTCTAATGTTTTCCACTGATGGATCTCTCCACGAGGAATGCCCAGTCATGATTAGTTCAGCAGTCTTAGGTCTTGCACCTCTCTGTCCATGCTTTACAGAACAAGGCTGTTAAGGAATCTGCATATGTAGTTGCAGCTGCATCTGGAGAGGATTGATCTGGCCACAAACTGAGAGTACTTTATCAGATATAAATTCTGCTGTTGTGTGCCTTCTGTCGCAGGAATGTGTTGTTCTTAATCCACAGATTGGTAAAACTGTGCATGAAATATTTTGTTTAGTTTTTATATTTATTCAGCATCCTCTGAGTTTTGAACACAAAGAAACTGGATTTCAAATCTTGCAAGCTTGGCTGCGGAACTCAGACAAGTCTTATGACATCTCATGCTTTATCATTTTACTAGTCTTTGTCTTTGCCAAGTTTTTTGGTGTGAAAGAGAGTGAGTGCTTTTCATCTCTCATGCTATCTAGGGTAGGATTGTCCATTTGACATACTTCTGAACTTACTGAATAGAAATACTGTTCAAAAGACTTTGCTGCTACCTTTCTTCATAGTTAATTTCTTTTACAAGAACCTCTTCTGGCCTGAAAGTAGATATTATTTTTTTTTTTCTTTTTCTCAGCTGTGAATAGTGAACAAAATGAAACTGCCAAACAGTCTGGACTTGAACTTATATTTTGCCATGGACAAATTGGATTGCAATGATGAATTTACCATCTCTGTTAAGGGAGTTCACATCTTTAGAATACTTGCTTTCACATCTTAGTCATTGCAGTATGGAAATATGTTGTTCACAGGGATTCAGGATTCTTAAAAGTAATGTTCTCCTTTTTCCACTGTACACTGCACTAAGACCAAAATATTGACCTCTCTGCATAACATGCTTAACAGCCTATTCTCTTACTGAAGCATGTATTTCTTTCAGGATAATTGGATTGATATCTGGACCTTTTATCAGTGATGTTCTTAGACTGTGAATGCAATTTCAGCTTTCTGGGACTGAGAGTAAATAAGTAAAATTGAGTCGGGAGTAAATTTGAGATCATTTGGCCTTCGAATTGTACACTCTTTTGACTTGGAAGAATTTTAAATTTGTAGAACTGGACTGCTTATTGTTGTTATGATAAAGGTACGTTTGGTTCTTTCTATACAGTAAACTGACACAAATGGCTAATATGGCATGTCAGACAATCAGTTTTTCAGAAGGTGTAAGTTTTATACTGTACATGCTTTGAGCAGGGATTCCTCTCCTCAGTGGGTAACTCTGTAAATCATGCAGTTTCTGAACTGGTGGAAGATCAGAGCTCTTAATTTTTTCTGAAGTTTTTTCCCAGGAAGCATAAGGAATGGACATGGTATTCATAATCTAATAGTTTGCGTAGTGAATTGACAAGCAGTGAGGGCCACAAGATTCAGGAAGATGGAAATTTTCGCTGCATATTGAACAGTAAAAAATAATTCATAATGAAGAAGATGCCCATAGGGATTGAAGAATCTCCATCCTTGTAGACTTTAAAAACACTACTGGGCAATGCCCTCAGCAGCCCATTGTAACTCCTGAAGGTAGCCATGATTTGAGGAGAAAGTTGAACCGGATGACCTCTACAAAATTTAAAACCATAAAAACAATAAGTAACAAGAGCATATGATTTTTGAAAACCATTGTAATTGAAACTACATTAGATCTTGACAGAAGGGATGGTGCGATAGTGAATAGTAATATGATTCATTAGATCTTGAAGTAACTAATAAGAAGAAATGCTCGTTTCACATGACTGTTTTGAATGAGATGATTCTGTAAGTCTTTTTTCAGTCTAATATATTGGTTATCTTCCATCAGTCATTTGGAGAGAGATGAGTAGGTTTATACATGGCATGAGTTATTTCCTGTGATTAAAACCTAATGGTGCAGTATTTCTCTGTTGTGCTCACCCACCTGATTGCTCTGTGTGATTGGGAACTAAGTGTGAAGGTCACTTCTACAAGATTGTCCAGGAATACTGTGATGGGGGGAGGAGGGAATAATGGCAGCCATTTGAAAAAAGAGGGTGAGTGTCATTTCTGAGTAAACAAATGAGGAAATAGTTATCTGATTACATTATTGCATATGCATACCATATTGGCATGGGGGAGGGATTATGATAGCTGTTTCTGATACCACTGCTGAAGAATATGTTTGAAAAATAATAAAGTATTTAGGAAAGAATTACAACAAATATTTGTAATCTGCCTGGAAAGGAAAGGCTTGAATAAAGTCCTTGGCTAAACCCAAATATTAAGCATGCCCTTAGCCACAATCTAAACCTGTGCATATGAAGAAAGATCTATTAGGAAAGGTCTCTCTCATCTATCGGAAAATTTTATGTTGGACAGCTGAAAGCTTAGACAAAGTACGGTAAGAGAATAGTGCAACTTTGTAAGATACTTCATTAACTTGTGGTTAATTTACTTGGGGATTTAAGTTATTTTGTGGGGTTTTTTGTGTCATTTAGATTTAGTGATTCTTTTTGGCTTAACCTATGAAAACTGCCTATTTCATCGAATTGTAGAGTGGTTTGGTTTGGAAGGGACTTTAAAGATCATCTAGTTCCAATCCCCTTGCCATGGGCAGGGAGTCTTCCTCTAAACCAGGTCGCTCAAAGGCCTGTCCAGCCTGGCCTTGAACACCTCCAGGAAGAATTGGCAACTTGTTTGGTTCCAGGAAACAACCTGTTCGAGTGCCTCAGCACCCTCACAGCAAAAAACTTCCTCTTAATATCTAATCTAAACCTACTCTCTTCTAGTTTGAATCCATTCTCCCTTATTCTGTCACTCCATGCTCTTGTAAAAGGTCCCTTTCAATCCTGTAGTCTTCCTTCAGATACTGGAGGGCTGCAATAAGATCACCCTGAAGCCTTCGTTTTATCAGGCTAAACGAAGGCAATTCTTTCAGCCTTTCCTTTACAAGAGGTGCTCCATCTGTCTAATCATCTTGGTGGGCCTCCTCTGAGCCTCACTGCAGAAGGTCTATGTCTTTCTTGTGCTGAGGACTCCAGAGCTGAATACAGTACTCCAGATGGGATGCCACCAGGGCAAAGCAGAAGGGGCAGAATCACCTTGCTCAGCCTGCTGCCCATGATGCTTTTGATGTAGCCCAGGATACAGTTGGTTTTCTGAGCTGCAAGTGTGCATTGCTGGGTCAGGTCCAGCTTCTCATCTACCAGCATTCCCAGGGCCTTCTCGGCCAAGCTGCTCTTAATCCACTCATCCCCCAGCCTGTGTTGTTGATATGGGGTTTGCCCCGACCCAGGTGCAGCACCTTGCACTTGGTCTTGTTAAACCTAATGCGATGCCCATGAGCCCACTTAAGCTTGTCCATGTCTGTCTGGGTGGCATCCTGTCCTTCAAGAGTGTCAACCCCACCACTCAGCTTGGTGTCATCTGCAAATTTACTGACGGTGCCCTCCATTCCTTCATCTGTCATTAATGAAGATAATTTCTGTAACTGGTTTTTGTTTTGTGATTGTTCTGTATGATGTCACCTTCTATGTGCCACATACTTCTATCATCAAAACATAACTGCATTGCAGAATGATAGACTACATACACTATCTTGTTAGTTGTTGGGCTTTGGGTATTTGAAAGGTGGTTGGATACAATTTTTTTAGACTATTAGCTGAATGTTTTTATCAGAGTACTCAGCACTAAAATTAGGTGCTGACATTATAAATGCCATTTGTAGATCTCAAAGCTAGACCAAATGAATAATGCAAGTCATGCTTTCATAGTTGTTGAATTTTCCACAACGTGAGGAAATCAATAATGTGCAGATGTCTAATCAATCAATTAATTTGCAGGGTTTTCATCACAAGCCTCAAAGTTGGAATTAAGTTTTATATTTTTTTTTCAAGTTACCCTGATTTCTCCAAAAGCAGTTTTTTAATTCTTTGGAGCATTTCAACATTGGTTTGTCATCTCTGCTCTTTCTTCCTCCTCTGTCCCTTGGATGACTTAAATATGCTAACATAATTTGAAAGTAATGTTTTCTCTCAGGACAAGTTTACTTGCATGTATGTGACCATATTCAGTTCAGTGATCTGTCATATCTAACTTAAGATCTTTGCCTGTCAAAAACGGTCTAATGAATTACTTGAAGTAAATGTATTAGGTTAAGTAGTTTTTGAAGTTGCACTTATACTATCACCAATTTCAACACCAGAGCTCATATTCATATGGTGGTAACTTCACTAGAATGTTACTGCCAACTTCCTCAATGATCTTAGGCTGCTTTATGTGCTATGGTTTGAGCAAGAATATGAGAATAGGGATGTCCACTTACTAAGGGTGGGTAGATGTCATGCTTAGTTTCACAAAATGATTAAACCAGCATTATTTTCGTCAATTACCTGAGGAAGTGATTAGCTGTGGTTTACTCTGTAGGGCAGATACCAAGTTCTGGAGATTATATTCAGGTGCTATTTAGTACTAAGGTCCCTGGCATGAGAACTAACAGATGGAATTATTACAAGAAAATAAATCAGCAGGTAAACTGAAGTCAATTTATTTCCATACCATTAATTTGGGGAGAAATGCTTTAGGGTTTGCAGAAATTTAATAAATATGCATAAGGTGATATTTTGTGTTCCACATCCTTTACATTTATACTGGCTTATTAAAGATTTAATTAAGTTTTCTGAAAAGGGAGAGGATGCAGTCTTGCAAAAAAATGTAGATGACAGTGTGGGTTCACAATAATTAGGGCTTCAGGGGTAAAATAAAGGTTCTCTACACTTAATGAATATTAAGGCAACGGCTGCTTTGAAAACTTTAAAAATGGATGTTGTTTTACTTACCACATCTGTCTTCTGTTTGTTTTCTAGCCCTAGTCCATCAATATTTGTGACAGATTAAATATCGTTTACTTCTGGAACTATGAATAGTAAACAAAAGTTGCAGAAGGTATTTTACTTCGCTCTTTTTGTTCAGAAACATTTTTTTTTACCAACTTCCTGCTCTTCATTATCCCTTTATTGTCGATTCATTTAAATCTTAAAAACAGGTATCTCTGGATTAATTTTATTAATATTTTCTTGCGGAAACAGCACATCAGAAAGCCTTGCAAAGACTCCTGTTCTTTTAAACCCCTCTGTTTTGCTGCCAAGGTTCTAAAATCTTGACAGTGGTTAGATAAAAAATGTGGCAAAGCAAGTGTGGACCATGTTGTTCCACAGTCTTCATTGGTCTTTTGTATTCTGTGTGCAGAAATACATAAATAAGGAAAACTGTTTTGTCTTCCTTGCCTTGTAGCTTCCAAAATCTTAGGGACACAAACTGTCTGTTATGGGCTTCTCCAGTACATTGCACAATTGACTTCTGCTTCTTGGTTAGGATTTCTTATGCACTGACTACATAAATAACAGCCATACGGAAAGAATCATTCCTCTCGCAAAATTAATTAAGAGTGCAAATGAAACTTATCAATATTATACTTGAACCCTGGGCAACATAGTGTAATATTGAAGAAATACATTGTTCTGCTATGTAAAAGGTGTATTGTGAGTTCAATACGGTTGCCACAAACTCTGTTGTAGGCTTTTGTTTAAGACCTTGAAAGTAACTTCTTGCTTTTTTTAAGCTTTGTAGCACATATTGTACTGTTCAGCCACATGCTGTGCATATGGCAGAAGCTGGCATCTCTTGTGCTTGTACCCTCTTGACCACTTTCGATGTTTGGCTTCTTCCCTCATGTTCTTTTTAGAGTATCTTCTGGAGATCTTCTGGATCTCCTCTTTCTAGAAGAAGAAATGCCATGGCTTTCTGAATCTTTCTTTTCCATTCTCTGTTCTCTGGTAAGAGTTCTGGTGGCCCAATCTGATGTCAGTAAGTCAGTAGTATGTACTTCTTTCTTCTCATTCATTTCCATTGAAAAAGTGGGTATTTTTATGTGAATGAGTGATGAAAAATAGAAATAGGAGCTGTTAAAGGTAGCATGGACTGTGAGGAAAGATAGGCAGGTAGTGGATCTTGCTGTACATTTGACTGAGGAACTAAATTCTTCCCAGGACAATTTTCCTTTAAAATCTGCAGCCTCTGTGAAAGTATTGGCTTGCCTCTGGTACATAACTTTTCCATTAATGTTTTTAAAATATACCCTTTCCTGAAACTTCTTGTATTCATTGAAATTTGCAGTTCTAATTGTCTGAAGAGTGCCTTATTTGCATCTTACTTCTCCCGGATGGTCTGTTTAAATGCCACTTAGAAGTACCAGCAGAGTAAATTTTTCTCATTGGTTAACTGTGTTCTTTTGACTGGGAACTGTTAGCATGCCTCAGAATACAGTATTTGTTTTTGTATAAATATGAAGGTTTATTTTAGTGTTACAAATTCTGGTAACTTATCCTGACGACAGAACTGTGTATATGCAAATTGACTTAGTCATGCTACAGATTACTTTTCCCACCCCCTTTTACAAGACTGGTAAAAAACCAGCTGGCTCACAAGTGGTATCTGTTCTGTTATGTGAAATCTTTAAATACTTGCCTTTCTGTACTCTTATTTGTCTTTTGAACCATACATTTACCTAGTTTTTAAGAAAGCAGTATTTTTTCAGAAAAAAATTTTCTTCTCACCTTGTACCATGAAACATTAAATTATTGGATATTTGGCCAAAACCAATGAGCCAAACTAACTATAAGTTAGGCAATCAGATGATTTCAGTCAACTTGGATTGTGTGTAAGAAGCAACCCATTTGTGTGGTTGGTTAATATTCATCCAGTCTCAGTCCTGCATATGTAAGTCCATATATATATATATATACTTACTGCAGAATACTTAACTATGTTATTTTTGATTTTTTTTTTTACTTATGGTGTCCTATATGCATTTCATAATTTTACACATTTTAGAAATGTTTTACTTATTAGAATTATATTGTTTTGCAGAGTGAATTCAGTTCAGTCAAATTACATTCTTGGAGAGGGAGATAAGGACTTATGTACCAGCAAAGTAAATTGGAAAGTAATGCTTCATGTACTTATTTTTAAATGTGATTCAGACGTAAAACTTTATAGCAAATCGTGTGGTGTTCTTGTAAAAGGATAGGTTTCTGTCAAACGAAGATAAAGTGTATTCTGTCTTTGTGTCTGTAGGGATTAGGGTAATAATTGCATCTAATTTCTGGTGATGCTTTCTCCTCCCTGTGGTCACTGATGTATTATTTCTGAAAATGTGTGGGGAGGGCTTGAAATGTCTGCAGTGAATGTCTTGAATCTGAATGTAATTCCTATTACTTTACATTTCATCTGTCGTTATCAGAATGAGTTTTTCTTAATTGTTTTCTTCTAAATAGAGAGGAGGGGAAGTTCATTGTGTAAATTAAGAATTTTGTTTAGGTGTGGGTGCACACATAATGCAGGAGAAGGGAATTTTGACACAGTGAATAGTTCTGTAGGAAATGTATTTTTTCAAATGTCCTGTTTATTACATATGAAACTCTGACTCTCTTGAATAACATGGAGTGTTAAGTTGTGCCAGACTAAAACTAGAATGAACTGATAAGTATTATCTGCTTTTTCTCTGGCGTGTTTCTAAGACTGTGAGAAGTTTCTGTGATGAAAATCTCCCTGACTGACTATATTTCAAGTGGTGCAACCAATGTCAATGTTTCTGATTGGCATTTTTCCTTGTAATGAGGTGATTTACTGTTCGTTCCTGCATGTTCAATGAATATTCACTAATTTTGTTACTAAGCATGTTGATGAGCTTTACACTTCTTTATCACTTATAATTGGTTTTAGGCCTATCTAATCTTCCTCTCAATAGCACTTACAGTTTATCAAAAGATCCACCCTCTTACTCTACTTTAGGAAGCAGGAGGGGGAGTAAGCTTATCAAAGATTTTTTTCTCTCTTATCTTTCACTATTTAGTTAATTCACCTCTTCGGTCATCTTTATAAATGAGTTTGTAGTGTTAAATTGACAAATTAATAGATCAGAACTGTTCTGTGCTTTTTGGTCAGTTACTGTTTCAGCTTTCCTCGGTTTTCCTTCCAATAACAACTGTATTAGCTTAGACCATTGTGCTACTGTACAAAATTGTAGTGGCAATGTATCCTGTCTTTTAACTGGCAAACTTCTCTAGTTCTTTATTGTTGCAATTGTAGCATTTGTAGGGGAACTACAGAAGTGTCTTGCATGGGAGAAAGTGCAGTGCTGAAGACCTTATCACAAGATAGAAAGTGTTTATTGTTCATCATCACCAAATCTTTCCTCTGACATTAGTCTTTTAATTCACTTGCTTTGAGGAGGCAGGTGAGAAATTAGTTTTTTCTATTTCCCAGTATCCTAATCAGCAAGGCAACTTTTTGTATTAATATAAAGGTGCCAATAAGGAAAAGGTACTTGAGAATCCTCTCAGTAATACCAAAAGACAAATCTATAACATCTGCTTATGTGTGGGTTTTTTTCTTGTTTGTTTGATTGGTGGTTTTGGTTTTGTTTGTGTGTTTTTGTTGGTTTGGGGTTTTTTTTTCCGTTTTGTTTTGGTTTTTTGTTTGTTTTTGTGGTTTTGCTTTTAATGTTTTGGAAGACGAAAAAGCCAGAGTGCTAATATCTAGAATATTTTTCAACTACATGCTTTTTCATTTCTAGATCAAGTTAACTGGTTGTTCTTTGCTTGTCTGGAGTAACTTGGGAATAAGAACTCTGCTGATTTGTTGATTTATTATTATTATTATTAATTTATTTATTTTTTAATTCATTTTAAAGGTCACTTAGCTTCCTCTAAAATACTTTTCTTTTATATGCCCTCATTTTAAATGTCTCTTATATGATAAAAAAGAAGGTTAAAGTACTGTTATATTCCTTGATGGAGCAATTAAAAAAAATAAATACTCATTATTCTTAAGCATATTCTGTCAAAATGATTTCAATATGCTTGATTGAGTTCTCAGTGTTTTCCTGTTCAAGCAGTTGTGTTTCTGTTTACCAAACAGTGCTTACCTGCCCTTGGAACAATTTAATTTCTGCCCCATAATTGCAGTATGTTTTCACTCATGGATCCAAATCATCTCTGGTTTATATTGTATTTACTATGTATTTTGCATTTTAAATGGCTGTTGAATGGATTTGTCCTTAGCCTTCTTTCTTTTGACAGGACATGCTACTGCCCCTTCCTAGTTGTCCTTTATAGTTTAATTCACTGCAAAGATTTGATGCTTTTGTAAGATTTTTTTAATAAAACTTCTTTTCATTGTAGCAGTTTAGTCATCTGTTCTGTACACCGAGTGATTGGAAATACTACGTTGGTATTTTAACCTGGTGTTTGAAATAACTTAGAAAATGGGAGAAGAATAAGAAAGTTTTGTGGCTTTTGGCTGGCTTTTGGCTGGCTTTTGGCTGGCTTTTGGCTGGCTTTTGGCTGGCTTTTGGCTGGCTTTTGGCTGGCTTTTGGC
>JAWWTY010000123.1:44516033-44625126 GCA_035222235.1 Margarornis squamiger | reverse complement strand
TGGCGGGTTTGTTTTGGTTTTTGGAGGTTTTTTAGCATTACCCATATTTTGGTTGCCTGGCTTGATTGCTGGGCAATTCTTCAGTGTAGCACAATGCTTAAGGGCTTTGAGAGATTAATCTCTATGTGGTCCTTCCACAGTGAAGAGAGCTCAGCTATCTATGGTTTTGTAAAATGTCTCTCTAGCATCCGTGTTTGCAGAAAGCAAAAAAGATCTGGATTCCATTTAATTTTTTAAATTTTCAGGGACAAAATCCAGTAATACCCTGAACGTTTGTTGCTCCTTTGGGTTTTTTGACCCCTTTCAAACTGTGATTTATTAGCACCATTTCACCAAAGTCTAAACAACTTCAAATTTCTGAGATGAATTACCTCTGTGTGGTGTTACCATCATCTTTACTTTATCAGCGTTCAACATAAAATCATGTAATTCCACAAATACACAGAGAAATGTGCAGTAAGGGATAGAAGGGGAAAGAGAAGTGGCAGTATTTCAACAGCTGTATGTACATATTGCTAGGAAAGGAAGCATATTTATAATAATGTGAATTTGTGACTTTATTGTGAAAAGGGAACACACACTTTGAACAGAAGAACAGTTTTGTTGGTGACTGTTCAAGTCACCTTTTTTCTAGATTTGCTTGCTCTGTAGAATAGAGACTTTCTGCTTTAGAAAGTCTCTATTTCTGCTTTTTGCTTTAGACTTATGAAGAACAAGAAATAGGATTGAACTACCGTTCAGTAAAGTGATGTCTTTTCATGCTCATCCTTTAAATATCATGCTTTTCATCTGATGTTCTGAAATTAAAAGTGTTCTGAGGGAGGGCTGAGAGAGCTGGGACTGTTTATCATAGAAAAGAGAAGGCTTAGGAGGAGTTTTATCAATGTAAATAAATATCTGGAAGGTAAAGTGTAAAGAGAACTGCTGGAATCATTGGTGCCCAGGGACAGGATTGGAGGCAGTGGGCACAAACTGAAACACCAGAGATTCCATCTGAACATCAGTAAACACTTCTATACTGTGAAGATGACCAAGCACTGGCAGGACTTGCCCAGGACGTTTTAAACTCTCCCTTTTGGGAAATACTTAAAAGCTGTCAGGACATGGTCCTGGACCACCCACTCAAGATGGCCCTACTTGATTGGGGGAGTTAGACTGGATGACCTCCAGAACTCGCTTCCAAATTCAACCATCTTGCGATACCGTGAAATTGGTCTGGTGTTGGAAATGGAACCTTCAACAAGACTAGATAAGAAACGCAGACTGTTTTCTTCATGTTCAGACTTGGTCAGAATTCTTATTGTCTGTATTATACCCCAAAGATACAGAAAATTCAAGGTAATGTTGTTTTTTTTATTTTCTTCCAGTCTTTCTCTTATCAATATGGAAACTACTATAGGACAAATTATTCTGTATGTGAAGTACATAAACTACATGCTTTGGTATGCACAAAACTAGTATATGAATAGCTGATCTTTCATTACCAGGTTCTTATGGCTTTCTCTCTAACACTGTTTTTTAAATATTTCACTTAGTTAAAGAGATTCAGCTGAACAAAATATTTTGCAATAAAGTTGAAAGGAACAGTTGGTTATATAGGGCTGTTTGTAGGAATGTTCAACTTCACAAATGAAGTGGTTGAGAGTAAAAGAAAGACCTCATTTGAAAATGGCAGGTTGAAGGAGTTAGTGTCACACATCTTGATAATCTGTAGCTTTGAGATGTGTTCCTGGAGTTAGAAAGAGTTTTGATCTGTGAAATAATAGTTGTCCATACAATTACCTTGAAGTATCTGCTTAAAAATCATAATCTTAGTATTCTGCAAGGTATCCCTGTATCTGGTTCCCACGAATCTGAACGTTCTGAATATTGAAAAAAATATACAGTCACTTAGAATTAGGAGTTTGATTATTTTAATGAATTGAAATTTATGTGCAGGGTGTTAGTTTTTAACTTTTTGTGCATAATTGTAATATTTAGCTGAAGATTTTTTCCCATCTTTAGTCAAGAACTTTTGCAATGTTTTTGCTAGGTCACCCTGAAGTGTTTTCAGCTGAGAATAAATGGAGCTTTTTTAGCCTTTGTATAACAAGTATTCTTGGAATCATCCTGGTTGTCCTGTCTTATGCTCTCCTGAGACTAATATCCTTCCAGTGTAGAGGTGACCTAAGCAAAATATACTTTGAGGTTTAGCTGGTGCTTTTGTTGTAAAGTCTTTTCTCTAATTCATAATTCATCCTTTTGATATTTCTCATTATGTTTTTAATTACTTCCACACTTGTAAAAAAAAAAAAAGGGAAATAAAACAATAGGGAAAAAGCCTATAGTTGTATGAGGCATCTTACTTAGGCTGATTTCTACAGAACGTAAATGATTTAACTTGTGTTTACTTAATGCAGTACAGTAGGGATTATATATCCTGAGGTAAGCTGTGTGCTTGTTTACAGTACTAGAGCCCTACTCTGTAATTCATAATGTTGACTTTACAGACTTTATTTAAATTAGATGAACTTACTTTTTAGTAAATGTAAGTTATCATAAAATTTGTGGCGAATTGTGAAAATTTTAAAAAGTAGTAATTGCAAAACAGGATGAATTTCTTGTATTTTGAAATAAATTGTCAGTTTTTGATTGTATTCCATGAACATTGAAGGTCTTTGTAAAATCAGCTGGACAACATCCATCCATGTAAACCATTATACAGCTTACTTTCTGTCTTGCATTTTCTACAGTGGAAAAAAGTGTTAATGTTAGTACTTTCTTGTAAATGTTCAGAAAATGACAGCTTTGTGTAATTACAAAATCAAACAGATTTTTCTGAAACTGCTAATAGAACAACTAATAGGTTAAAATAAAAAAATAAAACCCCTCACTACTTTTAGTTCTCTGTTCATTTATCTACTCAGCCTTAAACGGACATTTTTAGGCTTAGTGCCACAAAATATAGGCTATTTTACATAAAGATGGAAATTGGTGTCTGATTCAGAAATGTAAATCCTCAGTCACAGCAAAACGACTTTGAGTCAATGGAGCATAATATCAAGTCAGTCATACTGTGCCAGCTTACATGGCTTCTCAGTTATGTTCAGGCAATAACTTTTAGTAAATAAATAATCTGAAAGGGAAAAAAGTATCCAAACAGATTTCTGTATGTCTTAGTGGTTAGTAGTATTTGCATTAATTCATGCTCTTCTTTTGTTGAAGAGGAGAGAAGAAAGAAAACATTTGCAGTACTGATACAGGCATTCTGAACAGAATTAGTTTATGACCTTGTGAGTTATAGAACAGTTTGTACTGTGTTTCTGATGTCTTCAGAATTTGATGTAAATGCTGCTAATTTCTGCTGCAGAAAAATATGTTGCTCTCCGGAATATTCAGATATTTAATCCTGGAGTTCTCCATTAGACATGGGGTTGTGAATCAAGAAATTACAGTTTGCTACTTTGGCATGACCCATGGTTTATATTCCTGTTTAAAGACAGGTTCAAAAGAAGGAAAAAACACTTATTAAAGCCTACTGATGGTGCATGTCTTAATTTGAAGAAGAATAAATTTTGATAACAGTGAAATATAATTTATTTCTTTTTTTGCCAGGTTTCAGAGTAGCCTAGGAACTTTTAGAGAGAAGAGTGGAGATCTGGACAGATTAAAGAAATTACCCTTATTTAGCATTTTCAAGTCCATGAGCTCTGTGAAATCTTGTTTAGAGGGCTTATGCAGGAAAGTATCTATCTCCTCCCTTTTTAGTGTGTAGGAAATTTTATAGGAAGTATATGCAGTTATTGTTTGTTGAGTTTTACAAATGATAAAACTATGTTTGATATGTTCAAGGATGCTGGTGGTGTAAATGACATTTAAATGTAGACATCAGGTGAACAAGGGACAACAGAGGAATGAATGCCTGTAAAAACACTTCTAATGTTAATTCCATTGTCTTTCTGCCATTAATGTTATGAGGTCAGCCATTACATATGAATGTTTATCAGGCATGTTTTTAGAGGAATTAACTTTTCTTACAACACACTGCTGAAATGTTTATTAGTACAGTTAGTTTCTCTATACTATTGTTCTTATTTAATTAAAGACTAAAAAGGAGAATGTTAAAATAAATTGGAATTTAAGCTACATACATTGAATTGAGAAACTTACAAGATACTTTACATACTTGATCAGTGAAACCTTGCTCTTTTGTTTGTTTGTTTTTACAATGAGTCTTGTTCTGAAATAATTGCCTACAAAGCTAACATTTCTCAGGTATTTGATGCACCGGAGTGAACAAAGCAGAATTTTTATCAAGGGTGGTTATTTGATCTGCATTAGTTGGTTTTGGTAAGATACACATAAAGGAAACATGGAAGTCAAGCCACCTCGTTTGTTTTTATTTATTTGTAACAACATAATTTCAGAAACACTCAACAAAATCTCTAGTTAACTCATCTCCAGTAGCAAATACAAATACAGTATCAAATCATTAATTAGAAAATTCCTGCTTTATTTCTTTCACTATAGAAACTGAAAGTTGAGCTGCTGGAGTGAATTTGAATTTTTCATCAGGAAAAGGTAATGGCTTGGTAATAACCAATGCCTCAACCTTATTAGTAGTAAACTGTAGTTTGAGACCCTGGCTACCTTATTTGAAGATGTTTCCTGGTATAGGTATCTCATCTTACAGGTATGGACCCTGTCTTTCTAGAGCTGAGGTCTTGCCATTCCATGTTCACATTCTGAGCAGTATTCAGGACCTTCTTACATCAGAAAGACCTGAAACCTGAAAGAATCAAAGTGGTAGAGCTTGTGTGTTTCAGGTGTAAGGAGGCTAGTTTGGACAGTGAAGCACTGAGTGAATCATTGGGACTTTGTTCTTTGTTGTGGTTTTTTTTTTTTCCCTGTGTGAAGTTGTTCTGACTGAAGGCAAAGTAAAAGAAAGGAAGTCTAAAGAAGAAAATTAATTAGAAATACATATTCAATAATGTAAGCCCATCAAAAATATGTTTATATTAAATAGAAGATCTGGTAAAACTTTCTTGAGGACCAAGCAGTATCTTCTCTTTGCTTTTCTGGAATAAAGCGTATGAAAAAAGTTGGTAGGATATTGAAGTGTTGTCAGTTACCTAAGAGAAGTGTAGCCTATAGCACAATGTTTTATGATGTAAGCAATTATCTGCAATCTATTCAATAACTTTCTATTTGAAAAGGGGAGATTGCTTCAGAATGCAGTGAAGCAAGTATATAAATGTTACCTAATGACTACATTCCTGAAGTACTAGCTTGATTACCTAGTACAGTACACTTTTTAGGTTAGTTTAGTTACTAGCTTTTTACCTAGTGCATTGAAAAACCAAACGAGCAGCAACAACATATACAACTGGTTGAGAGCATTATGGTGAACTTGAGAGCATTGCACAAGAGCTCTGTAAAGATGACATTGCACATGGCTGAATCTGAAGGAATCAAAGCAATTTTTTTATTGGCAACAAGCTTCTGAGTAAAACTTGAATTGGGAATTCTCTGAGTAAGACTCTTCCAATATAACTGTTTACTTTATAGAAAAAAATTGTGTAGCACTAATAGAGCTACATAATCCCTCTCCTGTTTTGTTTAGTTTTTTTCTTCTATCAATATCATGCTTTTGCTGTCATACCCTTATTGCTCTTTCATGGGTTTCTTTTCAGAATAAGCCTTATTCAGAGAAAAGTGTTTGGTTTTCGGTGCCAAGTAGAATATTGTGCATCATTCCTGTATTAATATAGAAGTTTTGTCTTTTTATTAATTCCTTTTGATTTATCTTTTTGCTTCAGTTATTAAAGCTTTGGAACATACTAGTTCACATCCTTTTTAGCTCCTTATGTTTTATTGCACATTACTAGCTGCAGTGCCTGATGCAAAACCAGTCTATCTTTTGAAATGAACAAATATTTACTTCAGACACTGCTAATTCAAGGAAATCTTGCAGATGAGGAAGCTTCATTTTTATGTAATCTGCTTTATGATTATTTTTTAAAGAAAAGAACTTGGATAATATCTTCTTGAAGCAAAACTACTAGAAACATGTCTTGTAGCAGAAGAAAAATTGTAATATTAATTGACTCATTGTCTCATGATAAACAGGGTTGTAATCTTTCCTTCACGTTTGTGATTACAAAGATCAGCTAAATTCTGAGAAAAGGAATGAAACCCTAAAGAATTTTTTTTAGAAAGGTTTCATAGGGTCAAGTAAATGTGGCTGTCTCAGAACTGTTTATGACTTACACTGATCAAAGCTTCGTTTGGACCAAAGCCTTCTGATGACCTGTGCCTAAGGAGCTCTCAGGGGCTCTGATAATTTTTAAGATGGAAGATCTGACAGACAAAATGTAATTTTTCTTGATGCTTGCAGTTCACTCCTTCCTTCCCCTCATATATCTATCTCTACTCGTATTTATAGCATGACTGATTTGTCACAATGTTACTAGATGACCTAATTTTTCTATTTGATTTTTTTAGAAGAGTCCTAGAAAAATCACTATGTCTCCTTTCTCAGTTGGTCTTACACAGTATTTGAATTTTATCCTTGCCTTGCCTGTCACTGTGTTCTCTTTTCTCAGAGTCCTCACTTCAGTATGTGTTTTAAGCTAGTTTATTGTTCCCATCCACCGTGGAGCCTCATCAGTTTGTAAACCCTTTCACTAATTTGTGTATTTTAATAGAGGTTTCAGATCTTCAAATTTTCTGAATTTGATTTCCCCTTTATTTGGTGCCCCTTCTTCACTTTCTGTTCATATCTGTCTGTTCCCCTCTCTGTCCTTCCCACCTTCTCTCAGCACTCAGCTTCTGACTTATAATATTCCAGTTTTCTCCATGCTTTTTTGAATTCTTGCTTGACATAGGCAGCTCTCAGTATCTGTGACAGGGAACTGAAGATTTAAAACAAAGGTAGATTGATGGATTGATCCTGATACACTGTATCAATCCACCTAGAGCATGGTCAGTGCAACTTCGCTGAACCTCAGTAACTTGGGAAACTAAATGGTTTCTGATGAGCGTGTGTGACATCAGGCTTACTTGATAAAAAAAAATATAAATAGGTTTTCATAGGAATAGTTTGATAAGTAGGCCTGTCCTCTAATATAGCAAGCTTGCTTTTAAATCATTCATGTGATGGAATGTTCTCAAGCAAAAGAAAAGCAACAAAGGGTCTTTTTCTTACAGTGGTAGTTCAGTGAAAATATTTTGGGGTTCTTAATCTTGAAAGCAGCTCAAAATGTTGCTCTCATAACATAATATACCTAGATGGGTTTATATGACAGTGTAGTCCTGTCTGTAGCAAAATATAAAACTTGTATTAATTTAAATTCATTATGATACATATTTGTAGGAAATTCTGAATATAGTAACTATTTCTCTTTCTGTAGGTACAATTTTCTTTCAGTGACTGACAGTATTCTGGTGTGATTTTTACTGAATAGAATAAATATAACATAATGCTACATTTTCTAAAACATCAATTTTTTAAAATGAAAATTAAATAATTGCTGTCAACCTTACTCTACTCCTTTGCCTTTGGCAGTAGTCTGTTTCATTTCATTTTATGTATCCTTTTTGTTTAAGCCCACATTGAGTTATTTTCTTTAAATGCTAAAATTTCCTTGTCTACATGAAAGACTACATTGTGCTATAAGGTAAACTGTGCCATCTACATCTATATATAGCTTCCAGCTTAAGTCTATATGAGCTCTGAGGGTGAAAAGGCAGAATATAGGTAGAAAGCACTTAAACTTTAAGCTTAAACAGTCCTCATCGCTATCCTCAATTACAGAATCTTTTGGCGGAGAAAGTGGAACAGCTGATGGAGTGGAGCTCAAGGCGCTCAGTCATCCGCATGAATGGAGACAAATTCCGAAGATTTGTGAAGGCTCCACCTCGTAACTACTCCGTGATAGTGATGTTCACTGCTCTCCAGCCACAGCGGCAGTGCTCTGTTTGCAGGTAATTTATACCTTAGTGATCTTTCTCACCTTCCTTGCCAGGTTTCAAGTGAACGTTTGAATCAATGTGAAATATCCTGAGTAGGGTTGTTCTTTGCATGGGATAGATGCACACTATTCAACAAGCTCGTCCTTGTTACAACATCTTTTCAACTGTCATTTAATCCTGATATCAAATTTTGGGATTCTTCTGAGTTTAGTTTTGTTTTGTTTTGTTTTATTACAGTTGAACAATGTGTGCAGCTGAGGACAACTGTCTCTTTAAGCAGTCACCTTTATTTTGTTATCAGTTGACCATGATCTTTCCAAAGACATTTGGTGACAGAAGTGATTCATTACCATTTAATAATTTGACACTTCACTGATTCTCTTCAGTAAAAGATGTCAAAGACTCTGGTGCAGATGTGACTTACCCTGTGATTTCACAGCTTTGGACAGTTCTTACATTCAAGCACATATTTCCACAAAGACATGCTTATTGTGGAATACTGTCTGGCACTGCACTTTGAAATGTTCTGCTGACTCCATTTAGAATATGTATTAGAGTGACTCTGCTATACTTCTAAGTTTAAGATCTTTCTATGCAAGTTCCTAGCTCAATAAGTTAATCCAAAAATGACTAATGATAGACAGGGAAATAAGGCCAAGGGACTGAAAGGTAGTTTTTCACTTAATTACCTTACTGAATCAAAAACTGTGCTAATAAAACCTTCTTCAGACAAAATATGCATTAGAAATTACTGTATTTAGTAATAGATTGGATTATTGTGTAGGGAGCTCTAAACAGTATTTAAATAGTCAGCAAAATACTCTGTAAAACTATGAAATATGCAAGCTGTATATGAAAAAATATTATTTCTTGGTTTTGAGTAGGTGTGTTTTAAACAATATACAACTTGCTAGATTTCTAATGTGTTAGCGGCATTTGCAACAGAAACTTTAACTTGTATACCTGTAGTTGTATATGGTTTTCATTGGATTTTTTTATAGATTAATTTTCTGTCATTGAAGTCTGTTGGTCAGTTTTGAGGGAGGTCTGTAAATTGCCTTTCCATGAGTTCACTCTCCACATATGAACTGTGAAGTTGGAGGATTAGGTACAGAAACTTTACAATATTTTTGAGTCAAATGAATTTTTAGTTGAGCACTTTGGTTGCTGTTTCTTCTTTGTGTTGATAGAGTTCAAATTTAGGAGATGAAATAGGAGTTGAAAGTTTACCATATTGTTTTAAATCATTCCTAACCAGTGGATAAAACTACAGGAGATGCATGAAGTTCAGCTTTACAAGGGTCATTGTATTTGTCATTATAATGGCCATAGCAAATTCTTTCCTTGTGCTATGTACAGGTCTTTTGTAGGGCATGTGAAAGCAGCATAAATACTGCTTTTATTAAAGAAGTTAATTTTGCTTGCAACTGTGTGTTGTTTACTGCACTGAAAAAGAGCTTGTAAACTTCATCTTTTAACAGGCCAGACCAGACATCTATGTACAGAAGCAACTGAAAATCTTCCAGCATAAAATGAAGGAAAAATCAGCATATGGCATTCAGTTGGGTTTGTTTAAATAAATGTGAAGTTGCAATCCACTTGTTCATGGGAAATAAAAGGAATTTAATGAGGTTGATCATACTGCACATAAAACCATTATCAGGAAAATCGACATTTTCAAATCAATGGCTAATTAATGGACAGGAGCATTGAAAGGATACACAGAACTGAAATGCATGCATTACTTGATTGTTAGCTACTCACTAGCCATTTTGCCTAAAGGAAAAATAGATTTTTTAACTTAATCTGTAATGTTCTGTGAAGATGCTTTTGTCCAAGATTTAAGTTAACTGCTAGTTGTCAAAATATTTTCAGAGCAATTACATACAAAAAGAATCAATGTCAAATTTCAAATATGAAAAAGCACACAGGCTGAAATCTTTGACTAACGTTGTCTCAAGAATTAGAACTTTTTCTTCCCCCTCAAAATTGAGCCTAGTTAGTTTGTGCACTGCAGGAGGTTCTACCACAAAAAATAAAATAAAATAAAGTTTTGTTGTTTCCTTTTGTTGCCCAGGTTTTACATTTCTCTATTTTGTTGCTTCTAAATGTCTAGTTAGTAAAGAACACACAATATTTTCAAAAGGGAAGAAAAAGATATTTGTGTGCTGCTGTTGAATAGAGCTAAATTAAACCCCAAGCATGAAAAATACAGCATTATATATAAAAAGAGGGGGAGCAATAAATAACAAGGTAAAAATACCAAGAGCAGTAAATATGGTCCTCTTCTGGAAAAGAGCAATGAAAGCTATTGGTCATTAGAGCAAGCCATTGTAGACAGGCACATTTGAGGCCAGAAGAGATCACATGTGTCCTGTCTTGTTAAAACAAATTATATCCTTTGTGTATCTGATTTTTGCATTTCATTATATTTAGACTGTTTGGCGTTAAGAGGAGCCCCTGCTTATGGTAAAAGCAGTATGACTGTTCTGGCTGGTGTTTTGAATGATGGTGGCATCAAAGATGGAGAGAGAGCTTCTTGCTTTCAGAAAGTTAGTGTGCCTTTTGGAATTCCTTCAAAGTGAGTGCAAAGTCAGTTTGGTGCTCCATGTTCTCTGCCAGACAAAGGACTATCGTGCCTGTCCATTGTTGAGAAGTGCTGTAGCTTGAATGTTGTCTAGAAGGAAGGATTCTCCCCTCCTGCAACCTCCTACCCTTTTCAATGCTGGAGAAGTTCCAGATTTTGGATAAACTTGGCTGAGTTCACCTATCCATATATCAAGGACATATGTGTGAAAAGCTGACCAAATTTGCTTAGGTGAATTTAAGAATTTTCTTTGTGCAGCAAGTAGGACGTTAGAACATCAGTCACATAAATCACATGCTTTATGAAAGTATATGGAAATAATATCAACTTACTTTTAAAATGCCACATACAAAGAAGTCCTTGGGACTCTAGATATTTTGATAAAGCTTTTGTATTAAAAAAATATCCTTTCAGCCTGAATCAATCTAGTCCTAACACAAGAAGGCTTCTGGAAACCAGCAGCTCTGTATACATTTTAGTAGAGCCTCTGGTCATGTCTCTAGAGGTTTTTTCCAAGGAAATTCTGTCTTGGAATTTCCTTGAAGAAAAGAATCTTTAAAGCAGAATTTAGAGTAAAGCTTTTTCGTCTAGCTTTGTGGACAAACAGGTTTCAATTTTCTTATCCAAAAGAGCCATCTGATGCCTTCACAATCTTGTTACTTGTAGCATAAATATCAGTTTTCCTGTTGACACAATTATTTAAGTTCAATATGACATAGCTGGTGTAGAAGGATGAATTAACAATAAAAGATTAGATATTCAATGTGCTCTCAAATGGGGGTTGAACGCATTTCTAATGGCTTAAGATGAGGAGTTTTTTCCATGTATGTTTGGAAATGTGTTTGACTAAACAGTTTTAGTTCCAGGAAATTAAATTTGGTTAGTCTTAATTGACTTTACCTGTTATTGCTGTTCTTGATGCATGTGCTTTGAAACAGCACATTGGAAGCAGATACTAAAGGGCCCTTTGATGCACTGTGATGCTGAATCAGTTTGGATGAGCAGTCAGAAATAATCTTCCTCTGAACAGTGATGACTCAGGACGTAAGATGAGCTACCTTTTTCCCTTGGTGCTTAGTCTTCACACAACTAGATAGTTTATCTCTGTTACTCACATCAGTCACACTACTGAAGAAAAAAATTATATATGTAAGAAAGTGGAAAAAAGAACGTTCACTCTGACAACAGTATCTTCGCTCAGCCTTTACTTTTGTGTTGCATACTGCAAATGGTAACTACTAGACTGACTTTAATGCATTTTTGGGTGAAATGCACTTCCAGTTTCTGTGGTTTTCATCTTCTTGAGGCTTGCAATCTGCTCTTCCGTTTTTTTATCACCACATTTTCCTAAAGTGATCAACACCTTTTTACCAACCAGACTTCAGTGACCCCCTGCTTCACTTCATTTTTCAGCTGCACGTGGCCTTTAGCTCAATCCTGCTGATGCTGATTGCTCTTCTTCATCTTTCGTTGTTATAATTAATGCTTTCCTTTTTGTTTGCTACTGTATCAGCTGACAGCTCCATAAGCAAATTATATGAGGTCTTTTACTTTCTAAACTCTGTTTCTCTCATCTGACTGGCAGAAGTAACCATCTCTGCTTTGAATACAGGTGCATATCAGAGATGTCTTCTTTTTGCCAAACAGTTCACATTTTTGCCTGGTTCATTTTTCAAATTCATTGCTGGACTGTTTGCATTTAGAAAGAGATATCTGGGTCAGAAAATTGCACCTGAGCTTGAAAATTGACTTGAGCTTTTCCCCAACAGCTGAAATCCGTCAACAAAAAGGTACATACTTTGTGTTGATTTTTTTTCGTAGTGTTCCTTGAAAAGCTCAGAGCAGAGGCTGAAGTTGCTGAGTTTCAGTGGATAGGCTTTATACCTTGGCTTGTGCCACTAGTTTGTTATGGTTAAAACATGTAAATTAGACATGTGTGTCTCTCTGTGAATTTAAAGCTACTTGAAACAAACAGTTTTTGTTTTGTATACTTTCAACTATGCTTGTCTATGCCTGAGAATTCCCAAATGTTTCCTTTAAAGAGGTGGGTGAGCCTTTTTGAATTAAAGCAAATCAAGATTGAAGCCTAGAATTAAAATCATAAATGATCAGGAGAAAAGTAGGGAAATTCAACAGAGAAAGACTATAGTAATGGCAGATGACCACTTGTGAAGACAAACTTGTAAACTGCACAACCTGAAAACTCTATTATTTCAGTTCTGGATGATGTTTAATAGTATTTTACCGTGGAAGTAGCAAACCTGTTTCCCAATTTTTGTAAAACATGATTTTGCAAAGACTGTGCAAAGAGTATTAATGAAGAAGAAAGATAAAAGTGGCTTGTAATGCAGAGGAGTTTGGGTAGCCAGTAGTTTTCTTCATCCCTATGTTGACCAGACTATTGCATTTTTAAAAGTGCCGGAAGTTTTCTTATACTGAAAGGAGCACTGATTACTCCCATAGGCTGAAGCTGTGTGTGTGTATGTATTAATACATGTGTGTATAAATACACATGTAAATTATATTAAAAAATATATGGAGAATATGGGAAAGATGAGTCAATTTTTAAGGTATGGAACATCTTCTCTAAAGATTACTTTGGTTTAATTTGAGTGACAAGATTGAATTCTGTCAGAAATTATTACGGGCATCTTTTGGAACAAGCTTGTTGTTACTGCAGAAAGCCTGCTGCAGAATTGGTTCAAAGTTAACTGCTTAAGCTATTCCTTCTTACAGGATTATCTAAAAGTAAAGTTATAATTCAACATACAGTTTGTGTATTTTTAAGTTTTGAGCTTCATGTTGTAGTATGTGTTTCATAAAGGGTTCTGAATGTAACTGCCTTCTGCTGTTGACTCAATGCATGGAAGAAATTAGTGAAATATGGGAGAGTAGATTCCACATGCTTTTATTAACATCCACCCTATCAATGAGACCTCCAAGAGGAGTTTTTTTAATTCTGAAAAGAGAGGAATTCTATTGGTTTCCTTGCCAGAAAAGATATTTCAGAAAAGTTATGTTTTCAAGTAGCCAATCCAGGATTAGGTCAACAGCAAAAGGAATTGTGACAATCAAGGAGGCATCATCAGAAAGAAGAAACAGTATCCTCTCTCCTGGTTTTTGCTGCTTGATCAAAAGCAGGTAGTGAGAAAATTATTGACAGGTCTCTTAAATGTACTGAAAGGGAATTGTCATTTGAACTTTTGTTCAATGAAGGAATAGGAAATGTGGAAGGAGCTGTTGAAAGTTCTGCAATTGCTTTTCCTGTATACTTCAGGATCTTGATACAAGTATTGATAAGTCCTGTTTAACAAGGTGGTAATTTTATACTTGGATCATAAGACACTCGCTGTTCTTACTGTGATCACAATTTTTTATTTTTTTACTTTGCAACTTCTACAAAATAGGACCTCATAGCTACTTTTCGTCTGCAGAATATTGAAAATTTCATGGGATGCTGTAAATAGAATAGCATGGATTTTAGCTTACTTTCCCCTTTTATAGATATCTAGATTGCAAAACCAGTGTAGTTTCCAGCTAGTGTCCATACACTCTATTATGTGTGTTTCTTGACAATGAGAAGACATCAAAATAGGCATTTAACCCCTTGTTTTAGTTTTGGGAGCAGCACTCCAAATAAAAGGGAAAGGTTGTTTTGGAAGCAAACTGCAGCATTGTTTACAGTTTACTTTAAACAGATAGATAAGAACAGTTAGGTGATTTTGTAGTGCATTCTGGGCCAACTGTACGTTTGTGTTTTTGTACAGTCCATAGTGTGCCAGAAAATAATGCTTTACTGCTTTTTTTGTAAAATAATTCCACACTCTTACTCTTTTCCTAATATCCCATTTGTGTTTTCCTTACTATAATGTCAGCCTAATGGAATGAAATTAATCTCATTAAATATAGCTCAAGCTATACAAATCTGATTAACTGCCATAGACACCCACATAATTAATCTTTTTAAATAAAACTTTTAATATTTCATGAGCACTTTTTACGTAATGGAAGAATTTTTGTAGAGCATTTGCTTAGCAGCTTACTTTCCAGTATATTAAATTTTCTGATTAAATCTAATAGTAGCGTTCCCTTTGATCTAGCCACTATTTTCTGGTAGCTGGTCAATATTACTCTTGTTGCTAGTTCCTGTATTGCTTTTAAGATTAAATTCCTGTGGTGACTATGAGAGCAGTAAGATTCAAATGTTCTCCATCTATCAAAAAATCCTGTCAAGCAAATAAGAGCAGTGCTAATATATTATTTTGATGGATTCAAACCAATTGTAGTTCTTTGCTGTATGCTTTTATACTATTTGATGTAATTAATATAGCAATTTCATATAATTAACATTACTTAATAGAAATAAGTTGACAGAATTGGTATGACCTAATTATAGAGTTGATATTGCCTGTTTTTAATTGAAGACTGATTTTTTTTCAGTCAAGTGCTTATGCTTTTCTGTTACTGTGTCTGAATGAAATGAACCAATGCTACATGAAGTTATTAATGTGATTGAACCTCCATTGTATCAATGGGAAATTATATAGTGGCCTGTAGGATGATCGTCAGTTCTGTATGTGCTAATTCTTTAACTTTGTATTCCCTCTGTT
Source organism: Margarornis squamiger (assembly GCA_035222235.1). Lineage (NCBI taxonomy): Eukaryota > Metazoa > Chordata > Aves > Passeriformes > Furnariidae > Margarornis > Margarornis squamiger. The sequence goes on along the minus strand of JAWWTY010000123.1, from coordinate 44,609,976 downwards.
CCTAATTTCAATCCTTCTCCACATCCTTCAAGAGCTGCTTTGAAGATGTGTTACAGAATTGCTACTTTCAGTGTGAAGATGAAATTGTACTTTGAATCTATTACAGAATATCTAAGGCAACCTTTTGCAAAATGATACTTTGTATCTATTATAGTCAAAATAGTTTGAAGAAGCAAATGCATTGAGATCAGTGGCAACAAGAGTCCTCTCAAACAGCGGAGGTATAAATGGAGTATCTGAATTTTCCAGAGATACTGTTTCATCACAAGTGAAAGGTAGAAGAAGAATGATGGCATCAAGATGAAGTGATTTTTATCTTGTTCTTATAATAAAAAGGGCTCAGCTTTAATATAGCAGACTTATCAGAAGAGTGGACTACAGATATTACTTAAGATTTTAAAGTATTCCTTTGATGTTGTCTGACTGCCCTCTTCAGGATGACAGTGAATTTGTTAGTCTGCTTAGTGGTAATATCTGTTTTTAGAAATAACCAACTAATGCCTAAATTTTTTTTTTTTTTTTTTTTTTTGTGGGGGGGGGTTAACTGCCTGTTGAGTATGGGTGTTAAGTAGCAAATTGTAATGAGTCAGGTAACGTTGAAAGCTGAGATTTATTGTGCTTCATGTTATTTATTCTTTGTGGGAATAAGAGGTCATAAATTTTCATTTTAAGTCTTGGATTTTTATGATAGGCTTTTCATGTGCAATGTATTTCTTAATGCTACACAACTGTGCTGGAGTTTGTATGTGATATATGTCACGCCAAGGTTGATCTCAGTTATGAGGAAATGGGGAAGATCTTGTGTTATCTGTGTTTCTGTAATGCTTTTCTCCTTCTTTGCTCTCTCTTCTGTATGTTTAGTGCAGAGTTTCTCTTGCAACAAACAAATTTTTGAATTTGCAGCTTTTAAATAAAGTGTTCTGCACCATCAAACACATAGAACTGCTTTTCTAGAAACACTGTTTTGATAAAAGCTCCAGAATACATTTATTTTGAGTACTTCTCTATCTTTTTATATATAAGATGAGTTGCCTGATTTGGACTCTACAGTAGATGTGATTAAATAGTAATATGGAAATTAGCAATGGAGTCTGTGTAAATCAGAAAGAATTGCAAATGTTCTTTCATTTTGTTTGGGTTTTCTTCTTTGAATTTTTTGTTGGTATAGATTTATCCTATGGAAGAACCTGTGGGTTTATGGTTCTTTGTGTTTAGGGAATGTCTCTGCTGATAAAGATTCCAGGATTATTCTCCTGGAATTCCCTTTACCTTCTTAGTGCAATCAGGACAAAGTTGTTTGGTTTGCAGTCGTTCTGGTTGTTTAGGAGGGGGTTGTTTGTTGGTTGGTAGATTGTTTGTTTTGTTTTGTTTTGTTTTTTAATTTAAACTGAACTGCTGAACAAGCAAAACACCAGAAAATCTGACCCGATTACAGACCCATGAGTAAAGCCAGAAGGGCCTTTCTGACATATTTGAGTAGTAGCAAATCACATTCTAGTGATAATAGAAAAGCTTACATAATCCTGTATGTTCTACAAAATTATCTCTTTTAAAACAAGTTTTAGATAAATAATCTGGAGTTTATTATGCTACTTAGAAGCCTACTGTTTATTTAGTTAGGATCATTTCCCTTGTGCTTAGCAGTTTATTTGGCTCTCTTTTTATGGCTCTGCTGTCTTAGGAAGACTACTGCTTTCACAGTTCTGTGTTATTTGTCCACTAGTTTCAGAATTCATTATGCGTACCCTGATATTGTAATCAAGGGCCACATAAGCATTTCCTTGCATGGATATGTCAGCGATTTTCATGACACTTGCCACTCAGACTTATCTCCTATTTTCTGAGACTTTTAAATATCGAAAACTTTACTTTTTCTTAACATCATCTCTGCTATAGTTTAACCTAACAAATTTCTAATGTTGAAGAAGACAAGTTTGAAGCAAAGAGTTGCATAACTAGCAGAAACTTTTTAATTGATAGTATGCGTGTTGAAAATGATTCTGAAAATGCAATCTATCTAACCGTTGCAGCTGGTTATAGAATACTTTTTGCCAGTGAATGCCACATGGGTGTACATTTGTTTCTTTTCCTTAACAGGCAAGCTAACGAAGAATATCAAGTACTGGCTAATTCATGGCGCTATTCATCCGCTTTTTCAAATAAACTGTTTTTCACAATAGTGGATTATGATGAAGGGGCAGATGTTTTTCAACAGGTAAATGTTGAATACTGTAAAACATTGTTAATTTTTAGAACTGCATGTCGATTTGCCAAATAATACAAGATAAATTATTTTCTATATGTAGGTCTCTGTGTTTTGTATATAATTTCCTTCTGGTTAAAAACACTGCAGTTTCTATGACATTAACAAAGACAAACTCTACCCGTAACCGCTTTTGAGTATTTTCCAAGTGTATTTTATTTATAGAGTGCAATATAAATGTGCAATTTTTTTTCCAAACAATTGTTAGCATAATTCTTTAGAACTAAGAACATTACAAATAACACTTAATGTAAAGATTTCCTTTATTTTCTCTTTCAGAGTAAAAAGCTCAACTAAGAAAGGCTTTTAATTACTTTTATGTAATACAATATTCTTCAACTTCGGTAATATTTGTATTAGCCTGGAAGTTCTTCAGGGAAAAGAGAGGAAACTGGTTTGCATTTTATATATTGGCTATGAAAAGTAAAAAATCAGCTGTTGTAGTATAGTTTAAGGTCTCCTTTTAAACTGAGGAGTCAAGGCAAAATGCATCCCTTGAAAATTAATACTGACATGCTTGTCTTTGATATTTATCCATTGATTGAAGCTAAAAATGCAGATTAAGATGACTGAAAACCTTTGAAGTTCTCTGTATATTTTAAACACTTTTTGGTGAAGTGTGTCATTTAATATGATCAGGGGAAAATATTAATATTTATTTGTAAAATGCTTTAAAAGTTTAATTACTGTGTTTAATAAATATTTGTACTTTCAATTTAAATATTAGCATGTATTGTGTAACGAATGGTTATTAGCAGCTTAAGATTTTGCTTTACAAATTAAAAATTTTGCTTTTCAGAAATTTGTATTATTGTAACCTATGTGGTTATAATACAACACATGTTGTTTGATCTTTCCTCTTTAAGCCAATCAATGCATGCTGGAATAGTTCAGTTCAACTTACTCCTTGTGTAACAGGGCACAGATTCAGTTTAATTGGAATGCTATGGATTTAAAGTTATGTTTACATGGAGACAAAATTAAACATAAATATGTAAGGGTTTCACTCTTTTTAAGAGACACAGTGTTAAGAATACATTATACTAATGACTATTTTAAGGTGGATTTGGGTCAAATGCAGTTCTGACCTTACATTTATGTGTGCAAAGAAGTCATGTAATGGTGATGCAGTAGCAAAAAACCTCAAAAAGTAACGTGATTTGGATTCTTTACCTTTTGCTATGTTTATAGAGAAATGGTAAAGCAGTTCCAGACCAACTGTCCCCAAACTCTGTACAATGTCAGAAGATTTCTGTATCACAGAAGGTTTCTGTATCTTATAAAATAATTAACTATATCACAATGTTTGTCTTGGCCCTTCTTGGAATATTTTTTATTCCCAATACGGCTCAGTAAAGAAGGGGGCTAGTTTTTTGGGTTTTTTTGCTTAGATGGAAAATATTTTAGTAGTTGGTAATTTCTTTTGATAAATTCAGTTCTGTATTTGATATAATACTAAATTTTGGTAATGTAATATAAAATTCATTTTGCAGGAATGAAACAAACAGGCTTATTCTGCCTTTTTTTTCTAAAAAACTCCATATTGCATCATCTTTAAGTATTTCCCCTGATTTTGTTTATGGTAATTTCAATTTTTTGAAATGCTTTATTGTGCTTTTTCTGAGATGCCCTGAACATGGAGGAATTTTATATAGTAAAATTGTGTTCTCCTATACCACCTAGGAAAGTTGAAGTCAAAATTTCAAGTGACAAATTTAAATGTAAATCTATTTGTTTATCACCCTTGAGAATTTTTATGTATCATGCCAATAGTTCCAGTGACATCAACACATGAATAAACAGTTTCTAGGGGAAGTTATTACTCAAAACCTGTTATCTAGGCCTTTCTGGATTTAAAAAAAGACTAGTCACTCGTAGTTAGTCAATCTTGCAGCCAGTAGAAGGCTAGACGAAGAGTTAACTTTAGATTCATGAGAACTGGGCAAGGGAAATAATATCAAGCCACTTTACTCCCTTAGAATTATGACCCAGTATACTTTAATAGATTGGATGACTGCACGGTCTCTGTTTTATCAATTACAGGAAGGGACTTACAGCACGTGAACTTTAAAGCATAAGATACTCTTACTCAGAAAAGCTTGTGTGTGAAATACTCTGAATAATTAAACATTCTGAAGAATCTACTGGAAGGAATATTCTGAGCACTCTTTTTGAAGGACTGTACATGAAGCTGTATTAAAAATGTGTGGACACAAATAATATTTTTATGCTAATTAGACTAGCATTATTGAGGATATTGTGTTGTATTTTGAAGATGGAGTAAGAATTTTTTTTCCTGCTGTTTTTCCTGGTTTTGTAGCTGAATATGAACTCTGCTCCGACTTTCATGCATTTTCCTCCAAAAGGTAAACCCAAGAGAGCTGACACATTTGACCTGCAGAGAATAGGATTTGCAGCTGAGCAGCTAGCTAAATGGATAGCTGACAGAACAGATGTTCATGTAAGTCTTTCAACAGTTTTAAAAGTTGAAGCCAATATGTCTTTGTAGTCTGAGGCAGGCTGATGACAAATTCCGTCTTTCCTTAACTTCTTACGTAAAGTGAAGGTTCTGGAACACATTATAAAAGTAACAATGTTCATGGTACTTATGGTAGCTTCTGCAGTTTGCAGATTATATTCCATTTGTGCTTTGTTCAATTTTATGTAATCTTATTCTGGATGAAAACAAGCAATGATAGTTGTTAAGAATTAAAATGTGCTTTGCAAGACTATATACAAAACATGTAGATTCAAATATAGCTGCTTCTAATTCAGACAGAGCCTGCAAATCTGTTGAAGAAATAATGTTTCAGAATTGAAAAGTTCAAAATTATGCATGAACTTTTTTCATATTGTGTGCTTTTTAAAGAAAGTACTATTTTTTTCTTGCGTAAATATATTTAGGGATTAGTCTTGCTGACTCTGAAACCAGATTTCAGACATTCTGTATTTGTCTGTATGGATGATGATCTGTACCTATGCATTTATTGCAACCTGTATTTGTATTTATCTTTTCCAGATTAGAGTGTTCAGGCCTCCTAACTATTCTGGTACTATTGCACTGGCCCTTCTGGTATCTCTTGTTGGTGGCTTATTGTATCTGCGAAGAAATAATTTAGAGTTCATCTACAACAAAACTGGCTGGGCCATGGCTGCTCTGGTATGTAGATTTTCCTTACTCATTTGCTTTTTATTAGTTTCTTATCTAAACACAAGTGTCTTCATTACTTGCATGGTAAATTAGAAACCATTACATTAATACATTGTTCAGAATGATACTATTAGAAAAAGATTAATAATCTAGATTTTGGGTCTAATTCTCATAAACAGCGAGTATCAGTTACTGTGAGTGACTCACTGAAAATTAGCCAATGGTCTGATAGCTGCAGATTGTTGTTTGAACTTTAGTATGAAAATATTTCCAGTAATAAGTTTTACTGATGTTTATGGCTATGGTTCAACTTGCCCTTTTTTGGTAAAATCAATAATATTTTGATTAGTTTAGTGTGGATACTGATGTCAGACTTTAGAGTAATGAAAGGTTGAAAAAATTAACAAAGGCTTTATATGTTTATAAGACAATGATAAAATATCTGAGAAACAAAGAGAAAAGGGGAATTCTTTCCAAAGCTGATTTCAGTAATACTGACCTTAACATTCTGCAGTTAACTTAAATGAGAATGGCATGATCTTAGAGTGTTAGCTCTGAGGAAAGGCTAGATCTAGCCAAGTCTGTTTGAAATATTAGTCAACTAAATCCTCAAAACCATAAATAATGAATTACGGTTTCATTTGGTTAATAGTTTATTGCAATGTGTTTATTTATATCATAGTTTTCAAATAGCTGAATAGACAGATGAAAAATCTGGACTGTGCAGCATAGTCAGCTTTTAGACAGTTTTGGACAGGCAACAGTGTGCAAGGATGGTTAGGGTGCATCAGTGAGGACTCATTACTCATTACATACATCATTGTGATGGACAGAAGAGGAAAAGTCTGAGGAGCAGCATCTAAGGCTTAATTTTCAGGGGCATGGCATCAGGAGCATGGTTATCAGCATTAGAATAGTGTCGAGTCCAATCCAACATTTTACTACTTCATGAGGCTCCTTCCTGCTGTACTGGTAGTTATATCAATTGAGAACAGTAGTTCTAAAAAATTTGTCCATGTGTTTTGTACAATATAAACCAAACTTTTATTCTTTTGCCATTGAAATAATTATTTATTCCCTTGATCATTTTAAAGATCTTTTTCTCAATTTCTATCAGTATGAATTGACCTTTCTTGAAAGCACATGGCTAGGATTGTAGATGGTACATGAGTTTATTTGTGCATCAGCATTCATATTTTATTTCTCATCCAGACTCCCTTTCCCACAAAAGCTTGGACCAGATGGTATTTTGAGGTCTCTTTCAACCTGGGCTATTTTATAATTATGTGCATTTTAGCTCTGCTAGAAGTAGGATACTGATATATCCTATAATCAGTTTTGCTTTTTCAAAGCCATGTCATATTGATGGTTTGCTATTCTGCTCTGATTCAACAATATGAGAGGATACCTTCTTCTTGTGATACTTTCACCTGATGTGCCTTTGGCAGCCTTTATTGCATAAGTTCAAAGATAAAGTTACCTACTACTTGTTAAGCACTAACTAATTTTTGTATCTACATTATTAATAAGATCTTAAAGCTTTTTGTTCAGAATTCCTTAATATTTGGCATTACTCTTGAGCAGTAGCTACTCATAATGCTTATCTGTCTCATGTGCTATTATAGCATTTCCTGCTATTGTACTTGTCATGGATTCTTTGTTTAAGCAGTTTGTTAATCTACACTATACGTTGAGAAAGGAATAAAGAACAAGTTTTCAAATAAACCACCTGTAGGACTAGCTTTCAAGTAGAAGAATGTTTCCTTTTGATCTAGAGAGCCAGGGCCAGAATGTCTTCTTTGTTCCAGGATGTCATTTGGAGTATCCTGAGCTCTATCACAGAGCTTTGACATTTCTATTCCAAAGTAAGTCTGTCATGTTTAGTCCCATATATTTTTCTAGATTATTTTTTAAAGCTGTACTACCACCAAAAAGCTCAGATTTGATATGTATCAGTCTTAACTTATTTTGGACTCCTAATCTTTAGCGATAACGTGAGTAAAACAACAATCAACACACCAAAATAGGTATTTGTGTCAAAAATCAAATAAAGATATGTAATCAGTGGTGTATCCTTTTTTTAACCATGCACTGTATCTCTGGAGACAGCAATTTCAGTTTCATATCTCAGAGTTTCAGATCAAAAGTTTAATGTTCGAATGTTTTGGGAATTGTGTTTTTTGTCTTGCAGAGATTAAAAATGAGTTCTTAAAATCATAAAAGCATTCTATTACAGGCAACATTCAATAAATAGTTGAAAACATAACTAATTCCCTAATTAAATTAATAAAATTAATACATCATTTCTTTCTTAGAATATTTGCTGTTCTCCTTAGCAGCAGCTCAACAGCTGAACATTGCATCTGAATGTAACTCCAAATTACAGTGTAAAAAACCTATAATCACATTCAACTGAACTCCTGTGGACAGGTTCAGTGTCCAAATAGAATCAAATATTTAAAGAAATTCTGTTAATGCCATTCAGTAATTTTCATCCTCCTGATTGTATCAACAAGCAAGGAACTAAAATGGCATTAATACCATTTATTGTTGTTGCTAATACTATTTCCTGTAAAATTCTCTCTACTTTAAAAATTAATAGCACTTTAAGGATGTTATAAAAATGTTCATATCTCTGAAAGTATATGGTAATTAATCATGGCATTGAGCCAATGCTTCACTATTTTAATTGTTACTGTTCTTATGACTTCACAGTGTTTTGAAATACCCATACTCTGCAAAATGATGTTTTGTCACAGATCATACAGTTACCAGAAATCCTTTTGGGTTTTTTCAGATCTACCCAGACATAAAAATTAATCTTATAACTTCTTTTTGATGGAGTCAACAGGGATTCCAGATTGGAGGCTTTTGCACAGATGACCTCAGTTAATGACTAAAATATGTTACAATTCATAGAAGAAAACGGACAGTCATTAATATATTCATCCTAAGTTGTTGTCTAGTTATGATTGTGCCTTTTTTTCTACCAGTAAAACTTAGAGCTTCTGTTTTAATAAAAGCTCATTAAAAGGAAAAATGGAGAAGATAGTGTCTAGTAAGATGCTTTTTATGAGGGATATAAGTAATAAATATTTATTTCTTCATTAATGTTTTTTCCTTTTTGAACTTTAAAAAACAAGCAGGGAAAGCCAGGCAAGATGCATAAAAACTGCATGAAGCCTATGTTTTAAACAGAACTATTGGCAATTGTTTTGTTCCTTATTGGCAGTTCCTTTTTTCAGACGATACGGAGTCGAGAAAGCATGGAAACTCTTTTCTAAAAGCTGTGGGTTTGGGTTTTGATTGTGTTTTGGGAGGTGGTGTGCTGCTAGGTAGCTAGTATTCATTAACCATATGGAAAATAACATTTTTTAATTTCAGCTGAAACCTTTTCATAGAGATCCTGGGATTCAGTGACTGAAAACTGTATCATCGCAAACAGACAACTCTCTTGTTTTCTTTTTCTTGCTTTTTTAGAGCTTCTTAGTTTGCTTTGAAGAGCTTTTATTTTCCCAACTGTTGAATACTTTTTATTTAAATGAAAAATGGATGGCACCTCTCTGCCTGATTGAATGATCTATTGCTAAGAACTAGAAGGAAATTCGCTGCATAAGACACCTCTGTTGTTTTTACTAGCAGAACAGAGGATCCCAGAAAGGCTAGCTGAGTTTTTATTCGATAATTCCATCGATAGCAAAATGTTGTATCTCCTAGACATTAGTTCCAGCACTGTTTAGGAGAATATTTAGGAATGCATGATCTGTGTAATAGTTTTGATAGACTTTCAGAAGCAAGACCAGAGCTTTCATCTCACACATTGATTCCAATGTCAGTTCACACAAGACCGCTGAATTGGTTTCGTCCTCAACATTAGATTGTGCAACAGCAATATTTGCAGTTTCATCCCCTCATTGAAGGACTGCAGTCTCTGGTTGTATCTTGTATGCCTTAGGCATTTTCATTTCCAACATTGCCCAGAAGACTTTTAAAATGGCAAACCAGGATGACTGAGTTACAGTACATAATATCCCAAAACACGTCTTTTGAGATCACATGCAAAATTTATCTCCTAGACTATCTTAGACTTTAATTCAAATTTTGCTATTCATCTGGGTATTTTTCCCTCTGACATGCAAACACAAAGGTGAGGAAGGACTTCAGTCCTCAAATATTTGCAGAGTCCTGTCGTTTTATACTGATAACAAGAAGCAATTCAGGCACTTGTCAGGACTCTTAATTTCTTAAGCAGAGAGAAGAAAAGGTCAGACAGTATAAACTAGGTAAGCTTCTAACATTTTAGATAAGGAATTGCTTCATTTTAGACAATAGTACTTGTGCTGAGAGTGTTTATCTGTTCTGTTGGCTAGAATTTGGGCAACCAGGGATCTTTTGAAAGCATTTTCTTTACCAGACTGTCACTGTGGTTTTCTGCATATAATGTTCAGTTTTATTTTATGTGTATACTTCAGATTTGCCTATATACCTGTGAAATCTGGGAAGGCAAAATCTCTGCTTAGATTAGAAGGCAGCTCCCTAGGAGCTGACTGTACTGGGCAAAATATGTCAGGTCACTTGAATGAGGAGTCATAGTGTGTGCTTACTGCTCTCAGAAGAGTTAATGGGCATGAGAGATGTGTTTTGTGCTGATCCACTCCACAGTACCTGTACCACATAGCACATCCATCATCAGTTATTGGTCCAAAAGAGCTTGAAGGGTATTATGGCTACTAGTGGCTTCTGCACCCCTTTCTGGGAATGAGGATAAAAAACGTAGTGTGTTTTATTCAAAGGTACACATACAAGTAGTCAGGTTCCTCTTTGTGAGTAGAGAAGCATCTCAAAAGAACAGCAATAAATGCTGATTGTTAATTTCCGTCCTGCAGTTAAAGCTTTTAGAGGTGCACATATGGAAATCCTTTCTGGTTTGCTTCTGTGTTGTAGTCTGTGTTCCTGAATTGTATATCCCTTACTGGAGATTCTAATAAGTGATGGATAGTTATGTAGAAATGGAGTAGAAATCTCGTAGCTCGGGAGCTTTCATTGAATACAGAAGGAAAATGAAACTGAATAGGAAGGATTAAATTTCTTTAAAACAATAATTTTGAAATGGTTAAAACTTACATATACAGAACAACAGAGATATTAGGTGCAGAACTGGCTGCCCATGTCTCCCCTTTTTCTTTTTCTTTTTTTTGCAACTGTGCTTGAATTTAACTTGATTCATAAGTGAATCAAAAATTTTATCATTTTTTTGATGTTACAATGTGTTCTCCACGTTCTTGGGTCCCAACTTGCAAAGTAATCTAATTATCAGCTAATAGGAAGCTTCTCTTCAAAATGCATACAAAATGGCTTTTTAAATCTCTAGTAATTTTGCTTAATGAACTGGCAGACAGTGTTAAACAAAACTTATGCCTTTGAGAAAGGATGTATTAAACCCACATAAATCATTTTACAAAGCTTGCAAAACCGAGAACAGCTGAGAAATTCTGATGATGTGCCTGAGAAGTTGTGTCTTCCTGGCAGTTCAGTGTTCTGCTGGGACTCTTGGTACTTAATTTACCTTGCAACTGTTCTTAGGAGCCTTATGGTTTTCACACAAATGCACCACACAGGTGAGCTCAAAACTGCTTCCCCCTTAGCGAAACCAGGGATGGAAGCCATCAAGAAAGTACCACTTGCTATTTGTCAACAAGGTCCTTGAGCAGACCTGCCTGCACATACAGTGTTCTCAGCTAGGACTGGTAATAGGAGGGAACTTCATTGCCACTGAAGACATCCTGTGGACATTTGGTCTTGGAACCATATTATGTTGTAGCAAATCATGGTTCTCTCCCTGTGTCTATGCTAAACCAGTCAAAAGTGTAGACCTAATCCATTTGCTCTCATCATTTAGATGCAGAATAAGCTACTGAAATCTTAAAGCTCTTAAAATAGCTTGAACCCTGAAAAATCCTTGAACTGCCTTGATAAGTCAGGTGGCACCAGCAATTAATGCTGTTCTGGAGTATGAGAAGGAGAAAGAAAGGAGCAGATGGATGAAAGATGTGTCTGTAGTACTCCTCTCTGCAGAACTGCTGAACTACAGACTCTGCTATGAAAAAGTGGCATTGTGCTCAGAGATAAGTGCCTCAGCTTGAATCTTCTTGTATTTTCATCCTTTGAACTTTGACAAGAGCCAAGAAAACTGCAGAAAGGGGCCGTTGCTCTGCACATGAGAACAAATATGAAGTCATTAACCTCATGTTGTAAGTCAGTCATTTGTAGGAATTAATCTACAAACAGTAGAATCTATAGTTTCTAATGTTGAGGGTTTTACCCAGATGATTGTAATTGAAGAATATAGAATACAGCAAAATGAGCTTGAAAGTCAAGTGCTAACTGTAGCATACCAAGTGCTTGCTTAAGGGATATGATGGAAATGCTCTGTTCTTAGGATACTTAAAATAGATGAAGATTGGAAGAGGACAAGGGAGAAACTAGAGAATGTTCTTTGGCTTCTGAAAAAGTAATTTTGAAATACACCATAAAAAGGAGCATGATGAAAAGAAATCACTGCAGATCCAGTATGTGGTACACTGAATTAGTTTTCTTGGTCACTAGCAATCTGAAATGAAAGAATGTATGGAAGATGCCTTCAAGTTAAATAACAATATTATTAAGTCTTTGCTTTTCAATAATGTTAATACTTGACATTTTCTTCTCCCCACCACTGGGTCTCTTAGATGTTTTTTTGTTACATGTTACACTGTCTCACAGCATGGTATTTATATTGACAAGCATTAAAGATCTTGAGTAATTTGGGAGATTTATCCTAAAATGTAAGACTATATAAACTGGAGTGGGGTCTTTTTTCTCATCCCATATGGAAGCAGATTTGCCACTAGATAATGTAAATTTCAAACAATAATTTAAGAATTAGAAAAATGACTTTTCATAGAAATCTCACTTTCAGAGAACCACAGGGGTTTTTTGTATTCAATGCATCTGCTATCTTTCAATGTTTTACTTTTCAGCTAATTTTTTGCCTTTCAGAATATCTCTTATACTTCACTTTTGTTACCCACGTTTTTAGTTTCTACACTTTTGTGCTTTAACATAAGCTATCTATTGTGTGATTCATCACCAAAATTGCAGTATAAATTTCTCTGCTAAAACAGTCTGCAAGGTATAGAAATAACTGTTGCTCTTTTCCAGTAATGTCCCTGTATACTCCTTTCATTTTGCTGCATATTATTAATTAAAATGTAATCCATTTGCTAATAACTACTACCTGTATGCCTATATCTGCCATATTAATTGCTATACTCTCACATTCCAAATCCTGCCAAGGGAAAAATGAAACACACCTTGTATTTAAAGCCAAGAACCTCTTCTTAGTGTAAGTAAAATCTTAACACTACAAGGAAAAATTATAATTAAACCATCTAAGAAAATGTATCTTTTCTTTCATTTACAAGAGAAAAAGGTCTCAATCATAACAGCATGATTAAAATGGTTCTGCACACACTTCTTAGTATCTTTGCCTTTCTCTGATGTCACAGTTACTCTTCCATTGTTTCTCTCTGGATCTTGAGATCATTCCATGGCTTTGGTTAGGGGTGATGGGGTACTATGGTGAGTTGACAGCATTCAGGTTCTTTGCTGGGAGAAGTATGATACTACTGCTTTCTTCCTCCTTGTTTTAGAGTCCACTTGGGGCTATTTTACTCTTTGTGCTTCCTTCTCTGATTTGCAGCTAAACTTTACATCAAAATGTAATGTCTAAATGGGAGTCATTGTGCATATGCTGGATACTTGTCTATTGTTCTCTTTGTTAGCCTTAAAAATGTTTTTTATGACCTCCTATTTCTGTGTTTCTTTATTTACTGTTGGTGTAATAGTTGTAGGCCTGGCGTCTCCAGTGTAATCCTGTCCATCCTTTCTTGTCAGTCCATACTGGTAACACTGAATCCTGTGTTTACAGTTCTGCTAGCTCTCCTGTCATCTCCTGCCTGCAGTACATCACTATGCTGGGCATAATTATTTCATCCCAGACAGAACAGGGGGGAAAAATTAAGTCATGCAAAGATAAGCAAATGTAATGTAAACTAGACATAATCACCTGGTCTTTGGAGAAATTGCTGTTTCAGCCAAACAAGTTAAAAAAACCCAACAACTACCAAACAACAACAACAGAAAAAACAAACAGAAATTCCACCAAAACCCCAAACCAAAACAAAGCCCAAAACTGGGACAGCCAAGACAGATTGGAATAAAGCCCAACAAGTAAGGCCTTGCATAATTTGTTCATATTACTAGAGGTGCCAATGCTGCATTTACAGGGATACAGAGCAACTGTAGCTTAGGTTTGCTTTGCAAGGCGTTACTAAGCCTTCTTTAAAGAAAACCCTTTAAGGGTTTTAGTATGAATGAATTTTTGTACTCGTGGTCTATCTGCCTAAATCTTTGTGACTTCAGTATGCTGTTGGGAATATTGATGTTCAGTAAAGATGAGCATATATGTAACTGTACTTAAATTATCTTGTACTTTGTGTAAGGATTACTTATACTGATAAAAGACATATTTAGATGATACAAGTTTCTTATTTCTGTTTTTCTCATTTGTTAATCAAAAGATACTTTGTTTTTCTCTTTAGAGTCATAATGGCTTCTGGCATGACCGTGATGTTTGTCATGTAGATTCTGCTTTATGGCCTTCTACGAAAATTAAAGTCTGTTTCTACCATTGTCATGCATCCCTAACCTAACTTCATGCTCTTTCATAGGGAATGTCACTTTTCTAACAAGTCAACCATTGCTATTCGGAGCTAAACCAATTTAGCATAACCATAGCTAAAATGAATCACAGTCATAGGACACACAACGAGAATTTCATAAGACAGTTTTTCATGAAATAGGACAGGGGTTTTTCTAATAATTAGATTTTTTCTGTGAATTTATATATCATTTCATACACGTGAAAGCAAAAAGGTAAGCTAAACATTTGTATAGGATTTAGAGGCAGAAATGTTTTCATGAAAGGTTGTATAAATCTTGAATTCCAGAACATTTGCAATGAATGCCTTCTACTGCTGCAAGTGCTTGTTGCCATATAGATGTGTAAATGTGCCACATAAATCTAGGATTATTTCAAGTGAGATTTGAAAAATCTGTCTTGAGCTGACTCATTTTCAGAATGACAAAAATCCTTAAGAATTTTATGAGAGCAACACATGTGAAGACACGGTCCTAAAATCAAATAGAAGTAGATACTGTGTTTGATTAGGGAAACAATTGTGTATCTAAAGCAAGAACCACCAGCAGAATCGTTTTCTATTCACTTACTCGTGTTAAATTAATGAGCATATTGTTTTTCTATTTTTCCTAGTGTGTTGTATTTGCTATGACATCTGGTCAGATGTGGAATCACATCCGAGGACCACCATATGCACATAAAAATCCTCAGAATGGACAAGTGGTGAGTTCATTATTTTAATTTTATTTTGAGGGAAAACATTATATAGACAGTCACTTGTTACAGTGAGTCTACAATTGCAAATAATTGCAATTCCGTAGTTCTATATCACAGTCTGTCAGAATCTTAAGTCTCTAGTTGCAGGCAGAGTCTGTTTTGGAGTTTCAGATGTTTAAAAGGTGCTACCATCTGTGATTTGAGCAATAACACATGTGTGTGTGTTTTTCAAAATTCTCTCCATGAGGCTCTCAGCTGTAGTGAATGTGTTATAAACTGTTTCATACCACACAATTTCTGCTGCCCAAGGATAAACACAGATATTCTGTCTTTTTGTAGGCACATGCTCCCTCACACAATAAAACCCAAATTTGTGTTGTTTTTTCCTTTCAGGCTACATTTACACAAACCTTTGAGGTTTTTAACTTCTTACCTTCCTCTCCAGAGGACTTTAGTTAGAAAAGGAGATGCCAAATATGTTCTTGTGCCTTGTACCATTTTCCATCACGTCTGTGACTCTTTTGCTGAACTTTAGGGAGAGCTTTTTCCTGTATCTTTTTGCTCCTTCAATTTAAATTTTTTAGCAGCTTTACTAAGTTGACTATTGCAAAAATTACTGTTGTATTCTGCAACTGCTACTTTTGAAGAATGACCTTATTTGCTTCTTCGTGCTCACAAATTAGCAAATGTTCATCGGATTTTAGAAAAATAAACTCTCTTTGCCTGACAGAAAAGTAAAGAGTACCTTTGTTCCTTATCACTTTTCTATCAATTTCTTGGGATGGAGTCTACAGAACTTGCAATGAACTTAGTGATCAGGAAGCTTTTTCATAACTTGTAGCCTATTAAGCTATTTTTAGCTTTGGCCATCACTAATTAAAGGAAACTGTCTTATGTCTTAAAGGAAGAAATTATTTTAAGCTATCTTTGTGTCAAAGCTTAATTGTAGTAGCAAAAAATTATGGTTCAAATTTGATGACTAATCTGCATTTACGCATTTACATTTTATCATTTTAGTAGTATATTGATGTAATGAAATGACAGGATTTCACCTGTGAACTTTGTTATTCAGAAATAGAATCGATGATACAATAAATAAGCCAAATAAAACACTGTTTATGAAAATTTAGAATTTTTCATTACTGCCTTGAAGTATTAAATTTATGGTGCTTTCCTGTGGAGTGACAGAAAGGAGAAATACTGCATAGCAAAAGCACTGTTTGTGACAAATTAGTTTATACACATAGCCTGTCTCAAAGATCTGTTTTTGAAATATACACTACATTTAATTATTCAAAAGTACTTCTGAGTTTGTGCTGGCTTGTCTAAGTTTTCAGAATGTGAACTCCTATCCTGAGTGTCTGAAAAGCTGCTACTTTGGGAATGTTAGCACACACAACTAAAAAATGGAAATAATGGTAAAGATGTTTTAAAATTCTAGATACCAACCTATTGTATTGCTCACCATACATACGTTCTTTTCTGGTTTTGCTGCATTATATGACTTCAGGTAAGTTATTTGTGCCTCTGATTTATCTGTCTCTCCTTGTTCACATATCAGTATTCCTACCTATTTGGAGCTATGTCTGTGTCAGTAAGTAGAACCAGTCAGATTCTAAGAAGTAAAAAAGAAAGGATAGATGCAGGATGACCAAGATCCTGCTTTAATTAAGCGATCACTGGCCAGTACAGTTTTAATGTAAAGCTCTAACTTTAGAAGTGTTAGAAGCTTAATACCTTTGCCTGTTTTATATTCTGGGTATTTTTTTTCAAATGGCACTTTTGCACATTTTCCTATTTCATTTTTCTAGCACTTATCTATGTTTCTGTGAATTTGAAGTCATAAAAGTGCTTATCTAACACTTCTTTGAGATTTACTCAAGCATGATAATTCACTGTAACACTTTGTGAATTAAGTCAGCAACTACTGTTCATCTGGATGAAATTTAACTCATCACTTCCTTTCCAATGTCTAGCATTTCACAGCAATTCCAAATCTGCATGCCAGTTTTGTACAAGGATTACTCGTATGTAATACTCTGAAACTTTGCTGACAGTCTTACCACATAGATTTCTGGTTTTAAGAGGAGAACCAAGATTAATAGTTTTATTGTTAGGTTCAAAATTACTGATTCTTAGCTTTTGTTACTTCATAGGAGCTAGTGGTTCAGTTCTGTACTAGGCTGATATGCCAGCAGACTTTGAAACTGGAAATAGTCTGTCTTCATAAATTGTTCCTTGCCTCAAATATCTCCTCTTATATTCTTTGTTCTTGCTGTAATTTTAGATGACAATTTCTTCTTAAATTCCTCATGTTTTTGTTTGGTTTTTTTTCCCAGAAAAGATAAAAAGCCTTCTGTTTGCTTTGCTTAGACAACACTACTTACTATTGCCAGCATCTTGTGGAAGTAACTACCAGTTCTTAAAATTTTTGGCTTGTGCACCACAATTATTCTTTGCTTGATTGCCTAAACTACTTTAACTCTATAATTATATTGTTTGAAGCTTTTAAACCATATTTCTGTACTTCTGTGTGGTCTATTCTGTGAAGTCAATGTGCTCTCTTATTTAGGCTGTTGCAGTTGGTTCCTTTATTCCCCATTGCCATCAGCTAATTTCAGGTCTTGGGTCCACAGGAAGCAGCATCAATTTTGATGCAGAAAGTTGAATCACACAGCTTGCTATTTCAGTTCTGGTTTAGGTTATTGAAACTGGTGCTCTTCTTCTGCCTTGGCATATCCTTTATTTCGGTTTAACTTCTGAAGTTCTTAATCTTTTGCCAAATAATTTTGGTAGGATTAGGCCCTTACTGACTGTGTGACGCTAAAATCTGTTCCTGTTTTACTGAGACTGAGAGTGGTAACTAAACATACTATTGGTGTCTGTGTATGAAGTCTTGTGAGAGTTCCAATTTTTATTCAGAACTTGTTCTGTAGGGAGCTGGTGGTGAGACAAGAGAGCTGGAGAAAGCAATTACATGGTTTTAAGCCTTCTGCAGAGGTAGTTCTGCTGCTGTTTAATTGACCTAATAGCAAAGAATTCTCATTAGATTTCTATCAGCTTTTAATCGAGTATCAGCAGTGGCTAAGAAAGCATTTATGTATTTCTGTCTATGGACTAGCAGCTTTTTTTTTTTTTTTTTGCATACAAATTCCACAGTTTTTATTGTGCAATGTGCTTAAGACTGCTTCTTTACAATGATCGAAATTTTACTGTAAAGGAGGACAGAGCCAAAGACAAGCTTGATCTAAAATACTGAATTAACATAGTTTCCAAAGCTTATAATTTTCTTTCCTTCTCTGAGAAGAAATTATTAGAAGTTGGAAAAGTTTTTCTGTGAAGAGGAAAATATGATGGTTTTATTACCTGTTGTTAGATGGTTTTCCTACATAAATTGCTGCTTTGTGGAATGGACAATGGTATAATTTGCCACTATATTAATTAGATTTTTTTTATTGTCTTATATTTAAAAGGTTGTTAAAATTGCTTAAGCATAACACAAATTATGTCCTTAGGAAACAATTTATCTTTTAGATAGAACACCTTGTAATATCATAGTAAATATAAATATCTGTTCCACTGTAGAGTTGATTCATCCATTTTCCCCCCGTACTTACCTTTCAGTTTTGTAACCACTGATCTTTATTCACTTTTATTGCTGATAGATATGTGGTAATCTGTATGTTTCTGAAGTTAAAAGAAAAATATATTTGACTGCTGGTACCATTTTTGCATTTGTCAATGCACAGTTAAGATTCTCTGAAAAGTTTCAGCTAAGAATGTTAGGATTCTTAATTTGTGTTAGTCTTCTACTGCCAAGCAGGATAAAATGTTGCTTACTAAGGTTAAGGCTTCCTCGTTTCTGATACAAATTGTTCCATATGAGTCTAATTAAAATATATGGAACCGTTTCTTGAAACGGTTTTAAAGACTGACTCTTTCAAGCTCAGTAAGTCACAGTAAATACATTGTCCTTTTGTCTTCAGTGTATCCAGAAGCATGTTTGAAGTACAGTTGGCCAAGATTGTCTTTTTAATCCCTGACTTTTCTGCAAGTGGCAACACTGTTTGGTAACAGTTTCTATACATACAAAAGTCACTTTATTATGTGATATATTATTATATATTTGTCTTGCTTTTTGGTTAAAAAAAAAGTTTGTAAAGATTATATCAGTACCTAACATAAGGTATGAGATTGGTCTGACTTTTATCACAGCAATATCTTGGTGCATCTGTTGACACTAATCACAACTATAGTATTGTTGAAAGTACTTCTTCAAATTTTAAGGGAATAGCTAATTATTTATATTAACATGCTGGATAGAAATGAGTTGTGCATTATTTATGTTCTGAGTATTTTTAATGAAATAACTTTCCTGTGGTTATCAACGCATTGAATCTATTCAGAAGCTACAAGAGCTAAAGGGTTTTGCAAGCCTTTAAATTAAACTTCCGCCATGATTTAGTTAAAGGAAGTGTGCTGTTGACAGTGTAAGGTCTAGAACTAGTATAAAACAATTCTGTTAACAGTTCAGCACGTTAACAACTGGGCAACATCATATCTAAACTACAGTGGGGAAAATTATTAACCTGTGTAAGACATCTGTCCTAATTTTTGAGATTGCAAGTGTGATTGTATCTGGCATTCTGTGTAACACATTTCCACCTTGATATTAGAACAGGGAAACCTTACACAATATTTTGTACTCTTATTTTTTTACTGTGGGAAGAAGAGGTGGTAGGAAAATGGTCATGACAGAAGGGTTGCTGAGACGTGGCATTAGAACCTCTGTGATCTTATAATGGTCGACTCTGGACTCATACATGCTGTAAAAGTTCACATAGTACCATTGTATTGCGATGGCTGTTATTTTGTCTCAGTAGAAATGGAATGTGTTTTCATCAAGTAAAACTGGATTTTAGACAAGTAATCATTCAGCAAGTAATCTATCATGATAAAATGAAATTCAAAAAAAAAAGCTTGCCAGATTTTAATTGCTTCTTGTAACAACAGAAATCTAATTTTCGTTGACTGATATCACTTTTAACTAATAAATGTCCCTTATTCCCCACTCCTTACCTTCCTTTTGCTAAATGTAGATGGGCTCCTAGGATCTATTTAGTTTAATTTGAAAGAACCATTCACTGCAGAACAGCTCTTTCTATGTCAGAAGTCAAGAGACCTCAACTATGTGGTTATGAGGTATCTGAGGATAGATTGATAATGCAATACAGTAAAATATACTTTTAAGACAGAAAACCAGAATGACACATGGTAAAAACCAGTGCATGTTGTTCTGTTACTACTAGAACAGGAGCCATTTTCTTAAATTCAGCTTAAATGCCAGGCAGGAATCTAGTTTTTTTGTCTCCCCAGATTTTATTGATTGCGTAGATGCTAAAAGATAAGAGCCTTCTTTATTAAAATAATTTTGATTGGAAGGTAATTTTGAAGATTGTCTAGTCCAACTGCTTGTTCAGAGGTGGTCAGGTTGCTCAGGACTTTGTCTAAGAGGATTTTGAATGCCTCCACAGTTAGAGACTCTCCAACCTTTTCCAGTGTTTGACCATCCGCAGAATTCTTTTAATTTTACCTTTTAATTTATTTTTATCTTTTGATTTTAATTTCCCTCAGGAACAGTCAAAGTAAATTTTATCCTTCTCTTCAGTAAAGGCTGATTTAGCCAAGTTCTTAATTAGAATTTAACCCTGACATTAATAAAATTTGGACTTAGCCCAACAGTACAGCTTTTCAGAGCTCCTGACAGCATGCTTTTGCTTAAGTGACATGAGCATTATTATGATATTACTGCAATATTCCCCCTGAAAACAAGAAAACATTAAGCTTGGAATAGGCAGAGATTTTTCTCTGTATAAATTCTGCTCTGAATAGAACCATGCAAATACACTTCCTGTAGCTATTAAACAACTTATGCATGTTTGTTTCTTTCTGAAGTCTTACAGCTTTAAGAGGAGGTAAAGGAGGAGGAAAGGAACATATTTTCCCTATTGCACAACACCATCTTTCAATCTTTCACTATTTTTCTTGGATTATTTTGTGACTCTTACCTGTTCCCTCTAGAAGGATAATCTATAGTACAAGGGTGCAGATGTTACTTTTGCTGAAGTAAAATTTCAGCAGTTGGGAATTGTCTTGTGAACGACTAAGCAAGTATCAAACTATTTTCTGTCCTGCTGAGCCTTGTAGAGCCATAGACCTGGTGCATTTTTATGTTAGTGAGCTCTTGCCTTTCCATAGAGTTTTGCTAGTAAGCTCTAATGCTGTCATTTCGATGTAACAGATTAGATTTCTCTTATGACTCTGAACAATGTCAAGAGAAGGAATGTGCATTTGAGTGTGTTAATGTAAATGAAGCAGCGCAGTTCAGACAGTCCTTCATGGACTAATTCACCCATAATTTCCGGTTCAGAGAGGTACCTTTTTATTGTGGTTATTATTTTTTACAGTGGTTATTTTTTCTGGAGCATAAGGAACTTTTTTTTTTTTGAATCTGCAAGGCAATAGTTATTTGCTAGATTATACTTTATTAATTATAAAATGCTTTTTATATGTTTTCATGGAAACAAAAATTATTCTGACTTTTTTTTGTCTAGCTCTGGTGCCAGCATTAATTCCTTTCTTTGGCTAACCTTTCATGTTAACTGACTGTTCCTGAAGGAAGATACAGTAGAAGAAGACATAAGGACTAAATTAAAAGGTAAACTAAAAAGTTTTATTGTACATGTAGTTTGTTCTTCTGAGCCTCTAAAAGGCAGTAAGATGGTACTATATATCCCACCTATTAGATATCAATATTTCAGACTTCCTGTATATTAAATGTCAGGTTATCTATTTTTTGTTTTTCTGTTCTTTGAATATTCATAAGATTTATTTTTTTTTTAAATTTATTAATGTTGCCACACAGATCTTGTAGATAATGTAGTCAGGGAAAGACACACATACTACTTTCACTATTTTCCTTATATATTCTTTTGAAGCATTATGAACATTCTCAAGGTTAATGATGTTACTACTATGCTCATTTGTGTTTTTTCCACACTGCAGCAAAAGGTTAAAGAGAGTCTGATCCCCAGTAGCTGAGGAACTGATTTTGACTTCAACTGATGTGTTCAGATAGGCTAAACCTATTTCTATACTAAAGTGAGAATAGAATAAGCTGGTACTTGGGAAGGTTATACATATGAACAGAATGTGGTAGTAGGTTCTCTGGTAAAGGAAAGGGTTGACTGCTGGGTTAAGCTTCCTTTGCTGTTGTTTGGTTGGGAGGAATGTTGGTGTTTTGTTTTGGGATTTTTTTCCCCAAGACACTAGTAAAATTATCACTATTTTTTATAACAATGCAACTCTGAAAATTGACTTGAAGGAACATGTGTTTATTCACTTTTGGCACAGTAATGCTTCAATAACAGAAGTGAAATATTTTTGAGCTTTAGAACAAACAATAAAAGTCTTTCACTAAATTAAGGATCTAGTTTCCTGATTTTTTTTATTTTTTTTTTTTTGCATTTCTCAGATTAATTTATATAGTATATTTATCTGTTGTTCTTTGGTTGGTATTGTACTTCTGTTAATTGTAATGGTTGTAATTATAAAACAAGTTGAATATGTGTGTATATATATATACTTGTCTTCTCAATAGTCATTGTAAAATATCTTGGAAATATAAAACCTATTTTGCAGATTCTATAATCATTATGTCATCAAAAATGCCATACAACATGTGTTAGTAATATTAAAGCTTTCTGCTCTTCTGTTATGTCCAAAGGACAAGTTCAAGCTATTGGGTTTCTGTTCTAAACTATTGGGTGTAAAGTTTGATTTGTTTTTGTTTTTTTTATATTAGTTCCAGTTAGATCTTGCTCACAGGACTAGCTTACACGGCTGTTGCATTATCAGTGCTTATATTTAGAAGTAGATGTTGCTAAGTCAATTGTCTTGCTGTGGCTATGTAACTGGCAAGATGTGTTTATCAAAAAAGTCACAAAAAATGTTTTTCAACTGCTTTGTCCATGTTCTTGGAGTATGAGGAGGAGATAATTTAACTTCTGTCCTCACTTCTGGTCAGCATTCAAGCTTTCTTTATGTCCACATTGTTGGGAAACAAGTTCACAAAAGGAGTAGGCTTTACACAAGGAATTATTTTCATTTTGCACTACCCTTTAGACAAGCACATTTGTCTGTCACTTAAAAAGCCACTGCAGAACAGTAGCCCTTGGTAGACTTTGCTTCTGCATAACACAGCTGAGATTGATCTGCTCTTTAATGGTTTTAAAGACATCTTGCATCAAGCTTATATTACGCACGGAAGTGGATTGAGAAGCAGATTTTGTGTGCATCACCTGTTCTTAGTATTCAATACTCACAGAATCAAACTTTCATATTTATTAAAAGTAGACTGTAGTTCTTCTGTGTATATTTGTGCTGAAAAAAAAAAAGGCATTTTTCAGTGTTCCCCTTAGAAGTGTCTGTTTGTACTAAAGCTGTTAAAGGTTGGAGCACTTTAATTTTAGATACAGTGCAAATTAAAAAAGTTCTTTATTGAAAGTCTTGCAAGTCTAGCTTTTGAGCAGGAAACAAAAGCATAAAATAATCTCCTTTATGTTCACAGGTCGTGAGGTCACTTAGCATACCATAATGTGCTACATTTGAAAAAAAATAGGATTGCCATTTAAGAGGGAAGTTCTGTGCATTTACCAGCCTCTCACACTTTTAACATCGGTCAATAGAATGAAAGAAGAATTTGGTTTATGATTTTTTTTTTTTTTTTACAATCGCTGTTCTAAAAAACATTAAAAAAAAAAAGTATTCCATAGTTCATATTAACCAGAGTAATCCCTCATAGATATCTAAAAGTAGGAATTGTTAATAGTCTTCTGTATGCCTAAATACCAGAATCATTGACGAAACAGTTTTCAGAGTAGTTCTGTTATTTTTTATTTGTTTATAGACAGTGAATACTTCAATGAATGGTGTAATGATTGAATAAACACTGTTTGATCTTGTCCAGTGCTGTCATTTAAGATATTTTTAATTCTGGAAATGAGGAAATGAAGACATAGACTGTCTTTAGAAGACATGTAGGTGTACTGCCATTAAAATGCCTTGGGTGTAAAATCAAAGCTTCAAAATTGAATGGTGGAAATGTGCAGAAATATTTGGACTCACAGCCCTTTTGTATGGCCCTTTAAAAAACTGGAGATAATTTCATCAGTGTGATCTATTTTACTCTCTGAATGTGCGTTTAACTAGAAGCATGCTACAGAAAATGGAGATGATACAAGTATTGGATCAGCTGTGGAGTTTAATAATGGATTTTAGGAATTGATTTAAGAACGGAATTGAATTAAATGTGTGCTGTTAGTAATTTAAAATCCCAATGATTGGGCACTTGCATTATTATTAATTAGCTCTGGAAAAATACAGGACCACAAGGATGTGATGTGAATGTATATGCCACTTTAGGTATTGCTCACAGAGGCCTTTCCACTGTATTCCTCTTATCCCTTAAAAACCAATAGATTAAATTCAGGCCTACAAATATTTGTGCAAACCTTGAGTAAAAAAAAACAGTATAAAAACTTTAATTTGTATTTCTGCTGGGTTTTTCTCCTGTTTATTTTCATGATTCCTTAACCCTGCTAAAATATTGGAAAGCTTCATTTACTCAAGAATAAACAGTTGAAATCCCTCTTTAAAGCTGAGGAAAAAAATTGTAGAAGAAGGAGGTTAGAGAGGCATTCAAACCACTGTTAGAGGATTATTTTCTGTATAAATTGGAGAACATACCTTCCAGAAAAGATAGCATATATTGCCCAGGGCAGAATGAATCCTGAAAATAGACAGCACAACTGGAATAGTAAACACGCGGCAGCAATTTGAAAAAGAGAAGGATAATTGGGAAAAAGACCCCAAAAACAAAACCCAGAAACAACTTGAAACAGAATCATGGATTTTACTGGTGCAGATAACAAGTACATCTGCTGATATATTTAATAAGCCTCTTTTGGTGTCTTAGTTCGAGGGGAGAACTAAGATATCTATGTTGGCCAAGGAAAAAAAAAAATAATCCCTCTCCTTTAAATTTAGAAATCAGAACTTTAATTAGGGGAAAAAAAAAAAAATATATATATATATATGAAAGGATAACAGTTCTTACCCACAATGCACAGATATATGTATATCTTTATATCTATATCCAGAAAGAACCAAACAACAACAGTTTGTAATAAACCCCTCCACCCCAAAACGACAAGGCAAACAGTTAAAATGTCTTTTGGCTGCACCCCAAAAGGGGAAAAAATGCAATTATATCTGTGGACAGCAGGTGGCGCTGTTGCACCTCAACTGCTGGCCGCTCTCTCTCTCTCAGGGGAATGAATGGCAGGAGCAGATGCCGGGTGAGCTCCCGTGGGGTCGGTGACAAAGAACAAAAGGCAGTAGAAACCCAGCCTTAGCAGAAGAAACACGTGTGTTCTTCCTTTCCCTCAGTAGTCCGTGATGTCCACAGCTGATCGGCAAAGCCAGAGAGCAAAAGACACAATCCTGGTCCCTCAGTGATGCCGGACCTGGTGTGTGTGTCCCCGTTCTCTGTCGTCTGCGCCGAGCTGGTGAACTCCTGACCTGTGCAGAAAGCGCAGTAACACTGACCCCTTCTCCCACCTGAGCCAGTCTTTCCCTCCCCCTCTGGCCCGAGGAGAGATCAGAACAAAGGCTCTGGCTAGAGCTGTTAACATCAGGACATGCATATCCATTGTGTCCTTTGTTAAACCTCTTTATCAACACTAAGGCATTAGCTTCCAAGCTTTTGGAAGGAATTCCAACTGAGTTTTGAAACTATAACATTGGTGGAACTTATTTTCTTTGAGAGTTAATGAATAACATAATGTTAGGTTATTAGCATACATACCAAGTTAACAAGTTCAGTCCATATGCACAGTATTGGTTTGAATTGTTTTCCTTCTCCTTTGCCCCTTATTATTTTTTATTTTTTTTTTTTTTTTTTTAATTTGACCATCTACACCGTTTTGTATAGCTCTGGTACATAAAATAGCTGTAAAGCCTAATTCGTAGTGCATGAGTATGCAGAAGTGGGAGTGCTCTTGTATGCTGTCCAATCACAGGCAACTGTATCTTATCAAAATCTTTGACTTTAATTAAGCTTTTGCTCCTAGACTTGTTTCACAGTGCTGTTGTACCACCTTCTGTATTCATATTAAGTTTTTAATTATTGGGAGAATCACAGATGCAATGCTTTGTACCTTGATTTTGACTGGAATTTTTAATAGGCAGATCAAAGTAATGAATCATATTCAGCCCATGCTTATATAGTGGATACCTTTTACCTGAGTTCTTTTCATACAATAAGAACATCATTTGTGGAAATCCTTCCAACTTTTGAAGTGTCCAGCTTGCAGTTCTTCCTGGTTTTAACTTGGTTCTTTTCTGGCCTCAGCTGAATCCATTGGTACCGATTTTTGCACCAAAGTCATCTTTGAAACTGAATGAGTTAGTCCCAAGATCTAGAGTTCCCTTATGTACTTTTAAATGGCCTACTGTCTCTCCCCTTTATCAATTATTCAGCCTGCTTATAGAGTTTGTTCCAAATCCATTTTTTTTCCAGCTTCACATGTAACCGAATGAACTGCTAAAGTCCAGATAAATAGTAACACTTTTTTTTTTTTTTTTTTTTTTTTTTTTTTTTTTTTTTTTTGTCAGAAGCATTAATTACTTTAAGAAAGGGACGCCTGATAGATCTGGTACCTGTCTCTTTGGATTAAGTTTGCTGCATTTCATCTCAATTCCATGTTCCTTCGTCTCTTGAGCTATCTGTTTGCATTTCATTTGCGGGGCCACCTCAGTTTGCCTCCTGACAAATTTCATTTTATCCCTAAACTTCTTGACCTTTTGAAAAGGAAATATATTTGCTAGTTAGTCTCTTTCCATTCTTTCTAAACTCTGATTGTTCATTGTGTTCTATTTGGGATTATTAATCAGTTCCGGAATACTTCCCTGAAAGGTCACTAAGTTATTTATTTACTTATTTATTTTTAAGATGTATGTGATACAGGTTCAAGATAGCTTAAGAAACTTTATTAGTTAGTGTCTAACTCATTCAGTTGACCAAATGTTTCTAGTATGGATGATTTCCTTCATTAATTTTCCATTTCAGTTGGGCTCTTTTGAAATGTAAAAATCTTAAATTGAAAGTTTAAAATGTGTTAATATTTCAGTTTCTTTTACTGAGTCAAGTCATTTTACCTGAAATTATTTTATGCTTCCTGTGTCTTTACAATGCCCTTTTTATACAGAAAATGCACTTAAAATATTGTTGCTTCTTGTGGAACTAGTCTGTGGAACTGTCATGGGTGGGAGTGGAAAGCTGAGACAAAATTTGTTAAAGGAGCCTTGTCATTGAGTCACAAGGTGCAGAAAGGACTCCCTTGCTTTCTAAACCCCTTCTCAGAGAGGAGTTGAGGTGGGGTTGAATCCAATCTTAGCCTCAGATTATGTCAACAGTTTAAATTTAAGGAATCACAGAGGTGGGATTGAACCACTTTGTCCTGCAGGTTTTAATGATTGGCAAAATTAGACTATTTATATAAAATGAATCATTTATTATTGCAAATGATCAGTCAAAGATCTTAATCAGAATTATTTACTACACAATCTAAAAGCTAAATATCTACTAGTAGGATATTATAAAATGGGATAGTGCTCTATACTGAAGCAAGTATTGAAGCAATTATATTAAAGGTAGCAGAAAGAAATCATTAAGTAGAGATTTGATGTAACTCACCCATCCCAGTGCTTGTGGGGAGATCTCTTTCTCTCACCCCAGAGGAGTGTCTTTGGAGGGCATCCCCCAGAGGAACCTGACCCTATGAAAGGGGACTGGACTTTTATAGTATAAAGTGATTGACTGGTAGTCACAGATCTATAGGCCAGCAGACCAGCTTATCTGTCAAATCCTGTTTCAGAAGCAGGATGTGTATTTGAAGTTTGGTGGACTGGGATGGTTTTAGCATAACTTAACAACGAGACAGCATCCTGGCTCCAGCATTTGAACTTACATGATAGTTTTCATGATGGCTTGCATAGTATGCATTCTCTGACTGGATTTTAGATCTTATCAGGGTGGGACTATCCTGCCACAGTCTCCTGCTTGACTACAGTCAATCATCTTTATCTCATGAAGTAGTCATGCAGGTATCTCTTCCCTCCATGCTATAATAGTGTCCATTGTATATGTGCACATCATTGTTAAGTATGTTGAGATACATTGATCTCCCCAGTTTTACCATGGTTTAAAAGATTGTTGGCTATATTATAGTTATAACTTAAAATTGTTGTAAAAATCAATGAGAATGTAGTTAACAATATTAAGTGGGACATCATATGCAATTGATGCTTGATTTTGGCAAAAAGCGTTGTTACCTCAAGATATGTATTTTTGAAATAGTTGGCATCCTCATGTGTTTGGTCTAGGTGTACACATGTGTATATATATATGTGTGTGTATATAATGAATATCAACAAAATAACAGCATTCTAAAACCAGGGTATAACATTAAAACCAGAGTGTCCATGGCAGTTGGGAGCAATCCAAATAAATCATCCCACTGGTGATGTTGCCAGTTTGTGTAGATCAGGATTCTCTACCCCTTAAGTCTCAAAAATAGCAGAAAAGACGCTTTGTACTTTGGTTTACAATACACAGGACACATGACCTTATGATTCTTTTGCAAGAAATGATGCCAGAAGGTGAATTCAAGGCTTTCAGCCAGTACACTCACAGCTGTTCAAGATTTGTTCAGTCCATTGGACCAAAGCGGAAGTACTGTGCAATAGAACAACTTGAGATATGCATAGTGTGAACATTGGGTTTGGAGAATTAATATGCACTACTTGCTAATACAAACATAGCCGTTGAGTCTTCAGCAGCTCAACATAAGCGTCTTTACATCAGTAATGGTGGTATTCTTCTGGTCAAATTTTGAAATTTTTTTTTTTAAATAAAATGTGATTTTGAGCAAGCGGCTCTACTTCAATGAAGATATTTCAATCATAATTTGTATCTGATATGCCTGTTCCTAAGAGGAGGTGTGCCTTATATTTTACAATGCATGTTCTAGTAAAGGATCATTAAATGTATATCTTTTCCTTCCTAGTATATAATATATATATATATATATATATATATATATGAACAAAAGCTAAGATACACCTTAGGGTTATTTCTGCTTTTTAGTAGCACTGTACTGCTGTTTTCTCTGTTTCTTGAAAAGACCAAACATCTGTAGGTTTCTCAGCATCTTGACTTAAATGCTTTGTTTTTGTAATTTAAGGGCTTTGCCAGACTGTATGTCATATGAGAAAATATATTGTTTGTCTACTGAAGTTGAAGATCTTTCCTTTTCAATCTTGTCATTTTCTATTGACAGTGGAAATGCCACTTTCAATGAATGTTTAGAAAATGATTGTACCAGAGGGTAAACTGCTTTCTTCATTACAAATTTGTAAAGCAGTTTTGGTGTTGAGAAGAGATTCTAAATGATGTCTTGGGGAGGGGTGGGAGGGTGTCTGTATGTAATTAATAGCTAACTGAAATCGACAGTAATTTTAATGAGTACTTCAGTTTATCATCTTGACTTATTTTAAGTCTTCTAAAGAGAACTTTGATGCAATTTTTGTTTGGTTATCAAATCTAATTTCTCGACTGAGAAACTATAACAGCAAATTAATACCTAAATTATATTTATGTGTGATAATAGTTCAAAAATATATCGTGCTCTTTGTACATGAAAAACATTTCATTGTGGGTTTCCTATCATATTTTGAAATATTACAGTGGGTCAATCCTGGCCCCATTTGTCATATATTTATTTCCAACATGCCATGAGAGTAATTTGCTTTTTTAACATGCTATGAATATAATTTTTCTGTATTTAGCAGGTCACATTATAGAAATATTTTTATATCTTCATATATATGACTTTCAAACACTGTTTTCAGTCCTTTAATATTTTTATGATTCTTTACAAGTATTCTGAAATTTTAATAAAACTACATATTCAAGTTGATATATAGATCCTAGACATAATCACTTTTGAAAGCTCAATTTCTTTACAGAACAAACATTTTGTTGTGTATAGTTGTATTTCCTAATTGCAGTGTTTCTTCTTTTCATTTTAAAGGTCAGTTCTATTATTCTGATGATTTTATTTTAATTTGGCAGGCTTAAAAAAGGGAGTAGAATCCTTTCAGTCATACAGTAGTTGCATTTTAATATCTACCAAAAAACAGTGCATTTATCAACAGAGAATTTGCCAGAAAAGCGTTGCTAGATGGTATTAAAAATACCACTTTCAAGGGAGACAAAAGAATGACCTTCAAACTTTTTCTGACTTTGTCTCTTATCAGTCATGCAAGTGTCAGATTCATAATGTGAATACTCAAGAAGGCTTTGAATTGTCAATAGGAAGCTTCCTCTTTGAGGTTATATTTGCTGGAACAGAAGAGATAACACTATTATCAGTGCTTTTGTAGTGTAGCCAATTTCTCGTTCCATGTACTGAAATGTAGTTTTTAATACAGTTTAGATATTAATGTAATGATAAATATGTCAGACTGTTAAGCTAAATTCTGAATGTTTCTGTCAGTCCTGATACAGTATGAAATTTCCACTCTGGTCTCGTTCAGAGATTTTTATGAGCACTTTTTTTTTGGGGGGAGGAAATAAAAAAAAAAATTAAAGAAGTAATTTTCAAACACATTTCTAACCTCCTCTTCAGGAAATTGACATTAAATATGTGTTTCCTTTTGGGATGTGTGTTGAATTGTCAAGTTGTCAGCCAGTTAGAACTTCAAAGTTTAGCACTGGAATATAAACATACAGGATAAAAGCTAGCGCGCTGTATGATATACAAATACCATTACAAGCTATTTATGATGACCATAGTGTGAGTGTGATTTTTTTTTTTCAGTAAGGCTTTCAAGCCCTGTGTTTTGCACAAATTCTCAGTGCATTCAAAAGTATTGTGCAAATTTCGCATGATAATAAATCTTTGCTAAACTTTTACGTGTAGCCCACTTCAAAATTGTTAATATTTACACTGAAGTTAATCAAGGGCTTAACCACTGCTGATGGACTGTAGAGAGCTAGAAGGGCTTCCTTTTCATTTCCATTGACTTATAGGTCACTGTTAGCAATATGTCAATTATTCAAGAAAATGTCTACAAGAATTATGTGTTAACTACAAGATTTAGGTAGCCTTGTGAATTTTTACTGCATTTAGATTTCTGAAGCAATATTTGTGTTTTACTTGAGTGAAATTCTCATCCCTGATCTTCTGACGTACAGGTTAGCAAAAAAATATTCACATGACTTAGGGTTTCACCAGCAATCTCAAATATTTCAAATGTATGAAAATAGCCCTTAATATCTAATAAGTCATTATGGCAATTAAAATCCCAAAATCATCAAATATGCTAAGTGCCTGGAGAATTCTATGTAGGCAGAATTGTGGCCCTGATGAAAGCTAAGCATTTTCTTGTTAGTATCCTACAAAATAGTCCATATGTTGTGATTGTTGGAACTATTTATTATTGTACGTAATTCTTCCCTTGGTGTTAAGTCAAATCTTAACACCGTCTGTGTTTCTCTTTTAGCATCACTTAAGAGGCTGATAGCAAACATATTATTTTTGACAAGAAGGTTCCAAATTAATTCATACAATGGTCTAGATAAATTTCGGATGTTGTGCTAAGAGCCCTGCCAGTTGAAAACCTCAGTGTCAGAGTATTACTGATTTTAGCAAGATACGTAGCTGATAATATATATTTTATACTACATGAAAGGTTAGGCTATAGTAGTCATCTTACAGAATGAGGGCTAAATTTCCAGTTTGTTGTTCTTAGCTGCCTTATCTCTTTTCCTACTAGTCTACCTGCCTTCAGGAAAGCAAAAATGGTTGAAGCAGTGATTAAGTGAATTCTTTCTCAATTTTCCTCTTACTGATGGAGTAATTAAATCAACTAAAGAGACAAAAAATGTTAAAATCTTATACCTAAACTGGTATTATTTTCAAATACATGCTTTCATATTTCTCTTTGTACCTTAACAGGTTGAATCCTAGTAATTTTTATAGTTCTAAAGGATCCAAAAAAGCGGATTATTTTTTAAATCAAGGCTATTGAGATCTTGGGAACTGAAAATAGTAAGCATGGTTTCTGTAGTGGGCAAACTAACAGATACATGATTAAGGATCCAAAAAAGCGGATTATTTTTTAAATCAAGGCTATTGAGATCTTGGGAACTGAAAATAGTAAGCATGGTTTCTGTAGTGGGCAAACTAACAGATACATGATTAAATATGACATAATGGATAGAGGAGCATGGCAACAGAAGGAACTCTTGCCTCATATATCTATTCGAATTTCTTGAAGGCATCAATAGGAATGAGTGCCACTGCTGACAGTCCACTTGAACTGATGGAAGTTTTGTCATCAAATAGTTTTGAAGAAGTTACAGAATCAGGTCTAGTAAGATCTCATGACTGAAATGACAGGTGTAAATTATTACTTTTCAAGGTCAAAGAAAGTCAGTGCTGTCTCAGAGGAGTTTATTATATAATCTTTGCTGTCTGCTGTTCATCTGTTTCCAAGAACTTGAGAGTTTACTGTTGGCCTTAACTTATTTCGACAGATAGAGAAGGGCCAGCTGCAACAAGTATACAGGTGGAGTCCTGTGCAGAACTGTTCAAGAGTGTTATCTTCCATTTTATTGCTTTGTTGGGAAAAAACTGTAAAGTGATGTGAATCAAACAGCTCATCAATTTTCTCCTGTAAAATTAAAATGCCTTTAAAATGATTGGCTCTAGGCAGACTATTTCTATTCAGGGGCAAAGTCGCATAATCAAAACAACCTCTAAAACCTCACTGGACCAAAGAGCAATGTTTAAAATTATTAGGAAAGTACTGTTATTGTTATATGTACTGTGTTTCATGCACAGCTTAAATACTGAAAAAAGCTCAGGAGACGACATAGGGTGAGGTAAAGTATGGAAGTACTTCTGTGGAAAGAATGCTAACAGACTGATTTGAGTGTGCTGCATTTATTTAAATTTGAGGGTGATATTTTCAAATAAAATGTTTCCACATATTAGGCAGCTGTGGAACTCTGCAGGATATCGTACATACTGAGTTTTCAGTTTTCAAAAAGCTGCTGTACAAATTTATAGCGATTAAATCCCATTCAAAATGGTACTTTCAAGGTAGTCTGCCTAAGACCAGGAGCATGTCTTGGGGAGGCAGTGGCTTAGGGAGAGATTTAAAGGAACCATTCTAAATCATAATGTCAACATTAAACTTCAGTGTCATGAATAACATCTGTCTTGAGTATGTGAAAATATGACTTTCAGGTGCAGAGTAAGTCTTCCTTTGTCCAGGGCATTTAATAAAATAATAGAATAAAATCTGACTGCAAATTATTCAGGTATGTGTACTTCAAGAGGTGTGAAAATACTGTAAATGCTGTCACAAGAATAAAGATTTCCAGTAGTTGGTCATTACAAAGAAGCTAATGGATTCATATTGTTACATTGCAAAACTTCAGAGTCTTCTGTGCGGTCATACTAGAGCTGTCTTTTTGTCATACTGTAATACCCTCACGTCATTTATATGGTGTATATGCTAATTAACATTCTTTGCAGTTAGCAAGGTGTAAAGGGGAAGGGAAAAAATGTAGAGCGGTAGGAAGCAATATGTAATCCTGCTAATACATGCAGTCGCAATGCATGCCAGCTGCTCAGATTAGCTTTTGAGGGTATATGGACCACTGGAGACATATACTTAAAAACAGAAAAGATGTTCGCTAATAGGAAGCGCTTAAACTGCTTAGGCAAAGACATAAAAATGTACTTCCTAGTGTAGCTTACACTTTGGAGTACTTTATCAAAGCAAATGGTACAATCCCTATAATTCGAAGAGGTTTTAGAACATGTAGAAGATGCTTAGATGGAATGGCAGGGACTTACCTCCTACTAGCGGAAGTTGAGATGGTAGAGGTAGTACTTGGAAGACTGTGACAGTCTCTTTTCTTCCTGATGTGTGACGAGTTCTTCCCTTCATAATCTTTCAGAAGGGTAATAAATGTGTGATACCAGACTAGATGTGGAGTATTAGGAGGATGTCATGAAACTTCCTCTATGTGTTTTTTTTCATTCCATTGTTTAGTGTAAGCCATATTTTGGTTCACTAAATAATTACTCTCCAGGTCAATTTAGAAGGAACTTGGAAGAATAACATTTCCCACCTCCAAAAATGCGTCTGACAGTTTACCTGCTGAATCCCTCGCCTAAGGTTATATGTAGAACCCATTTTTTTATATTGAAAGCTTGATTTTTTTTTCTTGTGACAGTCAGTTTAGTCTTCCGCAGCCAAATGCCAAATGTTATGTACAAATAAATATGTTATATTGAAATTCTTTAATATGGAGTAAATGGTTTTACTTTACAGTGTTTTCTATGCAATTATGTGGCTTACTCAATATTATATATCTTTCTAAATATTAATGTTCTGAAATTCTATCACCGATAAACCATCAGAATGAAATATTGGCTCTGTTGAAATCAATAGCAAAATGCTTATTGACTTCTTTTGAATCAGCATTTCACCCAAATTATTTCAGGTACAAAGGAATTTCTGTGCTCCTCTACAAGTACCACGTGATTGTAAATCTGCTTGGGTCAAAGTCACCTTGAGGTTTTTTAACTAGGGCTTCATACCATGTGTAAACTAAAGAGGTGTGTGTTGAAAACGTTTTTGTTTTTCTCTTTTAATTAAATGATACTTTGAGAAATCACTGTTAGTGTTAAAATAATTACCTAGTTAGTGTATAAGAACTGAAAGGAATCTTGAAAGTCCATAGAGGTGAAAGGGGGCAAAATTCATTGTGAAACCAACTGCTGCTCTGACACTGTGAATAACCCTTTGTACTGAAATGATGGGATGTGTGGAGAAACAGCCTTCAGATTACATGTTCATGTTGTAAAATTAAAACAAGCCTGCCTGTATAGATGAGTTTTGAAAACTGACAAAAATGCTGAGGTTTCTTAGAATTGTTGATTAGAGTTTTGTTGTACTTAATCTAGAGAAAGGAGGAAAGACCACAGTAGAACTTCCTGGTCTCATTCGGTAGGAAATTAGTGAATTCAATAAATTCAACAAAATACATTAAGTCGAGGCAGTGTTCAGCCTGTCAGACATTCATTCAGGCACAGCTAGTAAGTTTTGCTGCAGAACACATCTAAAGTGCAAACTTGGAGTTTTTGCTTAGTTTCAGTGAACTACAAGCACTGTCAATCAATAAGAAAATACTGTGTCTTTAGGTGTCTTAAATTTTAGTTGGATTTCACATGCTGTCTTGAAATTCTGTTGTGACTAAAGTATCAGTGAAAACTATTAATGCTATGTATTTGCATACAATGCCCAAGCCTATGTACAATGGGATAAAAGGCACTTGGTGTGTTAGCAAGCAATTCTTTGCCATCATATATGTGAAGGCTGTTTACCCTATATGCAATAAGTTTTCCTGTGCTAGGTGTTTTTATTTGTTATTATTTTCCACTTAGCTGCCATGGGTGCCACAAACAGAGTACAAAAAATTTTGACATGGAAAAAAAATTTGGGGAAAATACTTATTAACAGAAAATTTTAAATATAGTAGTTCAACTGTAATGTTAATAATTTTAAATATAGAAGTTGGATCTTTCTAGATGCCAATAAAAGAGGACAATAATATTTAATGACCTTAAATTTGATAAAGTTTGTGAATGTTCTCAAGGAATGCAGTCCTCTGGTACTGCGGTGTATATAAGTATCTAAATGGTAAATTCATAACTACTTAAGCCACCTAAAAATATGACATAAATGTTCATAACTGTAACATTTTTAAAAATCAGCTTGAATGCAGACCTGTCTGACATTGCTTCCAGATCTTTGATCAGTTTGTCAGGCTGTTCTTCTGCGTTAACTTTTATTTGAACAATTCCGTGATCTTAATTTACTAGACAACATACAGTCCTTCGCTTACTCAGTTTTTCTCCTTCATATAGAATCTTCAATTCTTATGCTTTTTTTTGCCTTGGTGTTTGGGTTTGGGTTTTTTTGTTTTGTTTTGGGACGTAAAATATTTTTTCCTTGTGCATGAAAACTGTTGGCCTATTCTCAAAGTTCCTCATAATATGATCAAATAATCCATACACTGTATGCATACATAGAACTACTGCGAAAAAGCATTCCAGACTTTGCTTTTCCACCTGTATTACAGCATTTTGCAGGTGAGATAGTAGTGCCAACTTTGCTTCTCACCTTGCTAAGTGGCATATCACTCTGATATTTTTATATCTGCAACTTTGCAGCAGACTGTTCAATGTAGTGGTGTGGTTCAGTCAATCTCTCTCACTTGCACTTTGACCCATAAAAGCCTTCAAAACCTTATACATCTCACTGGATCCATTCACCTTTGTGGTATATCAGCTTTTCAGAAATTTTTCTGAGCAATTTAACTTCTTTGGTTTTTTTCTTTTGTTTATCTGTTTAGCCTTTTTCTTTCTTTTTTGCCTATTCAGTGTCCTTCTCAGGATGTTGCTCTTTTTCTTCCCCTTTTCTTCTTAGTATGATCTCATCTGCCTACTTCAGGCTTCATAGTGTTTTTATGTTGAACATATGAATGCTTTTACATAAAATGTATTGTTGGCCTCAGTATTTTGCCTTTTTCTGGTTGGTTGATTGATACACTATTCTGGAAAGTGAACCATCTTAGGTTTTCTGTTTTTCAACAACTTTGCCCAAATTAGTAGTGCTTCCTTGCAAGCTGCCTTCATTTCTGAAAAGCCATGATATACTAAAGCCAAGTTTTCTTCTCTGTTACTGCAGAGAAAAGAGAATCATTTATCATGAGGTATTGTATCTGCTCTCAAAATTCTACTTTTCATTTCACTTTATAAGTGAAATTCATAGTATGGCTTTTGCCTTTGACCTAAAAAACTTACTTGTCCACAGCTGCCTGTAATTTATTTATTTCAAAATACTAAATGTGTTGTGAAAGTACAACTTTGTTGTTTTATACATCTAGGTACAATAACTGAGCATTGAATAACACTGACTTCTGATATTTGTAGAACAGGACTAAGGTTGTTCTCTTCTGAGCTGAAAGCATACTACAATTTCACAATTCAGTACTTGTAATACTCTTAACTTCCTTGAATACTGTAGTGCAAGTGTCAAAGTCTCACATGAACGTGTCCTTATAACTTCTTGAGAGAATTTTTGATTTGGCATCAAATAATTTCCAGGGTTTTTTGTCCCAAATACATGGACATTTAATGTTCTGTTCGTTCCACACACCACCACCCTCCTCCCTGCTTTCCCCTCTTCTAGGTATTAATGTCTATTGCTTCTGACTGTCTGTAAGACTTGTGTTGGTTTTTGCAATCTGGGAACTTTTTGGTGCTTCACTATTTGGTTGTTTCTCTTGGAGACAGCTGATGGAATAAACTTGAAGTGCAACTCATCCTGCTGACAGCAGTATTTGATTTCTATTCATTGCAGGCTGGAATACTTGCTAAGGATAATACAGCAAATAGGTCTGAGATTTTGTGTCATAACATAAAATTTTTAGCTACTGGTTTTTATGGTATATTAAGTGAATGCCTGCCATCATAAACAGAACTTTATAAAATACATCATCACAAATTTGATAGTTGCTAAAGTACAAGATGCTTAATGGCAGAGCACGTCCTTTGAAAAAACGTTCTCACTCTTACATTCTAATAATTACGAAGCATCTGCCAGTGCATTAAGCAATGAATTTAAATAAGTGACTCCTATAACTGCTTTCATAAATCATGGATCCAAAGCGTTTATTATTGTGAAATAAATTCCTATTTGTCAGGTGTGCCTACTCTCAAATTTTATATTCTAGACATGGAGTGATTCCTTTATTCTCAATTTGTCCTGCTAAAGGCTTCATTTTGCTCAGTTTCTATGTCATGTCAGCAGTACTTCCTCCAATTTGCTAACTAGACCTAACACCATGCAAAAAATTGCTGTGGGCAATACTGAAAATTTTTTTTAGTAACTGAACTGTGCAATTCTGATTAGCGTAGGCTCATTCTAGAAAACTGAGATGAATTTTAAAAACAGTACAGCAAAACTTAATAGGAATTTGGTTTTGACCCTTTTTTATAGGCATTCAGTTCTATTTTGATTATTTTGTGCAGTAATGTTAGGAGACCTGTATTTTTTCTTAATCCCTTTCTCCAAATAACTGCTTCTTTGTGATCTTAAGTGTTGATTAGCAGAAGCAAAGACCAAGTGAGAGATTTTTACTGGGAAGAAGATAATAAGCATATATTTCTTTTCCTCTGAGAAAACTCTTGAGTAAATATGAGTTTTTCCAACATAGTCAGAGTTACTAGGTTGGTTTATAGAAGAATGACAAGAGACATTAAACATGAAAAAAATGTTTTGGAAAAACGAGACTTAAAGAAAGAGTGTAAATAATTTCCCTCAATTAATGGATGCCAGCCTGAATTCTGTTTTCTTAAAAATTTCATGAGATGTTCTCTTTATCCCAAGAGGAATGTTAATATGTAATGCTGTGGAGCCAGAGGATGTAATGAAGTTAAAATGTCAGTATTTTGAGCTTTAGATAATTGAAACTATATCTTATTACAGCAACATCAGATGATAAGTTACACCTAAGTCTGAACAGAATAATAAAACTCTTTTGGTAGTAAAAAATATTTCTCCCTTTGCACTGACTTAAGTGTTGATTCTTTATCTACTTGCATAGTTTGGTACATAAAGTGGGTTTTAATAAAGAATATTAATTTTTAAGGTTTTATTCTGGTTTACCATCACATAATGACAAAATCCCAATGGATATAAAACCCCAGGATGTGACTGTTTCTGCTATATGGCATGTAATAAATTTTTTATATAAAACTGGCTTGATAAAACTTCAGAGTATTTGAAACTGTTATGTATGTCACACAAGTATAATTTTTTTGTTGCTGTTATAAAGAAAAAAATCCTGACATACAAATAGCTGTACGCAAATACATTACTACAAGTATGACTGTTCTCCCATAATGGCAGCTGCTGCTTCATTTTCTTGTGTTCAAGTTTTGGCAATTAGCTGTCAGTCTCAAGAATAATCCAGTGTTCACTGAAAAGTGTAGTTTGAAAGTAATTCAGAGGCCTACAGTTGTACTCAAGAAACCAACTTTTTAATTCAATGGAATGGTTTCTTTATACAGTGTTCACTCAGACACCTCTTTTTAAAGTAAATGTTAAGGTTTATAAATTGATATCTGCAATATATAGCAGAGGCTGTGCTTCAGATAGTGCTAAAAATTACTGTGGCAAGAAAGAGTAGCATGGCTTTCCTCTCTGGCATGTAGCTAACTACTCAATCATATTGACTAATCTTTCATGCTCAATTTTATATGCCTGCTCAGGGCTGCCAAGTATGTCTCACCTTCTTAGTTAATTAGCATTTTAAAACCTGCCTTCCGATTATACTGGTATTTCCCAAATACTTGACATATTTCCCTGCAGTTGCAAATCTAAAAAAATTACTTAATTTACTGTGGAACTTTCAGTCAGTGGTCATTGCGAAACCTTTACCTGAAACAGCTTAATATATGTCTTGAACTCTGTGTAGCAGAGTTAGGGGCAGTTTGCTTGAGGAAGACAATTACATGAAACACAGGATTATTTTCATATTCCCCTATTGTTGTTAACAGGATTGTGGCTTTGGGGAAGTTTGGAATTTACACCTCCCCTTGCTTCTGCTACAAAGTAAACATTTTCTTGCTTGTGAAATCAAACTATTTGACTTCAGCATGGTCTATTTTGAAACTAGTGTCATAGTAAAGTCTGTCTGTCTTCACTTCTGCTTCCAGCACTTCAGTATTCAGGTGAAATTACTTTTTTTGCTTCACAGCTTGAAATCCAATTGAAAGAACGCTTTGAAATTTCAAAAGACAAAATATCACAGGTCCTGACTAAGAAATTAAAAACATCTTTTGAGTTCATAAATATATTCCATATATATATTCTAAACCATAATTTAAATAACACCTACAACATGAACTCAACTGAATGGCTATTTCAGCTCTTCCATCTCTATAATTTATAAAGAAAACTTATGGTCTACTATACAGTAGCTGTCTTTCCTGTTTTGCCATGACAGCTCTTTGACAGAACACCAGTGGTGTGTAGATCATCACACTTCCACCTTGTGTATGGCATCAATCTAGCTGCCTACCTTACCTTAGACTATTTTTTTTTAAAAGGCCAATGAGAGATATCCCATATTGTGCTTAGCATCAGAATGATGGCAAAAAATAAAGAAATATCTGGGAGTTCAGAAAATACTTCTTATTACCAATATGTTTGTGTTTTTAGATGAATACTCTTCATGAAAAACATCTCATTTTCTTTTATTTCCTAATTAAAAGTATTGTGTTTTGGCTTCCATGTGTTAAGCAAGCAGTCCATGCTCCAAAACAACTATTAACAGTTGAACTTTAGTCATAACTTTTCTTTCATTAGAATCACTGTTTTGATTGTCCAGCTGTAATGAAATATGTAGGAATGTCACTTTTCTCTGAGAATTTTTTGCCATCTTTCTTAAGTCGATTAAAAAGTAGTCAAGTTGTTAAGCAAGGCATCACAGCTGCAAAAATTTCATCTCCTAAGGCAACTAGGCTGTCATGCAAACTTCTCCAAACTACAAGAATGCTGTTTCAGAGATCCTGGAAATTTTGTTCTCTGTTAAAGTCTCTCACTTGGGTACTGTGTGTTGTAATGCTCATTCAGAGGGAAAGCAATTGTTGCATGCCAGTCTGTTAAATAACTTGGGAATTAAGAAAGAATAAGTGTAGCCATGTTTTAATCCTAATAAGAGTTTAAGTTCTGTGTTTTTTTCTGAAACCCACAAAGTAATGATTCTTTGAGGGTTTGCTGCATCTTTTGTGATCTTACTATTTTGTGATTAATAAATCTTGGAGAAGTCCCTCAGAATTAGTTCTTTTTCAGCAGTTGTATCAAAGCGTCTGCATATCAGAGCAGTGTTCACAGTTTCTGGATTCGGAAGATTCCTTTGATTAGCTGATGCCTTTGATAGCACTTGTAGACACCTAAATAATGCAGGATAGCTATAAAAGCTGCCTAGGAACAACCAAAGCAGTGGCACAAACCAGGATTTGTATGCTGTTTCAAATTATACGAACTACCCTTTCCATCCTGCTGGTCTGCTAAAGTAAGGCAGCATTTCTCCACTTTTGCCCTAGGGTTGGAAACCCAAATGATATTCTGTGCTTGGTGCCAGATGGATTTTGTAGAAGGCAGCCAGCACAGCCTATTTCAACTAGCCAGTAGTGTTAAAACTGCTTGCCATCTCTTGACTCAGTTTTGATTTGGGTAATGGTGAACACAGCAGTGAACTCAGGCATGAAAAATGTAACTCATATTCGTTGAATTAATATAGGAGAGAATCAAAGAGTCTGTATGAGATTGTTGTGTTTATCTATTACATAAATTCTTTTAAAAATTCAACATCAAATTTAAAAGGGTTAAATTAATCCATACCTATTAAACTCCTATCAAAAGTGGCTGATATGATTTATGGTCATGTTTAGTAAGCGAGAATCTGAACACTTGCACTAATTATTACACCAGGAATGCTGAAAAAGTTATAGGTACATGGAGTTTTATTTGGGGAGGTCCAATGTTCATTTTCTAGATATCCTACTACTTTTTAGAATCAAGTGCTTGAGTGTAAGCTGAATAAAATACATAAGTAACATCTCTAGTAATTTGGTCTATTTCTCACCGTTTTTTGTGTGCTGGTATGTGTAGCTATTTTGTTAGTCCTGGTTTTGCTCATCTCTAACTGAGCTCGATTGGATTTAATGTAAAGACATTGCGTAGAGGGGCTGCTTCCTAGGAATATAATATATGAAATTTTCACCAGGGTGGCAAACTATTGGCTTGTATTTGAGTTGGAGATGTTCATAAAGCTAATAAATGTTCAAAAGAAATGGTTGATTTCAAGTGGGTTAGTGTTAAATTAGAGTGTTCCTGTTTGATTGGTAAACACAGTGAAATACTGCCTCAAATAGCTGACTGCACATTTCTTACTGTCATATGAGGTTTTCATTTTGCCAGAAATACAAATTCATTTATTTAGGATTTCTGTTAGGAGTGAGTTTAGATTTATTTTTGTGTTTAATAATACATTTAATTTTGAAGCCATTAAGCATCATTTGCAGATGTCCCTTTTATACCTGGGTATCTACCATAAAAGAAATTGCCCTATTAAATACTTGTACGTTATCCTAACTGTTGGACATTAATATGTTATTAGACTTGTCAGAGGTTTCTGGGCTGTGTAGTAAATGAACCAGAGTCAAGACTTTTTTGCATTTCTTTAGGTTTTGAGATAGAACTTCATATATTTATTTACTCAGTTTCAGTGTTAAGTTCTCTCAGATAAACTCATACCCATATTGCATCTTCTGTCTCACAAAAAGTTCGTAATTATTTTGGCAAATCACATCCATGTGATAACAGAGGTAATAAGCTGGTAGCCATCTCACATGTATGAGTAACAGGCACAAACCAGCATCATCTCATGGTTTTTCACATCAGTGGTCACAATAAGGCTTTTGAGGGCTGGCTGCTACAGGGCAAATAGGTCACTGTACATGTGCTATTCCCAGCAGGTGGTAGTATCTCCTGTGATGGAAAGAAAGCAGGCAATTAGATTAGGCTTCTATTTTAGATTTTTCACAGACACCTGCCTAGGCTAATAACCTCCTATTAGGTTCTTAAGCAAGTTAAAACTCTGATGTGCCTGTAAGAACTGAACAGATATTAATATATAGTAGTAAAATAAGCATATTTGGAGAGCATACTTGAAGTAAAGCTATGTGAAACTATGCTGGTTTTAGAAAACATAATGTTTAAATAAGTAGCTGCAATAACAGAGTCAGAAAGCTAGGGCTTTTAAGCTGCATAAGATTTTATTCTTAATCTTGTTGGGTAGTTTAAGCTGCTTTTGAAGTGTTACATAGTTAATGTAGAATGAAAACCTGTCTGGAGAAATGTGGTTTTGATAATGAAATCACACAATAAAACATTCATTAATATACCTTGATGTTTGGTTTCAAAGTGTTTGCTTTGCTGAATGAATTATTTGTTTTCCATAAAATGTTTAAGCTTTTTCTGCATTCACACTTAAAATGATAAGGTGTGTAAATGGCATTGTGAGAGATTGTTTTAGAACATTCACTTTTTAAACATTTTAAGGATTTAAAGACTGCTGAAAGTCATACTACTCCTGGACTTGGAACACATATAAAATATTAATTGATAGAGGATGTTGTGGGGTTCTTTTTCCCCTTTAAATTAAGAGAAAGGAACAACTTATATCTAATGTGTGTTCTTGACAAAATTGGTGATCTTTAATTAAAATATGCTATTCCCAAGGCTCAATCATCATTAAGTAATCCATGGTCTCCTGTAATGTTCCTTTCTCTGATGAATTTCACCCTGAATGTTAATGTAGTAAAAGAAGACAGATTAATAGCATTTATCTTAATGGTGTGGAATTCATAAGTCTCTCTTTGGGGCAGTTAACCACTGTGTTGCTTCATTTCTTTCTACATATATTGTCTTGAACTTGGCTTGTCATGTCCTTGGAGGGACAGTCTCCATCTAGAAGTTTCTTCAACGTACAGGCCAAGTTCGGCTTATCACTATGAATAATTATTAGGAAAAT
This sequence comes from Margarornis squamiger, assembly GCA_035222235.1. Classification (NCBI taxonomy): domain Eukaryota; kingdom Metazoa; phylum Chordata; class Aves; order Passeriformes; family Furnariidae; genus Margarornis; species Margarornis squamiger. Next base: position 44,566,229 of record JAWWTY010000123.1, on the reverse strand, counting down.
TTTCTGATTTTGATTGGTTTTCAATACACTTTTTTATTAAACGTATGTCATATCTCATAAACTCAGGACAAGTTATTTCTCAGTTACAAAAAATGATTATACTTCATGAAGTAGTTTTGTATCTTAGGCTATTACTAAACCCACCTTAGTTAAATCAGCTCGCTTTACCATAACATCCTTCATGTACATACCAATGGAAAATAAAACTATGTTTGTTTTAAGAAAGATTAGTGAAGCACCTGAAGTCACTTTTTAATTTTGGGTACTCCACAAATTCTTCTTTCCTTAAGAATTAGCACACCTCACAGAGGCCTTGTTTCCCCTTACTTTGTTTCTGGTTTATTTACATTGCATTGACAGAAAGGTAGGAAAGAGCACAGATTATACTTAAGTATATTACTGAACCATGACAACTGTCACTCTTGAAGGGAAATCACAAGGACATGCTGCGTTTAGGGAAATTTGAAGTTATATTACATTGCTGTTATCCTTAACAATCCTGCTGTGGGATTATATACATATATGTACCATCTGCTATTCAATAACACTAAATATTTAATAAGTCTATGAATAGTAGATAAATACTAAACAGAGTTTTGTAGAAATATGCATGCATTGAACAATTGTTTATCACTGCCAAAGAAAATGGCCTCATTTGGGGATATGATTCTTCCAGTTCACAATTCAAATAGCTTCTGTGAAATCAGACAGGAGAATGATGGAGCTGGAAAAGAATTGGTTGTTCAAAATGTGAATTACTCAGGCTTTGGTTCCCCCATTAGTCCTACCAGCATGGCATTCACTGCTGCATCTGTTGCGTGGCAGTGGTAGTTGTGTGGCTGTAGTTTTCTGCTTATGCTATGGTTGTATCTGTTCTGACAGACTTTATCTTTGCATCTTACATGGTCCTCCCCTTTGATGCCTTTAAAATGAAAGAGAAATACTGAGTTTATTCATAAATTTATTTAAAACTTTTGCCTAGAGCATTTGCAGTCAGATAGGCTTCACAGAGCTTCCAAATATTAAATGGATCCAGTGTCAAAAAGCAGAAAAGATAGCAAACCCAGAAATCTTACTTCTCAGTGTCTTAATAGTCTGTAGCTTCAAACGGAATTTCATGAGAATATGCCCCTTGCATCAGCAATCTTCTTGCAGAGGGAAAGAAGTAGTATGAAAATAAAGAAACCTCATGTGTGACAAGATCCTTTCTTTAGCTTGAGAATTGGTAAGTACCTAATTCTTCAATATTCCTTTAAAAAAGTGTCTTTAAATGTATTCTGTTTTAGGTAAGTATGAGGCCCATATGGCCATGAATTTCAAAATGTGATGAGTCAGTGGCCATTGCAGTGTACAAAACTGGTGTGTGGGGGTGCATTTGCATGAATATGTATCAGTATAATCTGTGCTTTGGGTGGCCTCACAGTATCGTCATGTGCCTGTAGAGAAAGACACAAGGACAAATGCCATATAGTTCTTGCAATTCTCTTCATAAAAGCTATTTCCTGTAATTTTTACATTAAATACTGCAGTTCTGTCGTCTGAAAACTTCTACTCTGTTTTTTGTCTGTTTAGAAAGTAGGTCTGGAAGTTCATTGAGGGAAAAACACAACCTGTAATTTCTTTGTCAAGTGGTTAAGAACCATTTCTCATAAGTGGGATGAGGTACTGTCATATATTCAGGTGACTCGCAGTATGCTGCGAAATGCAAATTATTTTGGTTATCCTTCATCCCTGGAACAGTTTGTCACTTTCTGTACTTCACTAACAGCACTCCCACTGACCCGCAGCTATAGAGGTGATGCACCATGCTACTGTTTTGAGTTATTTGGAGAACAACGTCTTGGGAAAGCAGTCTGAGGACTCTATTGGTCACACATGGTTAGATCCATTGCTAGGTAACTGTAAAGAATAATCTACCTTAGGACCTTTGTAATAGAATAAAGAAGTTAACAGTTAAAATGATTTTTTTTTTTTTTAAGTCAATACTGCGCAGTAAACATCTGCCTTTTTTAATATTGTAACAAAGTGGCTTTCAACTTGTGCACTCTTTCTGTTAACCTGAGATCTCTTGCTTGGGTTGTGTGTTTAAGGTGTCTACTTGCTTTGCTTTTAGCCATTTCTGTCCCCTCTCTGGGAGCAGAGCAGTGTGTAACAATTGTTTCTTACCAGCTTTTTAATATACATGTAACATGTCCAGAACTAAATCAAAGAATGTCCACTTCCTTGCAAGCGAGGCTATGGCTTTAGCAACTTACATTTAAAGAAATATGATTACAACATTAATCCCTAGGAGACATTTAACCAAAAATTCATATTATTTAGCTAGTTTTCAAATTACAGTCTCTGGTTGGGGTCTCCTAGTCAGGGGGTTTTTATTTCAGATTTTTTTTTAGTTGGCTCAAGTTTCACCTTTGCAAATGAACTGTATCTAGTTAATTTTTTCTTTATACTGAATATCAGTTGGCAGCTAGTACTCTTATCTGTCACCTAATCAATAGTGATAATGAGGCTGTCTTTCTTTTCATTGTTTTGACATCTTAAGGACTTTTATTTTTTGAGCAACTGGTCAAATCCTGATACAAATATGAATATTTTACTAAAATATAACAAAGTAATAAAACTAAATACTTTGTTAATTTAACCAACATGCAGGGAAAGATATTCTTCTCTAAATTCCTTGTGTTTTTAGGATTTTATGATAGTGATTACCTATTTTAACAATGAATTAGAGAAGGCTCCAGGGAGACCTTATTGCAGACTTTCATTACTAAAAGGGACTTCATAAGAAAGATGGGGACAGACACTTTTGGCCTGTTGTAATAGGAGAAATCTAAACTAGATACAAGGAAGAAACTTTTTATCATGAGGGTGATGAGACACTGGCAGAGGTTGCCCAGGGAGGGATAGATACCCCCATCCCTGGAAACATTCAAGGTCAAGTTGCGCAGGGCTCTGAGCAACCTGGTCTAGTTGAAGATGTCCCTGCTCACTGCAGGGGGATTAGACCTGATGGCCTTTAGAGGTCCTTTCCAACCAGACCTTTCTATGATTCTGTTACTCTAATGAGAAATTTCTGAGAATGTGTTTCCAATAGCTGAATCCTTACATTATTGTGATACCAACCCTGCTAATGCATTACATGAAATCACAATAACATTTCTGTAACATGTAAAGACTTGGCTTAAGTTTCTTTAATCAGAATATTATTAAAAAACTAGTAACCATCTAATTAGTTTTTTATAACTTTTAGTCTTTTCTATGTGACATTTCAGCTTTGCGTTGTAAGTAGTATAAATGGACAGTATTGCAAACTGTTTACTGCAACTCTGTTCATCATCAGATTAGGAGAATTTTTCAGCCAATTTGTCAAGTGTGAATAGCTACTGAGAAGTCATGCTTGAAGTTTTCAGAGTTTAGAGCATATTAGCTGGCATTTTTAAAAACATCATTACTGTATGGGCTTGACAGCTGCTAAAGGGTTATAAACTGTGCTATTTCACTAACAAAATATTTGTGTTATTTGTTATTCTCAAGTGAAACCAGAAGCCACACAAACTTGAGTGATATTTTTAAATAAAGTTACTGTGTTGGGTGATGAAGACTAGCACCTAAAATGTGATTCTTCCCCCGTGGGGGACCAATTTGTTGTCATCAGAAGCAGTAGCATAAAATTTATGTTTTTGGGGGTGAGGCTCTTCATCCCTGTTAGGAAGAAAGCTAAACAGTGTAATGTCAGCAAATTATTTTGAGGAAAGTAATGATTTCTCTATGTACTGTCTGCATGTATATCTGTGGATTCCATTCTTCCAATGGCGGTGTGGTGAATTAAATTGCTACCATGAGAGGAAAACAAAAGTCATTTACTTAGCAAAGTATAAAGCATATGAATAAAAATGACTTCTCTCATCTACATATTCTACAAATGCAAAAGGCATTTATAATCTTAGTTTTATTAGTCAGTGATAATAATAATATCTCTTCAACAGAGAGTGTATTTCTTTAGTTCCCAGTGTGCATTTTCATTCAGTTTAGCATCTATGTAGAGAAAGAGGGGTAGTGGTTACGTATGAATGCATATAGGTATTTAATGACTAAATAGGGCTACTAAACCCTGCTATGCTTTTGTGATGAAAGGCTCTTTTTTTATTTCAGTTCACATTGTTATAGCAAATACACTATATGTAGTAATCATTTTAAGCTTTATACTATAACTTTTCACTGTGATCAGAAGAAATAGATGTTTCCTGTTTGTTACACACACTTGAATACAGATCCTGCAAGTGTATATGTGTGCTTACATGTATATATGTTGGTTTAGCTGCATGAGAAATAATGACAGAAGGTCACTATTCCCAGGACTGTGGTGACAACTAAGTCAGAGTACACAATCTGTTAAGCACTTTAACTGTCATTAATTTTTATTAATGTGAAATATTCCTATTTCCTTCCTTTGTGTTATACGTATTTTTGTGTTTGTGTGTCTATAGCCTCAGTGAGATTTATGAGTCACGCAAAAAAAAAAAAAAACCACAAACCAGTTTGGCTCATTGTCATATCATACTGCAATGAGATATTCCTATGAAATCAGTGATTTTTATCTTGTTAAAGGAAAAAGGTATCTCTGAGAGATGAAGTCTTCAGATACATGAAGGTCTTGCATGTTTTAGCTTTGAAATGGTTATTTGAATGAGCATAATATGATTGAATTCTAAAAACAATAGATAACCATCTACTGAGTAAAAACTTCTATAATTTCTTATGAAATACATGATCTGACATTGCATCAATCAGAGTTTAACTACTGTGGGAAAAGGCATTCTTTTGTGTGCTGAAGCATCAGAGTATTTCAGATGTGAATTGTTCTGAATCATGACAAGGATGGTATTCTGCCAGAATTGTACAGAATAAAATGAATTAAAGGAACATATATGAGTAAAAAAATAAACTAACGACACCCTGCATCCATAAGGAGGGCAAAAAGCTGCCTGTTTCTTTACCTTAATAGGTGTGAGAATTTTTCTTTCTGTTTAGTTGGGTTGAAAATCATATCTGTACCTAAGAGGAATATATGTAAATAATACTTTGACAATATGGACCTATTTGATTTCACATAGAACAGTATGACAAACTGTACTTGATGTTTGATATAGTAGAGGAAGACACAGAATCTCTGTCTTTTTATGCATGTTTAAAGTCCTTCAAATTTTGTCTTCCTTTTCAGCTATCATGGATAGTTAACAATAAACACTAACAGCATTTCACTAACATGCTATAAGTTCTTAAAAATAAATGTACAAAGGGAGCCCATTAGTAATAATTATTTGCGGTAATGAGGAAGTAGACTATGTTCGGTTTAGTATGAATATCTAATTGCATTCACAACATTTCCATTTAGACAGGACTGTTTATGAGTTAGGATCTTTGATGGGCACTATTGTACTTTATTGGAGAAAAATGGAGTAGACTTTGTATGAAGAAACTTCACTCAATCTGAGCAAGACTAAAGTAGACTGAGTTTTTTAAAGGCAGGGTTCAATTTTCACTTTTGTAAAAACCATGCTGATGTGTGTCCTTGGTTTCATCACCTCGCTTCTCAAAAATTGTGTCTCCTGAACAAATAAATGCATGTTCTTTATTCCACAGTAGCAGCAGTGTGAAAAAGCATAGTGCACTGGTGTTTGAAGCATTACGTTCACTATATATATGTTCTTTGCCTAAATATGCAATTTTTAACACTCCTTTTTACTAAACATACTTATATAAACTGTGCTGTTAATTTCTAGCTGCATCCTGTCTGCATTTTTCTGAAAAATGGGTTTTAGTTTTATTCTCACATATCTGGTTGTGCCATTTTCAATGGATTTCTTTGTTTTAAAGAGAAATGTTTTTCATTTTTATCTTGCAGAGTTACATACATGGAAGCAGTCAGGCTCAGTTTGTTGCAGAATCACATATTATTCTTCTGCTGAGTATCCTTCAAAGTGGTAATGAATATTAAAAAAGCAAGCTGAGGCACGGTATGCTGGTAAATAAAATTGCGCTGGCAGAGAATAGCATTGAACTTTTGAGCAGGTATTGTATTTTGGCTTACTTACTCTACATTGAAATAAATGCATTGTTGTTATTTGCTGCCAAGTAAAGCTGGTATTGCTTTTCACTAATGTGAAATGTGTAATGTTACATCCTTTGGTACTCTTATGCCTTCAGTGTTACCTTTTCAGTAGCAGAAACTAATTTTCTTCTCTTTTTGCTCTTTGTTATAATAGTTAAAAGTTCAATGAAAAAACAGTTTTGTTTCTAGTGACAATAAAAGCATGCATAAATTTACCAATCATGCATGAAGGTAGGATCTGTCCTCCAGTAGCCCTTGGATTTCTTTCCCCCACCTAATCTAGACAGTTTACTACTACTTCTTGAAACAAATAACTCAATTATATTTGTTCTGACATCATCTCCTCACAGAAAGACTTTTGAGACCTACTTTTACTATTTCATTCTTACTGAGTCAGAAAAAGTTTAATGATTTTTTTTTTTTTTTTTTTTTGTGAATATGTCTTAATAAACTGTAAGAAAAACTTATATGTTCTCTGGGATTTTTAGACCCTGGTTCTCATCAGCTTTATTCATGAGTCAAAAGTCTATAGTCACCATTAACCATTTTTCAGGTCTAGTTGTTCCATCACATATACCTTCGTCTAAGGGGAACAAGCTACTCTCTTGTTCTCTCCCTAAAATTATGTTGCCTTAGAACCTGCCCTTTCTCTAACTTCCCTATCTGCCTTCATCTTTGGCATTTACTGTCGAAAGAGAACACCATCATTGCATCTTTTTCCTTCATTGCATTAATTTGCCTGGTATCCATTTTGCTACCTGTGAAACCTTATCTGCTTCATAAATAGACATTATTAATTTAGTTTTAAAGTTATGATCATATTTGGCAAAGTAGATGTAGTACTTGCAGTTGACCTTGGAATACTCTTTCCAGTTCTGGATCCCCAGTACAGGAAAGTTGCAGACTTAGTTGAGCGAGTCCAACAGAGCCACAAAGGTGATTAGGGAACTCTCCTATGAGAAAAGGCTGAGGGAACTGGGACTGTTTAACTTGGAGAAGACTCTCAGGGAATCCTATCAATGTGAATAGATACCTGACAGGAAGAAACAAAGAGGAAGGAGAGACTTTTTTGAGTACTGCCCTTTGACAGGACAAGAGGCAGCAGGCTAAAACTGAAAAACAGGAAATTCAGTTTAAATACGAGACGATGCTTCTTGCTATGAGGGTGGTCAAACACTGAAACAGGCTGCACAGAGCAGCTGCAGAGTTTCCATCTGTGAAGATATGCAAAACCTGAATGTGTACAGACAACCTGCTCCAGCAGGTTTCCTGAGCAGAAGGGTTGGATTACATGATCTCAAAAGGTCCCTTCCACTCTCAACCATTCGGTGATTCTGTCGGTTATCCAGATTTTAAATCATACTCTAATGAATGTTGTGTCAAAATCCCATTGTATTTGTTAAAGTTTTGGAAGCACACTTATTAAGTTCCTTATTTTTAAATTTGGCTTCCTTTTCTTGGGGAGAGACAGTTAAAGAGAACTAGCTTTACCTGAAAACTGCCAAGTCAATAGTTGGTGATTATTAATTCAAATCCTACATTTTTTTAAAGTACACTGAGACAGCTACTATGTTTCATATGAAAAGTTTCTTGTGTAATAGACAGAGAATGCATTTTAGTAGTAGAATCTTTATGTTTTTCTGTGTAGAGGCACAATTTATGTTTTCATGGTATTTTTGATTTCCCTGAACTGCCACAACTTAAACAAATCTGTTATCTAAAACAATCCTGTTGACTGAGAACAGGAAAAGTAACCGCAAAAACCAGAGAAGATTAAAAATAAACAAAAGTTTTGTTGATTACATATTTTGTTTCTCTGACTCAAGCATTAGAGTGCTATCTTTCTGTTGGCAGAGACTGTCTTTAAACTGGTAAGTTGGCTAGCTACATTAATGCAGCTGTCTGAAAGAATCCTTTCAGTGATATTGTTCATTGCCACTTGCAAAAAGAATTCTCTAAGGTTTCATTTCATGGCTCAGTACTGCTGAGATGAGTTTTTGGTCACACACAAATTTCAGAATGAAATCTTTCCCATGAAATCTTGACAGATTTTAACAATTATGCATGAAAATTAGTATTTCTTTGTCCTTTCATGTTGGTAATAATTATTGGCTGCTTCATTGCTTCTCATTATTTGTTTATTCAGAAAATGTTGTGAGAAAATGTAGGAATTAGAAAAAAAGTATGCCAGATTGATAAACAGTAGTACATTCCCTTTATCCTTTAAAGTTTAAAAGACGCATTGAATTTTAAAACAAGACATTACTATGCTGGTAATGTACATATTTCATTTGGTTGCTTCTTTTTACTTTGTAAGTAAGGTTGTCACTTCTTGCTAGATGTTGAAATAAAATGTTGTGTTTCTCTATAAAGTGAATTTTTAATACCTCTGATGAAAAAATGTGAATTTCCATTGCAGTTCTCTACTTGCTTTTAGATAGCGATTCTACCCCATCTGCTAGTTGATTTCTATATAAAGATCTCCTGTTTTTCCAAGTTACATCTACATAATTAGGACATGGTTAAGTCAGATACTCAGTTTAAATTATTTTATAAAGCAGCAATAAATTCAATAAAATCTATGCAATGCTACTGATTGCATACCAGATGTATGTACACCTACAGTGTACTCATCTTGGACTGGTAATTGGGGCAAACTTCATTGCCACTTGTGGTGTGTTGACCCTGGCAGAACATCAGGTGCCCACCAAAGCCGCTCTGTCACTCTTCAGCTGGGCAGGGCATAGGAAAGTTAACGAAAGGCTTGTGGGTCCAGAGAAGAACAGGAAGAGACTCAGGGAAATGAATAGAAGTTATTACCAATCAAATCAGAGAAAGGTAATGAGAAATGGGAACTGTGGCCATTTCATCACAACTGTCTCTGCCTCTCCTTCATCCTCAGGATGAGGATTCCTCACACTCTTTCCTTGCCTCCTCCCGTGGGAGACAGTTCTCCATGTATTTCTCCAACATAAGCCCATCCTGCAGGCTGCAGCTGTTCATGAACATGTAGCAGAGCACAGTGAAAAGACATGGTTGGATATAATAAGGTTGGGAAAGACCTCCAAGATATGATGGTTCTTGGTTTATTATACACTTTCATGACTTTCAGGCTATAACTATGAATGGTTTATGTTATGCTGACAATATGACTCCTGCTCAGTTTTATTTGGCTCTCCTTTCTCTTGTATTGAAGAGTTAACTTCAGGAAATAACCATGGAAACCGTATAAAATATTGGTTGACAGGGAACTCTGAAGATCACATACTGCAATCTTCCTCTTAATGAAGGATTATCACTAACACTGGATCCGATCTTTCTTCTTTTTGTTTAGTGCAAGCATTTCAAGACTTCAAGGCTGGAGATTGCATAATCTCTCTGGGCAGTTAGAGATGTGTGTTGTTTTTTGTCCAGTTTGAACCTTCCAAACTGCAGTTCATGGCTCATTCTGTTGTGAATTACAATATTGTCTGACATAACATTTTGGCTTTCCTTGGGATTTTTTTGCCAGCCTTGTTGAATTGGTGGAGTGTTCACTGAAGCTTTCATTCAAAAATGAACAGAACACTCAGTGGGGTGGAATAGTGAGATCCATCATGTTTTAGCTTTTTATTGCCTAGGAATGAAACAAAAGCCAAGGTTTGCTTTTGTTCATGCCACATAACAGCTCATTGCTTGCTATAATTTGGCAGGTAAAATAAAAAATCTCTTTTAAAAAGAAAGAATGTTTATATTTCTTTCCAGAGAAAAAGTAATACTGAGTAAGAGTTAGGTACAAATTTAATTTGAGATTGTATTTAGTCATCCATAAACATATGCTGGACTTTTCAGTATCTGCTTTCAGTTTTCTTTGAAATAGACCAATCTTGATTCCCTCCCCAGCAACAACAAAACCTTGTTAGCATTTGCAATTGAGAAGGAAGTGTTATGTCATATATTTATCCCCACATCTGTGCTTCAAGCAACCGGGTTTAATTTACACAAATAATATTTTGGGGAGTTCTATAGAATTATATCAATATAGGGACCTTCCTGTGAAGTAGAGAAGTTATCAAAAAGTCATTACAGAATATGTACAGAATTATAACTGCTGTAGAATAAATAAGGCAGACTACACAAAGAAAACCTATTTAAATTAAGAGCATGAAATAGATTTTATTTAAAGAGAAATCTTTTTTTTTCAGTTGTTAAATGATATAAAAGCAGTAACTTATGTGAAGCTGTCAACATGCTAGGCATCGTGCAGTCTGTAATACAAGTTTTTTGCTTTTGAAGAGTTTGAATATCTCTAAGGACGCTAAGACTGCATAATTTACACAGACAAATAACTTTGTTCACATGAGTCATCCTGGTAAGGCAGTCTAATTTTGTGTTAGATATCTAATTCTACCACGCATTATGATTTAGCAACAATGTTTAGCATCTTCTTATCTTATTATCAGTTTATATCCATGTGGATTAGTGCAGCAATGACTGTTAAGAACATTGTTAAGAAGGATTGTGCAAAATGAAATCTCCAACCAAAATCAAGGATTTTTGAGCCAGATTGAACATAGAACATAATAGCTTCTAGTCACCAATTAATACATTCTTATTTATTTTTAATCTTTTTTTTAATTATTATAGGACAATATTCTGTAGTAATGAATTTTCAGTGATGTAGTACATAGAAGTTATTCCTTCAGGATCTTTTTAGCCTTTAATTTGTGCAATAAGTGTACTCTGTGACTTTAAGTCATGGGAAATAGTTCTTTCTCCCTTTTTTTTTTTTACCCCCCTTCTCTTTGGAGCTTTGTAGAGTTTACCAAACATATTTCTCTTTCTTTTATCCTTTCCAAGTTGAAAAATTCTACTCTTTCCTCATTCAGATGATGTTCCAGGCTGTCGCTGTCTATTCTTGTAACAGCTTCCTGACAGAAATGAGGTCACAGATAATAGGAGTCAGCAGAAGTGATTGGGTGCTTATAAAAATTTTTAAAATGCGAAGCAGTCTGACATTCCTGAAGAGATGCAGAAGAGGAACTAAAGACAAGGATATTGAGGTACTGTTTCTAGAGCTATTAAGAAGACATAAAGGCAAAAGAGAAGTAACTTTGAAATGAAGAACTGTCATTTCCTAAGAGAAGCAACGTGCAGTAAACCGCACAATCAGTATTACAATTTTAATTAACTACAGTTGAATACAGGTAGAGTATATTGACTGTTATAACCAAAAAGGCATTGGAGTGTGCAATGTTCAGCTGTAAATATTGCTCTGGGTGTCAAGATACAGCAAGAGAGATAAGAAATAGTAATATTGGATAGGCTATGTTGAATTTGAAAGATATCTTCAGTTCTTTCTTTGCTCCCTTTGGTAGACGCTAATCAGTGGCTCTGATGAATTTTCATCAAGTTTTTATGTATTTCCTGGAGAAATAAAACTCATTTGAATGTAGTATGACATAGTTTTTGTAGTAACAGTGGATCTTTAAGGAGTACATTTGAAAGTCACAGTAAGTATTTTGATTATCAAAAGAGTTTCAGTTATTAAGCAAATTATTTATTGTATAGGAGATAAATCTAAACCCTTATTATAGGAATTATCAGTTATGATTAACCTAATAATTTTTCTCATTATTACCATTAAACTTAGTTAACGTTGATGCTGATAAAACACATCCACCTAAGTAAAAATGGAAATGTCTTTCCAGTTTGTTAATTTGAATTCCCAAGGCAGAGTTTAATAGGACAGCTGCGTAGGTGGATGCAAGATATTGATTGAGAAGGATAAAGAAATTTGATTGGCTGCAAAGAAAAGCACAAATCTTTGTGGTAAGATTAAAATTACACCTGTTATGAAAGATATTTCCTGTCCAACAGAGTGAATTTAAATTAAGTGTATTAAGTGCCTCCATGGTATAAGCAAACTTTACCACAGAAAGAATTTAGAGATGACTTTCTGTATGGCAGTAGAGCTCATGAAGAGTCACTGAGCATAAGAATCTGAAATTTTGAGTCAAAAGCCAGTAGAACAATGCTCACTTAGCTCTCAGTAATAAGATTCTGTTAGTTGTGCATAATGGAATCTGGTTGTGTTCCCCAGAGATTATCGTTAAGTGAATAAGGATGATAACTAAAGCAGTGAGATAGAGTTATTGTATGCTTGATCTTAAGGATAAGAAAAAAAGAAAGAAGAGCATGGTGGATAAAAGTAGAACTAAATGCACAACATTACAGTATATTTAAGCATGCTTCCTAATTAACTATGGAAATCAACATCCAAAACAGCAGAACGTTCTGCACATTTTCTGTTATTTACTTGCGTTATCCACCAGTACTGCCTGTTAAATGTGTAACCTATTCTGACTCTTCTGGAAGCTGCCTGATTGCCCCTAAATGTAATGAAGCATAAGGAGATAATAGCTAGAAAAATCAAGACATTTCCATGTGTCATCTCAGCTTCCAGCTGCTTGACCTTAAAATAATTCATAATATGATCCTTTAGGAAGCTTATTAAACTCTCTTAAATATGAGAGATATGCAGAGACCTTAAATTTACAGTTGAGCATTTGTCAACACAACATGTTGTGTTGAGCATTTGTCAACACAACATATAATGCATAATCTTTCATCAGCTAATTGCAGGATACTGGATTTTGTGAACTACCTTCACAGATGGCATATGTCCTCTGCATGAAATTACCAATTCTGTAGTTCAGTGATTTTCAACCATTTTCAGTTTCTGACTCTAAAGTTTTCCAATGGAAGTGCAGACTCCTGCAAAGGTAATTTTAAATTTTAATAAACATTCTTGTTTGAATGGCTAAAAGATGCAGAAATCTAGTCCAAAGTAAAACATTTTCCTTTTGGATCCACAGATAGCTTTTACTAAATTAAATAGTCCTTCAAGCTTGTTCAGCTAAAATTAAACTATGTCTATCAAGTTGCATAGATCTTTAACAATGAAGGAAAGGAAAAAACCAGCCTAGAGTCATATTGATGAAGATTTATAATGTAGGAAAAGAATGTGTGATATTCTTTAAAGTATTTAGAGGTGCTCAAGGAAAGAAAGAGAGATGATGTGTCTGCATGCAGAAGTATTAAGTGTGTGCTGACAAATGGAGGAGACAACATACTATGTCTAGTGTTTGAAATGAAATGCTTGTAAATAAGGTAGGTGTTTGTAATACAGTGTTAGAATAGTAAGGGAAAATTTATATAGTATCTTAAATACTTATAAATAGCTCAAATGGAATTTTTAAAGCAATTTATCTGTGTTTTAAAGTTAAGAAATTACACTCTTAAAAATCCCTTCAGTTATTTGAATTTCTTGTATGCTTAACATTAGGGAAGGTACTGTTATAGGTCTACCTGTTCTGGAGATGTTTATACTTCTATGATTTGAACATCACTAGGAAAGAAAATTTGTAGAAAGGAAGTACCTAATGTAAGTTACAAAAAGATATTTATTTGTACAGTGGTAAACCACACTATAAATTTGCAAGATGGACAGGACTAACTCTGAAATTTCATCAGATGTAATTTACACAACAAAAAAGGTCATAAATGATAAATGTAAAAATCATCTCCCCAGACTTAGTTTTACCAGGTCCTAAGTATGAATAATTGGGATGCAAGTCAGGCTGTAAACCCCTGAATGTTTGATTAGTGATTTAACACAAACTTAATCAGGTATCTCTGTGCTCCTCTTTTGCAGCTGAATTAAAATAGATTCCAGTTTTTCTCTCCTTCTGAAGTTTTTATATGGCTTTTGCATTTTCATGTGCCTAAGAGCACTACAAGAACAATTGTTCCAGCAGATTCTTTGTGAATTGGAAAGACAGGCTCATAAATTGAAACTGAAGCTAATCAAATTAATAGTAAAAAAAGCATTCTCACTATAGAATATTCTGTATGAGTATCCAATTGAATCTCTGCTCTGTTAAAATGAAAAAGCATCAAAAAGGAAAGTAGTGTAGTTTGGCTGGCATTTGAGTGATTGAAATGCAAACTTCCAGCTTCTTCACTTTTATGAGATGCATCTTTCAAGGAGTTTAGGGGGACTCCAGTGCCAAGACTCATGTAATGTTCCTTAAAATTCTTGAAAAGCTGCTTGGCGTAGCTGAAGCCAGAAAGTTTTAAGAGAAAGAATGTTCATGGTTATTGTGAGTATCAGTACAACTGGATTTCAGACCATTAAAAAATACTGAAATACTTCTTGATTGTGTACAATTCATCCATAAATTCATATGCAAATAAATAATTTTCAGACTATTATCCACTTTTTCAACTTCTGAGTTAGGAGTCATCCTTCTTCACTGAGACATACAGTAATTGGTGTCTTAAGAGTGCTCCTTTCTCAGCCCTCAAGGTCTGTGGAATCATCCCCTGGGATGGCTGTGATATCAGAATTGATTGCACATTGAATAGTGTAAGTGGAGTATTAGAATCATTGCTCTTTGTTTCCTGAACTGAAAAATGTCATGAAAGAAATTTGAGACCGGTTTCATTGCAGAACCATACTTTTTGTATTCATTAGTTTCTCTGTTAATTCATTAGTATTTTCATTAATGCCATAGACCAATCGAGTGGACCTTCAGCAAAATTTGCAAATTACGCCAAGCTGAGGGGTGCTGTTGGCACACCTGAAGGATGTTCAGGGGGACCTGGACAGGCTTGAGAATCTGGCACATGGGAATCTCATGAGGTCTAACAAGACCAAGGGCAAGGTGCACCTGAGTCAGGGCAACCCCCAGTATCAAATACAGACTGGGGGATGAGCAGATCGAGAGCAGCCCTGCCAAGGAGGATTTGGGAATGCTGGTAAGTGAGATGCTGGATGTGAACCAGCAATGTGCACTCACAGCCCAGAAAACCAGTTGTATCCTCGGCAGCAGCGAAAGGAGCCACTCTGCTGCGCTCTGGTGAGACCTCACCTGGAGTATTGCATCCAGCATGGGGGTCCCCAGCACAGAGAGCACATTGACCTGTTGGAGCGAGTCCAAGAGAGAGGACTGGGATTGTTAAGCTTGGAAAAGAGAAGTCTTCACAGTTACCTATTCACTTACAGGAAAGATGGCACAAGACTATTCACAAGGGCATGTAGTGACAGGATAGGGGGGAGTGGGTTCAAGTTGAAAGAGAGCATTTTTAGATTAGATATTGGGATAAAATGCTTTACTGTGAGGGTGGTAAGGCACTGGAACAGGTTGCCCAGGGAAGCTATGAATACCCCATCCCTGGAGATGTTCAATGCCAGCATTGGATGGAGCTCTGAGCAATCTAGTCTAGTTGAAGGTGTCTCTGCACACAGCAGGGGTGTTGGAAATTGATGATCTTCAAGGTCCCCTTTCAATCCAAACCATTCTGTGATTCTATGATTCAACCCATTATAAAAAAATCCAAACAAACAAACAAAAAAGTCAGATTCCCTTGCTGGGAAGAGAGGCTAATACCTTGTTTTTGGGAACAGCATCTAGCTAGAGAATATTTCCTGAACAGAATTAGTAGAGTGCATGTTTTGCTTGAATTTCTCAAATCTAAGTAGAAAGTTAAATTCACATGGAAATCGTTCAGATACAGAACCAGTAATGTGGTCAGTATTTTTGAAATTATGTCAGGTATTTTAGAGGTTTAGGTATTAGGAGGAAAAGGTTAAAACAAATATCTCTATTAGCAAAGTATCCCCCACCTTGTAAGGTGCCGGCAAAGAATTTCTTATATTCTAATCATCACCCCCAAACAAAAAGCAAACAAAACACCCAGACAAACAAAAATAACCAACCAAAACCTGCATCAAAACAAACTAACAAAACAAAACAAAAATACAACTAAGTTTGCATGGTAATCCATCCCTATTTTAGGTAATAATAAATTGAACACAGGCTCCAGTAGATGAATATTTTGGTTTTTAGTTTTTCTTGCTCATGTTATTAAGCAACTGCATGATCTTCAACTAAAAAGGTAGTTGTTTCTTTATGTGCATAATGCGAATGCCAAATTTTGTACTCTTGGCAGAAATACAGCAGAATATCAGTGAGACCACCAAACTTTTTTCACAAAAGTAACCAAGTGCTAGTCAACCTCTTCTCTCTCCCTCTTTCATTCCTCACTTACTACTAATTATGACTAAATTTTTGAAGTAAAAATATAAATTATGTATCCCATTAATAAAATAAGGAATGGTCAGGTTTTGTTTTAGGCATTCTGTGATTAAATTTTCTATTAGAGTATGCTAATAAAATAAAAAATATCCCAAATTTACTAGCAGTCAGTTTCATTTAGTAGGGTATAATTTTGGAGTTTATTGATACAATTGTTTTGTTTTGTATTTGGCGGTATGTTTTGAGGGTTTTTTTCATACTTCCAAAAAAACATCTTGGTTTTTACAGAGCTAAAAATTACAGATCTCTGTTACTACTAATCATTTTCTGTATGATCTTACAAATTTTGATGATCACTGTCATTTTCATCCTACTTTAAACCTTGTTCTTCATGTACCAAAATTCAAAACCTTTTCAAAAGCACTATCTAAACAATGTATTTTCAATTTTTATGAAAAGCACGTATCAGCTGGGAAAAGGAACAGCAGAAGTTTCATATGTAAAAGTGTAATAATTTTGGAATATATATAACAGGATTTACACAGAAAAAATTCTACGGAGGGATACATTTATCAGGAAACATGAACATCTGAATTTAAAACATTTGCTTGCGATGGTTTATCTAAGTGACACATTCCCCTCATCTTTTCAAAATAGTTTCATAATTCATAGTGAGGCAGATAAAGAGGAATTGGAAAATAAGTACATCTTTTGATGCCATCTCATTTTTTTTGCAGATGAAAAACTGTCAAAGTAACAACTTACTGAAGTTTTACATTCTACACCATTAGAGAATTACAATACTGTAAAAGATTACTTTCAGAGCTAAGACTGTTGTTTTCTTTTGTAGAATATCAAAATAGTGAAAAGGCATAACATAGAATGGTAGAAACCGGACTTAAAAATAGAAACAAGCTATATATTCTGTGGTAAGAAGCTACTTGTATCAAAATCACAGCTCGGTTGAATTTTTGCTTCCACATCAGAGCGCTGAGGCAGGTACCATGCTCAGTGTTACGGTGTGAAGCTACGACGCTGATAGCACTGAAGGTAAAAGGCAGCCAGTGGGGCTGGAAGCTCAACAGCGATTACTAAAGTTAGAAAGCAACAACTGAAGCAAAAGTAGTGACAACGGGAGAGAAGTTTTAGGGATAATGATGTGAGGCTCCAAAAGAGAGGGGAAAAAACCCCAGCATAATTCATGTGGTTACAGATCTATAATTCTCAGTTGCAGAACAACTAAGTTACTTTTGTGAGACTGTTATTCCTGGTGAATTAAACTCTTGGTCTGGTAAGAAAACAAGAGCTAAGTTGCAGAATGGTTGTCTGCCAAATAGCTTTTTAGTGCATGGTTGGTTGGTTTCTTTCTCAGAAGCAACCAGGTAAGGGAAATAGGAAAGGACCACATTATGTACAGATATTGCATGAGATAATCAAGCAAAAAAATTCCATTTACAAAGCAGTTCAAAACCTTTGCAAAAAGTAGGACTTCCCCAAGAGGGGAATGAGTTACCATCACATCTTGGAACTGTTTTTTTTTTCCCCGTGACTGTTAAAGTCAGGACAAAAGCACCACTATAAGTCCAAGCAAGGTATTGCTAAAATAAAGTTATTAGATAATGCTAACTGACGAGCTTTTCTTAATAGGGTAGAAGTACATGGAGAAAGTTTTTTTCTCAGCCTTTCTTGTGGTAACTGCCTCAATTAATTCATATTTATGCTTTGGTAACATTTGAAAATAGAGAACTGAGTGATTCTCATAACTTTCTTTCCAATTCATTTCTCTACTTGAAGTATAGCAGTAGCACAGGAGATTCTCTATCTCTTATGCTCATGAATCCAAATCTTAACAGGGAAAAATTTTAGAAAATAATTTTTTCCTTCCCTTCCAATTTCTGTACTATCATGTATTCCTGGGTTGTTTTTTTTTTTTTGTTGTTGTTGTTTTTTTTTTATTTTTATGTTTTAATATTTTGGCAAGTCCAGTAATAAGCTTCTGGAAGGCTTGAACATAACCATTAATTCATGAGTGACTCTAAGCCTTATACCTTGTGCATGTGTGAGGAAGTTAATTTGAGCTACTAGTGTGTTTTTAATTAGAGTTTTTTAATTAGTTTAATTTAGAACTGTAGATATATGACTGTATCAGAGAGGTGGTGTTAAAAATTATATTTTCTTGATAGTGCCTGTTGGCTTCTGCCACCTTTCTCCATTGATGTTTGCTTTTTTAAATCTTGTATTCTTCATTTGTCTTTTGTCATTCTATGTATTTGAAATTTGGAAGTCTCAAACCTGAATTAGGCTGCTCATCTCTGATTAAGTGTAGTTATGTTAGTATTAACAGTTCTAAATCCTTTTGCTCAGACTTAGCTTAATTAAAAATTTTTAACAGAAATTTCAGATGTCTTTGAGAATTTTGGTCTAACTTTGAACATTTTGAAAATGAAAAATATTAATATAAACATTGCTAGGATTAGTGCAAGTGTAGTATTACAGGATGCAGATATTATTTATGGATCTACCATGTTTGAAGTAGCCTTGGAGTAATGCTTAAAACTCCAACCTTATTTGAGAACCTGTTAACTCTGGTGAAGTTCATGTTTCCTGAAATGGTGATCCTGAAATAGCTCCCATGATTCACTTCTGCTTCAGGATGGCATTCAGAGCAGATCTTATGCGCAGTAGTAGCCGTTCCTTTTTGTTTATACAGTTTCAAATAAATGATTAAGTGAATGGCTTAAGATCTTGCTAGATTAGTTAAATTGTTTTATTGTCATGTACTTGCTCACATTTGTAAGTTATAATGAGACAATAAAACACTGAAAGTGACTGAGGACTTTGCATCTGAGATGTTTCTCTGCTAAACTCTTAAGCAATATGACACTAAAGAGGGAACTAATGCCTTATCTAAAAGCAGAGAGAGATAAAGCAGTTCAACTGCTTCAGTTTGCGTCAAGTAACCAATGAATTGTATGCAATTGCAGTGAAGGATCTTACAGTTTTAATTTTTAAAAAATCTTTTAGTGCCAATATACAGAATAATGTAAAATATTGGTGAATAACTATTTCCATAACTGTCCCAAATATGTGTGTCCTACTTGACAACTTGTCCTTTAAAGCTTTTTGTACCTTTCCTTTTTTTTTATCTAGAATGGACAAAGCAAAATCTTACTACAGATTTTTGCCACAGGTGAGTGTATTAGTACAGTACAGATTGCAATACACAGTTTTTATAGGTACATACTTCTTTTCATTTTATGAACTTGGAAGCTTTAGTTCATAGATGTACCTTTGTGGTTTTCTGAGCTGTCCACAAATCTACTGCTTTCCTTGACAATGGCAATACAGATGCTGCTATCACCATGGGAATGGTACTCCTGAATGAAGCTGCTACCTCCAAAGGGGATGTTGGCAAAAGGAGAAGTAAGTTGTACTAAATACTAAGGCAATGTTTAGACAATTAGAAGACATTGAGAAATTAGAAGTGAAGTTTTCAGAAAGTCTTTATCTTAAACCAAAGTTTATCTTTTCTGTGGAAGAGTGGAGAGCATAAAAATTCTGTTGATAAAGCTACGTTCACATGAAGTCATAGCAGTAAAAAAGTGTTCTAAGCATACTCAACCAAGGTACGGCTTGACACAGTATCTCTGCTACTTACAATTGCATAAATGCTTTTTGGCTCTTGAATTATATTGAAAGTCAGTGACATAAAGAACTAGAGTTTCAAAACATTGCTTTTAAAATGTATTTAGGCATTTAAGATGACAACATCCAAAGGAGTTTGAATATTCTTTTACTTGATACTCTTGCCAGTATCATGTCTCAAGAGGAGGGTGAAAACCCAGCAGTAGATGTAGTACAGAACATATTCTAATCTGTAACGTCTAAAGATTTTTAGCCTGAAGTGCAATTTTTATGTTTTTCTGAATGTGATTGTCATTCAAAATATTTGCAAGATTTTTTTTGTCAATGAATTGCATAAACACACAGTATGAAAATATTTTATCCAGAATCAAACTTCCCTGTACTTGGAAGATCTCAGATTTCCTACACTGCCTCCCTCTTCTCTTGAGGTCAGTTCTTTAGCTACTTCTCTGTAATACACAGTATTGCAGGTTGAACTGGCCAACTATTTTCTATAAAAACATTCTAGAATTCTTCATAACTGGTCGAATGTTGGCTAGAGATCTCTAATCAATAGTTATTTAAGTGTCTCCTTCAGTGAGCTGTAGATGTATAATTTAGTTCTGAATATCTTTTATAGCTTTAACACTGATGTCAAAGGAGACAGTGACATGAGTTTATTTGAAATACAATCTTAGATCTGGGTCTGTGAACATGAACACAGTGAAATATCGGTGGACTGCAGTACAAATTCAGACTTTGCTCTTTGTGGCCATTGTGTAAATGCTTTCCATGTATCTGCCTTGCACTGTTCATGCTTCCAATTTATTCATCCATGCTTTGAAATCATATTTGTGAGTAGTGATTTCTTTATAATGAAATGTGTTTATTAGGTTTGTACATGGCTAGTTTTCTCAAAGTAACTGTAGAAATTTTATATTCCAGTTGACACATGTCAGTTTCCACATGGTCAGTTTTAATGAAAAAATGCCTCATTGTCAGTTTCCTTGGCTTCATGTTTGCTCATCCTTTGCTCAAAGACAGCACACTTTTGAAGCATGAATATTGCAATTAGATAGCAAAGGTTTGACTAAAGCAGGAATAGTATGAGAAGAGGAGCTCTTAAAATCAAAGTAGCTCGCTCACTACATCTAATGTAGATGAGCTGCATCTCAGTTATGCACATCAGTTTGTAACACGTTCCCTTTTTTTAAATATTTATTTACATGCAATAGAGCAAGCTATTATGATCAAAAAGGTTTTATGCTATTATCCCACAGGGTGCCAACAGATTTTCCAAATTTTATTTGTTAATTTAAGCATTTACTTTGTTAATTCATTCTTTTCCTGCAAAGGCTCAAAGGATGCTATCAGAAGATTTCTGTCATTGTTATTTAGCTTCAAAACCTGAAAATTTATATTGCTATTGAGTTAAGAGGAAAAAGTGATTTGGCTGCCAGCTTTGAAACTTATAAAAGTAAAATTTTTAGCCACTAATAACTAGATAAAGTAGTTACTAAGCTGCCTTTGCTGTTACTTCAGCCATAGACGGTTGACTAGAGAGAACATGATTTCATTAGTCAAGGGATCTTTTTCTAAATGTGTTTTTTTTTCCAAAGAGAAATACCTGAAATGACATTGCTTGATATGTATAATTTACAGGGTTATTAAATCTATTATCAGCAGTAAGGTGTTTGCATCCATATGCATTTGATTTGCACATTTCTGCTCTTTTTTCCCTGAAAGTACATTTACCCTGACAAGTTATTTTTTCTTATTACCCATAAATATTGTTTCCATATATGTTTGAAATCCTGTCAGAAGATAGCAGGCATCAGTAGTCAGGGCA
Source organism: Margarornis squamiger (assembly GCA_035222235.1). Lineage (NCBI taxonomy): Eukaryota > Metazoa > Chordata > Aves > Passeriformes > Furnariidae > Margarornis > Margarornis squamiger. The sequence continues at coordinate 44,544,562 of JAWWTY010000123.1, read as the reverse complement.
GAAACATTTTTGTATTTAACTGTGTCAAAATTCTCTATAATAATGATTGACATAAATAATATTCTTTGTAGAGATTCCAGTTTGAAATGTTTTATGTGCTAATAAACCAAGTCATTTTCTTTCCAGTAATATGTCTGGTAGGCCTCGGCCTCGTGGTCTTTTTCTTCAGCTTCCTGTTGTCGATATTTCGCTCCAAATACCATGGCTACCCCTACAGGTAACTTCTCATTTAATACTCATCTTATAAATTGAAATAGCTTTGTGCAAGTTTAAGAATAGCTTTCAGGTAAACAGTCTTTTATGTACCACTGAAGTCAGTGGAAGGTGGAAGAAGCAGGAAGAATGGTAATTAATTCAAGCAAGCCACAGAGGGCTGGAAAGCTAATGTTGTTAGACATGACTGTTAATGCAGACTGTTTAAAACAGCTTGAGCACAGATGTGTAACATACGCAGTGCCCCATGAAAAATGCAAAAGAAAGCATGCTTTCATTTATAAAGCCTTATTATTTATTTGTATATATTTATAACTAAGATGTACATGAAATGAGGCACAAAAACACCAAAGCAATGTATGCTGCTAAGCTATGACTTTTTACTAAAAATACTCTCTTTTTTTGTCAGTGTTAGCATAAAGGAGAGAAAGGATTATAGTTTTTCTAAATTATATGTACACCTGTCATTTAAACGGTTGTAATTCATCTGTCAAGCAGAAAAGTAGATTTCTATGATTAAACCTTGTGATTAATGCAACAGTCAGCTTTATCTTGTGTTGTGGTCCACTAAAAAGGTTTCAGCCTTGCAAAGCCAACTTAGATCTAACATTGAGCTAATACATTACAATTTTTCCATTAGTTTTTATTGTGAGACTTTATAACTGTTTTCTTGTTTACTGAGGTTGGTCTCTTTATGCTCATTCATTGACATTTAGTTTAAGTTGCTTCAGATCAGTTCTTGCATTTAATACCAAACTGAAGACAAGGAAAATCTTCCCCTTGCAGGATGTGCAGAAGATGTGCTCCTATCTTTTAGTAATTTCTGCTAAGGAAAGAGATCTGTAAAGGGCCCAGTAGTATCATACTGCAAAATTTCATCAGTATGGAGTTAGTTTGCCATTTGGACAGTCTTTATGGCCTCTCAGCATCCACTCTGAACATTACCTTCTTGCTCAACTGACTTGGAGGGAAAGACAGGATCCAGTTTTCCTAAGTGTAAGGTATTCTTCCCATTAGCTGCTTTAGTGTTAAACTTAAAAGAAGCAGGAATGATGAACTTAATCTGCAGCTTGGAGCTCACTTGAGACGTACTGCCACAGAATGGCAACCCATGGTCTGAGCTCTATTCCATCTTCTCATAACAAGTTTACTAAATGGAAAAGGCAGTTGTTGGTGTGTTCCTTGCCATACAATTTAATAGCTACTAAAGAGAACCTGGCAGCTATACTACTTTCATTTTTAGTTCTTTCATCTTAAGAATGTTCATATCACTTATTAACAATATGCTTATATATTTGTGCCAATTTCCAGACCATTCATAGCTTTTGTGAATGTTTGCACTAGGGTTTTTTGGCTACTGTATGATACCTAGGATGTCTGAGTATGAGCAGTACATTGTGAACATTAGTATGCTCTGTAAGTTTACATGCCAACACGATACCATTGATATTATGACAGACTTAATTGCTCAGGTCTACCACATATCTTGTATTATCATGTATTACAAGCTCTAAGAACTTAATTTAAGTAATGTATGGTTTTTTTCCTCTTATCTTACTAGTCTGTTTACTGTAAATATTGGGTGGAGTGGATTTTTTTTATTATTTTATTCCCCCCACAACTAATCTTCTATTTAGCAAAATACTAGACATCTTTTCTTTAGAGTGTCTAGCAGAAGTTGGAACTCTATGCAGATTTTGTACTTTCCTGTTAGTATCCAAGCTAAGAATAAAGGATATCAAGAACAGGAGGGTGGGGGAAGAGGTAGAGAATGTCTGAATTCTATTAAAAGTTTAATTTCAAGAAATTTTGTTTGATATGCAATGCATGTCAAAAAGAAGTGCACCTCTTAGTATGTTAAAGCTGCTGGTTAAGAAAGAAATAAAAGAAATTCAGGACAGGGCTGAAAAGAATGATTCATCACAATCCTGTTAAAATGAGATAGTGCTGCATCATGTTGTCACTCTGAAGAAATTATTAGATCTATAAGCCAAATTCTGTCTTAAGGAAATAAGTAGACTCAATATCAAAACTTACAAATCAGTAACACCCATCAAGTAAATTCATTTAAAAAAATTAACACTGTGTATGCATAAATACATCAGAAATGTAATAGCTGGCTAAGCGTTATGCAGGGGTTTTTTTATATAATGTTACTGCTTCAGCACAATTAACTGCGATCTCTTGGATTTACTAGGTCTGTCCTAAATTCTTCATGTTCTCATGGGAATGAATTAATCATTCAATCTTAAAACCTCTCTGAATGTAGAATTATTGGAAACCATCACTAGAGCTGATCCTTTTGCTCTGCTATTATTGAATTTCACTTGATATTTCCCCAAATGTGTAATTTACATATCTGGTCCTTTCCAGTGTTAAATCTTTCCTGTTTCTGTTGGTCTCTTGGGTAGCTGTGACCCAATTTTCTGTTGTGTTATTTAAAACATACATACTGTTGATTCTTTGACACTTCAGTGGTCTCAACCATGTCATCTTCATCACAATTCCACAGTGTTTTTAAGAGAAGCTTGTTTGGTTTTTGTGCATAGTTCTTGTGAATTTTAATTACTTCAACATGCAAAACACTAAAGAGGACCAACTATATAAACTTTGTCATTTTCTCTTTACCTTTTTAATTTAGTGTCCTGCATTTTAGCTTCATTCATATATGCTAAAATACATTAATCTTTTTGCCTGAATTCCTCAGGATCTTCTAAAAAGTTCCATGTCCCATCAATTGATCCCAGTGTAGATTTTTCTTATGATGTGAAATATTTTCACTGGTTGTAGATTTCACCTTGAAACACCAGTCTTTATGTGATAAATTGTCCTCAGGCTAGTAAAGCGTTGCCTTTAACAATACTAACAATAATGCATACTAATGATCTGTAAGGAAAAAGGAAAGAAAGTTTATGTTGGCATGCCTAAAGGAACAGTTAAAGAGAAATGAAATTGTTTTAATGCTATATGCATGACCTCAAGCATCAATTTTACTGTCTGACTTTAAAAAAAACAGTCAAATGTACTAAATTATTTCTGTTCTCTGGCACTGAACAACCAAGTCAGTCTTCTGTGAAGCATCATGCATCGATAAAAAGTGAAACAGTAACACATTTTGCTGTGCATCCTATTTTCTGCAGTGACCTCCATGTAGTGACGATAAATCAAAACAGAGGTGGATAAACACAGAGCAGAAGTCAAAAACTTGAGAAAGACTGCTATTTCCTTTTCTAATGTGCATAAATAAAAGTACTGGGCATTCTGTTATTTCTTTGACCCTGTAATGCCATTGTCTTTGTTAATTTCTGTGATAAACAGGAAATTGTCCTGAGGAGTGCTAGATATTAGCACAGATCTATAAGGTCCTCTTTAGAGGGCACGTATGTAGGCGGGGGCAGTAATACTTTGTTTACGTGTTTTTGATCCACTGCAGACATTTTCCAATTCAGATTTGATTCTCTCTTCCAAAGAATTTTCCTCTTGAAGGCTAGGTTTGGGGAAAAAAAATTGTTTAATTAATATGCTGGTAGAATACTCTTATGGGAAAGGTGACACAAAATGGAGGTGCCATGGTTTAACCCCAGGCAGCAGCGAAATACCACACAGCTACCCACTCACTCCCCCACCAGCATGGACAGGGAAGAGAATTGGAAGGGCAAAAGCCAGAAAACTCGTGGGTTGAGGCAAAGACAGTTAAGCAAGGAAAGCAAAATCCACACACATAAGCAAAGAAAAAGAATTAATTCACTGCTTTCCATGGACAGACAGCTGTACAGCCATCCTGAGGAGAGCAGGGCTCCATCACATATAATGGTTACTTGTGAAGACAAACACCATCACTCCAAACGTCCCCCCATTGCTCCATCTTCCCCCCACTGATGTCATGTGGTATGGAATATCCCTTTGGTTTGCTTGGGTCACCTGTCCTCACTCTGTCTCCTTCCAACCTCCCTTGCACCTCCAGCCTCCTCACCAGTGTGGCAGGACAAAAAGCAGAAAAGGCCTTGGCTCTGTGTAAGCACTGCTCAGCAACAACACAGGCATCTCTATATTATCAACCCTGTGTTCAACACAAATCCAAACCATAGCCCCATACCAGCCACTGCGAAGGAAATTAACTCTGTCCCAGCTGAAACCAGCACACGAGGTCATCATTTATTCATCAAGTACTTACTGAACAAACACAAATCTCTCTGCTAGAGCCATTTTTAGCATGGCAGGTCTTTTTCATACCTGCACTAATCCACCTTTTTAACGGGAACTAGATGAAACTTCATTTTGCTAAAACTCTCACTTTAATTGCTATCCCTAGCTGTTGAAAGATTATGTAATAATTTTATTTTATAGTATTGAACAGTTTCCCTTTTGTAATGCTTTCTGGAGAAGACAAGTATGTTGATATATCTGAGAGAATGCTTTTGGAAGTCTTCTCACCCCAGTATTTAATGTGAATAACTAATATTAAATATCAGATACTCAGTGATTGAGCAACAAAATTTCATTATATCAACACAGAATTTCATCTGTCAACTAACACACGTGGGAATGACAGAGAGACTATAAATCAAAAGCATGAACTCTAGGTTAGCTTTGCTAGTCAGGAAAGAACTTGGAGTGTTCTCTGGAAACTTCACTTTAGGCAGTTTCAATCCAAAAAGCACACAGAATATGAAAAAGTATGAGAGAGGATGGTAAGAACAAAACAGAAAATATCAATACACTAACACAGTATGTTATTACTGGGAATGTTAGGTATGTAAATCTTTGTAAGACTGGTTTCTTCAAGAGGACAGACAGACAAAAATCTTATCCATGCTTTATTGATGTTAAAAAAAGTTTCTTAATTTTTATTTTTATTTTTTTTTAGCTTTGGCTACAACTAGTCAACTGCTCTGTGTTGTCTTTTCTTCTTTGTTTTCTGAATGAAACTTTTAGCAAATTTTCATTATTAATGATACTTTAAATTGTTCTTTCAAGTCTATACTTTATCATTTGTTGTTTTAACATCAATTTAAATGAAATGAATACCTGAAAATTCAAAGTTTTCATAAGTTTTCATTAACTAGTTTGCATTAAGTAGCTTTTGAAAGAAGTTTTTAGTACCTGCAGTTGAGTGTTTTATTATCCAGTTTATCCTTCATAGCTGTTGTATTTTGATATTATTTACAAGAGTAATGTGAAAATATTTTTAGTTAAACCATAAAAAATAATCAGCCTTCTAAACTATGTATTGATGGAATGGAAAGTACATATTCTGTATTGACTAGCAGAGAAAGTGAACGAAGTGGCAAGAAAGCATGACAAAGAAAAGTTGCCTTATTTTTATCAAATACCCACAAATATTAAGTCAGACATGAAGTATCCATCCATTCGTTCATAGTTTCGAGGACAGTCAATGCAACAAGAACAGACAAATTGCAAGATGTCCTGGAGCTTGAACATTCCTCACACTCACTATATACACTACATAAGACCTGTCCATTCTCATTGTAATTAAATTAGTTTCAGTTCAATTATGTAATATTGAGCAATTGAAATTAAATGCAAGTGAATAAAATAGAATAGTTATTTCTTGGAAATATACTGGTAAAATACTACTATGGAGATCAAATAGTATTTGCAGACATATAAAATTAAATTTATTAATAAATGTTAGCACACTGCTAACAGCTTTTTAGATATTCCATGTTGGTTTCATGCATAATTCAGTTGATTCACCTTAAGTTTATGAACTAGTAAATCTACTTCTGATAAATACTAGGATTCACATTCTGATTTATAGTGCCCACCAAAATTGCTTACTTTCTTCAAAGTGGCAGAAATAGGGATTATTTTAAAAGACAGAAAACCAATAATAATGCCCAGTTCTCAAAAACAAAGCATTTTATATTTAGCATTTTTTATACTACTGCTCTTAATGGCTAAACAGTATGTTGTTCAGCAAAGAAGCTGCCCACTGAAATGAAAGGCAACACACCTTGTTTTCCTCTGTTTATCTAAACCATCCAACAGCACACTGAACTCATGAACATTCGCAAACCTCCTCATTCTTCTCTATGTGAAGTCCTGATTTTTTATCCTTTAAAGAATGGAAGATTTGAATTCTACATATCTGGATCCATAGCAGATCTCTTAGGAAGGATGTGCTTCTTCCTGTGGCAAAGAGTTTGGATGCTCTTCTCTGAGGAGGACCTTCCTTCTGTGATTACCACCATTAAAAATGCCTCTTTTCACTTTTATGTCTTCCCTGTACATCTTACAGTTTGCCATTTACTCCTTCCTATTTCTGCCCATTTCTATCTAATTAATGTCTGGAAGGGCACAGTTTGGGCAGCCTTTCCTGTTCTGTTTTCCCCTGCTTTGCATAAGGGGACATGTTTTCTTTTTTCTTCTTGCAGATCTATCCAAACATGTTGTCCAATTTGTTATTCTAGATTTTTCAGAAACTGGTCCCACACTCCACCTGCTTCTTTGTGGCTACTTTATGACATTTCGTGGTGTTTTGGCTTTTTGTAGTTTCCACGGAATCACAGAGTAATAGAAGGGTTGGGGTCGGAAGGGACCCCTGGAGATCAACCACTCTGCTAAAGCAGGTTCACCTGTAACAGGTTGAACAAGATCAAATTCAGGCAGGTTTCTTCAGAGAAGGAGATTCCACAACATATCTGGACAGCCTATTCCACTGCTCTGTCATCCTTGAAATACAGAAGTTTTTCCTCATATTCAGATGGAACTTGGTATATTTCAGCTTTCTACCTTAGCCTTTTTCTTTCAGTGTTTCTGTTATCTGTATTCTGTATCATGTTTTTTTGCTGGTAAAGATGCAGTTTCCTTGTAGACAGAAAGTAAGGAACAATAGGTTGATCCAAAATGACACTGCTGCATTTGTATTTCCTTATAGTTTTATCATTCAGTCTTTTACCCCTCTTAAGTCTATCAGTGCTACTTCCCTGATTATTGTAATCTTCAGCCCTCCCCACTCTTCCCTCCAAACATTTTCCCTACCATTATTCCTCTCTCCTCTCACTTCCTTTCCTATACGTGGTCTTAAACATCTATCACAGACCTGGGTTAACTTGTTAGTCACACGTGCTCAGTATTCTCTCACTTCTCCATTCAGCACCCTACAATTCATCTCTTCATGCAGTTTTCTTGCTAACTTTCCCCTTTCATTAATGCTCTCACCCTCCAGCACCCAGCCAGTTGCCATCTGTTTTGCCTTGGTTTGTACATCTTGCCTAATGAGCTTGTCAGCTCTTTGCAGCAGTGAACATCTTTATACTGATACAGTCTTTTAAGCTTATGGCACTTGTATTTGTTTTGTAATCATTAATTAATTATGTCATGAATAGAAAACTGATGAAATTACTACATGTGTGTGCTAGAGCCTGTTGCATATCTATAGAGCTGGAAGACCTTCCATGCAAAGCTAGAGGCAGTACTTCCATTCAGTAGTTCACTGTATTGTGTTGTTACATCTAGTCTGTAGACAGGCGCAAGTCTCTGTTCCCATTTCTGTTTATGAGCTTTACCAAAGTACTTAGAAAGGTATGACATATCTGCATTTTAGAAATGCAAAGTTTTTTTCCAGAGGTAGAAAAACAGCAATGTCATTAGAAACTTCTTAATTTATTAAAATACTGATAAGAGTCTGCAACCCTACAGAGCCTTGCCAAGCACTATATACCCTTCCCCACTCTGGAGCCTCTTCAACAGTAAAAAAAAAAGGAGGTTTTAAATAAACCTGAAACATCTCCTGGGAAAGGTTTCTCACTTTAAGTAGTAAGAGCAAGTGCAGAACTTGATTAAAGAGAACAGATGTTTGAAGAGTGTTTTGCTTTTTAATTTTTTTAAGTAGGCAAATTTAAGTTTCAATCACTCATGTTTTATTTGATAACTTTTATGCTTGCTTAGTAATTACTAAATGGGATATAAAACGTTAAGAGATTATTACGCAAATATCAAATGACTTTGCAAATTAATGTTTTGAAGTCTTTGTTTATTATTTTCAAATAATTGTGGCGCTATGTTTTATATGCATTTTTCAACATTGAAACATGTTTTCTTTCTTTTCAGCTTCTTAATTAAATGAATTCAAGTGGGATTCATTTAGAGCTGCTTACCATGAAGATAAGCTATAACTGCTATTATCAGCCCACCAATGTTACATGTATTCAAGAATCTTCTGTTGGTTCTCTGTTTTTTGTGATAATTTATATAGTATGTTGATAGAGAAATGAATGCAGTTTTATGCAATGAATGCGTAATTTATAGAAACATACAGTAAACATCTCATTGGAAAGTGCTAAATGTTATGAATATGGTGTGCTCAAGAGTTTAAATAAATCTCATTATATTGGGCTTCTGTTTAAGTCTTCCTTATTGAATCCAAAGGGTATTGGCAAGATTTTTCACCTGAAGGTTGTTTTAAGCTTTTCAGATGTGTTTTAAAGATGCACAAAATAGCATTAGTTCTTCAATTGCTATTAAGAGAAATACCATGGTGGAAACTATAATTTAATGACTACATGCACCTTGACCTCACTTTGCTTTGTAACAGAGTATGTATATAGAGTCTGTGATCACCTCTGATATGCTCAGCTATTAACATAAAATTATGTTCTACATATTTTCCTCCTGGAGTTCTTCTTTTCCTAACTCAGCAGTATGTACAGTACATACGTTGCCAGTTCATCTCTCTCTTATGCCAAAAGATGCAATTCGTAATGGAATTCATTGTGGAATCTGCAAGGCAAGAAGGCTTACATCAGTCAGAACTCAGATCCTTTTAAGCTGAGTCTGTGGTGACAAAATGGGAGGATGGGGGCAACAATATTTCGTAATCCACAACATACTTATTTTCTGAAGTAGCAGCAGGAGGAAGGTATTATCCTGAATGATGCTTATAAAGAAATACAGATGAGTCTATGGGAGCAGGAGTTACTGTTGTTGACAGTTTCCTTTGTCCACCCCGTGTTGTGAAAAGCTTATGTAGGACTTTGTAATGCCATTTAAAAATGCTGTTTTTGTAACTGTTCACATCTCATATTATATGAATTACTCATAAACCTTTGCATATGCCTACACAGTGTATTCTCAGTGACTCAGGAAAAAAGTATCATCACATGATACTCTGCCTCAGTCCTGCTTTTTGTTTTCCTTCCTATTGGTAGTTTTCCAACTGATACTTTTCAAGTACCAGTTCACTGTCAGTAGCAGTTGGAATTTATTCATTCATAATACAAGAATACCTCTAAATGTGAGGATAAAATTGACTGGACTTACAAAACTCAGTTCATCTAATGTTATCTCTTATCTGTTCCTTCTCCAAAAAAATACTGGCATTTTAAGAACTGGGAAACATTTAGGACAAGAGAAAACAGAAAGAAGAGTTTATATCTTACACAAAAGCAGAGCAAGACCACTGGTGTGGAAATGCTGGAAGCTGTAAAGCAGTTTTTAAACCAGAAGCTGGGTGAAAACAGACGGACTCAAAACACCTGGTTCACAGACTGATGTGGACTCTGCCTTTACAGACGTGCTTCAGCTCTTACCCAGGAAGGCAGGTCAGGCTGCCCACGATGCCAGTGGACTGGTATGTGCCAGCGTGGGGAAGCTAGGACAGAATTTGCAAGAGGTTTATGTCAGTGCTAGAAGCTGGAGAAATGGATGGAAGAATTAAATTGTATGGTATTGAACAACAGCCCTGGTATAACAGGCGTTGAAAACCCTGGTGTGAAAATAAAAAATAAAATAAATCACTGTTACCAGGCTACTGACTTAGGGATGGCACAGCAGGATATGCAGGTGACAAAGTGGGGCCATATGGGAAAGATTACATAGAGTGCAACAGCACAAATCTCCTAGAGGGAAAAAAAAAAAGCATAGCAGTATGTCTCTGTGGATGGAAGTCTGTATTCTGAAAAAGAATTAGAACTGTGCTACTGACCTCTGATCAAGATGACAAGTATTTAGTGAGAGTAGAGAAACCGCAAGTTTCAGACATCCTAATGAGATTTAAGTATTTCACCTTGTGATGAGGTAAAGCATTTCAGTGAAATGTGACTGCCTTCTGGACCGACTACTGGATCTCAAACGATAACCAAATCAAAAGCAGAAGTTTGAGTAGTGCATGAGGACTAGCATAAGAGGTATTCATGGGGTAACTACTTTATAACAGTAACCACAATACAGTAGGGTAAATGCTGTTGCAAGACAGGACAGTCAAAGTGAAATCTAAAATACGTTGAAGCAATTTAAAAATAAAGGCAGTTAATAATGCAAAAAAAGAAACAAACAAACAAAAAACCCTCAACACCCAAAAAGCAAGACATGTACAACCAGCCTGGGAGCTGTTAAGTACTTCATTAGAAGCACAGCTAAAACATGTGCCACAATTCAAAAAGACATAAAAAACCCAGCATCACACACAGGTCAAGAGTAAAATAACAAGTCTAAAAAAAAAAAAAAAAGTTATCTGAAGATGATTCTTATGGTGGTAGCATGGTAGCAGAGACTTCTTAAACACACCAAGAGCAAGGGACCAGGTAGGGAACTAGTGAAAGTGTTGACAAAAATTTAAGAAGGGGCACCCACTGACAAAGACTGTGACAGAGAAGCCAAATTCTCTGTAGCAGCTGGGCCAGAAGACTTAGGTCAAAGTGGTCTAGCATTTTGTGTGATTGTTTTAAATAGATCAGCTAGATGCTGGTAAAAATCTTGGGACCAAATGGCATTTATCAAAGAGTTCTGAAGGAAATCAGATGTGAGGTTGCTGAGCAAGGTGCCTTCACCTATCATTACAGATTGCCTCTGTGTCAGAGATCTGACAGATTGCCAGCACAGCTGTCATCTATAAAAAGGAGAGTCTAGAGGAAAGGCTGAGCTACAGAACAAGGAACAATTTCCAGTCCTGATGGGATGGTCAAGTCTGCAACAAAACATTAAGTTTACTGAGAGCAAGGATAAACATAATCATCTGAAAAAGGTGTAGGAATTCTATAAAGGAGAATTTAAGTTCATAAAGCTTGTATAAGGCTAAAATAGTGTCAGAAAAACACAAGGATAAAAATCCTTTGGCAAAGATTTATTAAACAACCTAATCTAGAATTGGGTCCTTTTCATAACTTGAAAACCAATTAAAAAATAAGGATGGGGTTTAATGGACACTTTTTAATGGCAGTAAAGTCAGAAATGGGACCTTCCTGAAGACTGGTGCTGGGACCACTTGAATACACCTTCATTAGTGACATGTGGAGAGTGCATGTGCAGTGCAACCTGCATTACAAATAAGCTGTGCTGATAGGGAGAAAAGTCCACTAAAACTTTACAAAACCTGATGAATGGGTAAAAATCTGGGAGGTGAGCATCAATGTATCCAAAAAAAAAAATAAAAAATCATGTCTTGTTCAGCTAAAACTCAGGAAAGAGACAGTCGAGTCATAATTGAACAAATTTTTAACAGAATTGTCAGTGTACGCTGACAGCCAAAGAGAGGATGTTTGTAGTGTCATCAATAGAGAAGTTTGGGTAACAAGACAGAGAACAACACTTTACAACTACACAAAATCTCCATGGGTTTCTGTTGAGTGAGTGCTGCATGTTGTTCATCTACACATCTCAAAGACTTAGAACAGTTCAAGATACAGAAAAAGGCACTGGGAATTGATCAGGGAGATAGAATTCCCCCTTATGAAGGGACACTGAAAAGACCAAAACTCTTCAACTGAAAAAGAGAAGAAAAAAAAGAGTGAGTATGATTGTGGTTTACAAGTTTATAAACATGTTAAAAAGGCTGAATGCTAAACATTCACCAAATTCTACAATACTAGAACGAACCTGCAACTTATTTAAAAGAAATTACATCCATATTACTTTTTGAAGGTGTCTGCCACAGGAGCTTGAGGAGGTAGACAATATTCAGCAGGTTCAGAAAATTCATGGCCACAGTTCAACTAGAAATTTTAGAGGTGAGGCAAGTATGCACTGTTTACCATCCTTAATGCAGTAATTCTGGATGCTGGAGAGAATATGAGGGAAATAGACCCAATCAGCCAGAACAGTAAGCTAGATGAGCTTTTGGTTTGACCTCCTCAGGCATTTTGTGGGCTCATTAAGATGGTGAAGAAGGAGGGAGGTGACATCAAGGAGACCTGTATGATCTACTGCAATTTTTGTTCTCTTAGCGAAACAAGCAGGCCTGGAAAGCACCAGCAATCAAGAAGACAGACACAGGTATTGGCAGAGCTCAGGAGGATAAAAAAACATTTCAAAAGATGCCAATCCCAAGGCACGCTTAAAATATATACAGAAATGTGTCATTAAAAACTTCAAGACATTTTCACTATGCGTGATGCATCAAAAGTCTTGGGATCCTCTTTTGATGCAAAAGCACAACATGTTATGAAGTGAATGCTGTTTGTCATAAGTTAGAAGTCTTGCCTTCCTAATAGATTCATAAGAAGCTAACTCAGTTCCTGTTGTTTTTTATAAGTGATTGCTTCCAGTGCTACAAGTTTATCACCCTAACTATAGCCTTCATAGTAGTATAGAGACAGGTTGGAGTTTGATTTAAAGAACAAACCGAAGCAAAGAAAAACACACAGCTGTAGCACAGGCAGTAAGAACTGCAAGTCTACAGACAGCAGGCAACACAGTCTTCCAACTTTTTGGCTTGCTTTGCTGCATGCTACCTGGTACATATGCTTCCTCCCACCCTCAGGTTTACATATTTCTCTGCAAACCTTAGCAAGCATCTTCAAAAGCATTAGCTCCATTTTCTTTCATCCTTATGTACCAGCAGCTTCTTATTTGTGTCCTTTTTCCATATCACAGGCCTCAAAGCTTTTACACAAACCTATTTATAGTTGAGGAAACTTTGTTGTTTTTAAATGAGCAGGAATGTGGTACTAAAAAGCTTGATGGCATTTTTCACTAGTTCATGGTTGCAGCAGTGGACACCTACAAACTTGTAAGAAAAATCATCCATACTTGATCAAAGCACAGAAGCAAAACCAAGCAATTGAAGTTGCAAAGCAAGTGTGTTAAAAAGAAATAAAAAATAAACAATGACTGTCCTCTTTCAAATCAAATTTAACTCCAGATACTCTTCAGCCAGATAAAACTCTCTCCGCAGTGACATTAAGTGACATTTACAAGGTTTGGTGCCCTGTTAAGGACCTAGAACAGACCTCCATATAACTGAAAGGATCTGGCCTGGCAGAGTCATACAAAAATTCAGGACCTCATTGTTAAAATATTTAAGATGTCCTTAGACCAAGTTAGAAATTCTTGCAGTTATTTTTCCAACTCTTTGTAATACATGAGCAACTGAGTATGATTTTGCTCTCTATGTTTGGTAGTACTGAATAAATATATTCAAGAGAAAAATAGCCTATAGTTTCTGCCTGTGAGAAAAAATGTAATAATAATGTGTGCTCTAAGGGGAGCTGAAGATTTTGTACACTTGTTGACACACTGGAGGTTTTTTTAACTCCCCTATATTTCCTACCCTAGATTTTCACCTCCATGTTTTTCAATCCCAGATGCACACACAGACACACAAAAGAACGCCTCATTAGGAGTTCTTAATGAAAAAATGTTGCAGCTCTGACAACTCTTAGAACATTTCAAACCCAAGAATGGACATTCACCTATGTGCAGCCTCCTATGCAGTATAGATATGTGCTATACTAAGAGCTGTGCAAGTTCAGAGCCCATTGTCTGTGATGTGGCAAACTGAACCCTCATCACCCATAAAGAAAGAAAGGTTAGGTCAAACAGCTCAAGTCTTTCACTTTTTCTGACATTGTCACATAGAGACAGTATTTGCAGGGGAACAGAACTTCACAGATGTTAATTTTATGTTACAAAATTTAAATTCCATGTCCTCCATTTTTCCCCAGTGAGCAATACTACGATGTAAGATATAGGTAATATGAATAAACAACCCCAAATTTCTTTCCTTGTGCATCACAGTAAGTGTACGATACTCAAGCATCTTCCCGTATTTTCAAGGAATATTTTTATTGTGCATTAATACAGACATATGTATTTTATTTGACATTCCATAGCATTAGGCTGTGTTGGTCCCTCTAAAAGTACTTGAATTAAATAGGCAATATTTCTCCAGTTTGTATTTAGCCTTTTTGCCTTGCATTTTAAAATGCATCACAAGTATAAACAGTAATGAAAAAGTCTTGGAAGTTCCAAAGTTGGAAAGCTTTGTTTTATCTTCTAATAGTTACATTTTTGCTTCAGGAGTCCTTCTCTAGAGAGAAAAAAGCCTCAAGGTAAGTCATTACTGAGGAGCGCTTCAGGCAAAAACAGTGCAAAATACGAGTTTATCTAGGCTGTAGCGCACACACTTCTATAAGTATTTGTTTCCCCTGCGGTAGCACTTGGTGCAGGAGTTTCATACTTTGGGTTTCAGAATAGACAATAGAAAGCTTTACATTGTGTTTAAAGAAGAGCTGTTAGAATCCTGTTTTATTTTGTTTTGTAATAGTGTATATTTTCACTAGCAGTGGAGTCATTTAGCAGAGTGAAGGTAAACGGAACAGCTTATTTATCTGAAAATATTTTCATTGCTCAAAGCTAGTGGAAGTTATTGTTAGTATTAGAGGAAGATTGCAGCCAGTTTTTGCCCTGGAGAGGGCTATCTACCACCAGCGTATCTGATGGCAAGTAACAAATCACCTCAATACTGAGGCTGAATTTGGCCATCTATCTGTGTCAATAAAAAGTCCTCACTAGTCAAGGTATTTGGAACTAGGAATAATTGTACCCTGTGCCTAACAGCCTTTAGCCCTCCCTTTTCTATAATTACTTACTCTCCTCAGCTGCATTTAACAAATTCTTTCCCCCACCTCCCTCTTGGATAGGGCCATGGCAGGTTGATTGCCCTACTACTATGGCACTTAAAACCCTCATCAGCTAATTGCTGCTCAGATGCTCTGTGTTCTTCAGGCTCTCCTCATGGTTCTCTGCTGTGACTTTCTTAAAGAATCTCTTTAACCCCTGGGGTGCCCAGCCCCGTGTCTAAGCTCCGTGCCCTCACACACAGCATGTTCTCTGGTTGCCTGAGCCAAGCAGCCTCTCTTTGCCAGCTTCACTGCTGGTCTCCTCCTAAAGTGATACTCTCAGAAGAGGGCTGGGCTGGCCTGACCACCCTACCCTTTGAAACAAAATGATCTTTCCTTTTCACAGTTTGCATATTATAAAATCCTAAGAGGAAACAAAGCTAAAAATCAGTCTCTGCTCTCTGGTGTCACATCAGTCCAGAGAGACCTTCCTGCAGTTAGCAGGAGGCTTGTTTCCAGAGGACAGGCTGAAAGCACAACAGAGTAACAGATACAGACTTGCAAAAGTGAATAAAGTTTGCAGACGGTACTTTTCATGCAAACACTGCAATTATTTGCACCCAAGATGTTCAATTAACATGTAATGTGACAAAACCTTGAATACAGAGAAGATGTAGAAAGAGCTGAGTTAAGCATTCCTCCAGCACTTCGCATTCAGGGAGGGCAGGATATAGTCACAGTTCATTGCTTTATAATGCTGCCTCTATCCTGAAGCCACTGTAGGTTCATCTTAAACTTACCCTCACAGCTCAGTTATTTAGGAATTTTTATAAGTTCTGAGAATTTTAATGGGCATTTAAAATGCCTCAAGTTAAGAAATAGATGACAGTAATGGTACAGCTTCATCCTATGTCTCTTCTTGTATTCATGTCCATCAAAAGCCTTAACCCAATGATACCCAGGTGCCATTCAAGAGCTGCCTCATGGGAATTTCCTTAAAAAAAGATTTCCTCCTGGCTCCTTCCCCAGACCAGTTCCACAAAAAAAGTGTCTAAACCACAGGTACAAACATTGCAGCAAATTCAAAGAGTATATTTTAGTTCACAGACTGAAAATAGTGAAAGCATTCATGACAGTGCATTATGGCAGTAAACAAAGCCACTAAAATGTATGATTAAGGCAGACATAACATTGAAAAATCTAGCCCCCACAGCTTTAGAAACAGGTCTTTTTTTTTCATTTTTTAACAGTTGCCAGATGAGGCAATTCTTAAGATGGTCAAAAAAATGAGACTTAAGTGGCTACTTGCTTGCATATTGAAATATCGTAAGGTCATAAGACCTCTATCCCCACAGAGACTTCTGCTAGAGGAATCTCCATATTTTCTCAGGGAGGCTCTCTACTGCTATTAGTGCCCAAGTATAATCACTTTTCTTTCTGAAGTGACTTGGTACTTTCAAGTGTCATTCAAACTGAGGGATACCTGAAGAAGTGCATTAAGGGACTTTGGATTCAATTGGTCATGCTTTCTGGGTCACTCTTCCTTCAAACACCTCTTCTGTCTGATTCATTTCAGAAAAACATTAACATTTAATGTCATTACAGGCTTAAGTAGATATTTATCATCCTCCTGAGGGAAGGAATTTCCTTTTTGCAGGTCGCAATTTTTGTGACACTAATATAAATCAGCACTGAAAGGTGCTCTAGTTTGTCATGCATTAATAAAGACAAAAAGCTGGGCAAGATAATAGAGATAAATGAAGGTGTATAACAGAATGGCTTGCTACAGACTAGTTTTCAGCATGATTTGCAGATGGGGCAAAGCAAGCAGCAGTACTCCCAGGAGTGTCAGAAGTCTAAAAGCAAGAGTACTGCTCAACAGTTAGATTTATAATATTGTTATGTCAATGTATTTATAGATAAATTCCAGCTACAAAATGTACTCTTGATATACACCAGATTCTCAATTAACACATGCTATCTGCAGCTTAATAACAAGTATATCCATGCAAGCTTTCCTGGAGTCCACTTGCCATACTTCCCAAACTAGTGCTCATGTTATAAGGTACATGATATTCAAGTAAGTAACTGATAAGTCTGCTGCTAAATAACATAAGTAAAAACATAATGCTATGTTTGTTGAGAGGAACTACTGGCATTCAGTACTCAGTGCTACAGCATGCACAAAGAACCCAAATGCACTATTTTTACAAGACAGGACACAAAATAAAGCTTTTACATAATACTGATGATAGGAAATATCTGGGAAGAGTTCATTTAGCCCATACTCTGTACAGAAAGGATGCTGTCATTTGAGTTTAACAAAACAACTGTAGTATATAGGAATAATTTGGCTTGTGGATCTGACATGTATCCTTCTAGTAATTATGATTACAGCTTTAGAAAATAGAAAATAGTGAATAATCCTGACTTTTAAAAGCAACAATTACATTTTACAGTAAACTTTTCTTATGCAAAGTAGTTGTCTTCCTACTTAGAAATAATTGATCGGTTTCCAGTTTGCTCAATTTAGGAGGCTGCTGGGCTGAGTTCTTCTTTACTCATGCTTTCAGCAGGCACATGTTTGCACTAATTATTAGTATCATCTTCAAAGTCCTAAAAAGAAGTGACACGGCAAGGACAAGAGTGCTTAGTGCTTCTGATAAAGAGATTAAATCAACCTTAGGAGTCTCATATTAAAAAAAACTTTATATTTACAAGTTATTTCTCCTATACTTTTATTTCAGTTATTAGTTTCAACATAGGACTATAAAAGTAGAAGAGAGCAGGCAATGTGAAACATAAAAAACATAGAAAATATTCCATTATAAATGCAAGTTATGAGTTTCCATTATTTGCAAGCAGATGTGAGCTCCAGAAGATGGTTAAGATAACTGAAATGTAAATAAATAAAAGCTAGTTGATCAAAATGAAATTAAAAAGAACCAGTGCATCTAGATACTGTTTTCCCCTCCATCTGCATGTAGTTGTCCATCTGCATGGGTGTTGGGATGGAAGGTACAGGTTGTTTGCTCACAGACAAAAAGGCATCATTGCTTCCAGCCAGACATAGCCCTGGGAGTAAAGTACATGGCATTCTTTCCAAGAGCACTGCACCTCTTCTGCTGGCACAGGCTTCTTAGAGCACAGTGGCAGGCAGCAGGCTGAGGAGAGACTAAGTGAGCATACTTTCTACAGCATAGACTGAGATTTAAGGCACTCTTAAGAAGTAGAAGAGAAAAGATACGTACCTAAAACTCAGATATGTTAGAGCCCATCCTGTCCAAGGAGAACACAAGAGTCCTTGTAGTTTATCGAGTTCTAAGAAAATCATCCATTGTGCAAGGATACAATGAAAAGATAACCAAGATTAAATAACCTATATTTTGGTCCACTTTACATGGCAGCTCCACATTCTTATTCAGAGAACCTTAATAAAACTCAGCCTTCAAAAACTGCTAGGCCTTTGTCATCTTAACTGCAAGGAGAAAATAGAAACAACTCAATTTCAGCTACTTCTGATCAACTCAAGAAAACCAAGAATCTCAGATAAATAGAGCATTTGAAATGGCTTCACATGTAATTCTTACATGCAGACTTGTGTTTCTTCCTAGCAGTTCCCAGCATAACACAAAAACCCCTAAGTTCACAGGATATGCAATGAGTGATTTGACAGAAAGTTAAAAGAGGTTATAATTTTCACAATGTAACATACCAGTACAGTCCCAGCACTTGGCTGAAGTCCCACCGCTGTGCCTGGGACAGCCTCTGCACTTCAGAAAAGCCTTTCCAACACAGATGGCAGCTTCCTAACACAGGTCAACCTGATAGCAGTCACAGGCTACTATTCCTCATGGAATCCATACCATCCATATCTCTGAGGATTTCTTACTCTCTGCAAAGCTTTAGGTGCTCTTTTATTCCCAGCAGCTGAGCCCATTTCCTTCAGCTGTGCTTTATTCACGAGGTTAAGCCTGGCTTTGCCCACTGCATGTTTGTAAAACCAATGTATAGATATTAATTGGAACCCTAACAGTAGCTGAACTGGTTACATATGTGAGTTGTGACTACTTTTAGAGCAGATAAATGAAAATTAGCATTGGCTATTTTAATTTGGAAATACTTTGTCTAAAATATGCCTATTAGTTAACATACTGTAATTAGTATAATTAGATAGATCTATTATTTTCTGAATTATAGTAATTATAGCATATTAATTAATATGCTTTTTTTAATGGTTGTATTTTGTTCAAAATAAAGGTTCTGAAACTCAATACACACAAGCTTTGAAACTATCAATATAACCATAACAGTGAAAGACACCACTTGCACTTCCTTTTCCCTTTTTTAATTGTAATATTTGCACTTACTAATATATCTGAGCTATTGCTAGAGTCTCCTGCAAAGGATGCATTCATTAAATTTTAACGCTTGGGTGTGCAGTGAGTGACTGCCTCTGAAATGAAAGCTCTGTTCTAGTGAGATTCAAAGCTGAATACAAGCTCAAAGGAAAATTGCTTCTCTTGTCAAATCCTTCTTAAAACTTTGAGCAGATTCCCACTTAATCATCTTCAAATTCACTTGCCTTCTAAACTAGAGATGCTTATTTGTAACACAGGCAAGACTTTTGTATTTCTTACTGAAGCTGGGCACCACTTCCAGGTTGATTGTCAATAAGTGGATGCCTTCATCTGAGACAGTCCTGAAAGTGACTTTTGTATGACTTGGAAAAAAAATAAAAAGCAGGTCTGCAGGGCTTTGACTATAAAGAGGAGTCTCCCATTTTTCAGGCTGTGGCTACCAGTGTACGGTTAGATAACACTTTTCACAAGCTTGTTGGGAAAGTATTATGCCAAATACTTTAGCATAAGTGTACTGGGTTTTTTCCTTCTTTGATCTAATTCCCTTTGATCTAACAGCTAGTGTTTAATTAAGACTAATCTTTGCTAATGAAAAATAAAAAAAGTCACAAAAGAGAAAATTAATGGTCATGCTGTCACACACAGGTCACCCTCTGACAAGGTCTGCAGCTTTTTCAATGTGAATCCATTTGTTGGACTTACTTCCTGCCATTACTGGTCGTGTCCAATGTCACAGGGGTACAGTCCACCAAAGTAGCTGTTCATGAAGTATGTTGTACAGGTGCAAGCTGCCAGGATGAAAGAAATAGTTACACTGTTGAACATCACTGGGGCTGAATCCATTTCCTTCTTTTCCCTTTACAGAAAAAGATTAAGAAAAAATGCTAACAACATTAAAGAATGGCACTGTCCTCTCAACTACAAATGTTAAGCCCTTGCATTCTTTTCCTAATTGCAAAGAAAGACTTGAAAAGTTGTGAGAATAAAAATAAAACTATAAGTAAATAAAAATAATGCAAGTTGAGTTGTTGATAGGGCTAAACTTGTGACATCCTGCGGTTACATTATTCTCTGCAGAGCTACCCAAGTGGATATCACCTATCCCCTGTCAAAGCCCTCATTGGGTTCCTGCAGAGATCTAGCACAAATATGGATAACCACTCCACTTGGTATCCACTGCCCTTCCCCACCAATGCTTCCTGTCCTTCACCAGGTGCACACATCTGGAACCACCTCAGTGATCAAAGACCAGCCACGGAGACACTCCTGAGACACGGAGGGGTAAGGGAAAGGGGGGACACATCAGGGTACATGAAGCACACCCACTGTGCACACAATTCCCACACCCCCTTTGGCTGGAGGGCTATTGGAGCAGTGACCATGTCTTCCCCCATCTCTCCCCTTCCTTACCTGCAGCATTTCCTACCTCTGGAGGCAGCTCCAAGTGTCTCTGCCCAGAATGGGAGAATTTCCTCTCCTGTTAATCAGAAAACACAGTAAATTCTCTATGGAGCAGTTACTTTAAGTGCTTACTAAATTCCAGACATTTCATCTTAATTAAATAATACTAAAAACCTTACAATATTTCTCATATTGCATCCTACAAACTGCATTGATTATGTAACCTGGAGAAAGGTAGGCCCTGAAGCTGTCAAAAGGAATAAAATATTTTAGGGCTTTCTATCCACATCAAGAAAATTAATGAAAAATAACAGTGTCTGTCTGAGGGAGATGTGCAAGTCACAATTGTAGTTTGCCCATGTAAACAGTAAGATGTGATATAACCAAGGAAAATGGAAGCTTTTAGATGCCAAAATCTGAGCCTACTCAGAGCTATTGATCAGTCAAATCAATAAAATAAAGCAGAAAGATTAGACTAGACTAGATTAGACAAGAATAGAATAGAATAATATAATTAAAAATAAAGCAGAACAAAGTGAAATTAAAGGAAGTAAAAAACAACAACCAAACTGAAAACCCTCCAGATTATATGTAATTAATTGCTCGAGTCTAATCAAGACCTTAGAATTGCACCAAATCTACTGAATTCGATGGCACTGTTACTAAGCTGTAATGGTCAATAAAAATGGTTAATAAAATTATCCACCATTTGCAATTATATGCAATATAAAATATTTTCTGGAAAAAACCCATAGCTACAACTTTGACTGCTAGACAGAATTGTATACATTTCAAGGAAATTAACTGTAAATTGTAAAGAGATTTTGATTATTTCTGTGCTTTTAAATGTTTCCTTATATGCTTGTTGATAACTTTTTTTGCTTAGTTGATCTATGTATTTATAAAATGAATGCTACTGTTGGGAGTGATCTTCTTTCTTCCATTCTGTTACTTTTGAACAAAAATGCTGATCAGTCTGTAAGAAAACTTGGACAGTTTAAAAACTGTTACTAAAAATCTCTTTATGCTGATAGCATGTGAAATAGTGTCTGCATTTGTTGTCTTATCAGTATGTTCCTAAGGTAATAATCTGCGTAACTGTTTGGTAGAGATTGATGTGGTAGAGATCCATTACCAGGAGTCTGCTTTCTGACCTTTCTCCCCTCTGATCACCCTACAGAAACAACTTCTCTACTTTGCCTTGATGAGTGTTGTTTCCCAAGTAACATATTGAAACATCTTTGACTACTGGGTTTTTTTAAATTTTCCTCACTAAATGCTCTTCATCTTGTGTCTCACTTTAGTGTTTACCTGTTACTATTGTGATTGGGGACACACAGTGTATAAGTGCATGTGGCTACTGGGGAATCAGCTGTAATATTCATCTTTACTCCTTAGAGTTCCACAAAAATCAGTGCATGAGCTATGTGAGCACATTTTGATATATTTGAAAATATTTGTGACTAAATGTTTACAGTAAGGTTCCAGGGATCTGGCATTTGCCACCCTGATTACTCTGACATAATACAAATACAGTGAGCCTCAACCTATTTTCTGCTGCACGTCTCACCCTTCTACTTTTCTAGACATTTAAAAATAACAAATTGGTTAGACTATTAATCAGTTTTTGGGAAGGGGAAGGCTAACACAATGCATTACTTTGAACTCTTAAAACTAAACAAAAACTTTGCAGATGTGCTTTTATATTTGTGCTTTTCTAAGCAACTGAACTAAAGCATCTGCTTTTATTTGTCTGCATCCAATAGCTTCATTATATTACCTTGTTAAACAACTATTGGATCTTGAAGATCTCTCTGTTTGTTTGATAAACAGAGTAAATTCTGCGTGCATCACTTGCAAGGAGCCTTGGGAACTTCCACACATGAGAGCACTCAGCCTTATCTTAACTATACTTTCATATTTTTTGAGGTTTGTCAATCACTTATATTATCAGACTTGTATCTTATTACTACTTCTTTCAATGCCTCAAGAGCAGAAATCAGTTCTAACGTTTTCACTGCTCCATGGAGGAACAGTAAAGCAATGAAGGAAAAGACATGAGTGTACTTGAAGAATGAGTTTCTCTGGTAGTGGGATGTTTTGCTCATAACTATCTCTGACTTTTAATTTGCATCTGTTTTATTCTGCAAATCAAAAGGAGCTGCAATTCACAACTACCTTTATTTGTTTCTCATCAAATTCCTTGGGATTTACCCATCATAGAAAAAGTTTTAATTGAATTGTCAGGATTCATTTAACTGCATTTTGACTTGAAATTGATTTTCTGTCATGAATGGAAAACTTTAAAAAATTATAGGTCCTTTAGGAAAATTATTTTAATTCCTTTAACAATGACACTGATGTTTTACAGACTGAAAGGACGCAAATCTAACTTTGTAAACACCTGGCAAAAAAAAAAAATTATGTAAAAAATAATGTGAGCAAACATTTACAGAATCTGAAAGACAAGTAAATGTTGGCTAAGCAAGAGAAGAAGAAAGGCCTTGAGAAGTGGAGAGAGAACTGCCCAAATAAAATAAGCTGCTGCTGTCAATAGTGTGGCCATAGAGAACAGCCGCCCCCTGACTCACCCTGTTGTGGCCAGCACTGGCTGAGCCCTGCAGCCAGGACGGAACAAGATGACAAAACCCAGGAAAAGCCAGGAAATGTCAGAAGCAAGACACAGCAAGTGACAACTCCTTCATATAGTTTCCTGACCACATTGTAGAGAAAGATATATTTATGGAGCTAACAGCAGTGAGTACACAATAAGCCTCACCTATTTCAAACTCCATTTCTGTTTAATCTCTGTCAAGCTGTTTTTCTTAATTCTGGTGCTAGACCAGTGATAGAAAGATGGAAATGGGCAGCTTTGGGTGTCCTCAGAGAGGATATCCAGTGTGCGGATCCAGCTTATGGGCCTGATTGTATCTGCATTCAAAAACCCTGGGCAGAGGAAATAATGTATTATATTCTACATTTAACCAAATTCCTTCTCATGTTATGTTCTCCATAGTCTAATTAACTATTAGCTTATAGTTATTCTTTTACGTGTAGGCTCACTGTAACTTCTCCCTTATATATTTAACATTTTTGGATACCCACTGTACTTTAATTTCACTTTTAATTTATTTTTTTTTTTAATTATTAAATCTAGCAATCAGAGAAACCTGGCTGGTTTTAGACATTTTCATAATCATTTCTGAACTAAGTCTTTGACAGTTCTTCCTGCTGATTTACAGCAGCTGACAGATGATTAAAGCTATGTGTGTCCAATCACCAAGAAGTTAGTTCCCTTTCTACCTCCTCTGATTGACAGGAAAGGTGAGAAATGGAAGTTCAAACAGACTGTAGCAAATGAGATAATTTTGAATTTACCACTATGCAGAGAAAGCAGCACTTTGCATTACCAAACAGACAAAAAATAGTGCCCCGACTGTCAAATTTTGACAGTGTGAGGATTTTTATCCAATTACGGATTTGATTTTCTTTTTGATAGCAGGAACTAAGACATTATTATAATGTATCCTGGATTCAACAAAACGCATTGCTTTTTTGTGTGTGTGTGTGTGTGCATCCTTTGAAGACTTAAACGTATTTTAATGAAGTGCAAAATTCAGAAAACCAATGGGAAGGGGAGGGAAGGGAAACAGGGCAGGTCAGAGAAGGGAAGGGAAAGGGACTCTTGAGATAATTGTAAAAATAATTCCAGACAGAAAACTACTAAAAGATAGATGATGTAACAAGACTAGAATATAATCAGAAGTGGGTTTACTTGTTCTTGTAACTTGTTTGAGGAATGATCAGCCAGGAACCTCTATTTAAACCCTGGGAATGGATCAGACAGAGAGACAGACAGACTCCTTGCAGAAATGGAGACTGCTGTAGCCAGTCTTTTATCACTGAAGGTATTCAGGAGTAATACATGCACAGACTTCTTTAAGCCCAAGTGGTCCTGGGTTGCAGGGATTATTTGAGTCAGTTTACTGCAGTCTGACAACCCATCACACAAATACTTGCATCATGTATAGATATGAAGATATACGCACACAACTATGATGCAAATTTAGATGCCTTTGGAAAGAGTATAGAGACATATTTCTTGATTATGCCGCTTGTAAGACACTAACCAAACAATATCTCTTCTTGCTTATTATGCTGAAATTCTATTTCAGTGTAAACTCAGTTTATTTGGTTTCCTAATCTTTTCACTGCTCAATTTAGCCAGCGTCTTTTCACTGCTTAACTTAGCCAGCAGACAACAATTTATGTCAAATTTGGACTACTGTTCTTGTCCAGCAAATCTTTAATCTCAGTATCTGAAATCACCATTGCCTAATCAAGTACTTCAAGTAGAGTGCAGCATAGTTGGTCTTCTCATCAAGATGAAACAGGTAAACAGTATTTTTAAGACTATTAATTTGTTTGATGCTCCTGAAAGGATGTTTGCTTTATGTCAGATTCATTAGGTTGTGACTTAACTAACACTAGAATTTTCTGCCTTGTCTGCAATATTATATTAATTTATTAGAATGTTAGATCTAGTGGTAATCTGCATCTGCAGGAATAATTACGTTTATTGTCACATTTATACACCAGCGATGAAAACCAAAGATCAAATCCCAATAAGTGAGATGCAAGCAAATTTCATTTGTCTTTGTGTCTTTGAGCCTAAACAGGTATGCAAAGCATTCACTCTTTTTTAGAAGTCTCTTGAGTGGAGAGTCAGAATTCCATGAGATTACATTTCCTGCTTCAGTGAATATTTGGGAATGTATTGACCCACTTCATTTCATTTGGGATTATTTTAAGACCTGGAAGAATGAGTAAAAGAGAAATGTAATCAGCAAGGTTACACCTGAACTACAGAGTGTTGTGTTCTCAAGCAGGAAACCAGTGGGAAGTTACTAATAAGCTCTTTAGAGTTAGCCTCTTTTGTTACACATTCTCTGAAAACACTGGGCCAGCTTCCCACTGCAGGGGCTCGTGGTGATGCAGAGAAGGAATGCAATGCCTCCTTGCTTTCAGCAGCATGTATCATAGCCTCAGAAATCCACAGACAGTTTGCCTAGGGAGCCTATAATGGGTAGTGTTGTGTTCCAGGCACAACTTTATTCCATGTTTTCAACCCTGAGAATAATTCTTGTCAATGAATTCCCCCATGATTTTGGGTTCAGCCAAAAATGCTAAAGTATTGAAATGCATTTGGTAGCAGAATAAGAACAAAATTTATACTTTATAATTACAGATTTTTATTTCAGTCCCAATGTACTTCTATATTTCAAATGATTTAACTCTTCATCTTTGAGATAAATGCAATGAGATTAAATTTTTATCTTAGCTATTTTAATTTCCATGTGCACTGTATCCAGTGTTAGATTTGATCATGTTCCAGAACTGCCTTACAGCAGGGACCACATTTGAAAGTGCTGTGAGATCTAGCCTTGAAATTCTTCCCTAGTAAGATGGTAAATTTTGTATTTTCCCCAAAGTTTAGCTACTTGGTCAGGCTTTCTCTTTTTTTAATGGCGGTTTTACATCTGCCAAGCTCTTGGTATTACAGGGTCCACCTCATTTTCCCCATAACGCAGTTATGGTGGAATTTCAGGGCAGTGCATCCTCCTTTCGGTGACAAGTTTGGAAATATCCTTGTGCCTCAATATTTAAGTGATTAATTAATATTTCTTTCCTATTAAAAAAAAAAAAAAAAAGAAAGTTTTAAATGGTGAGGCTATAGGGATTTGTATGAGATTTCCTTTAATATTGCAAAGAATCCTTAGTTCTAGCATTATCCATGAAAGACAAGAAATGTGAAACATAGGCTCTGTCCTCTATGGGCAGATTGCCTCTGGCAGCAAAAACTGAAGGAATGGACTTCATTACCCTACATCTCCGAAACAGCAATAGTTGCAAAAGTCACAATATTGCCTTAAGGTTATTTCTTATCTTACCGAATGCCTTGAGGGGACAGTCAATCTTTGTTCTCTCACACATGCTGAAATACAGCTTACATTCATTTATTAAGAGAAGGAGAGGAAAGAATTTTTTATGTATTTTGACTTCTTCAGAAATATGTTTATATAAAATTTCATATTAGTACAAGTTGTAAAAAAAATGTATATACCACAAAAGAGAGAATGGTTGGTTTAAGAAATACTGTTCTTCATGCTTACTGAAGGTAGACTTGTATGGACCACTTAAAAATACACCTTCCTCACCACTTTAAAGTGCACCAATATAAGCAATGACACAGAAAATGGCATTAAAGAAAGCAAAGAGTACAACAGCTTGCTTATTTTTCTTCTTTAATAAAAATGGTGGGTTCAAAAATAACTGTAATCCAACTGTTTAAAATCTGCTCAATGCTTTTCAAATTGAAATTATGCCTAGTGAATAATGTTGGCAAAATGTTCTGATAAAGACTTCCATTTGGATTTCAGCAATGTAGAGTTCTGGTTCTCAATGTCAGAGACAGCTGGCTCTGCTTAGAGTAAGTAGGAATAGCTGAAGTCTGGATATAAACACACACAGGAGATGTCAAATATAACAGAAATATTTTATGCTTTTCGATAAACTGTGCTGTATATGCAATTCCAGAGTTAAACCAATTATTATGTCTTTATTTCTTTGTTTGTTTATTAATTTTTTGTTTGTTTGTTTGTTTTATATGAAAAGTAAATGTTCTGGCCTAAGACAGGAGAGAGCTAAGCAATGATGGGCTATCATTTTAACAGCATCTAAGTTATCAAAAGGACTTCACAATGGAAAGCAAACCAAATCAGTGCCAATGTTTGTGCAGTTGTATATTTTACAGGGTCAAAACTTCCAAACATCTTTTCTAAAATTATCCCAGTCCAAGGCTACTGTCATGACTAAATGTCAGGTTTGTATGGCAAGTATAAAAAATACAAATGGTTTGATGATTTGCATTATACGTTTAGTCATTTTGATTAAATACAGGGGTCAAGGTGGAGAAAGACAGCTAGAGAGAGGTAAAAGGGTAAAAATGTGCTCTAGGGAAGACTTTTCACCTTTGAGGACAGTTCAGTCACCAAGCCTCACTAAAAGCTGAACTTTCTGTCATAGGAAGAGAAAGTGGGGAAAATGCCTTTAAAAGTCAACATTATCCCAGTTTCTGTATAGGTAAAGGGCGTAAGAAAGAAACAATGTTGAGAGGCAACAGGAGGTGAGTAGGGACCCTTACAATAATGCTTGTGGGCAAGCTGATAACATACCTGGATATTCTCTAGCTAGTTCTGAGAGGAGTGAGAAATTAAGGAATGAGCCACACTGGACAAAGCAAAGGGTAATTTTTCTTCTGAAAAAGAGGAGAAAACAAGCAGTACAGCGACAGCAGGTCTACTAGAAATTTCATCATTTCTCAAAATGAGGAGTGCTAACTATTGAGTTAATATGTGACCTGAGAAGGGAAAAATGGCTGATTGAGCTAAGCTACCCATGGTCTATCCTTGCCATTGTATCCTGTTGTCTGCTTGGGATGTAGCTCTTTGATCTGTTCAGACACGCAAAAACATTTCTTCCCAGTACTTGTTCCCTTCTTCTTTTTGTGATCTGCTTCAGTCAAGAAATATGACATCTTCTGAGATGTTATTCCAGCTTTCAAAATGTTTAAAGTCCAAGTTCAGAAGGACACAGGTGTAGGAGGAGGCCAGCCCGGAGAAGAAGAGAGGGAAGACAACTTTCATGAATGGATGGGCTGGCAAGCATCCGAAGAGAAAGAAGTTACAGCTCC
>JAWWTY010000123.1:44495370-44515933 GCA_035222235.1 Margarornis squamiger | reverse complement strand
CTTCCCTACCCGACCCTATAAAAGTCCCATGCTCCCTTAATAAACGGTTCCACCTTGTTCACCATCCCTTGAGTGCGGACCTTCTCCTTCTCATCCCGGGCGGACCGTGTCACACAGGCATAAAGCTTCTTCTTTCACAGCAGCAGGAACCTGACACCTTGACAGCTAAGGCACCCTTGTTCTCACTGAGTTGGAGGGCTGACAAGGAGCCAAGGAGAAATCACCTCTCATAAAGGCTGTAACCTGCCTTTGCAAAAGTCTGTGACTTGCATTCTGTCATTAAGTAACCATAGGGATTACTGCCTCCCACAGAAGTAATGTCCTACATCTAGAGATAGATAAGTGCTCGTGTCTTGGGTTCAGACCTCTGTGGGTACAGGGAGGCAGACTTAAGGTGAGCTCAAACTGAGCTCCAGGATGGGTTTGAGACACTGCAGGTCATCAGGACTTTGCAAGTGGGAGAGGTGCTGCTACACCTGGAGCAGGATTAGTAGTCCTCCTAGAAGCACACCAGAAAGAGCGCCTGTCTCCAGGATGAACTTCAGGACAGGAAAAGGAAGAGTGCATCATCAGAAATACTATTTCCCCATATATATCACCAGTGTTTCTCACTGTATTTTCTGGTAAGTCCCATATTTCTAGCCCTACCTTTATTGACATTTTATTTTGTAAAGCTAGTTTTGGCCATAAATACAGCATACAGGCACTAGTGTAGAGTACTTTTTGTGATAAAATCTGGAGCAAGTCTGGAGCCATGTGTAGCACTGTATGATTTATTTAACATTTATCCAGATCACAGCAGCATTTATAGTGACAGCCAATATGCAATTTCTATTTAAACTAAAAGAGCTAGTGTGCCCTGATACTTTTCAAGTAATGTCTGACTTTCTCTATTATTGTGCTGTAAGGAATGCCGTCAGCATGTCTGTTGTATGGCTGTTTGTATGTATGGTTGCAGTCTCTATGAGTAAATACAGGTAATGATCTTGCAAAAAAGATCATTACCTGTTTGAAGAACATAAAAAATATGATCAGTGAGTTTCACAGGGGATGACTGTTTCTGCTAATTGGCAGTTATTCTAGAAAAGGAAAACATGATAGTACATATGAATTATATAAGCTATAATATACTGATGGTTCAAGACTTTTATATTCCTTTTAATCCTCTAGTCTACAGATATCTCTTGAACAAAGAAAAACAAAAGGACAAAAAGTTTTCCAAAAGACAAGATTGCTATTACTAAGAGCATGGCTTTTCTGACAAGTGCCTACTGACAGTGCCAATGATTCCAGCTGCATGCATAAGATGTGTGTATGTATATAAAGCATAAAAACATCTTGCAAAAAGTGTGATTTTCATATTCTGTCATGAATTTTAATCATAGAAAAAAATGGTAGATGACTGTGCAAAAATAGTTGCTTCTATTTGCCTGAATTTTGAGGGACAGTGATTATGTCAGTATCTAAGTGTCAATGCAACCATGAACTTCAGTGAATTCTGATCTATTTTTGGTTATGAATTTTGAATATGAGTAATCCAATGCATCAGTTGTGACAAAACAAACAGGTTGACTACATGTGTACCTGGCACTGGGAAAGGCAACTCTCGCTGTGGATCCAGTCTCAGTTCCGGAAGGAAGTTTGTTGCATACAAACTTGACTGCATATTTAATGACATAAGGAATCCCCTTGGTTCAATTAATTTTTTTGTTTTCATTTCCATTAGGCAAAGTTGTTTCCCATTTTGACATTACTTACCACAGTTACAGAGCCAATGTAGGATTTATTGCTCATACATTTTTCAGTGACCACAAATCTAACATATTCGGAGAGCTTTTCCTCAGAAATCCTAATTTATATGATCAATTTTTTAAGCTGCCACTTATTACTGACTATTAGATCCAAAGTCACACTTTTTTTTCTACCAGAGTTTATAGTGTTTGATTTTTTGAATGGTATATATATTAACTTCAACAACTTAGTTTGGTTTGTGTTGACTTAAGTTTAGAAAAGGTATATGGGTTGTGAAAGGATATATTGCTTTTTAATACATCTAGGGAAAATGGTGGTGAAGGTTGTTGGGTGGAATGTCACGGAAGGACATAATCTTGCAAAAGAAATTACATCTGGTGACATTACACCAATGAGAACGTTGACCTGCAATTTTCACTCCACTCTAAATCATTTAAAGAATGGAAAACACTACAACTTTCATTTTCTTTATGTGACAGAAACTTCACAAAATCAAAAAACTGTGCAGTGAGGGGGTTTTTTATCTTTCATCCATTTAGGGGTGTAAATTTAATTCAAATGGAGTAGCTGACACAGCTTGTGGCTTAGAAGGCGGAAACCACCATATTTGTAGATAATAAAGTTAAAACAACACTTGACTATTCACTCCTGAGAAGGATCTTCAGAGTCTTCGGAACAAGTTGTTGCTGAAAGGAAAAGAGACAGATAAGAAACTGGATAGGAAGGACTCAGGTACTACTGCTTGCATAACTGAAACTGACAATAAATGCTGAACATTTCAAGTCTACCTAAAATCATGCACAGGAAAAAAACCCCTGTATTTCAAGTGTGGTCAAACAGTGTCCACTTTAGAGAGTCTTGTTGTCCATAATAGACCAGACTTTGGTGAAAGAGAAATGAATGAAAAATGAAATAGTGATAGGTGTTTCGTTTGTTTGTTTGTTTTCACCTGAACTGTTTTCAGTCCAAGTACAGTAAGTACTGGTGTTAACTGCCACTCTTAGGAAGTGGTACAGTTTACATTCTCATTTATTCAAATACTCTAGTGAATGGCCATGTGCCAGTCTCATATTTTGTTGTTTTGATATTTGTCAGTATTTCGGAGATTTAGGTGTGCTGGAAGATAAAAAATTGTTCCAGCTTTGAACAGAATTGCCAAAATGAAGCATTATCTTGCCAAGGAGTTCCAGATCCCTGGACTTGAATCTGGATTTCAGAGGCATAAAAGTTGAACCATCCATTTTCCATAAATTCTACCCTTTCAGTTTAATTAATTTTCATACTTTATTCAGCTTCAAAGGCATTTAATCAGGTACAGCTTGAATATTGTAGCTAGATCTTCCAACAGACAATAAAGCATCTAGTCCTAATTTTACTGTGGTCTAGGGTCTACTTGCACTTACTCAAATGGCAGCAGAATCATACTGCATAACAGATAATTCCCTGGCAGGCAGTGATGGAGACTAAAATTAAATTGTAGTCCACAATGCTTTTACTCACTGTGCCTGGTCTGGTGGAATCAGAGTCAACTTTATAGCAATCTGTGTGCTTCTGTGGTTTTGATTCGTGACTAAAATGCTGGTGTTCACACTCTGATGTTTTAACTACTGCTGAACAGACTTGCACAGTCTAAAGGCTTTCTCTGTTTTTCACTCTGCCCCCTACAATGAGTAGGCTGGGTATGAGGAGGACATTAGCAGTGGACACAATCAGGACAGCTGTCCTGAGCTGACCAAAAGGATGTTCCATGCTGTGTAACATCATATGCATACTTAAAAGTGGTGGGACAAACTTTCCAAGGTGGCTGTTGTCCAGAGACTGACTGGGCATTGGTCTGCTTCTGAGAGGAGTGAGTGATTGCCTTTGTATCACTAGAGGTGTTTCTTTGCCTTCCCTTCCTTTAATAAATTGTTTTTATCTCAGCCCATGAGATTTTCTTACTTTTGCTCTTCCAATTCTTCCCCTCACCTGCCCTAATCTTCCTAAGATGGGGTTTTAATTTCACACCTTTACTTCTTTGACAGTGACTACATCATTGCTTTTCAGTGCATGGCAGGCTATAGTGCCGTACAATGCCAACTGAACAGAGAAAATTACTACTTTTAACTTGCAAGTTCAAGGTGGCCTCTCATATTATACTATAAACATCAATGACTATGTCTGGACAAAGGTTATAAGATTTTATTTTTAGAACCTAATTTTCAAAGTGGCGTAAATGCCTCTCCTAAATTCTGCTTCTGATGGTTTTTTGGTAGCTAAACTTTGTCCATGTACCGGTGTAGTCACATTGTTCAAATAAGCTAGTGGTTCAAATAACTTATTCCATAGTCTGCAACATAATGTTCTTGCTAGTTTTTGCTTGTACTCTACATTATTGTGCTTAAAACTTGATGGATGTAATGGAAATATCCAAATGTGTACAGGGCTTAGAACTCAACCATCCTTTTAGCACTTTATTTTCACATATTTTACTTTGGGATTGGTTTAGGCAAATAAAACAAAGCTACCTTCAATAATGTATGTCATGTATGTTATATCAGATACATTTATAGTTCTGAATTCTTGCAGTATATTCATACACCTATGTATCAATTTCTAAATTACTGTTGAAGCAATGCAACATTTTAAAAGATTTTGTGATAAAAACTCATAGCAGCTCAGGGCATTTCTGTCCAAGTTGTTTTCCATTAAAGGTATTGTTTGATATCATTCATCTTCAACATGTTGTGTTTCCTTTGGGCTTCTATTTCTATACCTGCTATGTCAGTCCCATTGTAGTAACGACAGAGATTTATCAAGCACATTAAATCTGCAGTATCTCTAGCTAGAAAAGCTAGTTTTTCAAATATTAAATCTCAGATGTGTCACATTTAACCTGCCCTGAACTCCTGATACAGCTCTGTGCTGCTTTTCAATGAAATCCAATTTTATTTTATTAACAAACTTTTTACTTCAGCGTAACATAAAACATTATCAGTTGCTGAAATTAGAAGTCTCTTAGAGTTACTTACATAAGGAAAGCCAGATTATCCCAGAGAGTCTGTCCCTCTTAAGCTTATCTTACTCCTTACTCTCTGATATGTCTATGTCTCTTTCAATTTTCTCTCATCATAAAAATGCCTAGCTGTCTCTTAAGATGATTTCTGCCATTTGCCGCACTGGGCACACTGCACCAGGCTGTGCAGGTTAGCTTGTGTTACTTTGTCAAACCAATTCCTGATTTAGAACTGCCTATTAGATCATCTTGAAGTCTTCCCTTTTCCTGTGATCACTAATGTTGACACATCTGAGAGAGCACAGAGAGAACATAAAAGACTACAAGAAGATGCTAAAGGAAAGATGAAAAGAGCCGAGCACATTTAGCTTTGTCAAATACAAATGATTAGACGTAAGATGACAGATACAAGTGTAAGGAGTTAGAAGAATTTTTCAGGTTGGTCAGAAGGAAATAACATTCATGGAATAACTCTATATGATAGATGCATTTATAATGGTATATATAATGATGTCAAGGGTTTTCTGAACACACAATGAAAGAAAAGTTTCTGTTTCAAGGAATTTGAAAAGTAAGGTGGACATTTTCAGGAGTGGTAGCAAGAGCAAGTCACCATACCTATAGGCTTTCTTCTACTGTGTGTTGTGGGGAGTGTCTGTCCTTCTGAAAGTCTTTTCTCTGTCCTAACGCTTTCTACATGCAATAGATCAAGCAAGAGCAATGAAAAAGAACACAACTTAATGAACATTGACTGAATTAGATATACATTTATGTCAGTTGTGTGTATAGGAGTGCATGTTCAGAGGAATAATTCACATTTCCTTTCACATACTGGCAGATATGTGTAAGAGCTCCTCACTAGCTTATTTTTAGAGTTGATAAGACTTCTTTTGGAGGAGGAGCTGATCCTTTCCTTTGAAGGAAAGATATTAAGGATGTAACAATCCATCTACCTTTTAAAATTATTCTAACATTTTCCAACAGTGCAATCTCTAAATTATAGAAAGTAATATAAAAGCTTTGGGCTGGCTTGATATACACGAGTGAGTTTCAGCATCTAATAATAAAATATGTATTTACTATATCTCTGATGTAGATTTAAAACCTAAAGTCACTCTATCCTGCTCATAAGTAATCTCACTCACAGCCAAATCTCCATTTTATTTCAGTCAGTTGCAAAACTCCTTTTACCTGCACTATAATAATGCAGACCCAATAGATATAGCCTTTAGATAAGTTATCATCTGTTCCTGTTAGGCACCACTATCACTTTCGATGTAAGATTATATGCCAGTGGGCTGAACAACCAGCCAAGGAAGATGAATAATGTTCTCACCAGTGCCAGAGTTTCTGTCTTTGTCCTCAGGGATTTCTGTTATTGATTTATAAAACAAAATATTTCAAACAAAAAAATCCAGCAAGAAAGAGCCAGAAAATTTCCAGCTTCATCCCAACTACTTCTGCCCCTCAGGCAGGGTGATAAGGTGGGAAACGTGACTGCTATCACCTTGCTTTAATAATTCTGCAACAGTTTCCATGCTACACTCTCTGCATGTAGGGATCAGGAAATTCTTTCATTTTCGTGGAATACTTTTCACAAAGGTGCAAATAATACTAGTTTCATAGTATCATATATGACAGGAACCGAAGATACACTCCGGCTTTTCAGCTTGCTTCATTTGCTGCTGTATTTAAAAACATTGAATGTTGTACTTTTCTTGTGCAAATAGTGAGAATATTCAGATAGTGGGTTGTTCCACTGTACCAGCTCAACATCTTGGAAACAGTCTTGTACATTTATTTTCAAATTCATACTCTGCAGCTCTTTGATTACCATTGGAAGCTGATGATGAAAAGCAAAATACTTGTCCCCATTCTACTAACTTACTGAAAAATTTTTTTTAAGAAAAAAAAAAAGAAAAGAAAATCTCTCCAGTTTAATTGATTGGTTTTTACACAAATACAAAACCAAATATAAAATGTTATGGAGAGAAAACAGGTTAAATCCTGGCTATCATAGTTAATGAATCTTCCCAAGAAGAGTGTCTTCTCTACCAGTATATTTCTCTCACATTTTCAGCCTCTTCCAGAAACCATTTTTTTGGGGGGAAAGGAGCAGATCTGACTGACAGGAGCAGAACTAAGTGTGGCTGAACCTTTCTTCTGATGAACAAACCCCAAACCTTTTTGAACTCTGGCTCTAGACATGATTTGATTGGGTCAGACTGTCCCACTATCTCCTCAAGTACAGCAATCAGCCAGTTGCCAGCCAGGAAAAGGTTATGTAGCAAAAGCAATGTAAATTTCATAGCACAGAGTAACTGCTAAAACTTTTCTATTTAAGTGGAAGCAGCAAGGGGTTTGGCAGCGAGAATGCAACAGCCACATACACTTCATGCTCCCAGAAGAAAAGGTTCCTCAGGGTTGTGTGAGGACTGACATGAGTAGCTTGAAATATGAATACATTTCCTCATCTCCTGGGTATCAGTGAGAGGAGCTGTCTTTATAAGAATGAACATTAATGTTTCGTATTTTAAACTTGGTTTATGCATAAGTTCTAATCCACTGTTGTGGTTGTAGAAAATGACAAATAGTTTTTAACAGAACTTCTGAATGAATCTTCACCTATATAGCTAGGTATTTTCTCAAAGGTATGTAACAGGCTCAAGTCATCTCCAGATACCAGTTCCAAGTGCATAGTTGGACCATCTGCTTCAGACTAAGTATGGAGGGAACTGGTTGGAAAAAGTTGGCAAAGTAGCCATTAATTGTATAGAGGGAACTCAAACATCTTGAACTGAGATATTTCTTTTGATTGATCTTTTCCTCTTCATGCTCAAAGCATTTAATAATTTTGTAATACCACTTGATTGCACCCCAACACTGTCATTTTTCTGCTGAGAACCTTAATGAAAACTTTTCAAAACATTGAATCACAATTTTTTCTTAAGAAACTCCACTAAAAATCTCTCAGAAAATAAACTCCCACCATGTTTTGTGAATTCTTAATGCATCTTACAATTTCTGTTCTCTCTTCCCCATCATCAATGATTTCCTTTAACTCAAACGAGTTTATCTATGAAAAAATCAAAGGAAGTTATTAAATTAGTGAGTCATGATCTTATTATAACATGATTTCAATTTGTTAGAACTATGCAGCATTTTATTCAGTTTTTAATTTGAGTCCAGGTTACATTATAGTCTTCTTCAAGCCTTTTTCAAAGCTTTTTGTAATGCTTGTGAAGGGATATTTGATGGGAAATCCCCAGTGTATTTTATCCTTTTTGTTAATGTGGTTTCTCTCTGCCTTTGCTTTCCTCTATGTCTGTGACTATCCTCAAATGAATAGTCTAGTCTAATTATAAATCAGACATTTAAAAAAAATAATAATGGAAGAAAATAGATATGTTAAGAGACCCCCAGTATCTTGTACTAACTTTTCTGGGCTAAGATTACCCAGTCCTCTCAACTAGCATAGACTTTGCAGGAGTAAACTCCCTCTCCTTGTCCATACATGTATCTGAATGGCCAACAGCGTCTTTGCTACTTGAACACTAAAGCTAAATATTAACTCACTTTGGGAACCATGCATTAGCTCTTCTCCCATGTATCATCATTGTTTAGTTGCCTCCATGTTCTGTCTCCAAGAGCAAGCTTTCTTTGTTTTTATACTTCCCTATACTTCTTTATTTCTAGTTTGACATACTTTGCTGATCATCCCTCCTTTCAGGTGCTAGATGTAGTTCAAAAATATCTGCCTCAAGGAGTTCATGCTGGTAAATCTAGGGACTTTTTTCTCCAAGGATTACTCTGTCTTTTTCCAAAATTTAGTTCCTGAGTATTTATAGCATCTTCAACTGAAATAAATCCTTGGTTTCTGTCACACTTCTGTCCCTGAGCAGTTTGCTTCATCTTCTCCAGCTCATTTCTGGTTTTTTGTTTAGTTTTTTTTTCCCTCAAGTCTGCCATTTCAAAATCAGGTATGTTATTATTCTTACCATACTTATCATTTAATTTACAATCTTAGAACTTTGGTTATTTTGACACCATCTGTAACTTAAGTACTTATTGAATCTAAGTTTTGTATTTTAAATTTTGATGAAGAAATCTCTTAACTGGTGTCTCCAGGATTAAATAATTCTATCAGTATTTTATTTCTTTCTTTCTCAATCTATGTCCAGTAACTGAAGACTCTGAAGATCTGTCTGAAGATATATCACTGTTGGAATTATTTTCCCATCTAGAAGCACTATGAAGATCTCTATCTTTATCTATATCTGACCCAAAACTTCCCAGTGTCATGCTTGTAATTCTTTCATCATGTGTTAAGATTGTGCTTTATGCATCTCATGTCTTCCTATTTCCTGAAGTTTTTCATATCCTTAAAATAGAATCACCTTATGTCTTTATTTATGTCAGTCCTGAGCAATGCAAATCTTTTCATGCCTGTGTTCATGTCATGGCTGCTGCTCTAACATGCTTCTGCTACCTGGAGAATGTTATTTCTCAGGTCCTGCACTAAGAGTTCTTGTTTTTCTGTTTTGCGACTAAGACTGCTGACAATAATGTATATCATTTCAATTGCTTTCTACTGACCAGAAACTAATTTCCTTAGCTGGGTTAATCTCGCACTATCAGTTTCAGCTAACTGGCTACAGCTTTCATCTGTATGGGTATCTTCTTCTTTCTATCCATTCTCCTGACCACTGATAATCTCTTATCTACTGCTGTGCCTTATCTAGCTGATTTCTTTCTCCCCGTATATTAAAACTACAAAAGATGTGTAGAAAGGTTAATAAAACTGAATATTAACCCTCAGAAGGGGAAGCAAATGTTTTTCTTTAGTTGAAAAATTTCATCACAAAATTTGCTTTTTTTGCACAGTGGATTAGATCAAATTTGATGCTATGTAGTCATAAAGTTAATTTCTTTCACCCCATAATATCCATTAGTGCAAAATGACAAATTTTAGAAACTGTTATTGATCCTCATCACCTCATTTCACTCTGTTTTCATTCATCATGAATTAGATCTGACCACAATGACAACTAAAGAAGGCTTTTTTCTTTCCCTCAAGCATTATGGTGGAAACAATTTTCATTTAAACTCATTTTTGAAATTAATGTATTCTGGGCATTTGTAGAACGTATGAAAGCCAGCTATTACTGAGACGTCCAAGAGCATATTTACAGCTTACAGTGTGCTGTGTGACCTCTTTCTGTGCTCCCTCTTCCAGAGGAGAAAGCCTCTGGCACTGTGTGTCAGCATTGCCAGCAGGTCTCCATGGCTGCATCTGTTCTCCTCAGTGCACCTCGACATGCAGAGTTGCCAGAAACCTTCTTCTTTCACGGTTCAGTAGAGCATTTTCTTTCTCTGCTGACAGCTCTGTCAGCAATATGGGGCTTTCCTCTTCTCCTTGTAACTTCTCCACCCCAGATACCACGTTGCTTGGTTTTGGCCTAGCACTAGGTTAGTTTGGCCACTGTGCTTTCACAAGGCTTGATCCTAGACATGATGCCCAGTGACTTCAGGTTGTAACTTTATATATTTGAGAAGGAAAGTGGAAGCAAAATCAGTATTTGTGCAGAAATAAGAAAATCTCATTTTGGTGTTTCAGTCCAAGGCTTTAAAAAAACTAGGACAAAGTAAATAAGAGGAGTATGTGAATCTATCTTGTTGAGATGATCATTTTAAATTGACTATGGTTCCTTGTTTCTACAGTGTTAATACATAGGAAAATACATTAAATAATAATTGTTTTTTGAAAGGGATAAAATTCATTCAATGCTGCCGTACATTAACTTAATACAGTAGAACACTATTGCATTAATACATTTAGTTCAATTTTACAGAATACTTTTATTGAAGAGATCTATGAAACTACATCTTAGCTTTGCTAAGTTTTGTAGGAAACCTCTTACTAGTTTCAATTTACATGGATATATGTCTCTTGAGGTGCACTTTAATTTGAAGATTCAAAGCCTCAAATAGCACATAAAAACACAAAATTACATATGCAAAATTAAATCCAAAGGATTGTATAGAACTATACAGTCAAACTTCTTGAGACCAGACTCCATTTAACACTGCAGAAGCTTGAAAATTCCAGGCACATCAGTTGCCAGTACTAATTTTCACTAGGTCCCTCAAAATCAGCTTCAGGATAAGACCTAAACCCTGACAGACAGTGCTGGACAGCTGGATGTATTTCTCACATCCAAACTCTGCCAGATGCCTTAATTAAAGATATTGCTCTTTTTTTCAGAGGCCATGCCTTGGTGAGCTTGCTCAGCTCCATGTGGACAGAGTGCCCTTAGCTCTGGCACACAGTTCCACGGCCAAGAGCACCATCCAGACAGGGGCAGGTGAAGGAAGCCCAAATGGAAGGCAAATGTACAAGGGAACAGATTGTCAAAACAGAAATATAAGCACCGAGAACAGCCTCAACTTACCTCCAATTTCCTCATTAGTCTCTGTTTACTGCTATTTGCTGAATCATCACCAAAAGAAAAAAAAAGAATATTTATCTAATTAACATTTCCTCCGACTTTTCTGGATTATTGACTCAGACTGACTTTCCTCTTTTTTGATCATGTACATGTTGGGGTTTTGGAGAGGAGAGGAAGAAGAGAGAAAGGAAAATTACTTTTTTTTTTTTTTTTTTTTTTTTTCCCTGCTGTTAATAAAAAAAATTACGTTTAACAATTTGGAACACACGATGCAGATCTCTGATACCTCACTGCTGGGCCAGTGTGTGAAAGTCCTCCTCAACAGTTAATCGTAGAATTTAGTGCAGTTTAATTTCTCTCCTGGCTCTATGGGATGAGTTCTGTTATTTGTCTGGAACAGGATTTTTAAAGAACTGCTCTCTTTGGTGGTGTAAGAGAGAGGCAGAGAGACACACGTACACTCTTGAGATCTTCAGTGCCTGAGGGCATTTCCTATTTCTTGTAGCAGTGAACTTATCTGTGCTCCTTCAGAGGAGCAAAAAAACCAAAATGAAAAAGCTGCTACTTTATCACCAGCCTCGGAATGTTTCTGTGCTACCCTTTCCTGTCACCCAGAGAGGGCTGCATTCTCCTTCCCAGTCCCAGATGATTAAACACGGATTTCTCTTAGACTCTGAGAAAGCTGCTTTTGGGTTAGGAGTATTAAAAGCTAATCACAAGAAACAGTCCTACATGAGAAATCTCTAGCAATTCTCTGTCCTCATTATCGGTGGGATAATCAACTGAATTATAGAATCAGCTTTTTTCCAGGTGATGAGCTCTCTAAAGTAAACAAAACAAAGTGAGGGCTGTTCAGTCTCCTCAGTGATTCCTCTGAGTCACCTGAATTGCATTTATAGCCTGAATTTTCCAAGAATTCAGCAATCTCTCAAGTAATTTAAATGACCTGGACACAATGTTCAGAATTGGTGGGATCTATCACCTTCCTGCAATTCCAGCTGTGCAGTGTGAGCTTTCTAATCCTGATCAAAAGAAGCCAGGCAGAGTATGCATCTAGGTCATACAGAAAACACGCATTTTTGCGTGTATATCTATATGTTTTTCTAAGCTGTTAACCACTGTAAAATTCAAGCTCTTCCTGTACCTTGTTGAAACAGGTTAGTATCATTCAACATTATTCTACAAATAAGTTCTTTAAAAACTTTGCCATTTTAATACCCTGATGATACATTTTTCTATGCAATTTCAGAGACCATGTCCCATATCTGTGAGCAACTCAGGTACATTTAGCACACTTATTCTCTTTGAAAATGAGTGAGATTTTAACATACGAATTCCTTATGAACTTTTGAAAAATGTATCCTAAATAACTTGCTAAAGATCACCAAGGGATTATTCAGTGAAATTAGGAATGTTGCTTTTGTTTCTAAAGGTCTCACCTGGTACTCTCACCACCTCTACAACCTGTCTCAACAATTCTAACATTCCTAAGAAAACTACATTTGTATTTACACTTCAAAAGCACAGCTATTTGCCATTGTGACTGTCTTTTAGCACAAACCAAAAACCTGTTTTGGAGAGAACCCACCCTTTAATGAAAGTTTAATATGGATTGGGGTTTTTTGTGTCACTGGAACCAATTTTCTGGTTTACTTTCGTTCCTGTGCCATCTGTAATTTGACTCTTTATTTGCCCTAGGACTATGTACATAAAACTCATTTGATCTCCAAGTTCCCCAAGAGCCTGACATCTCACTGGAATGTGAAGAAAGCAATAGGAAAAAGCTAACGCTCAGCAACAAATTATTACAGAAAGAAAACACTAGTAGGCTCTCAGCTATCTTCCAAATGTAAGAGCTCTTAGAAGAGTGAGAGAAGAGATTATTCCTAGCAGGGGCATCCTTATTTTTCTGGATATCCTCAAGTCTTTCTGTGTTAGCAGTTTTATACATATACAAGAGGTGTATGCTCACCCCCACAGAAAAAGGCATTTAGGTTTTTGAGTCCTGCTGACTGGTAAATAGTAGAATTTCATGGGAGACCAGGTTAGTTTTAAACTAGGAAACTCTCATTTTTCACTGCATAGAAGTCAGTTAGTAGTTTTCATTTGCTGGATATCAGCCAGCAGTGAAAAATAACTCTAAGCATTATTTTAAAATAGGACTAGATGATTAGTGCAGGGTGAAAATGATTGTGGAAAACCAGTTCTTTTGACTCAAGGAAGATAAATAAATCTGTTTGACCACCATTATCTCATCTGATTTATGAGAGCCCAGAAGTCACAACTCCAGAGGACAACTAAAATATTTTATGTGATGAAAATGACCACACAGTCACCTCCTGAGGTAGAAATGCCTCCTTTGTATTCATTAGATCAGAAGTAACTCTTTCCCACAGCATTGTTCTTTCACCACTGCACTCTTTATATCCTAAAGGAAAAAGACGGTTTTGGATTTTTTAAAACAAAAGATTTTATGTTTATAAACAAGCCAACCTATACAAGAAAACAGCTAAGATCTGACTATGGTCAGATAAAACAACAACAATAATGAATTGCAATAGC
Organism: Margarornis squamiger; assembly: GCA_035222235.1. Classification (NCBI taxonomy): domain Eukaryota; kingdom Metazoa; phylum Chordata; class Aves; order Passeriformes; family Furnariidae; genus Margarornis; species Margarornis squamiger. The sequence goes on along the minus strand of JAWWTY010000123.1, from coordinate 44,502,175 downwards.
TACAAGAAGTCAGTTATAAGACCTATGAGTTCTTTCACAGGAGCCCCCCCTCCCACAGACAGAACAGGCTGACCTAGATACACACTTCGTGTTTGACACTCATTTCTGTCTATTAAAGATATATCAAGTTATTCTAAATTGAAGCTGTAAGGAGAGCTAAGTGTCTGTAGTTAGATTTCGATAGATTCTTCCAATCATTGCTAGTTATTTTATTGTTATAAAGTAATATTATAAATTATTCCTTGGTTTACCAATTTTAATCTCCAGGGGTTTGTCCCAAAACTCAATAGAAATCATTTTCCTAAATAATTGTGAAGCTTTCAAAAATGCTATCCAACAGTTCAACGTCTAAAAGACTGGATCCATATGTTGTACAGCACATGCAACAATCCTGGAATGAAAACCCATACGTTTTGACACCACTGCAGCAGAATCAAAACACTATGCAGAAGGAGGAAAAGAGATTATGGGAAAGCTCACGAATTCTGTTGCTAACTGTTTTGCTTAATTCTGCTGAAAGGTGACTGAGAAGAGAATTATTTTGTATGTAAAGCCTCTCCTGGGGCCCAATTGAAAAAAATAACCATGCAGAAATAATGATTTTTCCAACATATAGGGCAAACTTCTACTAAACAGAAGTCACAAAGCTCGTGGATTACTGGCAAAGGGAACTGTCAACCTCAGGTCTTTCTTCACAGCAGCTACCCTATGAAACAAGACAAAGCCCCAAATCCATCATCTGATGAAAGAAACATAAAGAGCTCTGTGTCATCAAATTCTTGATCATGACCTTGACTGCTTCAGCTCAGGGTATTCTGCAGCAAGAATAATAAGGACAGGAATGTGTACATTCAATATGCTTTCAGTTCCCAGTAAACACAAAGGCTGGTTTTAGACAGAAGTTGTCATTACACACTAGCATTGTATTAGAAAGAGAAAAAGAAAAAACAACAACAACAAAGAAGCAACCAACCAAAAACCAAACAAACAAAAAAAAAAAAACCACAAAAAACCCCCAAACAAATAAAAAATAAAACCCGGCCAAAAGCCATCCTACCTAAGCACTTAAACTCCTCTAAATTGTTTTGAAATTCTCTGAACTTAATGTCATTTAGGAGCTAGGAATATCTTTCTATTCAAAACAGGTCATAATATTACTATATAATAGTATGATTTTCTATTCTTAATTTATTCCCATTTCATATTACTGTCATTCTTTACCAACTTGGAGATGGGTAGCTTGCAAAAAGCACCTAACATTTCAAGGTTCGACATTTGAATCTGTTAACCCTTTAATGAAAATGGTCATGCTTTCAGTTGTCAGACTTCATTTTTATTTAAGTGGAACACCATACACACATTCTAAAGAAATGTACAACTTCTTTGATATAATTTGATTTGTATTGATTTCATCTCAAATTTTAATGAAAATCTCAAATGTGAATTAGCGTATAATACAAAACCTTAAAATAATGAAAACCAGGTGTAATTCATATAAAATTCTCCACTAGGATGCTTTCTGACTGAAGCCTATGAGATGTTTTGTGTAAATAAGGTGGAAGAATAATAAAAGAGAAGACAGACTTTCTCAGCTCTGAAATATTATGTTATAGGCTGAAATTTACATTTAAAAAATTAAAACCCTTTAGATCAATCTTTTTCATTGCAAAAGAGAAATTTATCTTTAGATATGTTGTATCATATATTAGTATTTGGTGCTGGTATTTGGTGGCCTCAATTCTATCAGAATATTATAGAATATTTGCATATTCCGTTCACATAATTTTGGGATGAATCACAAAAGTAAGAAAAAATGGATGCTCAAACCCAATGTCTGCAGCATTCAATTCATCCCTTTCCATCAGATGCAGAAGAATACTTTACATTTAGATGTTGCAATGTCTCAGTCCAAAAGATTAAAACCTACAAATAGCAATATAATAACATTTGCCAACACAGACAGGGGCTGCTTGGCTTGAGATGCATTGGCTTACCTCCTCTACATAACTTGTCTCCAACAGCTACATCCCCAATCAAATATAACTTTGTACTTTAAGTTCGGCTTTTGGTGTGTATTAACTTCTCACAGAGTTTATGTCTACAATGCCTGCTAATTTAGTGACGAAGAAACTGGTTTTCTGCAAACCTTTCTCTGGAACTCATCAAAATATCCAAATGCCCCAGACCATGTCGTACCTATGGCTGTAGGATCTTCTTCACCCCTGTTTCTAAAAGGTACCACATTTTTTCTTTCACCTTTTAATCCATATTTCCTAAAATATTTAACCATCTTCTCTTCATTGCCTTCTGCAATATTGCTGAACTCACACTGAAAGTTCAGGGATCAAAGAATCACAGAATATGCTGAGTTGGAAGGGACCCACAAGGATCATCGAGTCCAACCCTTAGTGCTGCACAGGACCATCCCCAAGGGTCACACCATGTGCCCGAGAGTATCCTCCAAATGCTTCTTGAGCTCTGTCAGGCTTCGTGCTGTGCTTCAGGCACAGCATCATCTACTGGTAGAGGGAGGGGATTGTCCCACTCTGCTCTGCCCTGGGGCAGCCACACCTTGGATATTGTGTGCAGTTTTGGGCACTGCAATATAAAAAAGATATTAAGTGGTTAGAGAGTGTCCAAAGGAGGGCAGTGAAGATGGTGAAGGGCCTTGAGGGGAAGCCGGATGAGGAGTGGCTGGGGGCACTTGGTCTGTTCAGCCTGGAGAAGTGGAGACTGAGGGGAGACTTCATTGCAGTTACAATTTCCTTGTGAGGGGAAGAGGAGGGGCAGGCACTGATCTCTTGTCTGTGGTGGCCAGTGACAGGACCTGGGGAAATAGCCTGAAGTTGTGTCAGGGGAGGTTTAGGCTGGATATTAGCAAAAGGTTCTTCATCCAGAGGGTGGTTGGGCACTGGAACAGGCTCCCCAGGGATGTTTCCTTTTAAAAGAACAGTATTTATGTGTGATACTCCTGAGACTGTGAAATCACTTTTAGATTCTGAAATTTTGTGCTGCGTTTAAATCATATTTCCAACCTCTTACATACAATTATTGTGTCTGGAAATTTATCTTCTTGCTGAAGGTTCAATTGAGATCAGGTTCAATTGACTGCAGGGATTTGTGCTGTCAGAAAATGTTGTGAGTTGGCACCATTATTTCTGTGACCATGGGTGCCTGCAGTGAGACTGCCAGGTGGAGTTGGAGGACATGAGGCCACTTGACTTTCATCTCTGAAAGTGACTTCATGTAGACTGCATTTTCTGTCACTCAGCAGGAGAATACAGACATTCTTCTTCATTTAATATTTGTGCAACATATCACTTACAGACCTAAGTGACAAAAGCTTGCAAAAAAACCCCCAACTTTTTGAAAAACAGATTAATGCATTTATAAGATTTAAGAGCATTCTTTGGATGGGAAAAAAAAACAAACCAAAAAAAAACACTCAACCAAAAAAAAACAAACCAAAAAACCCCCCAGATGATCAGGGGATAATGAAAACTTCAAAATGCTTGATTCTACCATTTTTAAATTAAAAAACCATTTCAATTTCTTCTTTAAAGAGGAATTCCATTCCACAGTTTATTCAAATTTAATTGAAATACATGGGCAGAAAACAGAATGGAAAGTTTCATATTTGGTCAAATAACACATTTCCTCTATCAGAAATTATTACACGTGTGGGGGTATTCAGTCTGCTATTTAATTTAATAACATTTGTAAATAAATAAATGTCAGGTCATCTCAGAAAAATATTTGTCAACATTTGTGTTTGTGCAACAACAATGGAAATTATTTCTATGTTTAGTCCCTTTTTCCTTCCTAGGACACTAATTTGGACTGCAGATTGGACTGTGGGTTTACTTGATATATACTTAATTTTTTTTTAACTATCTAACATATTGAATAGTTCTTTTAAAACCCCAGACAGTATTACACAAATAGTTTATATTTTATCATCATTGTTGAAGTTCCACTATAATAGCATATAAAAATGAATTGCTGGGCTAGAACAGACACTTCCAAATTGTTTCAGGTTTTAAAGCAATCTACTGTTGTATAATCATCTTTGCAGAGATGGTTCGGGTCCCGAGCTGTCAAGCTGGTGAAGGATTTCATAACCTTTCCTCTTAGGGTAACCTAGACTCATCCCAGATGTGTTTCCACACAACAATTCATCTGAAGTTAGTGTGTTGGGATGTGACAGACTGGCATAATACTAAGTAATAGTCAACAGGTAAAGGTCAGCTGAAAACTTTGTGTTCATATTGTGCAGACAGGCCTCATCTTCTCTGAGTCTATCATAAGCAGAATAGATCCTTACCGAGACCGGGCTTTCTCAGTTTGAAGTGTCAGGCTGAGTAGGAGAGGCTGTTTTTTCAGTTGTGAACTCAGAAATAATTATGCAGCCAGTTGGGAAAGGCAGCTCTTACCTATCAGCCAGCCCCTGCCTGCAAAGGCTGCTCCAATTCTGCCATATTCTGTTCACATTGGATAGTTACATTGTTGTAGTCTGATAGGAGGTGATTTCTCACATTATTCTATTAGGAAGTTAATTTTATGTTATGATGAGACTAATAATATTAAATACATACATAGGTATATGTGTGTGCACATTTATATGTTATATATATAAAATACGTATATGTGGGTATATATAGGTCTATATGTGTGTATATGCATATATATAGATAAAGATACACATATGTATGTATATGTTTATTTATGCATACAGGTAATTGATCAAGTTAGGTTTGCTGATTTTATTGCCAAAATCAGTGATAAGAACACTTGGCCATACCATTTACATATATATAAAGCATGTACTCTCTTGGGGTGAGAGAAACTCTTGGGAACTGAAACCAGTCTTTGAAAGAGCAGTCTCAAAGCAGATCACAGAACAGAAGGAATCCTAGAGAATTTAGACTTTTTTGATAAACACACCTAATATAAATGTAAGTAAAAGAAAGGCCATCATTAATAAGAGTAAATCCACTCAGAATAAAAAAAAAAAAAAAACCACAAACGTAAAAAGAGATCATCTAAGTTTATACTGTACTTATTTAAAATATATGATTTTAATGGTCTTCCATTAATAAGGCCATCATTAATAAGAGTAAGTCCACTCAGAATAAAAAAAACCAAATGTAAACAGAGATATCTAAGTATACACTGTGCTTATTTAAAATATATGATTTTAATGGTCTTCCATTAATAACTCATCCTTCATAGTTCAAGATTGGTGCTTAAATGATGTTTCAAATAATAAAGTCTCTTCTAGAATTGCATAGCATGAGGGGTTTTTTTAAAACATGAAAAAGTTATTAGTAAGACAGATGCATCAATAAAATGACCCTGTTTTAACTTCTGTTGAATTCATAAAAATAGATCAATACGTGTTTCATTTATTTTTGTGATATGCCATATGAGGAGGATTTTGTTAATACATTGTCTTGGTTGGCAGAAATCACATTCAGTAATATTGAGTAATTTCACTGATACACTGCTATTTTCAAAATTCTGGGGAAAGGTCGCACAAGTTTACCTTTGTTTTCTAAATCTCTCACAAAAATAAATCTATACTGGAAGCAATTAGTTTTTAAACAAAAAGTCCCTCTTAAAATAAAACAGAGTTAGAAAAAAAGCCTAGTCTTTATTTTCTTGTCTGCTAAAATGTTTCTTACCTGAAAGACTATTTTAACCCTTCCAATAAGTTATAACCTTGCTTATAGTTTTCAGAATTTCATTGTGTTTATTTGATCTCTGAAAGTGCCACATCAGAAATTATTAAATATTATTGCAAAATAATGCTGTCAAGGGCGATCTATTGCTCTTTGCCATGCAGACTGTAACCATAGTAATTCATACGCTCCACAATCCCCTTGCTTAAACAAGGAAAGCAAACAGTAATAATCCTGAGATAGTTATTGATCAGGAGCTCTAAAATAAGTGATAGCTACATAAAGAAGAACATCTTCTGAGTTTGCTTACACAAAAATATTATCTGAAATGAATCTTCAATAACACAAGCCCCTTCAAAAAACCTTGTGTGTCAGTCACCAGTTATTGTGCTAGAGAGCTAAAACTGGATCTTGCCTACTGTGGAACATTACAAAATAGCCCAGTTAGGTTCTAGGTCCATAAAAACAGCCACCTAACTCAGTGGTGGGAATAAGGATAGCAATATTATTGAAAATGTATTCTCAGATAGTATATTGCTACTACTAACTAATTATTTTGTGATAACATATGATTGTCCTAAATTTACAATACAGAAACTGACACAATGAATTGAAATTAAAATTTTACTAACTGCCCTCCAGTTCAAGCTATTTCAATTTCTTGAAGCCCAGTAATGGAGTACCTGGTATGTGAATGATCAGCAGTCACAGTCAGCGCCAAGGAGCTTCAACTGACATCTGAATTGCCACATAAGGAACCTCTCTCCATTTCCCAGTTTGGATTCCAAATTTGAAAGGGGAAAGTCAGGGCTGAAATGCCATCACAGTGTCCTTTTTTTCTGAGAGAGGTTAAGCTATTGGTACTCCCACCATGAGAGCTCTCAGTGTATCATAAGTTTTGAATATTTTTTGTGAAATATAAAGACTTCTAAGAGCTTCTAAAGTTCTTCAGCTATTGACCCTGCATTTTATCCTTCTCTGTCACTTTTGTGGATTTTATATTTTGGGGTTGTTATTATTTTGTTTTTTGTTGGTTGGTTAATTTTTTGCTTTGCTTTTGCTCTTTATCAGCCTCAAAACAGTTGTGGGTTTTTATTTTTGTTTTAAAGATGTCTATGATGAGC
>JAWWTY010000123.1:44148049-44489013 GCA_035222235.1 Margarornis squamiger | reverse complement strand
ATAGAGGGGGGTAGAATACATAGCTTTGATCACCCCCACACAGTGATAACTGGTCCCACCTGCTGAACTAGGACAGATAGTCAGGGTGATGTCCTGCAGGACTGGGAGCAGGCACCAGGGCAGGGCCTGAGACTACTTGTAGCTCTCAAACCCATGGATGGAGACAGCAGACAGGGTTTCTTGCACCTCTTCCTCATTCTTTTACATGGATAAGATGATTACAGTAAATCTGATGCTGGCAGACACAGGGAATGTATATCCCATATGAAAGTATCCATGTTTATGTTAATCAGAAAAAAAGCTAAAAACAAAATTTAAAAATTTTAAAACAAATCCTTCTTAGAGCAGCTTCCTTTTCAAACAGAAATCCTATTCCTTTGTGAAGAACTGCACCTAAATTCTGCTTAAAGAAAGGTGATAGAAACATATTTGAAGTATTACTGTGAAAATGTCAAGTGTCCCCTTGACTGATATACACATGAATGAGACACTGAACTCTATTTTTTTTTTTTAATTATTATTTTGGTATGCATCAGCATTACTCTTCAACTTTACCAAGTTCTTTGGTTTTGGTTTTTTCCAGTTGTAAGATTCATTCTTGTCAGCTGCTGTGGAAATGTCTTCATTCAAAATAACTTTGTATGTGGCTGACAAACTTCTAGGAAGCTGAAAATTTGTGTTTATTCACAGCCACATACTTTTGAGGCATAAGTGCAGCAGTCTACCTTCATCCTTAATCTGTTGTGCTAATTAGTGATTTTTTTTTTTTTTCTGGAACTGATTTTTCGAGACTAAAAGCAAATCTTCTATATAATTTTACTAATATGGAGAAGATATTTTACTTAGTTCAGGGTGAAAGTGAGAGATAGTGTTCTATAGTAAAAGTAGTTCTACAGTGTGGCTAATGGCAGCTTTGAGTATGGTTCATGCGCTTGGGATGGGTCAGAATTCTAAAAAGTTCTCTCTCAATAGAGTTCTGTGTCTGCATGAAAACAGAAATGTTTTCTGTACTGGCACTAAGATGGATTTGGGTCAACATGAGAAAGAAAAGAAGCATCCAAATAATTGAAAAAGACATTGATTCAAAGATTTTTACTCCTGCCACCCATGCCAGAGGTCACTGACAGACTGTGTTTTAGCTTGGAAGTTTGAGAAGCAGCTATGCCTCTCTGAACTCTTCCCCTTCTACATGATAACAAGGCAAGATCTGGTGGATTACACATGCTCTATGAAGGTGTAATCAGTCATCCTCTAAAAGAAAGCAGGCAGCTTTCAAATATCATCTCTTCATGCTCTTCAAATACTGCCATTTCAGAAAGATGTTAGGAAAGACAGGTGGTTTTTATTTTGCTCAAAATAAATCTGCAATGTGCTAACTGGTATGTTGGAATGAGACCCCCTGCCTATTGCAATGTAATGGATAATGCCAGAAACAGAAACATCAGTTAGGCTACTATTTATGCAAGGGTGGTTTTTTTTAAAAGGAACATGCATGTCTGAGGCTCTTTAACGGTGCTGTCAGAATTCTTCGAGAGAAAACATTTTTTTCCTGAGAAAGGATATCTCACTGAAACTATGATGGCATTGCAGGGGTTTCAATTCCTTTCCCTCTACTTTCTAAGGCAGAAGACTCAGCTTCTGCAAAATGCAACCCACATAACACACCTTATCAAATAAAATATTTTATTAGCTGAAAAATCTTACTGAATGTGTCTCAGGTGGTGACATTGTTACTGAAACTTTATTACACACTGGAATTTAAAACTTAATTCTTTCAATAGATAAAAGCTTATTGTGCATGATGAAACAGAGTAATATCTTGTATGCTAGCTGTGTGCTCTTTTAAAGCCACTGCAAACATTGAAAAATACTCAATTTGAAAATATTAAAGAAATTAAATGGAAAAAGAACAACCTTTTTTTTGTAATGTCTTTGAACACATTATACAGGCAAGACAAAAAAGATCGTGTTCTTCTCTGTTCCTGGTCAGAAACCTGAAAATGTCCATGACTTGTAGATGGCAGATTTAGTTGTTGGACTTTTTAAAATGAAAATTGGGTTTGTGTATAACAGAATGATTGGTATGCAGTGTGCAGTTAACCACTGCTATTCACCACCAATGACACAGATGGATCTGCCTATTTACATTGTGAAGCATATGGCTGTAGTAAGGAAGAAATGACAGCTGAGCTAAGTATCTTTGACAGAGTAGCTCTAGAAAAAGAATATCAAGCTAGTTGCTTTGAAAATTTCCTTGCTTTCTTCAAAGCCTACAGTCTTCACTTCACCCTCTTTCACCTTAATATCCATGAGTTCTGTTTCATGTAAGAAGTTTTTCATGTCTTTGCACCTTTCAAAATTATATGAGGTACATAGCCAGGAGCAACTGCCAGGATTAGCATTACTGAGCACAGAACATGCTATTTCTTTCAAGTCCGAGAAACCAATTGCTTTTATTATATTAAAAACTGACCATGGATTATATATCCTCTTCCATTAGACTTAGTCTTTCTTTTAAAACTACTAGTAGGCTATAATTTCATTCAGGTCCAACTTTTCTCCTTACTAAAGAGCTTTCAACTGCTTCTGAATTAAAAAATTTAAAAAGGCCTATCTAGGACAAATTGTATTAGTCTCACCAGTCACTGAATCTATAGCTCCAGGGAAATATTTTTGACACATAAATACAGAATTTTCAGAATTACTAATTAGTTTTGTTAGTCCTCTCAGTCTGAAAATTAGAAAGAGGTGCCAGATAACTAATTTTATTGGGTTTGTGCAGTAAAGGGATCAGAAAATTTATACAAATTATTTTCATTTAGGTTAACTGATATGGAGGAGATACTATAGCTTTTCACATTTCCACAGAGACTGATATATGTTCTGTTTCAGTGCTACACTTAGGTAGTTATGGTTCTCACTGTTGTTTATACAATATACCATTGTAAGGTTGCAAACTCCAAAAACTCCCGCATACAAGTTCTCTATACAAATCCTGCATTTCTAGCATGTTCTGTGCGCTTCAGGTATATGATGTTTTGTGCTGTAATGTGGCAAATAAAAATGCCTCATTACTCTAAGTGACATTACAAAATTCAAGAACTCAGTCAAATTAATTTTGTCTAATCGTGTATATATATGGATTTCAAATACAGCTATCATCCAGATGTCTATGACTAAATATAGTAGGTATTAGAAATATTACTATAACCTGATTACAAATTAAGGACAACTACCATTTTATTTTTTATTGGATCAGAAATTTAGACTGTTTTGGATAGTATATAGACATGTATATCAGCAACATTTTCTGAAAAAGGGACATTTATTTTTAAGGTTCACAAAAAACATGTACTCAAGCCATAGAAGTTTGAGTCTCATCCAGCTATTAATGTGATACAACTATTCTTCTAAAAAGTCATTATAGGTTTGCCCTGGTTTCCCCAGATAAAGGGCTGCTTGTGGCATTCACAGCAAATTATGGCGGTCCCAGAGGCATTTTAGCTCTCAATAAAGACTTTCAAGACATGGAACACAGAAAGGCACTTGATGCAACTTCTCTGTCTCATTTAGAAGTGTTAAAGTTGTTTCTTCTGTTTGGTACTAAAATCTGGACAAGAACCTGGACCAAAACATTATGATTCCTTAAAAAATTTCCTATTAGGAGTTTTGGCTTACCTCAAAGTTGTGGCTACGTGGTGCTAGTAGGACAGCTGTGTGAGAACATGAAGGAAACACTGGCCTGTTTAGCTGATCTTTTTTTTCACCTTCATTCCAGTTTCTTATTCATGAAGGAATAAGAACATTAAAGTTCCCAAGAGCTTCCATTTGAGCATCAAACCAATGAATAGCATCACAAATGGTAATACCTGCCACTACAATGATTACATTAATAAAGCCATAGTTCATTAAAATAAAAATGCAGTGGTTAGGTTTTCAATATTCTTGCAAAGAAATAGTAGGATATATCACAACAACAACTCATGTCTGATGTTGGCCACTATAATGAAATTCTAGCATCAGAGGATCTAATGTTAGGAAGAAGAAAGCATATTAAACCAGAAGAATTCTCTATTTCCTTTACATGTTTAGATTTAGTCTACCCTCAACTGAATGTAAATTGTTACCAGTTTAGTTTTGACATCTTTTGTCCTTATGTTGGAATACTGATATAACACATTGGACTTTTGCCATGTATAATTGGCATTGGCATAAATAAAATGTATTGCACCTTTAGTATAGCAATTTAAGACATTATCTCTTGATAAAAATAATTTATTTTCAGAAAAAAATTGATTCTGTGTTTCATACACAGTATCATAGTTCTCATTGTTATAAAGTGTGCATGCATCAGAGAAACAAAATGCAATGATGAGACCAGAACATTTTCTTCTGAACATGTAGTTCATTGCAGCATTTTCAGACTTAACTGATTATTATTTGCTGAGGTCTCTAGATACAAAATGCTGGGGGTTTTAGATGTTAAACATAGTCTATGTAAATTTTTTGAGGAATGTCAAAATAACAAGAGTAGATTTATTCCAAAAATGACTGAAATTTACTGGCCATTTTCAGCTTTAAAAGCAAACCTAATTTGGTACACAAATATAAGCCTATTTGCTTACCACTTGTGGGAAGCACAATGCTTTTCAGTATAGAAAAACATATTGTACACTAAGGGGAAAGGACATATTTTCCCAAGGACATGTATCATAAATACTTGTACACAGTTGTCTGTGTGTACAATTGTGTTACACACTTTTTTCATTTAGCAGTGTCTCATGATTATTTATTATAAACCCATGTGTGAGTTTAAAAGGAGTTTAACATAACTAATAAAATCAAAGAGTGAAGACTAGGGAAATAACACAGCAAAAATTTATAAAATTATGGAAAAACAAACAACAACAATAGTTTAATAGAATAATAATTATTTAATAGAATAATCAAATATACTAACCATACAATATTTAGCATATGCAATTAAAACTAAGAGAAGAGATTGCAACTGGATTTTAACAATAAAAAAAAAAAAGGGAAAAAAAAGAAAGAACTTGGAAGTTTGATTTCTTGGCAGATAAGAAGCGTCCTTCATATGCTGGTCATTATATGGGGTCAAGTCTATATTATGTAAAGGCAGAAGCAAATCACAGCTCAAGAGAAATAGTCACAACTAAGCAGAGTGTAAGAGCAGTAACTGATAAAAGCAGAGCTGAAGGAAGACATTTTTGGTCCTGATACATGCCACACTCTTTTCCTCATGCCTTGTCCAGCTGTTTCATTTCTCTCCCCTTTGCCATGGACATGACAATTCCTTATGGAAGATCACAGCAGCTGATAGGAGTTAGTCCTATATGCTGTTTTTTCCTATCCCTCTCACACAAAATTGCTATACCTTGTTTCAAGATGTTTTCCACTCTTGTATGGAACGGTGGGTATTATTTAAGAATATTTAAGACTCTCTCATCAGATTCACAACATCTCAGGTCCCTGTATTCTTTAGAAAATAGTTCACACTATAGAAACCAGGCATGAAAACTCTCATTAATTTTTAGCTTTAACATGCTAATGTCTTCTGAAACTTATCCTTCCCCTAAATCTGTAGCAGATAAATAGCCATTCCCAATATATAGTTAATGCTGCAAATGTGCCTATCTCTATAAATGCTCTTTGCAAGATTTGTCTTTTAGCAGCTTTTATTTGACAATTCGTAAAAGTGAATGTTCCACAAAGGACAAATAATCAGGTTCTACAAACCACCTAATACAGTTAATTCCAGAAGGAGAAAACCATAATGTGGCACTTCGGCACAAGACTCTTGAGTGCTTGATTATATGTTTAGTGACACTATAAAAATGCCTTTATTCATTATTGCAACGTTCCTGAACACGTGTCATTTGAGACCTGCAATAAGTATTTCATGTATTTGTGAAAATTGAGCTGTAAATCTGAGGAAACAGCTGCCATTAAAACCAAGATGGCTGTATTGCAAGCCATCAAGACGTAAAAGGATTACAATTAGAAGGTTAAATTCAATGTCATTCTTTTTTCAGTCATGAATTGTAAAATCCATTCTGTTGGCTAGGAACCAGAAGCAATTCAAAGCTACTCTGAAATATGTATTCAAGGGAGACGGGGGAAGGATGACAATTAGTTTTGGAAACAAGAATGTAATTTCTTAATGCAACCATAAAGATCCATGAAAGCTGTCCTTGTCTATTAAATAAAGCCAATAGGTGTGCATTCTTATCACAGTACCACTTTAGTTCTGAGATACCACGTATTCTGAAACTTGCAATGCTCTGCTAACTCTCAGAGACTGTGAATGTAAGTAGTAACTTGGATATTTCCACAAACAACCTCTACAGTATGTGAATTGTTCTGCTGGGGGTCATGGAAAGTCAATATTGAGAAATATTTCCTTATGCGTTGGCTAATAAATGGAGTACAACTTTTAATAGGGAAGGTTAAAATAGCATGAATTGTTTCAGTAAAGCAAATGCAGGCTATGGGAGATAACTGTCTACAAATAAAGAGAAAAATTGGGGTGGGGGCAGGAAACCCCTCAAGGTAAAGCATAATTATCAATACAAGAACAAGTGAGTACAAAGCATAACGAACAGATTTAGTTATAAATTGGAAAATTCCTTGTCAGAGTAACAAGACAATAACCTAATTGCTTTTAAAATGGGTCATTTCATGAAGTAGTAATATGGCAACAGCAAGGGGGCTATTCTGAATGCCCAGCAGGTTGTTTGAATGATTTCCATGCCCTTACCTCACAGTCTCATTTTTTTCTAGATTTCTTCTGACCTCTGTAGTTTTTGTGCTATGTCCATTTTAAAAGGCTTTGTTAAGAAAACCCAACTTTTAAGTATAGAGTACTCTGAATATGAACCATTGCTGAATTTGTGCTGAAAATTTAAATAAGTATCTAAACACATAGCTAAGATGGAACTAACTGCGTTGAATCAATCATATTCCCCTCTTTGGATAAAATAAATTACTCTTGTGGAAAAAAGTCCTCAGTTTATCCATTATCTAACCATTATCTACACTATCTCAGAGTAAAATAATTGTTGTTTCATTATTTATTCTTTGCCACTCAGCTAAATGCTTACTTTTTGCTGCAGTAACATCTGATTTTTAGAGAAGGCACAAGGGATGCAGACTTGATGGATCACAGTTACATATTGATACATTTTATATTAAAGTGCTATAGGACCATATCCTAAAAGCAGGGAGCCAAATCTCTTATCATAACCATGAGGTGTTCTGCAGCCACCTATATTCCTGGCTGCAGAGGTGAAGAAAGATTCAGATACAAAAGGATTGAAATCCTGACCCTCCTAAAAGGTTGCAGCCATTATGCCAGCAGTGTCTTAACCCGCCACTCAGAGCAGCAGAGATTTCTGACCCCGAATTCCAGTTTCACAACTCTTCCTCACTGCTGTCTTTGGTTAGACTTCTGAGAAAGGAGCTGTATTTCCATCTCCCTATCATTTTCTAGAAGTTGATTTAAGCATCTTTCTCTCAATTCTATGATTATCCTGAAACCCATTCCTAGTGTCTGCCTGAAATTTTAAATCTACATTTTAGACAGTCTAGTGTTGGCCTTTGCACTCTGGTCCCTAGTGTCTTCTTGCTTATATTCAGATCAAAATATATGTTTTGCACAGTTTCTTTTCTAGTTAGTGAATTGGTTCATAATTTGGGGAGAAATTTACCCAAATATTACTCAAAGAAGGAGATTGTGTAAGTATTTCAATACCATGAACCAAAAGTGCTGTTTGATTATGAACGGAGTTGAAGACTTAAGTAGGAAGCGTTTTAAACACCTTAGCTTAGCATAAGCTAAGGGAATATATGGAAAAAGTCCACAGAGAACTGAGCCAGTAATAACAAGGCAAGCCAGGAGGTGGAAAGAACAAGCTCAGATTCTTCTTTTTCATTCATCTATATTTCAGGAATTATAGCTGTGTTTAAATCACTGTTAAAGCTGACACCTAGAAGGCAGATGATTCTGAAAACAAATATGTCATTGTATTGGACTGATAGGAATGAGCAGAATTTTGAATGGGTCTTGAATCTATGGCATCATATGAAAACGTTATATTTTAATGGGATAGACAACAAATTGTAAGAGTTTAATAACATCTAGATCTCATTTCAGACCATGGAAGTGGAGAAGAAAAGTCAGGAATCTGATTTAGCTGTATGTGCTTAGCATAAATAAAGGAGTCTTATATGCTTGGGATATTATATTCAGGTAGAGAGATTGGAGCAGAGCAGAATGTACTGAGTATTAAACAGTTGCATTTTTATTGGATTGTAAATGACATTGGTTGTTTCCCAAATATAGTTTTGGAAAAGGTTCATATCACATTTTCTTTTGTTTCAGTCACTAGGGCATTAAAATGTGACAGTAAGTAAGCTCAGGCAGCAATGGTTTTATGAGCAGACTAGCATACATTAAAAATGCTGACGTATATAATATTACCCTAGGTTGCAGTGTCAACAGAATAGAGATTTATTCCAGGAAAAAGAAAATTATTTTCAGACAAGTTTGCTTATATATCTAGCAGTCTTGTAAATTAGTCTAATGCTTATGAAAAATACCAACCCTGAAGAGAGGAATGCTGGAGCCATTTTTTCAATCCAAGTGTGGCATGGGCAGTAATGTGACTTCCTCCAGACTAGCCTACCATTTTAGTTCTCCTGTGGCTGCCTGTTCCAAATTGTGCCAGAAAGGGTGTCAGGCAATGCTAGCCAGGACATCAAAGCTGTTTGTGTTACAGCCATGTTAGCTTAAATTCTAAACCCCAGCTCTTAGTTGAAACACAGATCAAGGTTCTTTGTCTTCCAGGTCTTTTCAGAAGTACTGTGCAGACTGTAAGTTCTGTTGCATTTAAAACAAGAAATTTGAGGAGTTTATGTACCTTTATCTCACTGAACTTTGCCTTTCTTCATGAACTGACAGTCAACATTTAAATTAAGTAGCTGATACTTGAACACAATTTCTGTAGTCTTTGTAGAGTCTTTATAACCATCTCCCTTCTAACTGTTCCCTAAAACCATAAAACACACTGTCATAAACCTCACATGAGACTGACAAAGTTTTTTCTAGCAGATAATATACAAGTTATGCCTGTAATCTAAAGCAACGCTAGCGTAAGAGCTCTTTAACACTTTCTTGGTGGTGGCTCTTTTTCTATCAGTATTCATTTTCTTCTGTGATTTCAGGGGCTGATTTTTTTCATGTTCTGATCAATGCATTTCCGCAGTTTTTCAAACGCATTCAGTTTTTCAGATGTTGTGTTTTGACTAAAATCCATGTCTTAAAAAAGGTAGGAAAAGGGATGCAATCAGAAGAGAATGAAATAGTGTTAGAAGAGGTGGTTCACACAGCTGATGCACAAATTCTATCATCCTTTTCATTTTGGCCCTGCCCCTACATTCACCTTTTTATCCCATTAAATGCTTAGTAGTGAAGGCAAGGAATAAGTTAAAAAAGGACAAAAGGTGGCCAGCATTATAAGAGGCAAACAGCTGCTGTATGGATACTGTTTATGGTATGTTTAAATATACTACTTTTTTTCTTCAGGAGGAATAAATTTACATTATCTTTTTGATCACTAAAAAAAAAAAAAAAAAAAAAAAAAAATAAGAGGGAGGGAAGTAAGCTCTTTTCAGCATTTCCAAGAACAGATACAAAGCAGCCAGCAAGTTAAGCTACAGTATTTATCTTTGTGAGCATGATGTTCTTCAGTGAAAAGAAATGAATATATTATATTAGCCACTTTTAAAATGGACATAGTAGTAGGGTTGTGGTATGGCTAGGAAAAACCCTCCAACTTAATAAGTTTGTATTTGCTTAAACATTTATATTAACTAAGCTTAAATTAACATTTTAATTATTATGTTCTTGTTCCTTTCATTTATTGTTCTGGAAAAATGGGTGGAGATGATTAGATCAAATTATTCTTAAATTTGAGTTTTAATAGTATCTTGGCATAATCGCAATGAAAAGCCTCAGAAGCACAATTACTAGACTTTGTTTTGCTTTTGGGATATAGATGTAACATACAAAAAGATGTGGGTGAATAAGAGACATTTTAAGAATGAAACAAAAATGTTTATACATATTGCAGAGACCTTTAAGAGCATTAATAGAAAGAACAAGCACTGGTAATAAGTCATGGTTAGAGTAATCAATTTACCATTTGCTTTCCATGGGAAGCACTGATAAATAGTAAGCATTGTAAGTATCATCAACAGAATAATAAAGGATTTCTAGATTCTAACTATTTCTATGCTTACATTCACTTACAGTAACGAAAACACTGCCCATACAATTTTCATTTATTTCCATTCAAAAGACTGAATAGGATGCTTCAAACTAAAAAATGGAGGCATTTCTGAGGAACCTCTGGGTGAGATGCACACTACACATACAAACCTCTCAATATAAAAATCCCTATTTTCTTCCCACCTCCGAAATCAGGCTATGAGGTACCACTCACACAGCACTGGAGCCATTCGTGGGAACGGTAAAATGGCTACTGTTTTTGAGAGAGTTGCATCTCCTACCAAAGAAATGTTACCTTTTTTATTTCATTTGGACTGTCCCCTCCATTCCAGGGACTGTCTTTAGATACAGCAATGTTTGTTTGTAGGATTTATATTCAGGCTTATGAATGTTGATTTACTTTATACCAAACTTAACCGCAGCAGTGTCTGCATTTTGGACTAATTTAAATTGACACCACAAAAAAGGGTACTTTTACATCACTCTCCAACCTCTCTGATTTTTGTAAGGAAATGGGAACATCTGTCTTGCTTTTTTCTTTGCATCTGAAAAGTATGTAAACTGTACAATTTTCACATTTCCTATTCCATACTTGTCAGTGTTTCATACATCAAACACCATGAATACTTGAGCAAGTTGTGTGCCTGCAGCTTTGTAAATTCAACCCCTTTCAAGCTAAACTCTGCTTTATTGAAATTAACCAGCAACTTAGTTAATTAATCCATCATCTATTTAATTGCTTATGCCTTGAATGTTTGTTTTGTAACTCAGATATTTCTTTTTAATGTAGCATGAAGTTTTAATGCAAGGAATGATTATAGTCTAGATAAAAGAGATAAGATTCAACTGAGTGATAGAGCATGGCATTAAAGTTTGGCTGACATCACTTTGGGAAGGCCAGGAAGTTTAGTGAGGAAGAGAGAAGAGACCAAGTTCTTACCCTGTATCCACAGAATTCAGTTATAACCCTATGCCCTTGAAAAAGCAAAAATTGCCATTTTACAACTTATAAAAAATAGTGCTGATTAACATCTGATAGTCATCCTCAGCTGTACAAGGTGTCAAAAAATTTGTACTGCTCACTGATTATAGTAATAACAATAAAAACTGGAACAGTAGCTTATCTAGAATACTTTTTTAATTTAGACATTGACCATTGGGAACTTACCTGTTATTAAGCACACTGAATACCACATTAACCTCATTATATGCTTCTGTAAAGTGCGAGTATCCTGAAGATGGAATTCTCTTGGCCAGACTTTGGTGTTCTTAAGAAAAGTACTCTCATCATTTGTGAGGGTGCTATGGATGCTATGTCTCATATTTGCTGCTAATTCAACATTAATTATGCATGAATTCATGTTCAATTTCTATTAAGCCCTAATGAAGAAATTACTCTGAGACTTTTTCACCTCCTGCTGGGAAATTCTTGTATTTCATACTACTAATGAATTATGTTTTTAACTGTATTATTATATATTTTGAACAATCAGAGTTTCTGGTCCATGAATCACATCATTACTATTTTATTATGATTTTATTTTTATTTGGTACACTGTAGTTCTGAATTATAGATCAACTTTGTTTTTATTCTATTGCCTGCCAAGAGGAATGCACTCCTTTTTTCCCCATTGTCACAACGGCAAACCCTTAGAGCAGTATGTGGAAGAGTTTATTTTCCCCAGGGGGAAAAATATGAAACAAAACAAAAAATGGGTGGCAATATGTAGAAAAGCCTCAAAAAATTTCTGGAAAAAAAAAAGTAGTTTGTATTCATATTTATGTGTAGAAGCTCAAAGGATATAGACTGGCACACCGCCATTTAATTTCATAGAACTATGGAAAGCTGAATGTATTTAATCCTGCTGAGATTCCAGTCTTTTGTGCTTCCTGCAACAAATCAAAATTATTAAAAACTATCTGCACTGAAAGTTTCCATAACTGAAAAGTTGTTTAATATACTTCAGACCAGAAGGAAACACAGCAAGAGAGCTAAAGTTATTAAAACTTGATGAGTGGAGGTTGATAGAAGCACATCATAAGATAGAGTAACTAATGCTGAAATTTAGAGGAAACAATCAGATAATAAAAATCTGTTTCAGAGGGCCATGCTGGATGATGTAACAGGACATATCTTTTATCTAAAAAGCTATAACAAAACTTGTAGAAAAGTTTAGATCAACAAAGATAGTGATATGACTGACAGCAAGGAACATCTCAGTGTTTTTAGAATGATCACCTTATCTGAGAATATAAACACATATGACACAAAATGCTACATATCAGAAGAATTGGAACAGGATATTCACCTAAGTAGTTCAAATCATTGTGGTATTTTTACTTTTTTGCCTAAGTTCAAGTTACTGTTGTTTTGGGTTTTGGTTGTTGTTTTTTTTGGTTGCTTGGTTCGTTGGTTTTTTTCTGGTTGGTTGGGGGTTTTGTTTGGGTCTTTTTTGTTTGTTTGTTTGTTTGTTTGTTGGGGTTTTTTTCCCCAGTTTCATTAATATATCTTTAATTTTAGTGGGAAAATACAGGGTAACCTCAAAGTAGTAGAAGATGACACTATTGATTGTCTAGCAAAGTGATTTTACCTTCTTTATTGTTGCTGTAATCAGTTTAACATCTTCATATTTCATACACTGCCCATCAACTGTGGTCCTCCTTGAGACTAGTAATATTTCTTATTCCCCTTGGACTGAGCAGCTGACAAAAATTTGAGGAGGTGAGGTAACTCTTGGCCTCAACACTGCATCACTTATTTCGGACAGAATTATCAAAGGATGTCTTTTATAATTTTTATCTTGATGACTAAACAAACAAGAAAACCAAAGATACATGGAGGATTGATTATACTGAATATTCGCGGACTGCACACTGACTGAGGAAGTTTTTTCAGCAGGTACCCATGTTTCCTCCTCCATGTCTCTCCACCAATTCTTTCCTGCCCTGTACTTTGTTCAGTCTCAGAAGAGTGAAAAGATCATACATAGCACACAAATTGCCTCCCACTGCAGAATGGCATTTTATATCTGCCTTGTATTGCTCATTAGAGAAAGACTAGGCAAGATGTAAGGTAACAGGATCAGATCTCTGATATTTGACACAGTAAAGTGATTCTTGTCCTTGATTACTTATGATTAATTCTGCTTCTATTTTGTCCAGTCAATTTGTCCTGTACCGAGGTAACTAGCATTGCCAAATCATTGCACATTAAATAGTTTGAAAAATATCTTTCCATAAAATGTCTCAGTTTGCCTTCCTTCTCTTTGTTTCTTTTTCTTTACCTTATCCTAACTTTTTTGTAAGTTTTAATTTTCTCCTTTGAAAGCCAGGAGATTTGGTATCTTCTAGTCACTGACACTGACTAAATATGTATTTTCTGTTAGAATATTATCACAGATTAACTGTCTTGTTCTGACCCCTCTATCTAAATATAGGAAAATATAAATTTAGCTGTTCTATAAATTCTATTTTTCATCTTACCTTATCAGACAATATGCCCTTGTGCTTTGACTTAATTTTCACACTTCATTCCAAATCCTTTTGATAACACCTAGAGCAAACATACAGGCCAGGAAGAAAAGAAAAAGATTAACCCTTCAGTCCCAAAGGTAAAGAGACTTTGTCTGGATTAGTGGAGAAAAAGTAGGGAGGAAAACAGAGGGCACCATCTTTTAAGTGAAAGAGATAAGCACACAAGAAAAATGCTGCATAAATACTATGCATTTACTGCTAGCTTGGTACTGGAACACATTTCCTATGCATAATAGTCTGTAATTTACATCAAGAATCTGTATTTTCAGATTTTAAACAATCTGAAAATTGTTTAATATGTTAGGATTATTACCAGTAAAAGAAATATAGAGGTACCTAGCATCTAGTATGGCTGCCAGGGCACTACTGACTCACATTCAACTTGCCATTGACCAGGACCCCCCAGGTCCCTTTCCGTGGCACTGCTTTGCAGCATCTCATTCCCCAGCCTGTATGAATATCCAGGCTTGCCCCATCCGGATGCAGAATCTGGTACTTCCTCTTGTTGAATTTCATATGATTGGTGATTGCCCAGTCCTCTAATTTGTCAAGGTCTCTCTGCAGGGCCTCCCTGCCTTGCAGGGAGTCAACAGCTCCTCCCAGTTTTCTGTCAGCTGTAAACCTGCTTAGCATTCCATCCGGTCCTTTGTCCAAATCATTTAGGAAGATGTAGAAGAGCAGAGGGCCCAAGATGGAGCCCTCTGGAACCCCATTAGTGACAGGTCACCAGTCTGATGTCACCCCATTCACTATCACCCTCTGTGCTTTACCCATGAGCCAATTGCTCACCCACCACATGACGTGTTTATCCAGAAGAATCCTGTGAGGGACAGTATCAAAAACTTTATTGAAATCCAAAAAGTTTATATCAACTGGATATAAACTGATCAACTCAGTGGGTTACCTTGTCATAAAAGGAAATCAAGTTTTTTAATAAGCAGGACTTCTTATGAAGCTTTGACCAATGACTGTGTTGTCTTTCAGGTGTTTTTCAATACTTCCCAGAATAATCTTCTCCATAACTTTACCAGACACTGCAGTGAGACTGACAGGCCTGCAGTTTCCAGGATAGTCCTTCTTGCCCTTCCTGAAAATCGGGACAACATTCACCAGCTTCCAGTCAGCTGGGACCTCTCTGCATTTCCAAGACCACACAAAAATCACTGAGAGAGGTTTTACAATGACATCAGCCAGCTCTTTGAGGATTCTGGGATGAATCCCTTCAGGCCACACAGATTTGTAGGGATGCAGCTGGAGCAGCAGATCCTGCACAATTTCAGAGTCAACTGGAAGTTGATCAGTCTCGCAGTCATGATGCTCCAGCTCAGGGCACTGAGACCTCCTTGATCTCTCATCCATGTTGAAGACAGAGGCACATAAAGTGTTAAACACCTCTGCCTTGCCTCTGTCCCTGTTTGTGAAGTGACCATCCCGTCACTGTGGGCCAACATTTCCACACTGCCTATTGTCATTAATGTATTTGAAAAAAATCTTTTTTATTGTCTCCCACATTTCTGTCCAGCTTCAACTCCAGTTGAGCTTTGGCCACATGAATTTTTTCCCTACAGCATCAAGCAGCTTCTCTGTATTCTTCCCATGTCACCTGACCTTGCTTCCACTGGACATAAACCTTTGTTTTTTGCCTTATTTCTGAGAGGAGATCCCCACTCAACCAAGCTGGCCTTCTGCTTCACCTGCTTGTCTTACAACATTTGGGAATTGCTACTCCTGTGCCCTTAGGTGGTGATCTTTGAGAAGTGACCAGCACTGATGGACCTCAGCACCTGCAAAAACATTTTCCCAGGGGACCTTACTACCTTACTTACTAATTTCTTGAGGAGCCTGAAGTCTGCTCTCATTATGTCCAGAGCTGAGGTTTTGCTGGCACTTTTCCTCCTGTCAACAGAGATTTTAAACTTGATCACTTTGTGGTTGCTGTGGCCAAGATGGTCACAATCTCCACTTGGCTCACAAGACCCACTCTGTTGACAAGCAGTAGATCAAGGAGGGCATCTTTCCAAGTTGGTTCCCTTAGGATCTGTTCCACAAAGTTGTCATCCAGG
Source organism: Margarornis squamiger (assembly GCA_035222235.1). Lineage (NCBI taxonomy): Eukaryota > Metazoa > Chordata > Aves > Passeriformes > Furnariidae > Margarornis > Margarornis squamiger. Next base: position 44,473,107 of record JAWWTY010000123.1, on the reverse strand, counting down.
ATTTAGGAATCTTCTGGCCCAGGCTGAACCATCTGTGTGATACACACAGTAAATTCTGGTCAAGTTGAAGTCCCCCATAAGGTCAAGGACAGTTGACTTGGAAGTGTTCCTTACTTCCTCAAAGAATAACTCATCAGTGTCCTTGTCCTCGCTGGGAGGTCTACAGCAGACTTCCACAATGATATCCACATTATTTGTTTGCCTCTTGATTCTTACCCAGAGGTTCTTACCTGTAGATGGTAGGCTTCCATAGACAGTCTTCTTTAATTTTGAGGCAGATAATTTATTTTTCCATATGTGTAATGTTTCATTTGGTTATACTAAAGCACATACTGTTTGCTTATATTCTGTGACCTGTCATACCCATTTTTTATCAATCTTATTCTTTATGTCATCTGCCAACTTTGTCAGTACTGATTTTACTGGTTTTTTTTCCCATTACCTATAATGTTAAACAGAATGAGACCAAGAACCAATCTTTGTGAGACCCAGCTGGAATCGACTCCCTTGGTGACAATTACTGTTATATTTTGACTGCTGGTTAGTCAGCCTCAAACCAGTCAATGCATGTCATGTTGATTTTGTATCATTCTACTTTCTTAATCAAAATGTCATGCAGAAACAAGACAAATGCCTCACTGATAATTACTTTTTATCAATTGGTTTATAATCTTATAGGGGGAGAAAAAAGAATATCAGCTTAGCTTGACAGTATATATTTTTGAAAAATCCATTTCATTATCATTAATTACCTTACCTGCCTTTAATTTTCTGTTAGTCAAGAACCGTATCAGCTCTTCTATTACTTTCACAGGGTTGACACATAGACTGTACTGCTTTGCACTCTCAGTAGAAATTGCCATTCAACAGCATTCCTCTCTCTGCAACTAAGTTTTATTTACAGGGACTTCTTAGAGAAGTGGGGGGGGAGGGGGGAATAAAAAAAAAAGAAAAAGAAAAAGAAAAAAGACTTTCATTTTTATCAAATAATCTATTATTGTCTTTTGCTTAAAAAAGACTATTCATATCTCATATTCATTTATACAGATTATATATGGATTAGAAGAAGTCTAATCAAGCATTATTATGTAAATTAGTAAGGTAATAATAAAAGAACCTAGCAAGTACTTTATAGCAGGCACTAGCCCCTTACAAAAGATTAACATTAGAAATATGCTTACTCTCTAGGGAAAGTAGGGACTATTTGAAATTACACATCTAATATTACTGCTATTTGCTGTGACACAAGACATGGAGTATTCTCCTCCTTTCAGACATAACGTGGCATATGGAAAGAACAGACTGAGCTACTCAGCTGAAGTTTTTTCTCTAGTATAGTCTCCTCATATATTGCCACATGCTTGTTCTCCCAGTTTTCCCCAGGTGAACCTGTTTTCTGTCTATGTTGTCAAACTGTTAAGGTTCAAACCATTATTCATTGTTTGATTAGGATCCTGAAGACTCATCCACTAGATATTAACAACCATTATGTGAGTAAGCTCAAACATCCACTGTTTCTTGTTTTCAATTTTTGTTGTTAAAAGATAGTATCCCTGGACAGAATTCATGTTCCAGTGTGATAGATTATAAGCATTACACAGCATGTGTTGTGCCTTCATGCAAAAGATCAGTTAAATATGCATGTTTTTTGCATCTCACAAAAATATAGAACTACAAGGTAGTTAACAGTAGCACTTATATAACTATTTTATTCTTACTAACTTACTATTTGCAGACACTTCAATCCATGGATGAAAAATGAACTGGTAAAAAAGTTCATGAAGTCTCCCTGTTTTCACCACAGTGACCAAAATCTGGTTTTAAATTTGTATTGTAGGAGAACATCTTACATAGTAGAGACAGTCAGGCACTGCTAAAACAGTGCTGGTTGCCAATTTGAAGAATGGTACCTTAGTACTGCACTAGCAAAACCATTCTTTGAAGTTAAAATATAACGAAGAAAGCAGAGATCCTTTAACAAAATGTGGATATCATCATTCTAAAATGTATGGTATTTTCAAAAATATACATTCAACCCCCAAAGTACAAAGCCACATTAAAAAAAATACATCTTAAGAAAAAACTCTTTAAAAAGAGCAGTGAGAGAAGTTGAATACAGTAGGATGCAAAAAAACCCCTAACTGCTCAAATTTTTGCAGAGAGAATAATTACACCATATATTTTAGGCTCCCAGTTAATAGATTTCAAAACAATTAAAGTAAAAAAGCTCTCCTATAAAACACAGACATTCTGACAAAGAACAAGTGAAATACAATGTATTTTTATTCTTCTACCATTTACTTCTATAGTAGACAATGAAATAAACTAAATAAAGTAAAAGGCAAATAATGCTTTTATATTTATGTTTTCTGTGTCAAATTTTTCAAAGAAAATTCTAATTTAAACAGCTTACAGATTACTATTCAATATCTGAATACACGCCATAAGGACAGAAGTAAACTCCAAAGGAAGAGAACTGACATTGAAATCAAACTGTACTTCTCACAAAATACTTTAAATCTTGTTTATATAGTTTGTGAATTAACTGATTCAGGGTTACTCCTTAATATGTTTCTTTAATGCATTTACTCTTGGCTCTTTCTGTGCAAATTCCTTTAAAAAATTGCCCTCAGGATGTCAATCTGTCTAATCTAAACCCAGAGTCGACCCTAGAGTTTTTTGTCTTCAACAGGTTTACATCTGAAATGAGTCTAAGTGATCAAACCCTTTGAAAGTCCACTGGGAATATTTTGGTTTGCAAGGAAGATACCCAGAGTCTGTAAAATGGTTCTGGGAATGAGGGGAGAGGCTGTGCTGATATAAAAGATATTGGTAAGTTTCCCCATAATTAATCAATTTAGATTTTTATTTAGTGCTTCTTTCTATGCCATGTAATATTTAGCTGTATTATCTGCATGGAATTCTCACTGAAGCTTGTGGTGCTATCCTACAAATGAACATGGCTCATTTCACTTCTCAAAGCTCAGCAAAATCCCTAAAATGTATTTGGCTTTGATTATATGGGTAAAACAACTTCATTCAAACCATGTCCTCAAGTTCAAGGTTGAAAATGACATAAATTAATTTTAAGTATTAAAAAATTTGTGTTGTTTAAACCAGACATCTAAGCTGATTTCATAGTAGTTAGATTGTAATACGGCTCCACACACTGATTAATTCTCTCCAAATATAGAGACTAAAACAGGTGATGTTAATTGTCCTACAAAGTTGTTTACTTTTCTCCATTAACTATTGAGGGAGCCCAGACAACAAGTTTGGTCAGGGTGAAAGTAGGCCCAAATGTCTTCAGTGGGATTTAAATAATCACTCTAGCTGCTCTCCTTAGCAGCAATGACATTTCTATAGGACTATGAAGAAAATGAGGCAGGTTGATCACAACTTTCTGACTCAGGAGTATTACTGTATTGCTGTTTTTAACTATTTAACCACTCTTGGTATAATATCAGTACAGTGTCCCAAGCAAAAGTAGAATTAGCTAAAGTAATTTTTTTTCTGTACACTCTTGTTTCTGAGACTGAAATCTGTATGATTTTCAGGGATCGTAAAGTACTCTGAGCTTGTTGCAGCTAATCCCATTTTTCATTGACCATTTTTTAAATGAATATCTAGTTCTGACAGCACTTGAGCTTTCCTTTAATTTCCAGTGACATTACAAACAGAAAGCAACGATATTTCCAACCTGTCTTATGTGCTCTTTTTTTGTTCATTATGCCTCCACCAGGCCACTTTCACTATATTTTTTTCTTTACAGAAAAGCTACTATTCACGCTCCGTTTTGTTCCAAGCTATCACCATGGACATTTGTTACTGGGTATATAATTTTATGCTTGAGGCTCCACCTATCTAAAACTGCCGCATCAACATCTTGTCCTCTGATCATAACATAATTATCACTTTCAGAGATAATGAACCTCATCAAGGTCTTTTTTTCCTCATTTTCATTTGTGAATAAGTTTGGCTACTGCCACGAGTTAATGAAACTAAAAAGAGAGAGAGGAGGCAACACTCTCAGAATAATATAACATTGCTGAGTTACAGGATCTTTTTAAAAAGAAGACCACCAATACAAATTGCCCACCAAATATTTAGCAGAACCCTGAATGGGACCAGGCGTCCTGCTTTAAGAATCACAGAATTTTATGGACTATTTAAAAGTACTCTAGATGTTATAATGACTAAAAAGTTTTATGATTTCAGAAAAAAAAAGTCAATGTGATTATACATTGAGTAATCCAGTGATTTTTCTAGTAAAATTAACATTTTCAAATATTTCATGACAGGGAACATTATCACTGCTACAGCTAACAAAATCTAGCAATTCATACATTTCAATATTCTCTTTTTGACAATAGTTGGCACCCAGCATTTGGGAGAAAGATGGAAGGAACATTGTAGTGAATAATTATAGCAGGAATTTCTCTAAAATCCATCATCAGTTTATATGATGATGCAGGTGGACCTTTGTCAATTTCAAATTTTTCCTAAAACCCAAGTGAAGTAAATAACAGGTTTTTTAATGTAACTATGAATAACCTTATTCCTCAATGGTTCATTTTTACCTTAACATTTTTTAAATGTATAAAGAAGACTAATACATTATTTAATGCAAAAATATGTGTAAACAAAAACACATGTTGTTGTTCCTATTATTTAATGGATCAACTCTAGAAGAAAGAGTTTAGTGGACTTAGAATTAATGGGGAAACTGACAAAGAGCAACACTGAGAACTTGATACCTTGTGAAGTTCATAAAGCAAGCACCAAAGTTCTTTTCAGAATCCAAGCTGATATTCTTATCCTATTGTTATTGTTACACTATCTTACCAAAAAAGAAAAAAAAAAATCTTTGATTCACAGTAAGCCAATTTTTATAAGCTTTTCTGGCCTGGGACAATTTTCACACAACTGTAATGCCAGCATCTGGTAATACTAATTTACAACTTATGTTCCTTATATCGAGGCTGTAATATAAAATGTAGAAGAAAGCAATACCAAATAAAACAACAACATCCTCCTCCCCTCCCCCCACCCCAAAAAAAAAAAAGGAACAATAAGCACTCAAGGAAAAGGCAACTACAGAAATATAAAAAGAAGACTCATGTTTATTTAATAAGTACTCTTGATGCGGAAGAGAGCCAAAATAACCACTGACATTTTTGTGATTTTGACTTTTTAATTGCTTGTTTATTCCTTTGGGAAGCTTGTTCAGGCATCCGTTAGATTTTTGCTAGCTAAATAAAGTGGTTGCTCATGTACTTCAGATTGCATTTGTAACTACCTTCATTTCTTATTTGTTTTTGAATTCACTTTTAGTTGCATTCTGATTTGAGTTATAATGCAATGTTGGAAAAAACTAAAGTAATTGCACATTAGAATTTGCATATTCATTTAAACTATGAAGAAACACGGAAGGCAGTTAAATGCCATTCTGGGTTAGCCTAGTGGACATTTTATGCAGTAGTTTTTGTTTAGAAAGAGCAGAACTAAGACGCTTGAGGGACTGAGTCAAGCATTCTGCAGTTGCAATATGTATGGCATAAGTTGTCACCCACTCCTTTGTAATTTTTAGAGACTGATTTTTAAGCATCAAACCCATAAAAAGCAGAATTTAACATATAAAGTTTTATTTTTCACTAATGTGGAGTACTCTATCTTGATCATCATGCAAATACTCAATTCCTCTTTGAATCTCATTAAATTTAGTCAAATAAACTCTTGAAAGTAGAAGTCTCCCAGTTTAACTGCACTGTATGTGAAAAAGGGCAGGTAGTCTTCCAGGTTTCTGCCTGTGATCTGAGTTGAATGTCAACATGTTCCCGTGTTATGAAACAAGCAGATAAGTATGCTGACTCCATCTTGCCTACCACTGATTATACTGTAGGGTTTGATCATATTCTCTCTTACTCATTTATTTTCTAAAGTGAGTAATCCTAACCTCTTCAGCCCTTTTCCTATGACATTTCCCCCTATAGCCTCAGTACTTTCCCTGAGCTTATTTCATTTTGAAGCACCTTTTTAAAAGCACAGTAACCAAAGGCTAAGATTGCAATATTGACTTGTGGACTTGTTTCCGACTTCATACTCCGAACTCTTTTTTTTATGACTGGCATTCTTGAGAAGAAAGATTTGTATTTCTCTTTCTTATGCACTCTACTTAGCTTTTGGTAATATCACATGTTGCCTGCTTGTCAAGTTGCCCATTGTGTTTGGTTATAGCTTTCCAGAGCTCTCCACAGCTCTTTCTGGTCCTGATTAACCTAAGTAATTTAGTATCTTTTGCAAATTTATTGTCTCATTTCTCTCTTGATTTCCAGGGACAGTTCTTATATGAAAGACAGTTATTAATCATTTTTCACAATAAAGCATTTCTTCTCTCTTATTCTCTAGGTAGATTTTTATCCATAACAATACTTGTCCTTTCTATTCATGTTTACTTCATTTCTCTTGATTGAAGTCTCAAGTTTTTGACAAGACAACTAAAGTCTGCCTAAATTATACTCACAGGAATCATCAAACTTGTACATTCAAAGAATTCTGAAATATTCATGTGTGCTTTTTTTTTCCCCCTCAGAGAATGAATATTCTCGGCCATATTAAGATTAGAGACCTTATTAACATATCCCCTGAAAGAGATGATGCAGTATGATGAAACCACACCTAGGACATGTGTTGTCATTATTTGAATCACAGGAGAAACTTCTGACAGTTTAAACCTTACTAGATATTTGAAAATCTACCTCTCAGTGAAAATATATCCTTTGTGTGGCTTCTTTAATGTCTGGTATAGCACAGAATTCCATTGGCATAATTAGCTGAGATGAAAAATCGGGGGCAAAAAATCTGAAAATCAAGTTCGATAGACTCTGGTGATCCTCAGGCTACATCTTATCTGATCACGTTCAGCTACCAGGTAGATATCTTCCAGGCCTTGCTGACTATTTCTTTTTCAATATTTGTTTTTATAGTGACATTGGAGTCAATATTGAAATATTTTTCTTAGTTTCACCACTAGTTATACAAGCTTTTTTTGGTGTGGCACCCCACTGATTTTTAAAAAGTGCCACTTTGTTCAATAGTAGTTTGCCCCTGGATTATTGTTACTTGTATTCTGCCTTGCTCTGAAAGTTTCATTCTGTCTAATATGTATATTACTTGGCTCTAAGTAGCTTTGATCAGCGTCTAAAAACAATTCTCTTCCTCCAATATACCACTTCTCTTTGCACACTAGCAGGCCTGAAAGTGAATAGAAAGGACGAAAAAGAATTGACTGCAGTGAATAACAGTGGAATAGTGACAGTAAGAAAATACTGAAGAAGTTTTTTCCTGCCTGACAAGTAAAATCCCTTGTTCAGCTTTTATGACTATTTAGGATTAAGCCTATAGAGGAAGTGCTTTGCCAGGATGCTAGGCTAGAGCTCTGCAATCTGACTGTTTCTCACAAACTTCCCATCTGTTGTTAGGATTCTTTTGTTAAAAACTTGAAGGTTTTTTTATTCACAACTAAAAACTGCGATTCATTCCTCAGCTAACAGGAAACTCAGTGTTAGCCTTTATTTTTATGATGAAATGCATTCTTTTTTTTCTGAATTTTAGGTGTGGAATTAGGAAGTGTTCTGGAAACTGAGATGATATAGTAACTATTTCTATTTTAACAGCCTTCTGTTAAGCCTAAGACAATTTTTCTCACAGATGTTCTGCCTTTCTAGCATATAGCCACCAGTTAAAGTTTACAACAGCTTTCAGGAAAGGAATGGTAGATTTCAACATACCTTTTATATTTTTTTTAATATTAATAATATAGTGCATCATTTCTTCAGTATATTTCTTTTGCATTGCCAGAGGAGCTTATTCAAGCATCCAAAGCAGTTATGAAATTTTGCCAATAAATTTATTTTTTTACCTCTGATTCTGATTTGAATGCAGTGAAACACATGCATTGTGTTCATGAAACTTAAAACTGAGGTGCTTTCAATGAAGTATGTAACAGAAACTGATCTTTTTCAAAGAGTAGTGTTCAGCATAGCGGCAAATAAAGGGGTCTATTTCTCCTCCTCTACTAATGCCAAAGATCCTTGACCAGCCCAAGAGGAACTGTGTGAAAGCAGGGTTTGAGTGGAAAGCATTTTAACCTCCAGAGGAGAGAAAAAATCTTGAGAAGATCCTGAGAAATCGAAGAATATAGAAATTCTGCATATAGCTGATTCCCCAGTACTAGTACCATTTATGTGAAATAAACCATCCATTTAATTGCATGATATGATGGTCATTAAGGACATCCAGGCACAGGGAATTGTACAAGAATCTCATACATGAAGGATAGAGAGGATCCAGTTACAGAAAACTCTCTAAATAAAGAATAAATCCTGATTTAAACAATTTCAAAACCAGACCTTTTCTGAAGTCAGAAAAGATGGTGGAGTTGATGCTTTTACAGGGTGGCTGAGAAAATCTGCAGATTCAAACATCTTCTTTTTACTAGTAATGAATTGAACAATTGGAGAAATATGGTTAAATAAACTGTAAGAGTGAAAGATGAGATACTCTAGTGGCTTAGTGCAGAAGTATCCAGCAGGCATCCATATATTGAGCTTTAATTTCATACAGTGCTAAACATAGTGTGACAGAGATATATGAATTTCTAAGCATTGAATAGAATACAATGTAACTGAAATCCTGAAAATTGAATTCCAAAGTTCACAGAGTTTGAAAGAACCTGTTTTTCAGATGTCTAACACTTGGATTCAACACCTGTGCAATACTAATGCAGAATATATTTGAAATGAAGCTAAGACAGTCATCAGGTTTTCTTTCTTCCTTTTCCCTTAGGGTGCAATTATGTCACTCCTTGTAGCCTGCTGAATCAGAAGCAGATAGTAGAACCCTCTTCTCACAGCAAACACATTTATTTTGTTTTAATCACTCCTTTAAGCTGTTTTACAGTGTTGTACCTGACAGCCCAAAGGGTTCTGAACTAGTCACTCTTAATAAGAAGCAAAAGAATGTCCATCAGCATGTAAATACTGAGAAGTTTGAGCATAATTATTTGTCAAGCTGTTGCATTGGGGCAGTACATGAGGGCAAGAGTTTTTCTTTCTTTTTAAAAGGGAGCTAGGTCCTTGAGAAAGATGTCAGATTTCTCCTGTGTCTTTCACAAGATACACTGTAAAATTATCATGATACTTAGTTTGTCTGGAATTCAAAGAATATAGGCAATTTCTAGCTAGAATTCTTGAAAACCAAACACCTGTTTATACAGAAGCTCAGGTTTAAATGCAAAAGATATTGAAGGCTTTGTTTTGTTTTGGGTTTTTTTCCCAATGAGATATATGAGATATTTTACCTACTCTAATTGAAATGTTGACATGCCAAAATTTAATAATTTTAAGCTGATTATCTCTTTATAGCGTCTCTTAAATTTTCTAAATAAACTGATTACAAATATTATCTACCCTTGTAGTCTGCAAGTGTAAAAACGTACCCTTCTATTTAATAAACCCTAGCCACCTTGGAGAACTTGTATAGATGAGTCATAAGGACATTTAAGCAGGAATTGCCATTGTGTTCAAGGGGAGATCTGCACTCAACTGAGTTTGCTAAACATTTCAGCACAAATGGTACTGTGGAGTCCTTTCTTCATACCTTTGAATTTGCAAGTAATTTAAGTATGGGTGCAGTAAGGTATGAGATAGAGAGAGTTTATGAAAGTTAGAAACACCCACACATTCAAATGTGATCCTCCACTGATTAAGCCAAACTTATTCATAGAGATGGATAAAATTTAAGCATAAGAATAGTGCTGCCTATTTATTTATTTTATTAAAAATACTCCCCACATTCTTATTCTATTTTCCAACTTGTTACCACCGAAGTTAAGCAAAGCAACCTTTATATAACAACAAATATAACAACTCCACATAGTATTACACACATTATATAACCATTACCAAGATGATAAAGAATTGAGTAGCTATTGATATGGGTTTCTGCAGAATTTTACTAGCTTTGGGGTTTTTTAATTGTTTGGCAATCATTAGCTGGTATTGGATATAATAATATTAGTAGATATTGTCTTGAAATTTATGGCAAGCGGGATGTCCTACCTTGATGTAATCTATCAATTACATTGTTGTAGATTCATATTGGACAGATGAGAGTTATAAACATTTCCCTCATTTAATACTAGCAAGGTGGTTTTCACAACTCTTCTTACTTCATCATGTTCCCTGGATTTTTCTCTCCTAGTAATCACACATGCACTCATAGCAGCTTATCTTTCTTAATTCACTTATCATTGCTCTGTGCATTCCCTTGCTATCTGCAGCTTTCCTTAGTTTGTCAAACCTGTCAGCCCAATGTAGAGAAAAGAATTAGTAGTGAAGAGAGAAAAATGCAGTGTTCCAGAAAGAAAACAAAACAATATTAAGCAAGCAGCAATGAGATCTGAATTTAGATAGATAAATTTAAGATTCTGCAAATTTCTAGCTTTGCTCAAAAAGTCATCCTGAAGAATAGTACGTTAAATGGACAAGGAAGAGAAATTAGACGGGGCATGAAGTTTTATGAGATCAAAGTATTTGTAAGGTTCAAAGGAAAGCATAAGGGACCTGCAATAAATAAAGAATGAGGAAATTATTGCAAAAGATGAGGAGTGATTAAAGTTTGTTTCTTCAAACAAAATTTGAAAGTATCCAAGTGCAAATGAGAGTCACTACCCTCATAGTATGGTTCCTGATCCTACTTGTCTGTTTAAATGTTTCCTAATAAATTATACTTAGAATCATGATAAGCAGATAAAAAGAAAATATGACAAATTTCACACAATAAATGCCAGTGAATCTCTGAAAGTCAAATGGCAGATAAATGGGAGAGAAATTGAAAGAACACAGAAACTTTGAGGTGTATTACAAGGAGGAGAAAAACCCTAGAGAAGCACTAATCTTAATAATGAGCAGCAGCTATATTGGCTTTGACAAAGAACCAAGTGATAGAATCATGGAATATACTGAGTAAGAAGGGACCCACAATACTACAGGTGATCAGCAATAGTAGGTGAAAGAATAACAAACTGCAAAACTGAAGAAGTGTTAAATGGTAGGACAAACCCCAACTCTTTTTCTAGAGAATAAAGCTGCGCAATCTGTACTGGATAAAATAAGAGTCAATTCCAGTGGTGCCTTCTGATGACTTTAACAGACACAGGTTCTGGATTTCTTTGGTAGTGTATGAAATCCAGCCAGTAGATGATAGTCCCCAGAAGAGCAGGTAAGAGTGAAATTAGCTTTCCTTGAGGAGACTGATGAACTTTTTAGACCTTTCAAACACTAAACAGAGATGTGAAAAGTAGACAAGCATTACTAGAGATTGTACATCCTATCTATTTGTCATAGTATGCAGAAGATAGAGGTTGGGATTGTTTGCAATAGTGAAAGATTAGGGAGATTTTGGATTAGATGAGCTCCAAACTGGAAAAGAGATTTCCATACATATAAGCTAGTTAGAAGGTGGGGATGATGGGGGGAAGGAGGGAAGAAGGGAGAGAACTTCTTCGTTGATTCATGCAGTACAGTGTTGTAATGCATGAGGACAAGCTGATGTGAAACATAAATAGCAAGACAGTATACTAGTAAATTGGCATAAATGCAAGAAAAAATAGATAGAAAAGGTAAAAGATCACTCTGTAGTGATGCTGGTAGAATTCTTAAAACCTGCTCTTGCACAAAGCAAAAAGATTGGCCAACTTTCAGTATGACAAAAATCTGATGTCTACAGTATCAGCGTTTATGGCATTATGACACTACATTTTTATTAGATGCAAAGACAACAGTTGATATTCTGTAAACAAGGGCTGAAAACACAAAATAATTAGCTGGGGAACTATTGTAGTCTTCCATGCTAGAAAAAGAATGGAAGGAAGTATTTCCAAGACTGTCCCATAATAAATCTAAATCAGAGACTATTGTATTCAACTCTGTGAGTGTTTTCTGTTGAAAAAAACAGCTCTAAAATAACTTGCAAAGAATGTTTTAAAGTTTTGATTTTTACATAAACACTGGAATCTAGGAGTTACTTGATTTATTTCTCTTTTGGAGCATGCCATTGCTTTTTTTTTTTTTTTTTTTTTTTTAATAAACTAACATGCAGTCCTGTGTTGACTGTTGTAATCCAGCTTCCATGCATCTGCACTTTCTGCCCCTTCAAAGGTCAAACCTGTAGTTGTGTTCACAGGGCTTATCCATCCCTCTCACATGTGGCAGCTAACTGAACAGTGGCAATAGCTAAGTGAAAACTTCCTCTGCAATTTAAAAATTCCATTATAAGAACAGTATCATTTGTAAGCATTTGAAAGAACATGTTGGATGTTGTAGTGGTTTGACCCTGGCTGGAGAGCAGTTGCCCACCAAAGCTGTTCTTTCACTCTCCTCCTCAAACTGAACAGGAAAAGACTCATAAGGAAAGGCTCATGAGTCAAGGGTGGGGAGAGATCACTCACTGATTACCATCACAGGCAAAACAGACTTGCCTTGGAAAAATTAGTTGAATTTTTTACAAATCAAAAACAGAACAGGACAATGCAAAATAAAACAAATCTCAAAAACACCTTAACCCCAATCCCTCCCTTCTTCCCAGTCTTAACTATTCTCTACATCCAGTGTGGTTCCCTTTTCCCTGGGGTACAGTTCTTCAAGAATTTCTTCATGAAGAACTGCAGCGTGTAGGAAGGACTCACTTTCGAGTAGTCTATAGAGAACTGTCTCCCACGGGAGGGAACCCACGTTGAAGCAAGCAAAAGACACCTCTCCCTGAGGATGAAGCAGCAGCAGAAACAACATGTGATGAACTGACCATAACCCCATCTCCCGGCACTGCTGGTGGGGGGAAGAGGTAGGGAATCAGGAATGAAGTTAGGCCCAGGAAGAAGGGAGGGGTGAGGAGAATGTGTTTTTAACTTTTGTTTTACTCCTCATTATCCTGCTCCAATTTGGATTGGTAGTAAATTGGTAGTAAAAACTAATATCCCCAGCTCTGGTGTGTTTTGCCTGTGACAGTAAACTGTGAGTGATCTCTCCCACTCCTTATCTCAACTCATGAACCTTTCATTATATTTTCTTTCCCCTGTCCAGTTTGAGAAGGGGAGTGATGGAGTGAATGACTTTGTTGGGCACCTGGCATTCAGCCACAGTCAAACCACCACAGATGGCCACACAAACACATCTCTATGAACTGCCAATGAACATCAAGAAAACAGTGAAGGTATTAGTTCATCCCAAAGCACATGACAGACCCTTACTCCAAGGGCTGAATTGAGCCCAAGTATCAGATTGCAAAGGAGGTCCTTCTTGCTGCTTTGGAAACTAGTGAATAAAATTTCTTTGAAAGTGCAGAAGCCTTTTATCTATTACTGTAGTGACTAATTACAGTACTCATCAGAAAAGTTGCAAATTTTCCTTTAAAACTGATGATTTCTCACTCTGCACCAGCTCTTTCATGAGTTTCTTATCACTTTATACATTATGTTTCTTTCTCAGGATGAATCTGGAAAGCAGGAAAGCTTCAGATTGTCCTGTTCTGATTGCTGCATGCTTTGTCAAACACAGCTCTCTAAAAGAAGGATAAAAGGATTGACTTCTTTGTGGGAACAGCTGAAAATATTCAGGGGATAATATTTCGGAGTGCAGATTAAGGTAGGCAGAGGTACCTGTGGAGACCATCAGAGCTTGAGAGTAAATCCAAAGATATACCTGCAGGGTTTGTTATAACCCAAGAAGGCAGTAAAGGTTCCTGGATGAAAACAACCTGAAATGAAAGGCTTATTTAAGGTTACTTGCTACTTAAGAACATGGCTGGCAAAGACAGTAAGATCCAAGTTCCCTCATTTTCCTATTCACATTCTAATTTTTTACCCTTTTTAAAAAAGAGTTTCTCTTTACTGTGTAAGTTCTAATAAAAAGAGGTCTATAAAAGCTGTTTGGTCTTGTTGGAAAGCTCACATAAAAGAAAAAATATAGGCAGAACTGTTTTAAAACTCTGGATGGTTTGGGGTGTTGTGCAAGTACCTCAGTGGTTATTCACTGGCTAGTTAACATTGGAAAGAGAAGTTATCATTCTTGATCAAGTACATTCATGTGTTCAACTTATTTCTGTATCTCCCTTTGAACTGTATTACTCACTTGGAGCAAAATCATCTTGGGAGGCTGCCAGACAAAGTTTCCAAAATGTTAATAGCTGGAGGCACTGTATCCATATAATTCAAGAGAGCTCTCTCGCTCCATTTTGCCTGACATATCCCTTAGATGCAATTATTCCACTAGATACCTCCGTTTGTGCAAAGGGAGAGAGTCAATTGTGGGCCAGCCAAATTTTAACACATAAAAACCTAAAATTCTTTTTGGACGAGTGGCAGTGCTGTCAATGTGTTCAGGATTCCTTCTTTTCCCCCTTAGGTATTTCAGACTCCTCAGGATGGAAGTCAGATGATGAGCAGTGAAAGGGCTTAAGCCAAAGATTGTTTGAGAGAATTTGGGACAGTGCCCTTCCAAAAATACCTTCCATAAAGAGGGTACCTGCATCTGTTCCTTTCCCATCCCACCCCTACAACTGCACATGCTGAAAGCAGTAGCCTTTGTTAAAGTCAGTCATTTGCCGAGCAGAGCAAGTGTTGCTGTCCACCCTGCAACACTCCTCCCTTACTGTGATTGATGAGGCAGAAAACTGTGCATTTGGAATTCAGCTTAGGATTTAAGTGACCTAGTATTGTCCCAGAATTCAACTAGATATAATTTGATTTTCTATGTTGCTGAGTCTGAATAATCTTTTTTAATTAAATGTATTTTTGGATTTAGTTTCATGCTCTTTGCACAAATATGTCCAGTATATCTTGTGCTAGAGTTACTACACATGGACAAGTATTACTTTTCATTTACATTTTATAGTACATTTTGGTAATAAATAAACAATGCAATGAATCAAATTAATGGAGAGGAAATACTTATTGTTCCATATTCTTTCTGTAGAAGTTTGGTTCCCATGAGATTGCTGTATTTAAGAGCTGATTTTATAAATGCATTATTTTTCACTGGATAACAGCCATCTGCTGCCACTGTACATACACACTACAGTGGTATCTCTAAGCAGTTTAGGTTTAATTTGCACTACTATATCAACTGTGCCTATTAAGTGGCATGAGTATTATGACTGACAAATTATTCACACTAATTCAAGAAATAATAAGGAAATAATAAAAATAATACAAAGCTGTCAACAGCAACAAGAACAAAGCTTAAAAACATTTGAGGAATGTTTGTATTTTTCACTACCTACCACTTACATATTTCAGCCAAAAGGGAGTTACAGACAGTTATTCCTGCAGGGATTAATCACTTTAATAACTAAGTTTCCCAGAATTATGTGTAACTAAGAAAAAAAAAAAAATCCATTTTTCTCATCAATAAGTTGTTTCTTATTTTTTCATGAAACATCTAAGTTCCTTATTATGCATCTCTAATCTGCTTGAGTTGAAACATCAACATTTTCCTTAGTATAGCTTGAAAATGTGAATATAAGAATATTGAACTATTCCCATGGCGATTAAATGCATTCAAGGAAAAGGTTGTTTAAAAAGTTTTGTCTAGGTGTTTAGAAGTTTGGAACAGTCTATCTGTGAAGCAGAAAAGCTGGAATGCCTTCTGTAGCCTGGTGAGGTGTTCAATGAAGCACAAAGGCAGACAAAGTCCCAGATGGAGTATTACTGCCTTATAGATGCAAAACACTGAAGTTTTAGTGTATCCTCTCCATCTGTCACATCTTTATTTTGTATGCTGTAGTCAGCAGCCACATCATCTGAGCAGATGAAATAAAATATGCTGTCAAAAAGTTAATTGGCAAATGTTTACAGCAAGAAGGAACTGGACTTGATAGAGTAAAAGTTTCCATCTCCAACCATGGAAACTGAAGTACTTTCCTTAACTAAGAGTTTTGGAATCTTATGCATTATACTCACTCTACTCACAGACATACAATTCTTAAGTGTGGTCTCAGCTACAGCATTTTACCCTTAAACTGCTCTGTGCAGTCCCTTTTTCTTTAATGCCCTTTCTTCCCAAAAATAATAGAGGGCAAGTAGACTGTAGCCAAGTGCAAATTTATCTCAAAGAAAATAGGCATTATTTAGTGTCTTCATTCTTTTGCAGATTGTTTCACAGGACAAAACCATAAACTCTTCACTAAGTGGAGAGCCTTCATCAGGGAGCCACACCTATGGATTTAAAAGTCCTAAAGGTACTTCAGCCTCCACATAGTCAATGCAGCAGTCTCACCAAACTGCAAAATAATTCTCCCTCCACTGTGTCCTGAAATATATTACAGCCAGGAAAGTGGACAGCATATACATGGATGAAAGTCTGAAATATCTCTGTGTTAGTGCACTGTGTTCAAGGATAATGGGTGAGTGGATTCCAATTTGTTATAGTGGCAAGCAGTCAGCAATTACATTTCCATCAATACAGCCTGAGTAATAAATAGTTGTTTTGGAATACCCCTTTTTTTTTTTTTCCAGAACTGCGAGCAGAGCTCTTTAAGAAGAAGCTTATCACTGTGTACAATGGTGCAGATTTGAAAATCATGAATACTTCAGCTGAACTTCATAGACTGACAGACCTGAGGGCCTCAAGGGTCAATCTGATTATAAAGTTGGATCACTTCCCATAGGTCATTATATTTCACCCAATTGCCCCTCAACTGAATTCAGGAACTTGCACTTCAGTTAAAGCATGTATTTCAGAGTAGAATAAAATTTTTATCTGAAAAGATGGAAAAACTATTAATTCCCTTAAAAAAAAAAAAAAAAAAAGAGAGAGAACTCAGTAGATGAATCATAACAGTTTGAAGTTTCTTCATCAGTAATGTATTACTAGCCAACAGTGGGTCAGTGACCTGTATGAAATACAATAATGATCTCAAGGCGCATCACAAAATCTATCTTAGCTCCAATTAATTGGCATCCCTGTTGGCACTTTCGAAAGAAATTGCAAGAACTGATAGAGCACTGAAAATGAGGCACTCTCTCATTCCCACAAGGGAGTCTTTTCAGCTAAAAATTGAAGATGTTTTGGAAGACATATAAAAATGTGCAGTACTAGTGGCTCTGTAGTATCTGTTCTCCTAGAAAATATAGAATTTCTGTTTTCAGAATTTTTGGTGAAACTATTCTGTGAGTGTCCCAGTTATTTCTACTAACAAATGGGGAAAATTTAGAAAGTATGGAATAAACCAATTCATTATACAAACATACAGGCACAACTTCGTTTTACCTCCCTGGCTGGACATTAAAGATTTAGAACAGTATTTTCTTCTTCGTATCTTCCCTTAGATACAGCATATTTAAAACAAGTTCTTCACTGACTGTTCTCTTTGCTTTAGGGAACACTAAACAGGTATGCCAGTCTTTTTGCTGATTGTTGTCAACTCCACTTAGTACTTTGTTATATTAGTATACCTTAATTTGTTATCCTATTATTGCTGCTGGGCATATACACATCATTATGTTTCAAGGGTAGTGGCTCATCATTATGGTGATTATTCAAGAATGATGTGTTGATGGCTTTAATGGGCCAATAATCCAGTAATGAAGGTTCTGTAATGGAATTCAGTACTGTTGTGAAATTATTCACTACTCCATAGTGATATGATTTGCAGAGCTGCAAAGTTGTGCAAGTAGAATAATTTGTTAATATATCTTTCTACAGGTTTTCAGGGTTGTTATCTATGTGTTTGTTTAGGAAGGCTGGTTTTTACAGGTGACATATTTCCTCAAGCTATTGAGGATTTTTTTTTGATAATATGGGAATTTGTGTATTAATTTACTAGTTTTCTGCAACCATATGTTTAGAAAACTTGATTGTTTTAAATAATAGTAATGAAACTAGAAATATTACAGGAAGAAAATATGACTTTCTGTGATAAAAATAATTTGTTATACTTTGCAAAAGAATTTATGAAATGGACATTCCTTGTACCTTTATGAAAATGAGAACAAATATAATGAAACAATAAAAAAACCCATAACTTTTAATACTTTAAATGTTTCGTAATTAGTAAGACATTTGATGAGGCCGAAGCTTATAACAGTAAGTTGTTTAAATTTCCCTAATTTGCATAGATACATGGTTTTGAGTGTATAAAATAATTATTTCACTAAATCTGAAAATTTTCCCATAGCAAAAAATACCATTGTCACAGATTATTATATATGTGTGTATATGCACATGTATGTACATTTATGTAACTTACATATTTTGTATTTTTATATTTTGATACTACTTTCTTATTATATAAAAACATTAAGGTTTAATTTCTCTGTCCAGTTGTAAAGTGATTTCCTGTGAGCCATGAAAATATAGACATTGAATTCTCTGCCTCTCAATTCCAGAAGAAACAATGCAGTAGAAAATAGTACCATCATTTGAAGCCATGTGCTCCTCAGAGTTTTCCAAGGTAAGAACAAAGAAATCTCTAGAGTGAATGAATTTTCTTAAGAAATCATTGGCATCACAAACATAGGAAAAAAAAAAAAAAAAAAAACCAAAACAAAAAAAACCCCAAACCTCCACAAAACCAAAAATAAACAATAAAAAAACAAACAAAAATACCAACCAACCAACCAAACAAGCAAAACCCAACCAAACAAAAAAGCCCCACCAAAATAAATCTACTTGCAACCACAAGTCTAGAAAAAATTGAACTATTTTAGATATAGTCTGTGTGCTACAAAAGTATGAAAACTGCAAGAACATAAAAACTGGACTAGTAAAGGACATAGAAATTATTTTTCCAATGAATTGTCTAAAATTCTGCTGCTGACAAAGAAATGGAAATTCAGTTAGCACAATGTCTTTACAACCTTTAAACATAGCTCTCAATACTTTCTTTACACGCAGTTGCACAAAAGTAATAACAGCCTGATCACAATGTGTAGTATTGCTCATACTCATGTCCCCTCTCTGATCTAGAAAATATATTCTTGATGTTAACCTTGATATTTGAATATAAATACATACCAATACTTTCTTTTGAAGTCCAAATGGGCTAGATGTAGTATATGTAAATTGCCATAGCTAATGAGGCCCCTTAAGTTGTTACAGAATGATAAAATTCAGTTGCTGTACCCTTAGAAATGCTACAAATGTTTTTTACTAAATTTTTTATATATGCAAACCTCAGGAAATCTGAGATAGTCTAGTGCTCAAATATGAGTTTTAACTTTTTAAAAGCTTTTTCACTATTTTATAGCTTTCTTTGTTCAGCAAAGAAATTGACTGTTATTGTTTAGAGGCTAAAAGGTTGATGCATCATCTGTAATCATGTTTAACTAAGAACGAACCACGTGTTTTTAAAGTTTACAGGATTGAGGTTGTAATGCCTTCAGTGGGTACTAAATTTCAAAACCTGGATTTAATATTGGGAGGCTGAGAATAAAACCCTTAATATAAGATGATAATTAGTGATAGTCATATTATCTTAGATTTTTCAGAATCGATCTGATAACATGGGAAACTTCATGGAGGTCACTATTACCAACATTTAGGAAGAATACTGTAAACATGATATGCAGTCAGAAAAAGGATGCTGATTGTGTGATACACTGTAAATAGATTTA
The DNA here is from genome assembly GCA_035222235.1 of Margarornis squamiger. Lineage (NCBI taxonomy): Eukaryota > Metazoa > Chordata > Aves > Passeriformes > Furnariidae > Margarornis > Margarornis squamiger. The sequence goes on along the minus strand of JAWWTY010000123.1, from coordinate 44,453,435 downwards.
AATAAAAAATAAAATAAATAAATAAATAAAGAACAACAACAAAAAACAAATAATCAAAAAAACCCACCTAATAACTGAAGGTATAAACAGAAAAAACATTCAAAATGTTCCAGAAACCAGAGCTTAAAGGACAGAGAAATACAGCAAATGTATTCCTGTGTGAATGAGCATTATCTGTGTAAAGGTGGAAAAGTTCTATAGGAAGTGGGTTTTTATTGTTTTTTTCTTCATGTACATCAAGTAGAAATATCTCTAATGAGGCAGAATCTGGACCTCAAACTCCCACATATCTTTGTAAAACTTGGCCAACCTGATCAGTTAGATTCTAGTAGAAGGCACGTATCCTGAAATTAATTCAAAAGACAACCAACCTGAGAGCTTTAGGAAGCCCTGTGGCTGGCATAATGTAGTCTATCTTCAGGATCCACCTTCATGGATCCATATTCATGGAATTTTGATTAAACAAGAATTTAATTCCAAATACCACTACATTATCATCACTCATTTTGTATGGCACTACTGATTTTAAAAAAATGGTATCTGCAAAAGAATTTTTTTTTCTTGTTATTTTTAGTGAACTTGTGGTGCCTTGTGTTGTATTGATTAAAAAAAAAAAAATAAACAAGATTTATAAGAAATGGTGAGCAGAAGAGAAGCTCAGTGAATAATCATACATTTCTTTAGTAAAAGGCCAGAAAAAAACCTGAGTTACTATTTGCTTCATCTATATTTTCCTTTGAATACTCTGACTTGATCTCTGTGAACTTTTAAGTAAATTTCTCTATATAAGTAACCCAAAAAGATCAATCACTAATCTCTGTTGTTCTGTCTTTCAGAACAGAAAGGAATCTTAAGAATGTTCTATATGTACATCCATCTGACACTTCAGGTTCACAGAATCACTTTCTGTACATCTCTGTGAGTACTTTGAAATGCAATTTAAGTTTTCAGTTGGGCACTGGAACAGGCTCCCCCAGGGAAATGGTCACAGAACCAATAGAGTTCGAGAAGTAGTTGTACAATGCTCTCAGGCACATGGTGTGATTCTTCAAGTGGTCCTGCGCAGGACTAGAAGTTGGACTTCAACAATCCTCGTGGGTCCTTTCCAACTGAGGATATTCTGTGATTCTGTTCAGTTTAACTTCCCTATATGCATTAAGTTTCAGAAAGGTGATACAGAATGGATACTGGACTGGGAATGGGAACGATTTTGGTTTTTTAAGTGCTGTCCCACATGTGCACAGACTTTCCAGGCTAAGCCAAAAGTACTAAAACCTAGAATCTCTGTCAGGAAATACCCAAGTAAGCTGACATGACATCCATAGTTAATAAAGATACTTAGGAAATCTGGTCCAAATTGGTCACTAGCAGTTCAGCAAGTAATGCTGTTGAAGAGTTGCAGTCATAATTTGCAGGAAATCTTCCACATTATGATGTTATATCAACATCCTGCAGCTCTCATTATGTTGTTTTATCTGGGGGTTAGCTAATTTTTATTGTCACTTCATTTTGAGGTTTAACTCCAGCCAGCAACTAAGCTCCACACAGCCTCTCACTCAATCCCCCCAAGTGGAATGGGGGGAGAGAGTTGGAAGGGTAAAACTGAGAAATCTCATAGGTTGAGATAAAGACAGTTTTACAGGTAAAACAAAAGCCACACACACATGTAAAGCAAACCAAGGAATTAATTCACTGCTTCCCATGGGAAGACAGGTGTTCAGCCATGTCCAGAAGAGCAGGGTCCCATCACACTTAATGGTGACTCAGTGTTACAGTCTGCTTAAATGTTGCAGAAAGAACTTCAGATTTGAATATTTTCCCTGAGCAAAATTAAAACTCACAGAAGTTATCTGTTGATACCAAGAACTGATTTTATTAATTGCTAAGAGATGCAAAGAGAAGAAATAAGGTTGAAAAAGCTAAGATTACTTTTAGAAGCAAAGAAAACATACCAACAAAAACCACCTTTTGCCAAGTTGGGGGGGGTGGTGGGGAAGGAGGTGTGAACAGAAGCAATTTCTGCCTTTTTTTTTGTTCTGTCTCTGCTGTTTTTCAATGTTACCTCTTTGGCTGCGGGAGGGTCTTAGATGCTTTAGTTCTCTGGAATGCAGCCAGGAGATGTGGATTCGTGTTCACCAGGAGTGTTGCAGGCTGTCTTGGGCAAAGCAGGGCTGGGTCAGCACCTTTTTGGCCCTCAAAAATATGTTAAGGGTAGAAGGATAAGATGAAGCTTGCACATAAAACATTGAACCGCTCCATTGGTTATTTGGACATTGAAGAAAAACAGTCATGTCAAAAGCACTTCTTAATGTATTGCCTGAAACAATGAAAAAAATCCCTTGGCTAAAATAGGTAGAAAATACTTCCAACCTTGAAATAATCATAAATAGTGCTGGTGTGCTACTCAGCTTACGTGTGCATTGTGCAAAGGCCTCAGATAGTATGCCACAGATGTGAGCTGGTAGGGTGCAGTACAGGGTAAGGGTGAAGCTGTTGGAAAGGACAGACTCATTCAGATGCAGCTCACACTGTGTTGTGTAAGAATGCATCAGAGTCTTTATGACTTCCTGGGGTAGTAAATTTTCATCCTGCTGACAACAGGAGTAATTGCTGTGTGCAGAATAAAATCGCCTGTTTAAAAGTTTAAGTTCTATTTTTATGAACTATGCTTCCTTATACCTTAGCTTAGCTTATCAAAGATCACAATTACTGTTATTGCTACTCATTATAGTTATGTTTGTGGAGAAAACAGAAAATTTTCCAAATTAACATGTTACTATGGTGGACAGAGAAGTAATATCATTTCCTCAGTATGGAAAGTTATATATTCCACATTATCCTTCATATTAACTGCTGATAATTTAAAACCCTTTTGGCATTACAGAGGTGTCTAGACGAAATTTCTGCAAAGCATATGAAAAGATGTTATACTAGTGCTCTGCTTCACTAAAAGTACACAAATGAAAGGAATGCCTTAGTTAATAAATAAAATCTATAGATATCAGGCTATGGTTAATATGTCTTTTCTTGTGCTAAAATTGTGGTTTGAAATTAGTATAATACACAAGTTGGGTGAGAAAAATATTAAAAAGTGAGAAAATATTAAAATACTCAAGGTGATGTGCCACTAAAAAAAAAAAGAAAAAAAAAGATGCAGGACTGTTTTGTTAGCAGAGGCTCAAGCAAAGCTGACAAAAGCTTTTATTCTCCTTTAAAGCCACTGAAAATTGCATATGCTGGCTTAGTTGTCATTTGGTTGTTTTTTTTTCTTTCATATCAGAGTATATATCAAAGCCTCTGTATCAGCTCAAACTTCCCTTGAATTTCATAATCTACTTAAACCTTGATTTTAAAGCTGCTTTCCATGGACAAGAAAAGAATCATCAGCTGTGGTAGGTCTTATGAAAGGCCAACAAAGCAGGTACCCTGGTGGAAGTCTGTCATTGAGCACTCAAGCAGGATGAAGAGGCAGATGAAATATTCTACAAGCCCCTGGGAGAAGTCTCACGATCACTGACCCTTGTTCTTGTGAGGGACTTCAACTTAGCAGATGTCTGCTGGAAATACAACATAGCATAGAGGAAGCTCCAGGAGGTTCCTGGGGTGTGTGGCAGATAACTGCCTGGCACAGCTGGTGAGGGACCCAACCTGGGCAGGTGTCCACTGGACCTGGTGTTTGGGAACAGAGAAGGACTGGTGGGTGATGTGGTGGTTGGAGGTCTCTTGGCAGTCATGAAATGATAGCAGATCTGATTCTCAGAGAAATATGGAGGGACTCAGCAGAACTACCACCTTGGACTTCCAGAGGGTAGACTTTGACCTGCTCAGAAGCCTGGTTGACAGAGTCTTTTGGGAGGCAGTCATGAAGGGCAAAGACATCCAGAGAGGCTTGATATTCTTCAAGGACATCTTAAAGGTGTGGAAACAGGCTGTTCCCATGCACTGAACTCATAAAAATGTCCATGTTCTGTTAGGTGGATTTCTGTTATTAGCAGGAAAAAAGCATTACTATTTGCATAAGGAATATGATGGCTTCCCATAACGAAAGGATTTATCCATGACAAAGATGTTCAGTAAGAATATCAAGGGAATTGTTAATAACTCTCAAATTAAAAAAATACTAATGATGTGATGCTGTGCCTTTTCCATGAAGGATATCAAATACTTGCAATGAGATATTTCAAATCTGTCACAAAGTCACTTGAAATTCAAATATTTTTTCTTGATGTACAGTTTAGCATATTGGAATTTAAACATTTTCTTGCTCTCACACAGTTTCATAAAAATTGCAGTCTTAAATATTATGGAGATTTTTTTTTTCAATAAATTATATATCTTTTTCAAAGAATATGGATGAAAATATTGGTCTTCTTATATTTATTTAGAAAATTATTGGCGTATATAAGTGTACCTTTTTGAAATTTCAAAGCTCAGAAACACATCATCAAACTTATTACTCTCTTGCACATCTCCTTCTTTCACATTTTCCAGTTTGTAGACGAGCTTATTCCTGTCCCACATTGCCCATGATACTTCCTACTTTTAAAGAAACAGAACTGATGTCAGTTCTCTCACATATTGACAGGATTTATATTTCTGGTTTTAGAAATGTCTTTAGCATTCTCTGTTCTGACAAAAATCTCTTGTAGTCTAGGACAAGAGAGACATGTGTCTTGGTCAGATTCTCAGAGTGTTCGTTCCACAGCTAACACCAGTTTTTTTCCTGTCTTCTGCTTCTTGGAGTTCATTAAAAATCCCTCTCTGCAGATACTTAATCTATACATTTGTAAAAGGAAAACATTGAATATTGTAAATGTTTCATTTTTCTTGGTTGAAGTGATTGTGCTAGCACTGTTTATGTATTTCATGTGCCTAGTTATGAATGTGCAGAGTTTCTTCACTGAAAGGGTTGTGAAGCATTGGAACAGGCAGCCCAGGGAAGTCATCAAGTCACGTGACACTTTTTCTTTTAGTTGACATGTGGGTGTTCAGTCAAAGGTTGGACTCAAAGATTTTGAAGTTCTTTTCCAACCTGAATGATTTTATGACTATGGAAAATATAATAATCCAATCCCCACTTTTCTGCATTATTCATATTTTTGTTTCTACATATATTAAGGTACTTTCCTTCTAGGAAACCTTGGTAATTTTTTAAAGCACCTCTCTTTCTGTGTTGGGGTATACAAAAATTGCTAGTTGGAACTTTATATAAGTATTTAAGGAAGTTTCATACAATAGAGTAACTTCATTGATTCAAAATGCAACCTCAATTGCTTCTGTGGAGGCAAAATCTTGAATCAACATTCTTTTCACCTCTGACTTTGTATCCAAGAAAACTTTTTAATGTTATGCCTTAATTAGTAAAGGTGGGTAATAGAATCAAAACTGAGTTTTTCTTTGGCTTGTCCTTTGGCTTTCCTTCTGACAATAGACAAATAAATCACCTGTTTCTGGCAAAAAGGTGTTGTAGAATACCCTTTTGAGATGAAACACTGTGTTCAATCTGAGCTTAGGAGTGGGAACACTGAGTCTTAATGAAATATGAAAAATGCTCTTACCAGATAGTATTATGACAAGTTTGTAGAAAACAATTTTAGAACTTTTCAGCATACAGTGCTTGCATGAATAGATTTTTGTTTGTTAGTCTCTATGTTTCGTTTATACTTTGGATGTTAGCTCTGTTCAAAAACATCAATTATTTAGTCAGTCGCTTAAGACACAAGCATTGTTTTTAAGAGATACTGAAGAAAAGACAAATTATCGAAACCTGAAGTCTGGAAATGGAGTTATTTCATTTACATGGTTTTGCATTTCCAAACTAGGCAGTCAGCACCTGGAGATCAGTTTTATTACATACTAAATAAGACCACAGGTTTTAAAACTAGAGAGGAGGGCTTTTAATAGGTGCTGATGAAGGCAATAGAAGATCTTCTAGTGACATATTACTGCAGCTTTTAAATCCTGTCCTTTCATCTCCCTCAATTTCTTCTGTAAAGGAAAATTTAGTCTTTCCGCTTGGATTACTGGACTAAAAAGTCTTATTCTTTCTAAAACTAAGGAAAGTTTCTTAAAAGTGAAAATCCATCTAAAATAAAAAAGGTAACTCCAGACAGAAGGGACAGAAACATAAAATGTTTCTATGTCCACCGTGTGCCCACGTGTATTACCAAGACAATGAGAAGATGGAGCAGGAAAGAAAAACTTATTGCCCAATGCACAGCAGCTGTCACACCATTGGATAAATTATTGGCCAACTTTCCTCAAGAAGAGCTCAGAAGAATTCAGATTGTTTGCTGATATATGATCATTTTTACTATAAAGTGAAAATATTGTGCTTAGGTTATACTTATGCTCTCTTTTCTGCTTCTACAAAACACAATTTTCAGAGCTGCTGTTTCTATAAAGGCTAAACTCTGCAATATGTTCTTAAATAATTGTTGAAAAACCTTTATGCAGTTTTATTGGAGTCAGATGAATTTTCCAGAAACAGAAGCACTGACAGTCTTAGTTATAGCAGAGAGAGAAAGGAGATAGGAAAATGAGATAGGGTGTATTTTGGCATATAATTTTTTTTTTCCTTTGGTGGTTTGACTTACCCCAGAGAGAAAAAGATTTTATGCATTATACAGGCAATACATGTTTACTGTTTCAGAAAATGTAGCCGGAAAAACTAAAAAAATTCTGATCTTCTGTTCCTGCTGTTGTTGATAACATCAGTTATTATTTTGTCTTGTCCTTTCCTCCATGTCTCTGTCAGGTAGATTGCCATAACATATCTGGAAAGGGCATGTGTGAAATACATGACATGATTCATTTCATCAAAGGTCAAAATGAGATGAAGCTTTGTCTGACCCTACAAGAACAAGTCACCCACCATAATTGCAACATTTTCTACTGAGAAAACAAGACAGCCAGCACACTGAAGGAGAAAACAGTAACCTGTGTGGAGGTAATCCAAAGTTCCTGACTGTCTCACGCATGGAGTGTGATAGTGTAAGGGCAAAGACCATAGCCAAGAGGAAAGCCGAAATATATTTCTGTGAGGCTACCACACAACCCTGGAAGCAAAGGCAAGGGAAATCAGGTTTTTCTGCTTTTCCTCAGCAGCTGCATACAGCAGCCATTTTAGGCAACAGTCACCCCTTAATATAGGAAATCCCCCAGAGACACTGAAGCTCAAAGTAAAGCTTATATTTCCCATCATCACATTTATAATTACATGACTATGTACAGATTCTCATTCCTTCATAATTCCATAGTTCAGCCTTTCCCCACTCCTATGCGTACTCCTTGCTGCTTCATTATTTCTGTTTTGACAATGGACTTCCTGGAAACTTCCTCTTCCAGTGTTAAGCTCCTGATCTCTAGTGTCCACGGCCGAGAACCTTTGTCATAATCTTTTCTTCTTTTCAATTATTAATCAGGAAAAACAATTTCTTCCACAGGGCATCAAGCACTGGTATTACCCAAATGTTCCAACAAAGGTAAAAGAAAACAGATTGTCAAGCAAAAGATGAACCAGTAATGGGTGGCCCAACAGCATCACAGACTGCTATTTGAATGGCATAGTCTGATTGACACAGAAAGAATAGACTCATCATGACAAACCCAAATAAAAATAGTTGAATCACATATCTCAGACATCTCTGGAAGAAAGAACAAAACCAAACCCCACTCCTAAATGTCTGACTATTGCCTCTTGTCTTCCCTTTGGCAGCTGGAACAAACGAGAAGCTTTTAGTGTTCATTTATAAGAATAAAACTTCATATCTAGTTGTCAGTTTACACAAACACCCCTATCTCAAAACTGAGCTCAAATGTTTAGAGGGGAAAACTGTCAGAAAGATGTCAAATCTATTTAGTAAACAGCTCACTTAAAGGAACTAACTAATCAAGGAACATTACTGATCTGTGTAAATGCTTGATTCACATGGGGTGAGGGTGAATCAGAGAGCAATGACCCCACACGTTTCTCTAAGGGATAGGTATGCAGTATGTTGTCATATTAGACATATTAGTGCCTTTCAATGTCTGTATTATAATATGTCTCAATAAAAAGGCAGCACGTTGTGAATGTTGAGAGCTTGAGATCTCCTCCTCAGATTCTGTGTATTGCTTGAATTCCTCAGTAACCAAGTCAGAAAATCTTGTGTCCTGGAGCATTCTGGATTTTCCAGTGACATTTGGTCTAATAAACATCTCCCTTTGTATCACTCATATTCTTAGATAATCCTTCCTATATTAATAAGACTATACCACAGCTGTCCTGGTATAATCAGGACCTGGTATTTTCTGCTTATTTTACTTTTTGCTAGGGATTTAGCTTGCATTTGGTCTAATTTCTTCTTTTTCAGGCAGGGCAGCATGATGATGTATATCATGATGTATTTTACTTCAGGCTAAGAATTAGACCATTCTTCATTTTGTGAACATTTAGCTTCACTTACACAGAGTCCAGTGTTGAACAGAATGGGACATTTGACAGGTAGGTGAAGTAATAGTTTACTTTTTGTCACTGGTATATTCATGGAAGTTAGAGCAAATAGGTATTGTTAACAGCAGCTTAACATTACTATCTCCTTCACTTATCTAAAATGCATTCTCTCTTGAATATCCATATTTAGCTGTATCCCTTTAACTGAAAAGATCAACTGAAGTTTTATGCTTTGGTTAGATGTAGTATATATGATGCAAAGATACCATTTGAAGTGATATCTCATGCTTGAATCATATGAATGTTCTTCCTGCAATTTATAAGGGTCTCAATGTGTTTCTCTATTTGAAAACAGGTGCAGTGTTTTTTGAAAACTAGTCTTTCCAAGCAGGAGGAGTGACATTGTCATTTGTTTATGCCACATGAAAGATTTTAACTTGAAAACACAGCCTCTCTTACTCACACAGTATCTGATTTATGTACTCTGAAAAAAAAAATAATTGCAGCAACATTTGCTTTTCAATAACATACAGAAAAAATACTTCAAAGTCAGCCATGCATGAAGCAAACATACAGGAAGAGACTTTAAATACTAGTACCTGACAGATCATGAACCAAAACTGCCTTTTATGTATCTTGAAGAGAAAACTTTGTAATCATCTATGCCATCAGTAGTGATAGTATATTCACTGAAACCATTATACCAAAGTGTAAGGTTTGGGATTATCTGAAAGGGATGGTTCATTTATTCATGAAGTAGAATGAAAAGACTTCTGTGTAGTGTTGGGCCTTTCTCTAATTAGTAAGTCAGGGAAGTAAGATATTATTCAAACTTTGCCTGAACAGTAGGTTCATTATTTTTTTTAAAAAAAAAGAAGAAAGTGGAATATTTCTCTAGGAAGAACAAACAGGTTAATCTCAGGTATTTATTCTTAAAAGGTTGTCAAGAATTGTTACACTTAAATGCATTGGGAAGACATTTGTTAAGCAGATAAAACATAAAAAATGCTGGATTCACTGTAACAGTGAGAATATGCAAACAAATGACTATTCAGATTTTTTTTTTTTTTCTAAAGCCTTGTAGATAATAATTGCTAATCTCCAGCAGAGTTAAAACAGGAAGATGTAGGAAAAGACTTGACAGCATGTGTGTCTGCCATAGACCCAACTTAGAAAGGTCAGTCTCTAGAACTGAGAAGAACAGTTTTTTTAACATGCATGCAATCGTTAAAATAAGACCCTGCAAGATGTTCTGCTGGTATCTTTTGGGTATGCCTCCTAATCACTGTTGACCAAAGAGTTTTCACAGAGCCACAAAATATTCTGAGCTGTAAAACACCCACAAGGACCAAGTCCAGCTTTTAAGTGAATGGCCTCTACAGGGATCAAATCCATCATCTTGGTATTATTAGCACCATGCTCTAACCAACTAAGCTAATCTAAAGCAATATTCAAGAAGTCTTACCTCCTCTCTTCCAGTGAGGAATTATCTCACTGGATATATTTGGGCAGATTTTGCCCTGAAGAGGCTCCTTGCCAGTAGTGATAACTTTTATTTATAACTTTTTTTTGTATCAGTGCCTAATTTTCAAAACACTGATGTTTGTTAACATTCTTTATGAAGAATGTAATATCTTTCTCTGGAGCCTCCCTCTCTGGAGACATTCAAAACCTTTCTGGACATGTTCCTGTGTAACCTCCTCTAGGTGACCCTGCCTTGGCAGGGAGGTTAGACTACATGACCTTCAGAGGTCACTTTCAGCCCTTATAATTCTGTGATTTAGTAATATCTGTTATTCAAAATATAAGTTTCAATAAACCTGTCATTGTATATGCACCACCTTAAGTCCCAATGGACAGCTGATGTTTCTGTGCTTTTGCCCTAGGAAAAATATGTATTTCTGAGGCTGTGACAGCTGTCATGAAAGAGAAGCTCAGAATACATTTGAGTTTTTCTGAAATACTTTGTAATAGATGTAAGAATTTTTTTATAAGTCAACAGAAATATCCAAAAATCTCTACTCACACTTAGATCTGTGACAATATTCAAGCAAGTTTGTATTCTGACAGGATCTATTAAAAATTTTCACAATCTAGAGAGCATTATCACATGCTTCTCAACAACAAAAGTGAGCATTCTGTACACTTACAGAAGCCATTGGATAGTCAAATACAATGCATGTTAGAATGGAGAGGAGAGTAATGGGAGTACACTTATAAAATTGACTTGGTTTTAAAGGCAGACAGCTCTATTTTGTGACAACTTTAAACGTCATAAAAATATTTGCAATCCTTGATAGCTTATAGAATCCCTTAGAGAACATCCGATATAGCTTGTGACCATGTCAAGACAATTGTTTGTAATTACCAAGCAAGCAACTGTGACCTTCAGAAAACCGTTAAGATTGTTTAAAATTCCTCAAAAATCTTGAGGTAATTTTATAGTATTTTTATAACTGTAGCATTAATGACAACAATAATAATAATTAATGACAACAAAAATAAATAACAAATAAATATTTTTCATTCAGAGTGTTTTAAACTAACATTTGTATTTGTGAATGATGTCGAGTGTAATCAAAATGACGAATACAACACTTGTAAAATGTTAAGTTTAAGGGAAATCCTGAGGGGGAAAATAATAAGTCTGCATTAACAGTCAAAACTGACTGACAATCACACAGGTGTTTTGATGTAAAGCCTGAACTTGTTGCTACAGGGGAAACCATTCTTACCAACTCAATCTAACTTACCAAAAAACTTCAGTGATTACTAAACCCAAAATCTTCACTTGTTTGCAGCTGGAGAAAACCTTTTTGCTGCTATCAACAGCTTATGTTATGCCTTTTCTCCCTTCTCCCAGGGGAGGAATTCACTTCTGCCCACAGGTCTCCCAAATGCAGGTACACACAGGAACTGAAAACTGTTCTTTTTACTTTACGCGAGTGGCTCACCGCCTCTTGTCCAGGCGTGCATCCACTATACTACCTCATGGAGAAAACCTCAACACATTCTATGTGATTAGCCATGCAAGGATATAAAATGATTTGTAGTTCTATTTCTGATTACCAACAGCAGGCTACAAGGCACTGACTACCTGCAGCAGAAAACAGTGAAGGGGTGGTTTGCAAACAACAAAGGAGACTCAGTCTCTGTTTACCCAGGCTTTACTTAGCAAACTACTTGGAGCAAATAAATTATCACCTCTGTTTTGGACAGCCCATGAGCCCCTCCAAAGGTTTTAGGCTGCAAGCACCACTGTACTGGGTAGGAATTCTTTGCTCTCAAACAAATAAGCAAAGTTTAGCATGAGTTGAGGTGCCCAGCTCCACTGTGCAAACTCCTGCCCACACCCGAAGGTAGGCATTACACCCCACACCCCCAGCCTCCTGTAAGGCACGAGCAATCTTCCCTACAAACTGAGGTAAGGTTCCACCCATGCAGCCTCAAAGTCTCAGCTTGTGTTGAGTTGGAAGGTTTTTGTATTAAGCCTTTTATAAACACATTGTTTCCTTTGAAACCCATTGTGCTAATATAAAAGTAAAATAATCATTCTCCAGTTGTGTTTGTAATACCTTTTAGGCAGCATACATTAAAATTCAATAGATTATTTCTTTCCTGGATGAGACATGATGCAAAATCTTCTTATATAGTACTATCTTACTAAAAAAAAAAATAAAATCTTGTTTAAGTTGTAAAGAAAGTCCTTCTCTTTCTGATCATTCTTTCCTAAACTTATTCCAACTATACTGTATTCACTTGTGCATAATTTGGATCAGTTAAGCATTTTCTGTTTGACTTAGAGGTATCTTCTTCTAAGACATTAAAAATACACTTTATATTCATAAATAAAATTTTCTAAAACATGTTTGCTGTTCTAGGTATAAACAAAACAACAGATAAATTCATAAGTGAATTCAGGATGCATCTTAATCTTCAGTTTTGTCAACATTGTTCTCTCTATATTCATGTAACTACATTAATTAGTCCACTATTGCAAAAATTGCAAGTCACATTATCTTTTGTAATGCTTGATATATGTAGGCAAAAGGATTTCAATAATTCTTTCATTTCAGGATAAAAAATGCTTTAACATTTTAGTAACCATGGGATATGACATACTTTTCTTAGTCCTTTGAAGTGCACAATTGGCTTCCAAATGAAGGAGTTATACATTTGAATCCGCACTTTGGTGTACAGTCTGTGAATGTACCAACATATTTTCCTCACTTCTTGGGGTAATATAATCCCTGGGGTAGTCAGAAGTGAACTTTCAAGAAGAAGTGCTACCAGTGGGATTTTACAGGGAAAGCCAGTTAGGCTATGAAGAGATGTCAAAGAGAAAGAGATAAAAAATACAGAGTAAAAATTCATTTGTCAGCTCTGGTTCACCTATGAATTTTTGTTATAATGTCTTTTATGGAATGAGATGTCATTACTAAGTTGTGTATTGCTTCAACATAGCCATCCATTACAGTAAAGCAGAAATAGCACATTCCATTAATCACAAACACAAGGTTAAATAAAGATGTAAGCATATCAGGAAAGCAAAGCTTCAAGTGTACGTCACCTTAATATATTAAACAAATGTCTTGGAAGAGGTTACAGGTCTGAGAGAATAAGAGTAGTAATATTAAGCAGAGTTGCATTAGCCAAGCTTAACTCAGTAATATTCATTTATATTGCTGTAAAGACATTGATTGTTTGAATCGTCTGTCTTATGGTACATAGCATTTGAAATCAGAGAGAATTTTCTGAAAAAATAAGTTCGAATTGAATCAATCCATTTGCTTTGATAAATATTCCTTTCAAATCTATTTTTTTTTCTTACAGTTTACTAAGCTGTTCCTTCTATGTTACAGAGATGAATGCATACAGAATCCCTAGCTAATTCATTCTCATGTCAGTGGTCATTCCAGCACTCTGTACTTTTACAAATAGAGACCCCAGTATCAGGGAAGGTAACTGTGGAATGTTATACTATGGCTGGCTGACTTACATGTTAAGAAATGTTGTTGGGGCAGTACCCATTCCCATTTTGCTCCATTCTGATTTTTCCATCTTTTCCCTCATTTTTTTCATTTATCAGTTCTGTTTCTTTCTTTTGAACTGTTCTTTCTGCCATTGTGTATCTTTCCTATTCAACATCCCATTTCTATTTTCTCTTCAGCATGGTTCTAAAAGTACCATTGCTATCAGTAACTATGGACATTTATGGTGCTTTGCAAGAGTAAAATACACCAGATTAATAACAAAGTTCCTGATTAAATCAGCTTGCAATCTAAGGGATCAGAAATATAGTCATTCTTGCTTAACTACATTTTTTGCTTGCCTGCCAGGTTTGAACAGATTTGGTCATGGGGTGAAATTTTTCCGTAGTAATATCAAGACATATTTCTCCTGCCTGGGGCTAGTTAACCTCCTAGGTTCAATTTGAACACTTTATCATCAAATAGCCTTTTGTCATATATATCTGCCATTAGTCCTTGAGAAATTTTCACTGACAAACATTCTACCCAAGTGTTCTAAAAGCTTGATGTAGTTTCATGTTTTTTTCCTCTCATCTGTAATTCTAGCTAATACAGCCAAGAGCTACATTGAATTGAATTATCCCAGTACTTTAATTTGAGTCAAAAGATCTTTTGTAATGCTTTTTTTTTTTTTTTTTCTCACAATATTTAGTTCTTGCAGCCTTATAGTTATTTTTTTTCACACTTCACTGCAATACAACTTCTCTGCGCTGGTGTGGCCTCACCTCAAGTACTGTGTACTGGGCACCACAATACAAGAAAGATATTAAGCTATTAGAGCATGTCCAGAGGAGAGCCACAAGGATAGTAAAGGGTCTAAAGCAGAAGTGTGTAAGTAGTGGCTGAGGTTGCTTGTCTTGTTCAGCCTGGAGGAGGAAAGACATTATCGCAGTCTGCAAGTTCTTCACTAGGGGAGTGAGGGAGCAGACACTGATCTCCTCTGTGTGACCAGTGACAGGACCTGAGGGAATGGTCAGAAGTTGTGTCAAGGGAGGTTTAGGTTGGCTATTAGGAAAAGATTTTTCACCCAGAGGGTGGTTGGGCACTGGAACAGGCTCCCCAGGGAAGTGGTCAGAGCACCAAGCCTGATGCAGTTCAAAAAGCGTTTGGAGAATACTCTCAGGCACATAGTGCTGCTCTTGGGGATGGTCCTGTGAAGGGCCAGGGTTTGGACTTTGATGATCCTTGTGGGTCACATTTTCAGCCATCTATAGGATTGTTTGAGCAGGTTTAATGTCACAAGCCATCAGAGATCTTAGCAAAATTTTAGAAAACACAGACTGCCATCCCACATGTTATCATCAATCACTTTTGTTGTTACAAATGCATTTTGATACTTTGTATTCTCTTAGACACAAAGTCTGTGGACTAGTAGATTATCCCATTCTGTGGGTGGAGCATAATGAACAGCAGTATCAGGCTACAAAAAGAATCAAAGTTTCAATGCTTATAGATTATCCGAAGATAACTTAAAGAAAGATAATACATTTTTTCTTTGAATGTTTCTGACTTGTTCGATCATATAGTCATTCCTCCTAACCCAAATTGTTAGTGGTGGCATGCTACTAAAGTATATAGTGGAGTGACATGGTGTAGCACAGCATAGCAGTGGGGAAAGTAGGTTATCTTTTTTCAGCAAAGATAACCAAATCCAGCTTTTCAAATTACAGATGCCTAAAATTACTCATATAACTTCTGTGCTAAATGAAAACTGCATATTCATTGGATTTAGGGAATCTACTGTTCCACAATTTGTATTCATATTGACTATCTACCTAAAGATTTAGGAATATAATTGTTATTTCATTTCTTATATCTTGACCTGAATTTGTATTTTCAATTTTTTGACTGTACCCAATGCCTGCAGACTGGATAAGATGATGCTTTCATTCTCCACTTCAATCTGCCCAGATTTATACCCTTCAAACCAAGTTGGTAAAACAGCTTTCAGTAAATGGATTACTTAGGTGATTGATTTCAGTCTGTTTTAATTGAAAATATTCAAACTGTAGTAGCCATATTTAAAAAATAAAATTAGCAATTTTTACAACACCTTAAAAATGTTCTTCTCCTTCAATAATTTGCAAACATTAAATGGTAACTTGAATTGCTGTGAATGTATTTTAAACAAGCAAAGTATTTTCAGGATAAGAGAATTACCTCTGTCTAAGAATGGCAATACTCTCTGATGTCTAATTCTGCCTTTGCCTCAGGAAAGGAATTTTCCTCTATTATTTTCTTTAGTTCTAACTCTAACATATTTGACATTGAAAAGGTATGTTTGGGAAATTCAAGATCACAAATGTGCAAAAATTCCTGTGTTTTTGTCTTTCCCTTTAAATAGTCATTACCTAGCATGACTGATTTTCTCCAGGAATGTGGTGTTATTTGTCATGATGGAAAATACTTTGCTGCGAAAATAGTTCATATATCTGCCATAAACCCTTGATAAGGATAAGAGAAGTTGTTTGGCACTTCAATTTCAATGGTAGTTTGTGCTGAGCTTGTGTGTAACTCTTAGCAGAAAACAAACCAAACCAAACAAACACAAACCAAAAAAAACCCACCCCAAACTCAAAACAAAAACCCAAACAAAAAACCAACACCCAAAACCAACCAACCAACCAAAAAACACCATAAAATTTTAAAAACTACTAAGAATATTCCAGAATATTTTTGATGTTTCTAATATATTTCCTCATGTTATTAACGATTTTTTATTCCTTACAGAAAGCCATCTTGGACTTTTGTTTAATGTTTGTTTTGTCATACTAAACACTGAAAGGTGGGCTTTCTATCTGCTAAGCCAGTACTGAGAAAGAAGGCAATGCTGTCTTGGCTTATATATTTTCTTCAGTCTATATGAAAATGTATGGGATTGGTATTGATAGTCCTCTCACATTTTATCTTTACTTGACTTATACTCTAAAAATCAGACTCTACTCTCATATAAAGGTAAACTACACTTCATCCCTTTAAATCCACATTATCCAAATTTTACTGGTGTTGCATCATTCATTAAATACAGTGAATGTTGCAGGAATTTATAAAAAAACAAAAGGCTTATATTGAACCTTAACTTTTTGAGTACCTAACAAAATATTGATAAAACAGAAAGTACCAGTAGTAAAACTTCTGCAAGGAGGTAACTGGAGTGAAGCAAATGGAGCAGTACTTTTTTACTGGATATAACCTGGCTTACCTAATGTTATTAGTGTTACGTAAGTTCAGCAATATAATAGGTTGATTTGACGGCTCTCAGCAAAAGGTCCTTTTCCAGTTACATTAAATTACTTGTAAGTTCATCATGACTAATTCTGTGAAATAATTCAGCCAAAATAGATCAGTCATTTCCAAGAAGGGACTGATGGAAAGCACAAGAATATTAAAAGAGGAAACAGAGGTGTTCTAGTATCCTACCACGGTGGGCCAAGGAAAATTCATTAACTTTGTCATGTTCTATTTGTCAGAGCTATGAAAATTTTGCACATATGTTGATCAAGTTCTAAGTTTGAAATAAATCTTAGTATGTGCATTAGAAGCAATTATTTAGAAAAGAACATTTTTCAGATTGTCGTGTCTCTATTGGCAAAAATGAACATCAGTTTTCTCTTTGGTGTGACCTGCTTGCCTCTGTCCCACACGTACAGAGCCACTTTGCTTCTACACATACAGACTGAAAGTCGCTTCAACTTGAGGGTATCTGCATGTATGCTTAGAAGATAAGGCTTGTTTATCTATTCAAAGATATTTCTTCCAGCAACAAAACTTTGCCTCAGAATCAGATTTCTTATTGCTTTCCCATTAACTAGAAACCTACGTACGATAGAGGCTTCTCTCCCCTTCCTCCCTTCCTCCTTCCTTCCCTTCCTCCCTCCTTTCCTCCTTCTCTCTCTCACTATTAGCCATTTAGCTGGAAAAACATTGACACAAGATTTGCTCTGAGAGTTTCTGACAAGGAACAGAATTGGTTTCTTTTCAACAGTGCTCTTTGGAAACATTTTCTCCACTGTGCAGAGATGTCCTTCCTCTGGGAAGGCAGAGAAGAAAATACATTATATTCAATTATTTCTTCCCTACAGTAGTATTCATCAGTCAGTCTTTGATTCTCTCCTAAATTTTCTAGTAGCCAGATGTATCAGAGTGTGCTAAGTGTCTGCATTTTATTTAACTTATGGAATTGCGTGAAACTTACTTCCTGAATGTTGGCATTGAAGAGATTAAATGTTCCCTTATGACTAGATATGGCCTGCAGAAAATGTTTTAGGACAGCATTTAGAAATTTTTTTGTATAACTGAGACACAGAGAAAACTTAACCTGCTTGATGTTTAACCAGAACTGATTAATCTGACTGCCTTGGTCATGAACCTTACACACCAAGCAGGATAAACCATATAATCCTAGGCACAGATATCTCAATCTGCTGAGAAAATTTTCTGTTGTTCTGGCTTTATGGGATTTTACAAATCCTGGCACAATGGATTCAGGTGCTATAAAATAGCACAAATTATGATAACAAAAATTGTTATAACCATCATACAGATTACCCCTGCTGAAAATATAGCTCATGCAATTAACTGTGGGCTTAAAACATGCAGTCTGTTTTGTCAAGGTCCTTACATTTCCTTTGAGATTTCAAAAAATACTAAGTACTAAAGTATACTACTAATACTAATCCATGGATTTTACTTTAATGGTCTGGTCCCCAGTCCAAGTTTTAAAAAGGGAATTCTATTCCTTCATGCATCCATCCATATTAAGAAAGAGTATGGCTGCTTCAGGTACTAGAGACAAAAGCCCAGGCAGACTCTTTACAAAGAGTCTGGACTTCTTTCTTGTTTTACAGTATCTACAACTTTGGTTATTAAACTGCTCATTCATTAGCAGGAAAAAACTGCTTGCAGAGAGAATGGATCAGAAAGATCCATTCTGTCCATCCCAGTTCACTTTCCCACTGAGACTGTCTCAAGTGGGATTATCTCAAAGCTCATTACCAAATTACAATGTTGTTCTTGAAAATGTTTCACATTTAATCTGATGAGTTTCCTTCTCATGCATTATCATGGGTGATCTTTTCAGCTAGTTTTGGATGATGAAAGCCTTGTCAGATTCAAAGGAATGCTTTTCTTCAATGGTCATCTTGACTCTATTATGCTGTGTCTGGAATTGCTAAAAAACAAAGGATAAAATCGGTATACAGGCTCACAATAGGACGAGGAATTATTTCTAAAGTTATATCCATTAACATATTCTGACATTTCTGTTTCCCAGAGGTTTTCATAACAGCTTTCAGATCGCTTTAATTATTTTCCTATGTCCATGGGTAGAGAATATTCTGTATAATATTCTAAGCAGTCACATCTATGCAATCAGTTTCCACCTTAAGTTTATTGCATATGCATTAAAGGATAGATTCACTCACTTGCCCTCTGTAGCTCTACATTATCTAACCCTCAAATGTTGTATCAATCCCTGTTCTGACACCGCTCACAGTTACCCATCCTGGGCATCACTGGCCAGCATCCTGGAGTGTCCCCTGGCGTTCAAGTTCATGCATCTACCTGATCTTCAGGATCTGCACCTGATTCTGAGATCTTTGTTCCAACCCATCTTTCCAAGTCTTCTTCTTTTTGGGAACTCTTCTTTTTGTGCCAGCTCCTCCTTCCAGGAGAAGACATCCCCAGTTTTCCCACTCTATGTATGCTCTAAGCAGCCTATGTGCAGAAAGAGTATGCATATTTCAGCTTCTAATTCATCCTGCCTCATGACTTTGGAAGAAATGGGATATGCCAATTCTGTTCAGTGCAGGCAACTTCAAAATTTAAAATCAGCCCATGTGAGTTGCACCTAGCAAGTGGTAGGCTTCAAATTGAGAGGTCCAAAGCTCAGTTTTGGACAATAACATACACCCAATTCTTTATTGCCTCTTAGCATTCACAACCTTACCTGTATTGTTACCTGACCAGTAACACCCATTTATATACAGTTTGATATTCTCTGAAATAAGACTGTCAAACTGTAAAGTTGTTCTCTAGTACTGTAACGAATGGACAGAAAGGTCCTCTTCATAGTTTAGCATGACTTCTAAATGTCCTTAAGCACTCTGCATCTTCCTACAGGAACAATCCTATATGCTTTGGTCATGGGAACTGCAATGTGAGGTATATTTTTGAAGGTATTCTTAATTAGGTTTCAGTTTTTACTTAAACTTGAATATATTGATAATGAAAAGTAGAAGGCAAAATTTAGTGGTGTAAATCCGTCTCCCATTCTCCCATGTTAGGAAATGATGCTCTCTCTTAAAATGTGACTGCAAGATAGTTGTAATTTCCCCACTTCATTCTTATTTTAGTCAAGTCTGAATTTTGCTTGAGCAACTGGTTTGAGTGCAGATATATGTTCATTTTCTGACAGGAGTTGATCTCATTTCTTTAAATAAACTATTATTCTCAATACTTCCTACCAGTAGTTATGTGTTAGCCTTTGCTGTGAATTTCTGAAGCTTCAAAATTAAATGAGAATGAGAAATTTATCTGATTAAATTAAAACTGCTTGGAGAAAAAAAAAAAAACACAGAAAAAAACCTTATTTAGGTTAAATTCAGCAAAGATGTTTTCTGGGAGAGAAAAGAAGCATTTCTGAAAAGGTTTGGTTAACAGATGTTACAAGGTTATTAACAGATAACTCACAAATGAGTTTAGAACAGTTTTATACTAGCATAGACTAGAAAAAAGATTTTAAAAAATGCATACATGGATGAACCTTAATATTCCATTTAGCTTCATTGCTGAATGCCTAAAAAGGCAAGACAGGTGAAAGGTTGCTGAAAGGAATTCTTTTCCTATCAAAATGCAAACCATTTTGTCATTTTTGTCTCCATTTGTTATATTTGGAATTCACAGAGAGAAAAATAAGAGCCAAGAGGTTACACTTGGAATTACAATCATATTTAATTGCTTTTTAAGACTCCTAGAATGCCCTTACCAATTGTGTTATTCCTTCAAAATTGCCTCTTCATCATACTTTTGCTACTTTATCTACAGCACAGATTTTCTTTCTGCCTCTCTGGCATTGTCCCTTCACAGATTTTTGCATTATTTCCCTCTTCTATGTTGATCCCCCATGCCTGAAACTCATGGCACTTTATATGTTCAGCCACTGCAGGGCTGGATCAGGTCTCTGCAGACCTGTGTATCAGCTATCTCTGTTATATTATCTAGTTCATCAATCTACCTCAAATCACTCCTTAAAGTATTACCACCACCACCACCACCCGTGCAAAAGAACTTAAAATTTAACCTCTGTAAAGATTTTAACATTTCCTCACCACCTTGGGTACGTGCTGTTAGTCACTTTTTAATGTGCCTGAGCTGGTTTGCTTGTGTGTGACCTACATTCCAATGTCCTTGGGGTAAGCTCTGTGTCCTCTTACTTGTTTGTACAATGCTAAGAACACATTCACCATGAGTCAATAATGCAGTACATAATAAAATACTATCTGTTTTAACACTGCAACTCTACACTTGAACTCTGGGGATAGGAGGATGTAAAAAGACCTTTTGCTGCTTGGGAAATGGCTGAATTTACAGCCTAAGGGTTGAAGAGATTCAGCTTTCCCAGGATAAATGCTTTTTTTTCCCCTCATTGTAGCTAACTTATACACAGTATTTTTCTATTTAATGTATTTGGACTTTCCCTACAGTCTCAAGGAGATGTTGAGGCAACTGAATTTCATATTCTTTCAAACTTATTTCTACTCGCATTAAAAAGTAATTTGGCCCATTAGCTTTAGAGCTGTATTGAAGCCTTATAATTAACCCTGAAACTGGATGAATTAACTTCATGTTTTATTGTAACCTTACACTCGAACTTCATTTACTCATCTTCATTTTCTTCTCATCTCTGTTTCTGGAGAATACAGAAAGCCTCCCATCAAGATTATTAAGGACAACGTTAATGAAACACATTCTCCTTTCCACAATTTCAAACCAAAGTGACCTAGCGTGTTACTGGACTGTTCACTGCCCCATTCTAACCTTGAAGCAGAAATGTAAGGTTTTAACCAATGCTAATAGGGTAACAATAACCTCTTGGAACATAATTTCTTTGAATAACTTTTGACTTTAAGAGCAGATGCTTCACCATAGAGTTTTTTTTGTATGAAGTTTTACGAACCATATTAGTTCTTTCTTACACAGGTATTACCTAGACATGTTACTCTGCAATCTGTTTACTGCAAAGTTAAACAACCAGAGAGAACAAGAGCAGTGACTGTTCAGTGCACAAGTATCAGCTCCAGACCGAAGTTGGAAAGGCACCCCAGCTCTGGAGTCCTCAGGACAGGAAAGACATGAACATTTTGAAGAAGGTCCAGAGTAGGGCCACAAAGAGGATCTAGGGCTGGAACACTGCTCCTATGGAGACAAGGCCAAGAGAGTTGGAGTTGTTCAGCCTGGAGAAGAGAAGGCTCCAAGACCTCATTGCAGCCTTCCAGTGCCTAAAAGAGGCAAACATTTAGTAGGGTCTGTTGCAACAGGACAAGGGATAATGGTTTTAAAATATTTGACTGTAGATTCAGACTAGATGTAAGGAGGAAATTTTTTACAGTGAGGGTAACGAAGCAATGGAACAAGTCGTCCAGAGAGGTGGTAGATGCCCCATCGATGGAAACATTCAAGGTCATATTGGATGGGGCCTGATTAATTAAAGATGGCACTCCTTATTCCAGGAGGTTTGTATTGAATGACCTTTAAAATTCCCTTCCATCTCAAACTATTCTGTGAATCTGTGATTCTACAGTTTTTGTATTTGCCCTTCATCCACTGAAGACAGTTACTCTAAGATCAGATGTAGACCACATAAGGAAATGCCGATCAATGGAAAAGAGTTTCATATTACATGATCTTACATCTGGCCAATGAAATACAGTGTTCTCACTAAACATGAACATACCAAGACTCTTAGAGCACCTGCTAGTATGACCTGGTGCAACAATTCCAGTCATGTAATTCTCCTCAATTATTCCTCTTTAATTTTCCAATATTTCTTGCAGATGTTTGATTCTCTGGGGTTTACTTCCTTATTAGTTTTTTTCTAAGAATACTAATTTATCTGTAAAAATAAGTAAGTCAATCATGTAGTGCTGTAGAAAGACTTTGAGATAATTTTATTAGGCAAGCATACTCTTGTTTATTTCCTATGGCTATCTAAGGCTGTTGCATACTCAGCATACTGGGGTTTTTCCGATTTGTTGAACTTTACTCCTGTGTCATTCTGAAATCCTGAGCTCCTGATTTCTAATCACACGTTCTCTAATGTTCAAGACTGCTAAGAGGGAAAAATTGTGGCTAAGAGTTAAAAGAGTACTGCAAAGCAAAAGGGTCTAGAAAAAGAGGGGTCTGGGGGCATGGAATCAGACAGGGGTTTAATTTAGGTTATCACAAACCAAAAATCACAGTCCCAACCCACCTGTCTAAGTGAATAAGGCTAGAGACTTACCAAGAAATTCTGATCAGAATCAAATTACAGATGCTGTCCCTACACTGAGCATCACCTAGTTTGCTTGTTAGGGCAATTTCCTGAAAGCAGAAGATCATAAATACCTCTTTCTTTGGAGCTGAAACCTTGCACTTTGAATTCAACTCCAAAGACATGGGAACTTAAATGCTGCAGATACTTATATTCTGTATTTTATGTATTGTCAAATTCTTTTGTAAATATAAGAAAAGATACCCTCTTCTGTCTTATGCCCATATGAATATTCCTTGTCTAAAGAAAAGCTTTTGCAATGTGGGTTGGTTTTTTTTTTTTTATGTTTAGAGAATATCAACCTGTACATGAAAATTGGCATTTTCCCTGTGAGTTCAATGAAACTCCCATCTTTACAATTACCTTCTTCAAATAAGCATTCAAATCCAAAATAGAGAACTTCACATACCACTATGGGACACACATCTGTAATGGGAGAGCAAATTTTACATATTTGTGATTGCACTTTCAAAAGATAGCCTAATGAAAAGTTGAAAGTTTAAGATTTATTATTTTAAATACTTAGGATTACACAATGACACAGTGCAATGCATGGTAACAATTTCCTTCTTTAGGGAAATTGTGGGTTGCACCAAATTTTTAATATGGTTTATTAAATTTTGTAGAGTCATCTCCTGTTCTCTGGAACAAAATTGAGATGATAATTCCAAAATCTAAACAATTGCATGTGTCCCTTGATCAGAGACTATTTCTACACTTAGAAGTCTTGCTTAAGTTTATCCTGATGCAGAACCAATATCCTGTTTTTGTTATCGTTCCATAGCCATTCTCTAGGAAATATTAATAAAATAGAAAATATGTACAAATTAATTAAATATTAATGTGCACCTCTCTTGTCCAAAAGATGCATCTATGTGACCACTGGATTCTGCATGTTCTCTCAGACTGTTACAGGCTACTTTAGTTGTTTCAGTATTTCAGATACTGCCCCACTACCTGTTATGAAAAAATTCTGCTCACTTGTCATGAGGAACTTCTTCTCTTACATGAAATATTCTGGAATTTGGAACTATTAAAAATGAAAATTCATCTAATAATAAATCTTACTGAAATGTAAAACCTTAATGGTGACACCTTTTCTTTTGCTGTTTCTGAACATGTGAGAGATGAATGAAGCTTAGCAGTTTGAAACCTAAAGAACATAGAAGCTGAGTCAGAAGTTGTAGCTTCTATTCTTCACACTGCTAGCAAGACTTATTGTATGACATTGGGAGAGGTGCTTAGATTTTCCATTTCTAAATCTGTAAATTAGATTAGTGCTTGCCTACCTCATTTGTCAGAAGGCAAATTCAATGATGCATATGAACTGCTTAGCAATTTTTAGAAGAAAAGCTTTTTACACAAAATGACACATAATCTGATATGGAGTCATAGACTTCATATCATTCAGATGATAGTGTCATATAAGATTTTGTTTATTCCTAATGGATGTTAGTTGGCTTTGTTCCTTCCTTTCAATATTTTCTCAGACGCTAAAGCAATAACTTTTTTTGATCTCTATGTGCCCCATCAAGATATTTCTTGCCCCATCTTGCTTGTAAAACCAGAACTAGTAAAATTTGTTTTATAAGAAACTAGAGGCCATATATTTCTCATGTCCTGTTGACAGCTAGCTCATTCCCTTTGTTTTAACAAGCATTCCCATTCAAAGATCTTAACATGGGAGCAGGTATAGGTACATAATAGTCAGTTCAGGTAAAAGTATGCAGGTAAGAGGAAACAAGAAGTTGTGGCAAGGTTATTTCTGCTCCTCTGTGTATGTATTTCAGAGGTCTGATTAGATCCACAAGTTCTATTAACAATCAGATAGCATCTAAACATAACCTTTCCTTTTGATTTCCACTTTTCCCTTTGTCTTTCCAAAATGTTGACCAGTATGTTTTTTTTCCTGAAGATGCTATTATTCCACCTCATCCTGTTCAAATTTCCTCTTCAATCCCATTAGCAAGTGAGAAAATAGGAAAGATAAGAATAAATGCTTATCACATTTGTAGAGAATTACTAAAGCTTGTAAACCTTGCCTTCTTATCACTTTGCAGAGACTTGCTTGGTTTTGAAAGTGCATCTTCTATGGTATGACATGACCTCAGAGTACTGCTTAATTGCAAGGTATGCATTTATTATTCATCAAAGGTAGCGTAAATATTTCCAAAGAAGAATGAGGAATACCAAAGTCATATTTTCAAGTCTATAAGTCCTTTGATTGATTTCTGTATACACAAATGACAGAAATTATAAATATTTTCATTTATGTCCTTGAAACCCAAAGCAGTCTTATTGAAGACAATTTATTTGTATCATGAAAATGGCTAATTAAGCCAATCTGAAAGACTTATTATTTTACTAGGCAACATTGTACTCTAGTCACCCTTTTTATTAGGGAGAAGTGCTGTCAGCATGGTTCATCGCATATCCTTTCTATTCCAATGTGACAGTAGCTTAAACTCTGTAAATCAGTTCAGTCCATAAAAATGAGAGGCTGCTAATAGGCAGACATACAACAAGCATCACTGCATAAGTTTTTAGTCATATCAGTTGTTGTCAAAGTTTTTCAGTGAAACATACTCATGGAAACTCAGTACACTCTTTCACTGAAGCCTAAATATGTTCAAACTTTCTGCTCCTGAAGTTCAGTCACAGGATTTTGTTGTTTCCCTTTCTCTGTTTTCTCTGTCAATAAAACATCACTAATGTCAGATTTTCATTTAGTACATTAGGTAGAAAAAATGTTAATCTTCTTAACTGCTTCCTCTGCACAATTGCCATATCTGACATCAATAACACGGTATCTAAAAAGTTTTGATGTCTATGCCAATTGATTTATATTGTTGATACTACTGTGCATCTCCATGTTATGAATAAGTTTGCCTGCCAAAGCATCTCATCCTTTGTACTTGCTCTGGTTTTCTTTTTTAGTGTCCAAGATACGGTGCATTATCCAGGTAATCTGTGTTTTAAAAGAGTGGGTAAAGGTTTTTGTTTGCATAATGATTTTGTGAAGAGTTTTCTAAAGGTTCTATAGGTTGAACTTGAACATCAAAATCTGTGCTTGCAGTAATACAGCAGTTAATAGGAGTCTTTGCATTACCAGCTGGCTCAGAGCAAAAAGTGAGAGACTGTGGCTTAATCTGCTGCTCTTGTGCTTCCCGGATCACAAGTACATCTCATGTCTTAACCAGATGTGACACTTATAAACCGGCACTTGCCATCTGTAGGCACCATGCATGTATAGAGAGGTTCTGGAGGATCCTGCACCTTCATTTCAAGTGGGCATCTGTAGCTGGAGCCCTGCTACACGACTTCAGTCCTGGTTCCACCAGGAGGAAAATCACTTTAATGTCACCAGTGATGTGATCAAGTGAATATTGCCCAATATTAACAATATTGCAAGTATAAGTGCAAAGTAAGCCTACAACTAGAAGAAAGCTTCTAGGACTCTAAATAGCTAATTTAAATATAAGATTTCTGCATCTTGGTTACCAGTTTCCTGTCTAATAATGGCATTTAAAAACATAAGAAACAAAAATACCAGAAAAACTGTGTTTTTTTCATCCCACCAAAACCCTCAGAATGCTGCCAGACATCATAAATAGGTCCAACTCTGCACATGGATCAAAAATATTCCAGAGAACATTTACTTCTTATACATAGTATTGTCTATATGAAAGTTGTCACCAATAAAAGTGGTGGATTGAACAATGCAGTAGATATACTAGCCTGAATATTGATAAGCTTTGCCAATACCAAGCTCGTGCTAAGTGTCCTAGGAACCATAAGGTTTACCAAGCATTCACTGACCTTATCTCAGAGTATTTTTACTGCTGCAGTGGCAAAAACAACACCACTTTCCCCTCCCGTTTAGGCTTCCTTCTAGCTAAATCCATAATCTTTTCAGCATTGCATGTGTTTAGAACTAGATGGCTTTAAATCATGTCTCTGTTAAAAATATATTTATTCGCCAAATGAAATTATTTTTCCCCTGCTCACTTTCCACTGGGAAATTCTCCTCATACAATATTGAAAGTGTAATAAAAGTAAAAAATCTGGCGTTGATTACCTCTTATTTAATCATACTGACAGTCAACAGCTACATGTTTTAGTGCTTTAATCCCTTACTGATTCATTCCTTCACTAATTATAGCATTCAGGCACTTTACCTGTGTTGTTATAGTGACATAATTCCATAGATTAATGTCACAATATAGGAGAAAGGAAAACATAGTAAAAACTTTCATAAAGCATCAGAAAGAGAGAGATTACTGAAGACTTTGTCATATTATGAGTTAAAAAATCTGTACATGTGTGACAAATCACAGATCAAGGCAGGTACTATAAGGCAAGCTTTTGAAACTTTCTAATTGCTAGTTTTAGGGAAGTGACAAAGTCAAATATTAAACTCCAGCATAATAATAAGACCATTTTCCCAAAGTATATTCTGAAAGACAAACACCCAGTTACCATCTTTTATAGTAATAATAAAAAAGTTAATACAGACTTGTAAACAGAGATGTTATTTGCATTTTTCATTATGACTTTCATTCTGTAAATTAAATTATATATTTATATATTAGTGTAACTTATTTGATTTCACCATATTCATTTGTTTGTTTATTAATGTTTTGCTACTTAAATATATAAATAAATCAAGAGGAAATAAACCTACCCAGTTATTTAATCAGATTGAGCACTGAACTTCCAGAAGAGTCTGTAGGAAGGTTGAATTTAAATCAAGAGGCTAAATAATGAGAGGCTAAAAAGAAATTACTACTAAAATTATTACTCCTTATTTGGCTATATTTACTTCAGGTGTCAGTAAAAACCTGAAGTTTTAAAATAAAATACTTTTTTTTCCCGTTTTATATGGTTTTAGCAAATTGAAGGTCCCCAGTTTGCCCTGTTTTTAGTGGCAACATAAGACAAGGCAAGGGAGACCTTAAAAAATATTACTTGCTAAAAAGAAAAACAATCTGATTTGTGCCAGTGAAATGTTCCATTTGACACAAGGTACATTTGTCTTGGATACTGGGAGATAAAGCAAGAAAATTAATAATCTTGATTTTTTTTAAAAAAACATTGAAAAAGAAGATGAAGTAATTTCTCCTTTGTTAATTTGCTTAGTATACAGATCTACAATAGGACTAATTTGCTTTCATTTTAAAAAAAACAGCTTTGTAGTTCAAAGGTGGTATTTCTTTCAATTCCACCCTCACTCTGCTTTTCCATTCTCTTGACTTCCTGGCTCTATTTGATGTAAAATATTTTTCAAAGAACCATAGAATCATAGAATGGCATGGGTTAGAAGGGACCTTAAAGATCATTTAATTCAAACACCCCTACCATGGCCAGGCGCACCTTCCACTAGAACAGGTTGCTCAGACCACCATCCAACCTGGCCTTGAACGCTTCCAGAGAATGGGACATCCACAGCTTCTTTGGGCAACCTGTACTGGTGTGCGACCACCTGCACAGTAAAGAAGTTTTTCCTAATATCTAGTCTAAAATTAAAACTTTCAGTTTGAAACCATTTATTCTTGACTATCAAGCTTCCCTATAAAACACCTCTCTCTGTCTTGTAGGCTCCCTTTGGACACTGAAAGACCATAATTAGGTCCCCTTTAAGCCTTCTCTTTTCCAGGCTGAACAAACCCAGTTTTCTTAGCCTTTCCACATAGGCAAGGTGCTTCATTCTTCTGATTGTCTTGGTGGCTCTTCTCTGGACTAACTGCAACAGGTGGATGTTCTTCCTGTGCTGGGGACTTCAGAGCTGAACACAGGCAGAATCACTTCCCTCGACCTGCTGGCTGCAGTACTTTTGATGCAGCCCAGGACACGATTGGCTTTCTGGGCTGTAAGTGCACATTGCTGGCTCATGTCCAGCCTCTCATCCACCAGCAAGTCCTCAGCAGGACTGCTCTTGGTCCCAGCCTGTATTGATTCCAGGATTTGTCCCAACCCAGTTGCAGCACCATGCATTTGCTATCGTTAAACTGCATGGGTCCACTTCTTGAGCTTGACATCACAATATAAAAGTGGTTTGTTTTTTCCTGTTGGATCCAGTGTTCATCTTATTTTCCCAAACACAGGCTTTCTACCTGGTGTGCCACACCTATTCACACACTGAGGTGAAATATTTCTGTATTTTATTCTAGTTTGTACAAAGTAGGAAGCAGGTGGTAACCCTTAAAAAGCTCACCAGTCATCAAAATTTTAGGCTATTTATGCGTTTTAACAAACAAAACGTTAGTGTTCATTGGTTACAACATGCATAACTTTTCTGTTAATTAGTACTCAAATGCCTATTTTCTGGTTGTTTCTCATGGTAATTAGTCCACAGGTACAGTTCTTCTCTCCATTTGCCTCTGGGGTCCATTTGAAATAGGTGCTCAGTGAGTTGGTGGTCATGATCACCCGCTGGCAGAACGAACTTTCCCCAGTTACTGCTCAGCTCTGCTGACTTCGCTCCTGGGGTCTCTCATCCAGACAGCCAGTTCATCTTCTTTCCCTTAAAACAAAAGGTTAGCCAAGCATTCAACATTCACAATGCAATTACTTAATCATAACTGTCCAGCTATAGGTACTGATATACAACTAAAAGAAATTACAAAGTTTGATTCAGATCTTGACGGGATCAAATCTTGAGGAGCTCAATATCTATATGAAAGATTAAACACATCTGTACTCAACCAGATGGACTCAGAAAAGTTTGGTGATTGAAGTACTTTCTAGATAGGTGGAAGGCTTGTGTATTTATCTACCTACTATCTGGGAAGGAAAATAAATATGTTTTTCTACTGAGCAATTTAACTGAGATGTGAGACAAAAGGGAAGTGTCTTTCTTCTGCTGGATTTAAGACTTACCCTCTTGACTCCAGTCAGAAAGATTGATAATTTCACCAGTATTGTTTTGTAGACTCTATAAGTTTTGACACATTTAAAAATGCTGGGTTTGTGTAGACACCATTGCTGATCTATGTCACGTGACAGAGGATCTGCTGCAGGAGTATATTAATTTCATTTGAAAAAGAAAGAAATTAGTAAAATGACTAAGGAAAATCCACCTCTTCTCAAATGCTTGAAAGCTATAATACACCTGTGTGAGTTCTGAGAAAAAGGGCAAGCACATAAGAATTGAGTTGATATGTGATGCTTTTGGTTACAGATTTTCCCTGATTCACAAAAAAAATTGCTCCATAAAAATACAATTGGCATGTTGGATAAGGGTGAATGATACAGATGATACAGTACCCCAAGGCCTGACTGTTGGTGTGTTTACTGAAGCATTTTGGATCATGATAGACAGAACTGAACTAACTGTGGTTTAGGAAATTCAGAGTAACCATAATAGCAAAACTTGGTGATATAACTTAAGCATATGTTATAAAATGCTGCCGGTGACACCGGGTGTCAGTATGGGACAAATATTATGCCACTGCCATCTGCACTAGTGAGAGGAAAAATAGTGCAAATATGTTTACCATGGGATAAATGAAACACAAAAGGCTTAATATCTACAAGATGAGATAAGGGGAATGAGAGGTGTTTTTAGGAAATTGAAAGGAAGGTGGAACTAGGCTATAACCACAGCAATTCACAGCACAAACAGCTCTATATCCATGAGGTGGTTCTGGGTGGCAATTACAGTAAAGGCTACACAACCACCTCTAAAACCATCTAACATGGATCCCGCCAAACACAGTAGTATTTGAGAGAAGAGAATAAGGGAAGAATATTGTGCTGGACACACTTTGTCCCTGACTGCCACCACAGTTCATCATTCTTTCCAGGCAGCTATGAGAGAAAGTACCCTGGATATGGTTCTAATTTATGGCAGTGGACAAAAAAGCTGCCTACATGACCAGAGGACTCCAGAATTGCCTATTTTTCTAGCCCAAGCCCTGCCAGCTTTCCAGCAGGAGTGGCCAGAGACAGGTAAGAGTTCAGTGCAGAAGGCTCCCTGCCAATGGCCTAAAGAAGAAAGGAAAATATTCTAGCAAATCTGCACCAATACTGGCCCTTGAAACCAAGAGAAATGTCTTTAGGATATAGTGGATTAAAACTTCCTGTAGTCAGTGTAAAGAAGTCATCCTCACTACAGTTATCAGTTGTCAAGGGCTTGTTGCAGAGCTTTATTATTAGTCTTAGGCATTAGGTATTCTCTTTCCAAAGGTATCAGTCTGGATAAACACAATGTTTGAAAGTGGCTTTCTGCTTGAGAGGCAATTCTTTTAAAAACAGGTAGATGGAAGGATGATGGGTGTCTTATACCATCACAGGTTTGTATTTAGTCCTCACATTGTACTGATTGAGCACAGCTACTGACAGTATTCCAGATTTTGACTCCGAATTGTTGAAACAGGAACAGGAGACAGATATCAGTATTTGAGCTTAAAGCCTCTGCAAACACATTCAATTCTATTTGAGCAATTTTCCTTGTGAATTTTTAAACTACTAATGTGACATCAGTAAACACAACTAAGTTTCACAAAGTACTAATAACACGAAGGGGCAGAATAACATTAAGTGAAATAGTGTATAATGACAAATATATTATTATTCTGAGACCCATCTCACCGGTTGTTATTAATATTTCACCACATCTGTGAAAGCCGAAAATGAATAAGAGCTCCTGTCCAAAAGAAAACTGTCAGAAATCAAAAAATAAGAAAACCCAGTATTAATCCCCACCAAATTGTCAAAGGCATGTTTCAAATTCTCAGACTCAGGTGGAAAATCACAATATGTTTTCAGCTTTGGTAATATGAAAATCTCACAGAAATAGAATTATTATTTCAATATGAAACAATATCTTCAGGCTTGCTTCTTGTTATCTATTCTCCTGCAGCAGTTACAGCAACATCCAAAGAGAAACACAGTAATATTCTTTTTCTGACTTTATCATTTTTAATGTTTTCTCTTATTATTTTTATCTATTAGACCATTCTGCAGGGCTCAAAGTTGGCTTCTGCCCTTTTTCAGAAAGCTCTGAGTGAAAGTATTGTGTTGTTCAAAACTTTTTTCCATTGGCTTCAGCACTGAATCTCAGTATTCCAAGGAAATGTCCTATTATACAGCTATATCTGTAATGCTATATCAAAGGGGTGTTTTTTTTTCTTGACTTGTGTTTTTGCTTCAGATTGGATTAATGTAGTCACTGAAAAGTGAAAGCTGGAAAACACTGTCAATGATCAGGGAAGGACCACTTATATTGTCCATATTAAGCCAGTGGCCATTTTTTTCCACAGAAAATTCTGCCACCTTAAAATGCAGATAAGACTCAGGAAAAAAAAAAAAAAAAAGATATACATTTGAAATTTCAAATACTGTTGCTATTGTTGTTTGCATAGTGCTGCAAGACTGTGATGTCTTCAATTTTAGCTCTGTGAGAAAACAAACGTACAAACAAAAATAAAATAATTCATGGTACTTAGTTGCTGTGGAATGCTATTAGTATCAAGGAAAACAGGTAAGTCATGTCTGTTGCCCATGAAAATTTTTATGGTGGCAGTGATATTAAGGAGGATTTATTCTATGAAGCTCATTTCAGCATCACACAGGCTTAGGAAGTCCCCCTGTGACAATGTGGCTTTTAAACATCAAGGATAACCTCCCCTTGGGAGCTTGCAGCTGAGGCAGTCTGAGAATCCTAGGAGTTCAGGGGATGCGATCATCCAGGCTGCATGGGCTTAGTGGCTGTTACCTGTCCCTTGCTAGACTCCAAGATCCCAATCAAACATTAGCTTCAGACATCATACAACAATATCATGTCAAATGCATTTACACTTCTCAGCATTTCCTGTGCATTACCCGTAAATACTGCTGTTAAATGTGACTACAAAATTTTCTTTTACCCATTGTGGCTAGGTGGTGTAGCAGCAAAACAAGCTGTTGACACAGAACTAGAAGTTCTCTCCTTGGATTATCTTTTTCTTTCTGATCTTTTTCAAAACGTCTATTGCCCAGACTTAAGGCAGCAGCGAATGATGCATGCCACTTGCTGCAAGACTGCCAAAACCTGACTCCATGTGAAACCAGTCATAAGAAGCAGCCACTTCAGAAGGACAATGCAGAGAGCTTTAGTAAGGAGCTTACTTCTCTCTCTGCCAGTTGTTTTGGGATGTGGTAGGCCTGTACAATAGGCAATCACCCCTGCTACTCCTTGCAAAGTTTGAGTGTTTCTCTGGTGCCGTGGCAGGTTTTTTGGCTCCCTTTGATGAATCCCAAAAGGAAGGAGATTATGAGAAATAAGATTTCATACTTTCCAAGGCGTAGATCAACAGGACAGAGAGGACAGGCTGCCAAGCTTCAGAGAAGCTGAATCAACCCTTGGAAACGACCACATTGTTTAAACTCATTACTTCATGAAGAAGTAGGTCTTGGAGACCCCAGTGTAGATAATTGTGTCATAACAATATAATCATTACTTTTTTCCTGAATTTCAAACATAAAAGCATCACTTCATCCTCAAGAGATCACATTTCCAAAAAACTTATACCAGTTTGTCATGTATCTCATGTGCACCATAAAAATTTATTTCATACATAGACTACGCTACTGTAAATGTCATTCTGTTACAAACTTGTTACTAGCAGTTTTATCATTAAACTGCATCATTTTGTCGAAAAATGAAAAAGATATAACTAAAACAAAGGAAAAGTAAACACATATATTTCCATCCAAAAAAAAAAAAGAAAAAAAAGTAATTTTGATAAGAGTTTCAGGGGAAACAAAAGAGCTCTAGGAAAAGGCAGGAGTCACACTCATCTGGATGCTTAATGGCCTGAAGACTCAAAGTGTACCTGTCAGAACAATATGGTGTTGCATCATTACTTGAAAACAGTAAATAGCTTACCATATGACTTATTTTTGGGGGTATGTCATAATAACTTTTTTTTTTTTTTTTTCTTTTTGCCTTGCTTTGATGCTAACTGGATATCTTATATTCAGAAAAGTTGAATATCAATAAGTGTCCCAATTGACTCAACCCTGGAGCTCATTTATGAAGATGCATAATCAGTGTTGTCCACAGGAAGCAGAATGTCTTCTAGCAATGCTGCATGATGTGCAAAAAATTGGCACTTAAGGGACATGGTTTAGTGGTAGACTTGGCAGTGGTAGGTTTACAATTAGGTATTACAATAGACTTGATATTCAACCTATCATTCTATGACTCTATGGATTGTTATCTACCAATAAAATATGATTAAAGAAAGAGAAAACTATAAAAGTAAAGAAAAACAAGATCTGATTCTCTATCCTTGTATTTTTCCTTTCTTCCCCCCCACCCCCTTCTTACTTACCACTCTCTTTCAAATTTCCTTGTCATTTCCCTATTATTCTTTGATGTCTTTTTCTTTCACCTTACAGTTTTTAATTTTTTAGATGAAGTAATTTCTTTGCTGGGTAATGAAAGTGGCATGTCTTTTGTCAAAATAATTATATATAATTAATATAATTAAACGTAGTGGTGCATCACATAGATTGTTGACTTAAATAACTAATAACTGGAGAAAAGCTTTGAAAACCATCTCATATGAAAAGTTTCTAGGATTATTTCTTTTAAGAGATTTTTATAAACCATCAGTTACATTTAGTGCAAGGTTATAGTGCTAATGGTACAATTAAGTCATTTGAAGCCATGGAGTAGAATGTGAAATATCTCTCTGCAATTTTATTATCAAGAACATACATAACACGCTGTATTAACAATCCTGTTGAATTTACTTTGTCCTTTAATTCAGCATTAGTAGCAAAAAAATACCTCTACTTTCTTCATCCCATGTTTGCACTTTTGCCTCAAAATGACTTGCAGTTCTTTTTTAAACCATGACTTCTCAGTTCTTTGAAAGCCTCTTTTTTTGAAAGTCCGTTTCATTAGTGCAGACAGAAATGAAAAATTCGTATTTTATAATTTGGCTTTTAAGGTGACATGGAGCTCCAAACAGTAGGCAATCTCAGCAACATTAAAGACTGCATGGTGTCAAATTCAGAGATGCAAATATTGTGCTGTGTCATGGATTTCCTTGTACTCCGAGTTGCTTGCATTGTACTGTACTGTAATGGTATTGTATTGCATGAACTTCTTTAATCCTACTTCCCTCAGTGTGTGTCAGACTGTTCTGTTATAATCTACATACAAAAACTTCATAGGAAGGCAAAAGTTAAATTAAATACCTACAAAGGAGTAGGTCAACGAGGAGGAGTTAAAAAAACATCAGATTAGAGATCAAGAGAACATTGGCAATAGAAGAAATAGGACCAATACAGATTGTTTTGATTTAGAAAACTGATGGGCAGTGCTACACGTTGAAAGGGGAGGAAATGAGACTGCAAAGCTCTCGGGAAAACACCTGAAGAATTGGTAGGAATGAGGTCAAAACACTGTGTGTCATCTTCTGCAACAGCATTTTATAGAGAGATGAAATGTAAAGAAAATTAGAAGTACTCCTACAGAAGGCAAAACATGAATGCCAGAAATGTACCATCTCTGCTACTGTGGAATAAAAAGTGGGTGCATGCCCACTGTTATACATGCCAAACTCACATCTGGGATAAACAGAAAGCTTGGCATCTACAAAAGCACAATAAGTAACCCTTGACTTATGCCCAAAGATGATAGTCTGCCTATACACACTACAGTGGCAGCCGTTGCTGTTTGTAGGCACATCCTTCTTGCACTACCTTCATGTAGGTCAGAAGGGCACTTGCAGCAGACTGTCCAGGACAGAAGGCAATTAACCTGATTTTTATATCCATTTAGTTGTCCATAATGATGCAAGGTCATGAGATTAAAAATTGCTCCTCCTTAGAGTTTCTGTTTGCATATTTTTTTTACTTGGCTAAAGCAAGGAAAAACATTTCCCCTTCTACTCAGCAACATGGTTGTATAAACTGTG
Source organism: Margarornis squamiger (assembly GCA_035222235.1). Taxonomy (NCBI): domain Eukaryota; kingdom Metazoa; phylum Chordata; class Aves; order Passeriformes; family Furnariidae; genus Margarornis; species Margarornis squamiger. The sequence continues at coordinate 44,417,528 of JAWWTY010000123.1, read as the reverse complement.
GACATGACAGAGACAAGCTTCTCAAGTTATTATGCAGGATTGACTTTATCAGGGAATTCTCTCAGACTGTTAACAATTTGTCCTTCCTTAGAATTAGGAAGGACAAGCACCTTAGTTGAGCATTGTCTGTGTTTCTTTTAATTGCTTGCTATGGGCATTATTTCTTGAACTTCTTTTAATATCTGTTGGCTGGGATTTCAAGGAGAACAGTGATGTCCAGAAAACCCTTAGGGTATAAATGAAACCTATTTGAACCAAAAAAATAGGTCACTGGAAGTTTCAATATGAGCCAAATTCCCTGCTGGTGTAAATGGACATCTGCTCCATTTGCAGGTTGTATTATAAAACATCTTTATGGGAGCAAATTTTTAGTTTTCATAATTTTATACTACATGAAAAATATTGTTGATCCACAAAAAGACCCCACCTGTTCTTCAAATGCAAATGTGTCCAGTTGCATTTGCAAATTGATTTCGTGTCTCTAGGTGTAAGATGAATGAGTAAATACTATGTTTGGTTTGAAAAATAATGCTATATACATCTAGATTTTTAGGGAACTAACTGATGTTGCTGACCAAAAGTAAGTCTATTGGCACACCTAAGCAGTCAGACAGAGACTTTGTAAATGAGCCTGAAAGAGCTGAGCTGCCTAAACTGCACTGGATTTATAGTTTAGCTGATAAAATGCTAATTTGGTTTAGGCTCTGACTCCCAATGTTAGTGGCAAGCCAATTTCCTGTCTGCTCTACACCACCATAGCTGCTTTAAAATCAATGTATGAAGTAAATACACTTTAACTCAGTACTGACCTAGGCCAACAATTTTCTAACTGATCTGAGTGCAGAACATCCTAATTAAATATAGACCAATTGGAGCTGTTTTTACATTTTTAATGAATACAACCCTGATTCCATTTTTCAAAATATATTACCTCATTTTCAGTTTTTCATAAACAGATAATACAACTTCTTTTCACCATTGGGAGGGGATTAATCAGCACCTATGGCAGATTAAACAGTGGAGGAAATATAAGTCTTTGCAGTACTGGAATTTTCACGCTGTATGCCATGTAACTGTATTTAGAATCACAGACTGTCCTTGATCTGTGGGCAGTTTCCCATCAAATTCCCTGGGAGCCTCATGTGTAAATCAGTCAAACTCTATTACCAGCACCATCATTTAACAGTATAACATGGCCATGGCAACCATGATTTTGAGTTCTCAAGCCTTGAGTTAAAATACCACAAGAATTTAGTCATTGCTTTATTAAAAAAAAAAAAAAAAAAAAAAAAAAAAGCTGGTTTTTTATTTCGGCTATATATAGGAGTATATATAGGAGCATTGTTGAATTGAAACAGATGTATTCCAATAGCCTAAACTGCAAGAGAAATAAACACTAATGAAACCTCCACCTGAAATTCATTTCACAGATCTGCAAAATTAGTATACATGCAAAACATTGGATCTAGATTATTGTTTATTTGTTTGGAATTTCTGAATGGAGCACAGTGTTAGATACACACTTGAAACCAGAAGTCAATACACAGCAGACTGGTAGTATTAATCATTTTAAAACAGTTGGACAGAGGGTTCTGAAAAGGATCTAAATCAAATCCTGGTACCAAAGTGAAGAAATTTTTACACAGCAGAGTTTTTACTTTATCAAGGAAATTTTGCCTGAGCTTGCAAATTATTCAATGGTTTTCTTGAACAACCAATAAATACAGCCTGTCACCTGTACAATTCATCTGACAAACAATTTACCCCTGAGTCCTTGTTATCTGTTGGTCTCCTTCATTTACCTCTTCTTTCTCCTTTGGAGAATTCAGCAACAGGCCCTACATATATTTTTTAAAAAAAAAAACGATGGTATTTTCATTTATATAATTGAAGTATAAACTTATTTACTTTTTTCATTTATATTGTTTAAAGAGGATTTAAATTTCAAGTTGATAACTAAAACTTTCAACGCAGATAAGGACACAATTATAATAATTATCTCATTTTCATAGAATCATAGAATGTTTTGTGTTTGAAGTGACCATAAAGATCATCTTATTCCAACCCCACTGCCATGACCAGGAACACTTTCCATTAGACCAGGTTGCTCAGACTTTCATCCAACCTGACCTTGAACATTTCCAGGGAATGGGACCTCCACAGCTTCTCTGTGCAACCTGTTTGGTTGTCTCACCACTCTCACAGTAAAGAGTTTCTTGTTATCTAGTCTAAATCTACTCTCAGTTTAAAACCATCCCCCCTTGTCCTATCACTACATACCCTTGTAAAAAAGTTCCTCTTCAGCTCTCTTGCAGGTCTCCTGTAGGTACTGAAAGTTGGCACAAGGTCTCCCAAAGTTTTCCCAAAGGCTGAACAACTCCAGCTCTCTCAGCCCGTTTTCATTGGTGATGTGCTCCAGCCTAATTACCTCCTGTATCACAGGGAACAGGCACTGGCAATCAAAAATGTTCTCATATACATTTTAAAAGAAAGTTTAACTCAAAGGAAAAAGACTAAGACCACGTACAATGAATATTCTCAGGAGATGAAGACTGAAGGACAATTTGTTGCACAGTACATCCCAAGCTAAAGGTGTAGAGAATATATAAAATGTTGACTGTGTTTAAAATTTCAAGAAATTACATCATCCTGTGAGCATAGTCCAAAGAATGCCTGAAATAATCCCTTTCTCTCTTCAGAACTCGAAGAGCCTTGGGTGTAGCATTTTGCCCAGTTTTGAGCTGTTACCTAAGGAAAAGATATTAATCTTTTCAGTGAAGTTCAGAATATAACAGCGAGAGTAATCAGGCACCATAACTCAAAAGAGAGTTTGACTGGATAAAGCCTGTCCTGCTTTCAGAGAAAGGTAGATCACTGGTCTCAAAGCACATAGTAGAAATCAAAGAAAATGAAATAGCATTTTCTGCTTTTCAGGATAGAAAAAGTATAATGCAGCGAGATCAGGATTTCAGGGCAGGATGCACAAGCCCCCTCCCCTCCCCCCAAAACACAAAAGAGCTAAGCAGAGAATAAATTGACTAGAAGTCTTCAACTTTACCAGTTTCCAGCAATTGTCCAGAAGAACATCTGGCAGAAAGGAAATAAGTACACATAGAAAAGTGCACTAATAGCCCTCTTCCACTTTTCCCTCTGACTTTGTTTTACTGAATCTGAACCTTAGCCTCCTATGCCTAGTCTGTCATGAAATAATTCCAAAAATACCTGAGATTCTACCTCTGCTCTACCTCTAAATGAAAGAATACAGTTGCTGACAGAGCACATCTTCCTCAAGGAACATTGCTCAACAGCAAACCAAGTTGTTCATGTTCATAGTAATTAGAACACGAATTTGGATTTCTATTAAATGTAGAAAATATTTATGTGCTTTCAGTGTTTATTAGGAACATAACCAAATAGCTGAAAAAACCTTCACCATTTCTTGTCAAGGTCTAGTTAAGTTATCTAGTTCCAGCTTTTTGTCTTTTTCAGGTTCACATTTGTTGTATTATCTATCAACTCTAACATCTCTAACATAGCAGGAGTATTACATCAGGTGACTACAGTCAACTTTGTGTTTAGAAGTGATTTTTAAAATATAACATCACTATTTTCATGACATTATCAAGATAGAATGAAAAAGCACCTGAGCAGTTTTGTACTTTTATTCCTGAAGGGTGAGCATACATTTCCACTGACACCACTTGAAATTTGTGATTGGAAATGACACTGGAAATCATGAATGGCTGGAATCATCACCTGTTCCCAACCTGATATTTGGCTTCCTAGGCATTTAATTCCTTGGTGAAACTGTATTGAAAACAGTAGAGCTACTCCGCTCTAAAACTGTTCTAACATAATAGAGTTAGAATGATTAACAAAAAGAGATTTACCATTAAACAGAAATGCCTGTAACAGCTTTAGTATTAGCAATCCTGACGATCCAGTGCTCTTCAGCCAGGTTGTCTAGGGTAAGGACAATCATCTCTGTGTGATATTAAGTACATGTGAAGCATCCATCACTGGTCATCGCTAGAACAGGATATGGAAATCACCAAACCATTACTCTGTTCTGGAGCAACATTTCTGATGTTCCCAAGCTTTCAAGCACATGACCTTCAGCAAATATATACATACCTAAAAATAAACTCATGAGTAAATATTTACAGAAGTGGCACAGAAGAAAACTGGCAGTTTTGGTGACAAATTTCTGCTCTTTACTAACATATAAACATGGTTATAAACAGAACAGACTGAAGCTTCAGTACAAGCTGCTATTATTAAAGCCTGTCTACCTGAGGATTTAAAACAGTTTTGCTTATTTACATAAACCAAAATATGCGAAAACAATGTTGTTGCAATGTGTAGCAACATATTGCAGAATAATATATTGTTAAATGCTACAGATGGATCTCAGACTCTTAATGTGAAATTGCTACTGATATTGAAAAGCATCATTTCCCATCTTAATTCCCACTCTAGAATAATTTGATGTTCTGCGGTCACAGCTTCTGATGTGTTGTAGAAATGATCTCACACTTTTGTGGTGTCCTGTCAAAAACCATAATAATATCATATGATACATCATCCTTTGTGTTCAGTGCCTGACAACAAGAATAGACCCTATTCATTAGATAGTCTCCATTACTGGATTTTTATTGTTTGTGGTAACAGCTGTAATTAGCAGAAGTGAGAAGAGAATGATTCCATATTGAAACATCTATTCCAAAGAAGCAAAATTTATTCCACTTAGCAAAGCTTTACAATATTATTACCTCATTTTACTCTTCTATAATTAATTCTTTACATCAGTTCAGATTTGACACAGAAGTATGAAATGATTTGCTTGCCAGGGACATTTTTAGTCACTTTTCCCCTTTCAATTTTCTCCCAGTTGGAGTGGCCTGCCTCAGAACCTTTCAGCAAGATAAAGAGGGAAGAAAATAACCAGTGCAGAACAGATGAAATTTTCAAAAGTGGTTCCTTTTGGATTTTTGTAGTTCATACACATGAATTGTCCCAAAATACCTTGGAAAATCAGGACTTCCTTGAACTTCAACAACGCATTTTACTTATAGGCAAGTCATTTACTTGTAAGAGAAATATTTACTTTCTCCCCATATTTTCTACATATCTTGACTGATGGAAACAGATTTTAAATTTTGCTGAAATCTCCTGGGATCTCCTAAATCAAGGGAAAGAAAATATGACCCCCACTTAGCCCATAGGTTCTCTGACTGTTTTGTCAAAACTGAAGATTTTGCCAAATTAACTTAACTGTAAGTGCTACTATGAACTTAAGTTGGCTGAAAATTGTTCCTGCTTTCAGAGGGGTATTCATGGCATTGGCTGTCTACATTAGTGCAAGGAAGCTACAGACTATCTAGAATAGTTCGATATTTGTTCAGTTTTGTCATGTAAAAACTGTGGACTGTGCCAGGTATAAACTGCACTTACAATAAAGAGAAGCTATTCCTTGGGGATTTAGAAGTACTCCAGAAGTCAAAGCTCATCTTGCTTCTTTTGCAATTAATGAATCTTACCAAATACTTAAATCTTGCAGTGGAATAAACAAAATTTCCTACCTTGCTGATTCATACTCCGTCATGTATGTATAGCATTCCTGATTTTTGAATCATAATGAAAACAAAATTGCATAAAGAAACTTAATTTTGCCTCCCGTCTTTCATTTGCTTCTTGCCACTGATTGCTGAAGCTGCAACTTAAAATCAGTATCAGAAAGCTTTTGTTCAATTTTCATATTTAGACTCTGTAAATGTTCTGAAATTATTAACAAATTGATTTAAGTTTCCATGCTATCTCTGATTATTTTTCTAAGGTTTTTTCCCCTTAGGTTTTGAAGATGAAAGTAATAGATGAAGTACTCTTCTAATTGATTTCCACTTTCAAAAAAAGTTTCCAGTGACTAAGCTCCAAATGAAAATACACTGATACTATTAAATCCTTGGCTTTAGCTGACATATATGCTTCTAAACATTAAATCAATGGGACAAGTATCAAGACCTTATAATTTTATTATAGGATTTGTCTTCCATTTCCATTATATTGTTTCTTACTACAGTTTATCAGTCATCTGTCTTCTATTCAGACATAGGTAAAATAAAATAAGATATTAATAAATAAAATATAAATAAATAAAATTAAAATAAAATGTAATCATGAAACTAGAAGAATCAGTGTCATTTTTTTCCAGTGTATTTATCTTTTTTTTCCCTCATTTTTTCCCATTATGGATCCTAAATATTTCCAAATTTGATTAATGGATTACCACATGGGAAGGTATTTGGGCTTGTATAAAGCCTCACTATAGTCAGTAGATGCCCCTGGGCATACTAAATTCTCTTTGCATCCAGCTCCTTTTTTGGATGAGTTTCTTGGAGTAAATACCAGTATTTTCAAATTTATATGCCTAATGCAAGTAATTTATATAAAAGTGGCATTATTTTCATAAGGACTGACAACCAAACACATCCAGGAAAGCTAATGCAAACAGTAAATGATTTTGAAAGAAGTGGGCATTATGTATCTGCATGATCACTACTGAAAACAAAATTGGAGTACTGCAGCTCATTCTGATGTCTGCAATTTAAAAGGGAGATTGACAGACTGAAGAGACCAGAACAACCTCTTTTACCTCATCAAAAGAGAAGTCTGAGGCATTATTTAATCAAAGTATTGGAATACATCTAAGAAAATACAATACCAACCTTTTTAAACAATAGAAATATATTACTTCAATAGAAAAACAACCTGCTTTAAAACTTTGGATGCATGCAGATTTATATTAAAAATAAAGGTATGCATATGTCATTATGAGTGTTGTTAGTGAGTCAGCTCTCAAATATATTACTGATATAAAAATAGTTCTCCATTTCTTGAGAACTTCATTTCAAGACTGATTTCCTTTCCTTAAAATATATTTTAGCCAGAAACAGAAATGACAGTCTACCACAACTGTAATTGGATGTAACTGTGTGGCATATGGTTTTATGACCAAATCAGATGGACATTTCTGCTTTTTAAAGTGTAAAAACCTGTGAGTAGAAAAGCACAAGTATTATATCCCCACTTTTGAATATTTGTGTTTTAGGCAGAATATTGAATGATAAGGTATAAATCCAGTACACAGTTTGTAAGAAAAAATGTGGAAAAACATTAAGGGTACAAAAAAAATAAAAATAAATTGCTGATAATTGAGATATATAGTGTGTGCTAGGTACCTAAATAGAGCTCTTTTTGTTAATTACTTCTTTTTTTTTTTTTGGCAGAAATACATTTTGAAGGAAAAATATCATGCTGAACTTTTGGTACATGAGTTGAAAGCCCTGAAAGATTTTGGGATGACAACAGTGGAGAGGAAGGTCAGCATTTCCTCTTGCATTGCATTCATAGTCACCTTAAACCTCCCTGTGAATCAGCTAGCCTCAGGGCTACTTGTAGTGGGACCATCACAGAAAGCCTGTTTCAGTACAGGAGGCAAGGTCTGTGAAGAAAGGTAATTGTTCTATTAGACCTGCTTAAGCTTGGAGTGAATTCAATCTTCTGTGGAGACTAGCAAGGAGGAAGTCAATTAATGCCTGTTTCGATGATGTTTTCGGTGGGGTGGATAACCAAAGGATAACTACCATGTGCCCCTTGGGTTTTCTTCCCCTCTCACCCTTCTTTTCCCAGTGGTAAACTTCTAGGTGATTAAATTAATGGTCATGCAGCTTAAGTGCCCTCTGTGATGCACAATAGGGCAAGGTTAAATTCCCTGTGGACTGCAGGCAACCGAATTCCCCAAATAATTCTCAGGATAGAAACAGCCAGATTTTAATCTTCTATTTGTTTAGATACTATACAGGAGTTTCAGGATTTAACTGTAGATGCAGATATCCTACACAGGTGCTCATTACTCATGCCAGACAGACACAGTGGGTTTTGTGTAGCTAGTGAAATGGGTGCTAATATGAACAAGAACCAAAATAGACACCTTTAAAAGTTTGTCAGTTAATAAGCAGCTCTTTCACTTCATATGAAACAAAATATTTTCTGATCAATCAATGTCAGCATTAAAAGCTTGTTTGTTCTTATTTTCTACTACATGGAGTATTTTCTTGTGTTTCTGTTAAAAGCTTGTACTTTACTGAAGGCATTACTTTGCTTTCAAAAGCAATACAGAGATGAGAAACTCATAATTCTCAGGGGCTCATTGAAGTCATTCTGCCTCAGCATGGAAAAAGAGCTTAGCCAAACTTTCGCTAGTGTAGGTTCACTGACATCAGCAGGGCTTACACAAAGAGCTAATCCTGCCTGATGAATGTGCACAGAATGTGTGAACTAGAAAACAGTATCTTAGCTGAAAAGAAATGGTTGTGAGGCTATCTTAGTTGGAATATGCTAACTGTTCCTTTGTTATCCTGCTCCTACACACCACTAAGAAACTTCTCAATAAGCCCATGGATGGAAAGTACCAATTTGCCAACTTGTACTTGGGCTTTCTCCCATATTTATTGTACTGTTCTGTGCTTTCACAAACCATATGAGAATAATGACCAATTAGTTTTCTGCTGTTCAGCAGAACTAGATTATTTCTTGTACTAGTGCTCTTCCAGCTGTGAGGAAATATTTCCTCTAGACACGGTCACTGCAGACAGCTGACAGCCACAGGCAGAGGGCAGTTTAATTTCACAAAAGCTTTGGACAGTCAAGACGTCATGTGTTGCTGAAAGGAGGTATGAAACACGTGGGGCAATGGCTTGATGGGTCTGTTGACTTCAGAGAAAAGGCTTTAGATGTACAATATCCAAGAACAATATTTTTCATCCAGAGGTTTATCCTTGGCAAAATAAAGGACTCATCTGTCTTAGCTTCCTCCATGAATTTTTAATCCTTGTCATTCTTTCCTTTTTGCCCCACAGATTTTGAAAGAGGCTCATGAATTTTCCTAAACACTTAATTGACTGTTCCTGAATTACTTGAAAACCTGCAGCTGAAATTGATGGGAAGGAATGAGCTGAAATGAATGAGATACTTCTGCACCCCTTGCAGAGATTCTGGGACAAGAAGATGGACCAGAGATAGAAAGAAGGAAATATTTCATAAAATTAAGTGCAGAATAGGCAGGAGGTTACCAGAGTGAAGTATGCTTTATGAAGCATAAAATCGCACTGTTGCTATTAGACCTGGTTCAAAATGCAGACCTAAATATTTTACACTGTGAAGGAGACCGGTGGTATAGTTTAGCTTGGGGTTTGTATTCCACAGAGAATGGTGAGATAATACCTTTTCCTGAGGCCATGATATTTTCTAACACACTGATGCTGCTTTAGTACATTCACGAATTCCAGTTGGACCTCTGCATTGCTTCACTACTCCCATGGGACACAATCTCTGACAGGATGGCCCCCTATGTATAAAAGTCACCCTATGAATACTATGTTCATATTCCTCTGAGTTCTCTCCAGGAGGAGAATAAAACTCACCTTTGCTTTTGTCTCGGGTCAGATGACATCATGAGAAAAAAGATCAATACATATTGCAATGCAATTCAGAATTTTGTTTTTTGCTGATACTGCCATCTTCCTTAAAGATGAAAAAAGGAATAATGTTAGTCATAATCATAACAAAAGTTCAATGCTTTAAAAAAAACATGTATCATGGAATAGACTTCTTTATAGCAAAATGTCTGAATATTTCTTTGAAATAAAAATTTATTTTAAAATCTACACTATGATATAATATTTTTTTATTAATTCAATTTAAAGAACGTGTACAGTATCAATGCCATAGAAGCCAACAAAAGTCCCTTTTTCCCCCCTAAGTATCATCCCACATATCCAGTTTTGAACAGTTTTTTTGACACTCTGTAAAGTTCTATTCAAACCAAACACTGAGTTTCTTTCACGCATTGTAAAAACTTTGTTTAACATCACATTGGAAAAAGGTGCTCTTTTTTTCTCCTATCAGTAGTATTTGAAGTTGAGAATCAGCATGATGTGGGTGACTCATTGAGGAACAGAGCTCTCCAGTGACCTCAGCACTTCTGTGCCATCAGTAGCAACTGCCCATCTGATGTCAGCTCATGTAGCAACAGAGCGTTGTTATTCTGCTCTAAAGGGGAGAGCACAGGGACTTGCAGAGCTCCCTGGGAACAGTGACACAGGGAGGTGGATATCAACCACAGCTGGGTCTCAGCCAGTGCAGTGACAGCATGCTCCAGCATCATGTTAAAGTGCATCATACTGGAGATTTCATATTCCTATCCCATCTTTTCACTATTCATTTCTGTAAAAAAGATCTGTGGTATACACATGATCTAGTAAGAATGTTGTTTAAAATAATCCGCCACAGAACCCTTACCTTTTAAAAATGAATAGCAAGTTTTGTTTACTTGCCTAGTGACTGCAACAATGGAAGCAAAAACAAGCAAAGAGGCAATGAAGGTAATTGGAAATATTCACAGACCTTCCTGAGTGACTCTTTTTGAAACTGGAAACAAGCAGGGGTGAAGGGAAATTCTACCTTCTAGTTTTGTAAATAAAGAGTATTTTGCTTAAGTCATGACCAGAGAAGTCCAGAATATAACTGACTGCTTATTTTATTTACCAATACAGACATACTGAAGAACTAATTGAATATGGACAAACCTTTCTGTAAATGGACAAAATAATTAAGCCAGCAAGGATTTAAGCAATTAGAAAATATTACCAATTCTCATAGATAGATCAGCAGTAACCAATCTCACTAGAAGAGATGGATTTTCAGTTTCCTTCTGCCAGGAACATTCTACAGATTGTGTACTTCACTGCTTCCATCAGAAATTTCTTCTCCCTGTATTTAAGCTTTTCCCCGCTTGGATATTGTTTGACAGGCACAGTTCCTTCTCCATCAGTGGACCACCAGAGGACAGAAAATTTCCATTCTAGTGAGGAATTAAGTAGCTCCTCTGGGAGAAATGGGGCTCAGAAGACCCAAAATAAACAACCTAACTCTACAGCATCTTCTGCTGAGAAGACATGGGGAAATCACATAGGACTCAAGCCAGTCAAGTGTAAAATATTCAGTGTGTCATTAAGCCTGAAAATACCTAAAATACAGAGTAACTTGGGCAAGATTTGGAAAGATGATCTTTTTCAAGGGCTAAAACCAGAATCCTTAATTAAATTTAGAAGAATTCAGCAAGGAGATCATTAGAGCAATTTCTTAATTAAGTGGTCCTGATCCAGAAGACTGGGAATATATTATGACTCTGAGGATAACAAGGATTCAAGATAAAGAAATTATCATAAAAATCACACACAAATTCAGAGATACTATAGTTGTCCAGAGAAAGTTTGTTCTAAAACCACATTCACAAATAAGTAAGCTAAAATAATTGCATCTATTTATTCTTTATTTATAAGCTGCACTTGGTAGGAAAAAAAGATTTTTAATGAATGTGTGACATAAAACAGCATGATATTTTATAATTTTAGTAGAATGACATTACTTAACAACTAGAACAGAAAAACAGAGGTAACTTTTGACTTGGGTTTTAGTTCAGCATTATTTCTCTACATACATGTAAGTGTATCTTTACAGTTAGAAGTTCTTTTAGAACAACTGATAGTAATTTGAAAACTTAATACATGTTCTGCGAATTTAAGAACATAGTCACTTCTTCGGAAATTTAATTCATATTAACTGTGTGTATTTTACTGACTAAAAGGAGCTATTTGTATAGATCCCATGTTCTGGACAGTTTGACTGTGAAAAATGGCTTTAAGATGTACCTAAACAAATAGTCAAAAACTGATCACTGTAAAGAAGAAAAAAACAAACACTGCCAGACTTTCATTTTCATCACTCAAAGGAATTCCCAAAATTTGCTGGTCATGCAGTCCTACAGCCCCTTTGGTCCAGCAGAAGGGCTCCTGGGAAAAGACCTCTCAAAACATTTCCACGGATCAGCCTGACTCCTGCAAGGCTTCCAGCTGGTTTGATGACCTTGGTCATAAGGTGTCAGCGACTGAGGTCAGATCTGTGCTTACAGGCATCACTGCCCAGCCAAAACAGACAGATGGTCATATGGGGTCAGGCAGAGCAGACAAATTTCACTGACAATGACAAACATAGTCAATGCAAAACAAGAAACGTATATTTTCTAAACGAGAAATTGTTTCAGAGTAAAATTAGTTCTCTCCCCCTGAAAACTGCTAAACAGCACATTTCAGGATCCTGGCTTTATTCTTCAGTTTTGTGAAATTAGCAAATTATCCTGTTTACTGGAAATAATTTGAATAGTGGAAGCAATGCTTTCCCCAACAAAAAACAAACTAACTTGACAGAGTCAGAATTTTTATCCAGATATGATTTCCTCCTTACAACTTGCCATCTTATGAATTCAAAAACTTATACAAGAAAGAACATGTGCCTTAAGACTTTCAGTCTCAACTGATAAATACTAATGTAATCTAGGATTAATTAATGATAAGGAGCCTGAGTGGCTTATGTCTCCTAGTTTGCAATATCAGCAAGAGAAGACTTCACAGTGGCCAAAATGTATTACCAACACATGTTATGTCAAAGTCCTGTGACAACTTAAAACCTATTAAATAAGTGATATTTTCAGAAAGCAAATACTTCACACTTTCTAGAGGGCTTAAAAGTTCACTAGATATCTTCATAATTTTGTGCATTCCAGACTTCTGTGTAACAATTTGTCATATGCAGAGTATTCATCTGTACACAACTACAGGAATTTCCTACATCTTGTCTTTCAATAACATCAGAGGGAGAGATAAGTTATTAACTGCCTACTCCTTCTCCTCTTTCCTCTGGTAATTTTTCTGCCAGTAAGTAAGGCTTCTTCAACACTATTATAAACACACAAGTCTTTTTTTTCCCTTCTACACATAAACAAGAAAATAAAAAATCATTACATTAGTACAGTTTGCTCTTCTGTTTTCCTCCCAGAGAGATTTTTGACAAAGCCTTATTTACTGACAGCTCAGCATCTCAATGATACCAGTTTAGAAAGAGAATTACGGAGTAAATGCTTGCCTTTTGTGTTGAGTCAGAATCTAATTTTCTTTCTGTTCTCCAGTTTTCACAAGGACACTGTTTAGGGCAGTTCCTTCCTGCCATAAAGTCACTTTTTCTCTTAAGAAGACACATTGATTATTTTTAACTTCTGGGTCACTTTCACTTTTGCAAGTGCTTTTTTAATGATAAACCATTTAAAGAGTAGATGAATATTAGCAACTTGTTTTACAAATAGAAAACTGTTAGACTAAAAAATTGCTCAGCTAACCAAAGGTTTTGCACTACAACTGAGAACCCAATATCCTCATTTGCAGAGCAGTGTTTGAATGTCTCTCTTTCACCTCACTGCTTCTGTTTCCAGAGCAGCTTAAATAAGAGGTTACATTCATACATCAGTTGATACAAAATCAGGATTATGTATTAAATATTTTGAGAAAGGAAAAATACTATCCTATCTCAAAAATATGAAGTACACTTCATATTTTGAATATTTATTAGACATCCTGAAAGTTCTTCTTCATATAATCCTGAATGCAAACTGCAGTTGATGGCAAAGGTTCTCTTCTCTGCATCCCACCTCAGGCTCCCAACACTCCCTGGCAGTACACAATGAGAGGAAGCATACTGTAATTTTCAGTGACAAACATCTCACATTTTGAACTTGATAGTGACTTCATATGAGAATTATCATTTGCGTAGTCTGTTACTGTGCTTTAATAGTAATGTTTGATGGGAAAAGTAGTGCATTTTACATTTTTTTAAATGTTCAAAATTTAAAATGTTTCCTTTAAAAATTAATTGGATTAAGCTATTTAATAAAAGTTCAATAATTGAACATTCTTTGGTCATTTTTATTTTGAGTGCATACCAGATGAGCCTTAATCACAGTCTTTACAGGCTGTGAAGGGTTCTGAAATCTAGTATTTGACAAAAATTTTGTATGTTACTTCTAGAGGAACTACTCAGTCTAAAAATATGCTACATTATGTCAACGCTCAAATGAAAAACTATATAGTAGTCTTAAAATAAAATGTCACATGGGTTTATTTTCCTAGATCCTGCAGAAAGTCAACTGCATTAAAATGCCCTGTTTCAACATTTAATTGTCAAATGCTAATTAAATAGTATAACTATAGTTATATATATATATATAATAGTTACAATATAGATCAAATATGAAAGGTGTCAATTGAGATTGCTATCATCTCCACTGTCACAAGTGACTTAGCAGGGGAATTCTGATTACAGGCAAAGCATTTCACTGATTACTGAGTGCGCGTAATCTGTTTGTAAAAAAATCCCCACAACAAAACAAGCCCCATCCTAACAGAATTGAAATACATACAAAATTTAATCTATTAATCTACAGAAATTCAATACACAATGTGATTAACAGTAATTAAAAAAGACTCCAAATAATATTGCAAAATATGAAATTTAGGGGTTTGGAAATAAACATCTCTTTGAAGGACCTACAGACTCCCTTGAGGTAAATATTCACTGACTGCTGCTTTCATTGTCAAATATCAGTACAAGTACTACAGATTCCTAGGCTAACAGGCAATTTTTAAATTAGTCAGAAGGAGAGGTTTGCACTAAACATTTCTCTCTTCCCCTTGTCTTTTTTGAGAATGGGATAAGAAAATTAATGCCAGGAGCATTTGCAAGGGAACAGAAAAAGTAGCAGGACTTTCGAGGCAGGGAAGGCTGCTCCCACTCAAGCCTTGCCATGGTCTCTCCTGCTCCTCGGGTGTGGGAGTCACAGACCAGCCCTCTGATTCATTACAACGGAAATGCCTGGCAAGATACCCAGCAGGCCACAATTTATTCTTTGTGAAGTATAGTCTCGAGTATAAAGCAACACATTCTGTTCAGAATGAATATGTTTGCACATAACTAATGGAGACTTCTAAGATTTATTAGAGGGCAGAAAGCTCTTCCTTTCTGTGCTGATCTCACTGGTCCTATATCATGTATAACAATTTTCTTTTAGCTAAAGAAGCAGCTTGGTTGTAGTACAGATGCATTTTTAACAGTGCTGTTAAACAGGTAGGTTCAGGAATTAGAAATAAATAAATAATGTGAACTAACATATTAATTGTATTAAAAAGTCTGTATAAATTTTTACATTTGATATTCACTTAGTGTCTTATCTCCAGGACTAGGACAAAAATGCATTTGACTCTCACAGTAACTGCTTAATTACCCCATTTTTTGATTCAGTGTACTGATAGAAAACGAGTACTCTATGGATGAAAGCAAAAGGAAATACAATAAAAGAATTAAGAACATACATTTTGCTGGGAAGGATTGAAACCAACATAATAGAGGTGGATCTGGCAAAAGGCACTGACCAAAGAAGAAAGAATTCAGCAAGTAATTTTGGCTGAAAACAGTTACTATGGACGGAAGCTTTTGTTCCGGGAGGTTTTGTATCTGCTCCATGTTTGGAGATGTTGTATTTTAGAGGGAAAAGAGGTTACACCACATAAGAGGCATGAAGCCAGTTTTCCCTCTTTTCCCTCAGCGTAAATCCAGACCAGCTCATGAAAGATTTACAACGGTAGGCTGGCGAACAACATTTGATCCATAAATTAGAAAATAGAAACCTGAGATGAAGAAAGAAAGAAGGAGAGATATAGAACGAGAATGTGTCCTAAAGGACAAAAATTAGTGTCTCAGATAAAAGAAAAAACACTGTCAACTTTCAATGAAATGTAAATGTTAACTACCCCTAAATAGAAAAACAAGCCCTGCAGTACAATTTTGGGAAGTTTCTCAGCACAGAGTAACAGGTTATATGAATAGTTCTAAAGGGCTAAGACAAAAACGAAGGGCTTAAAAATGAATAATTTAGGACCAGTACTGAAGAATGTAAGCCTGCATGCTACTTTACACTTCTTTTTCTAGTTAATCTTTCTGGATCTTTTTCTTCATTTTCACTAGCATACCATCTTTTTCTCTCTCTCAAAGAGAGAAAAATAAGAGGGATACATAAAATTATAGGTATAACATTAATTATGTTGACTGTACAGCAATTCTACGGTTGTATTCCATCAGAAAGTGGTCAATAGCACTCTTAAGACAGGGGGAATTGGAATCTTACTTATTTAGCAAAAAATACAAATCCAGGATGCTGAGTAGCCAAAAAAATAAATTAAGGTATATGATAAATGGAGAAAATTCACTATTGCACTTTCCAAAATATTGTTTTGCCTCTGGCTTTTATCCCTCTATAAATTATAGTAGCCTATATTACTGATGAAAAAAAAAAAAAAAAGGCCACATATGGGCTATACTGGATTAGTATAAGTCAAACCCTTTAACCTTTAATATCTAGTCTATGATTTGATCTAGGGACATTCTTGTGGTAGGAGATATCTCCATGACATGCCATAGTTTCTTGACAGTTGTAGTCTTCAGATTAAGGAAAAATTTAGCATTGTCGAAGAGTCTCATTGACCTTTCCTTACTATGAAAGAAGAAAGGGCAATTTTTGCTGTAAAATGCTGATGAGGTTTATTTAAATGTTGTTTCATAAAAAAGGGAAAAATATCCTGGGGGCACTGCACTTTCAGCTGATTTACAGTTATTAATTGAATATGTATTTTCCTGGCCATCTTTATACATGTGTTGTTTTGATTATATACTTAGTTTCTAATGACTTGTCACTCATAGAAAATTTAGAACAGTGGGAGTCTGGTCTGTAACTGGGGTATTGGTAAAACATATATGAGTTGATGATGATGATGATGATAATAACAACGACGACAGCAGTAACAACAATAACCATAACATCAACACTATGTGACTGTGTCAACGATTTTTTTAGTCATAAACAGATTTTTGTGAATAAATATGCAAATGATAGAAATATTCATATAAATTATTTGTCTGCCTTCAATTAGATGGGTAAAAATCACCGGTTCTATTATAATAACATTAAGATATAAAATTTTTAGTAGAGAATCTGAAAAAAGCAGTGTGCTAAATGAAATTAGAATGGTTTCTACTAAGGCTATAGTATGATCTATCATCTATTTGGAAATAATGGGAAAAAAATCTCAGGGATTGTGAATTTTTTATCAATTTTTCTGTTCATAGCACAATATTCATTATGAATATTTAGATTGAAAAGGGTTCATCATGAAATGATTTGACAAGATGTTTTGGCATCTGGTTATGTTTTGAGAGATGGCTCTGTCTCCACTGCTCACTGCATATCCTAAGGCATAAGGAATAAAACTGACACAAGACTCCAGTAGTCCTGGGAAAATGATCAAATGATTCTGCCACAAAATTAACATTTCTCCATACTGTATCTTTTCCAAAAAAGGTTTTCTGTTGCCCATGAGGTCTTCCTGATCCACACTGTCATTGTGGCACTACAAGTAAGAGCTAGGATTTTGGTAAAACCCCTTTGAAAAAGAATGACATAGTGATGACATATGGATGATGTTTAAAAGTAATAGCAGTCTGGATTTTTCCATTGTGTGCATGCTATCTTTCTAAGTGTTTAAATCAACTCACTTTTTAAATGGTCCTGGAAATATAAATGCCAAAGTCCCCATATTTATGCTACTCAGTTTTTATATAACTCTGCTTAACCAACTTGAGCTATGAATTTTTCACTTTATTGAAAGCCATAAACACTCAAAAATTAAAAGGCCCTAATTTCATGAAACAGCTTTCAAAATGTCCTGAAGTT
The DNA here is from genome assembly GCA_035222235.1 of Margarornis squamiger. Classification (NCBI taxonomy): domain Eukaryota; kingdom Metazoa; phylum Chordata; class Aves; order Passeriformes; family Furnariidae; genus Margarornis; species Margarornis squamiger. The sequence continues at coordinate 44,399,797 of JAWWTY010000123.1, read as the reverse complement.
TTCTTTCAATTCTTTACTGCAGCCACGAAATGTCACTTTTTCAAGCTTTTGTCCCTAACTCGAGTAACTAAATCTTCTGGAGTTGGGGACAGTCAGGTGGGTAATGTTTGGCTGTGAGCCAAAGTGAGGCTCACAGCTTGGCCATCTGATTTTAAAAGCTAGATATAAAAATAAAGCATAAAAGACCACAGTTAAAATCCCACATGTTGATACAATAGACTTAATAACAGCTATTCTTTCAAATTATTGAATTAATTCAATTTTGTGAGTTAAACTCTAAACTCCTCAGGGCATGGCACAATTCTTTTTCAATAGAACATTAATACAGAAGAGGCCCATTCCTAATTGGAATTCTTCAGCTCTTCTAGAACATAAATAAAAACCATAATTAGAAATGTACTAAGATAAAAAGAAACAAAATGTTTGTAAATACCACTAAATATTGCTATTATCCTTGTGGCATTAAAAGTTCACAGCTTATTTTGTTACAGAGTAATTAAAGGCAGGTAACTTTCAAGGCTAAAAAAGAAGACTTCCATTTTGTATGTTCTCTTTCATGAAGCCAAGGACAAAACCAGATAGCAGATCTGAATTGAAATCAAGGGGAACACATTAAAATCAGTCTGAACGATTGTTTCAAATTATTGTGAAACTTCACAGAACACAAAGGCAAGAGAAATTTTATCTATATATGTGTTAATTTAATTGAGGGAAATAAGTCATATCGAAACAGTAACTCAATTTTCAAAGATCAGTGCTTAACCAGTTAATGCCTGAAGAGATAGACACCTGTCAGACAGAAATGCTGGGATTAATCTTTACAGATTAAAGGATTAAAGATAAAAGAAGACAGGACAACATATTAGCTACTTCCTTGTGAGAAATTAATAAAAATAAGTCCTTTTCATACCACACTTACTACAAATAATACAAATCTATCCATTGGGGGTAGATGCATTGAACATAGCTTTATTAGCTCTTTCGCTCTAGCATAGCTCCGAAATTCATCCTACAGGCAACAGAAGGCATAGAAGGCATTTATTTATCTTCCAAAACATAAGGCTATAAAAATGACAATGTAGAAGCAGAAAAAAATATGTAAAGAAATTTTCTATCTCACTAACATTAATGCATAACCAGCATTTAGTTTATATACATAATGCAGTGAGAAATAAATTACATGACAGATGTTTTCTCCCTTCTCCTTGTCTGTTATAGCATGAGCAGACAAACAATCTAAATCATTGGCAGATGCGTGCTATGGAAACACTGTGCAGAGGTAGTTAATTACTACTGTCAGAGAACAAATTGCAATTGCACTATTTATTTTGAAATTACAAACACAGTAAACTGTGAAATAATCATTACTAACATAAAGGTAATTCCATGTTCATCTCTAGGAAGAATCAATAAATCCATGGATTCAGTAACGGACGTGCCTTTATAAGTGAAAAGTGTCTAAGTGAAAAATATTTACAGAAGGTATATGAATGCTATTGACACAAACTCAACAACATTAATAATGATCCTCTATTTAACTAGAATCTTATGCAGGTATACAGAATACAAGAATATATTAAGTTTATTATGTTTTTTCCTCCCTTTATGGCAACATTTTGCTATCTAAGAGATAAAGTTATCACTTACTATAATTAATGCATCTGTTTCCTAGTCATAAAAGGAAAAACACCACCTTCAGGACTGAGGTTAAAATAAGTATGTTACACTCACATCTGGTGGATTTTCTAGTTCAGTACTAATTCTCCTTTGTCAGAGGAGTAGGTTCTCTTGGAGCCACTTGTATTTCAAGACAGTTTTGCAACTAGAAGAGCATATCCTCCTTTCCCCCATGATGTTCAGGTGATCTGACTTGGTAGGAGACATGGTACAGACCTCAGCTGGGAGGGAGGAAGGAAGAGAGGGATACTTAAAGGTTTTCAACATTTAAGGAAACTCACTCTCATAAAAATCAAGATGAGAGACTAGGCAGCCAAAAGCATTTTGCCAATTATGCTATGTATTGGTTACTCTTTTAAGAAAAGCTGTCTATCCTAAACATTAAAGTCTGCGTCATTCCTTACTGCCAGAACACTGATTGATGGATGATACTGGACAAGGAAGGATTCAGTCCCTTCATTTTCTGTACAAGTATTTTCTTAAAGATTAAAGTGAATGTTACAAGTTGAAATAGAAATGTTGAAGAATTATATGGTGAATACATATTGCTTATAGTTCTCGTTGTCAACCATCAGTGCATGAATGAACCCTACAGCATATGTTTTTACCAAACAGTAAAAAGAATATGTTTTGATGATGGATTGAATAGTATTCTATCAGATATTTTAATGATTACAGCAGTAGGAGATTATAAATGGATAAAAATACTGTATTACAGGTAAGCAGAGTTTACACATTGCTATTAGTGTGTAACGCAAACCATATTTGGATCAGCTACTGTGGTTTTAAACGCCAGAGGATCAAGGAAAGAAATTCTAAAGTAATTTCCCTCAGCACTGTCAGATAACCATTTCTCAACAGAGACTTCTGTATGTAAAGCGGAGATAGGAATGATGGCAAACAGAAGCTGTGTATCATTGCTGGAACTTGTTTTGAGTTCTGCTCACTGGAAAGAATCATTGTCTCCAGACCTACAGAATCCTGATACACAGTCTTGCACAGTCTTGGACTCAAACTCCATCTCACTCCTTGCTACCCAAAGAATGGACTCTTTGGTTTACAAAGTGATAGGACAATATTGAATGGAATCATCACCTCTATTAACTCCACAGTACCAACAACTGTAATTCAACCTCCCCGTCCTAGAGTGAAAGCCTTCCAATGAATTATCTCAAGATACTAAAGGAACTATCTCTGTAAATACAGCAGTTATGTTCCCTGGGCCAATGAAAGTATTGGGGGAATTTGAAATATAGTATTTGAATTGAAATTACTCAGATTTGTTAAATTTTAATTTGGTTTGGTATTATGAAGAGTTATGTGGAGAGGAGATGCATGCCAGCATGATGGTGATTTCTGTCCTTAAACACACTTAAAAAGTAACTGAACTTTGAACACTCATAATTTTTCAGGTAGTGCTCATTTACTAGCAATTAATCAATGTATTCTGGTAATCAGAATATGGGTTATTATTTTACACTTGTAAAAAATGATAGTTTTTTTCACCTTTGATAATGGACCACTTGAGATTAATTTATTCGTCTTTGCTGTAACAGAAACCGTTCTACATTTGTGATTATGAGAATACTTAGAACTGAGATAATGATGAAAACATGCGTTTCAATACAGAGTTTACAGAATCCTGCAGCTCTCAGTAGGGCAAATATGTCATCCAAAAGGAACCCCACCAAGAAAAAAAAGAAAAAAAAAAAGGACAGGATAATGAGAAAGAAGAGAAACAGCCATTTTTTATTTGTAGTCCATGTGTTAACCTAAGTTTCTGCACAGGACAACACAAGGCAGTAACTTGCTAGTGTTGCTCTATTCAAAAAGACAACTGTAGAAAATGAAAGTAAAAGGAGTTCATAAGATTTTAAGAAGCTAAGTATCATAACCTCATTGCAGTGGAATGAAAACTGGTCTTTAACTCATCTTAGAACAAACCTCTGAAGAATAAACATCTATGAACTAAATGTGTTGAGAAAACAAGGGAGAATTACTAACACAACATTCCTACAATATAACATTTTAACAATATTAATCTTGAAACTGTGTCTAATATTCAGCTTTATTATACCACAAAACCAATTTTCCTGGGATTGGTCACAGCCTGCTGTCACTATCTTATATAAAAAACTAGTTTTCACTAAATGAAATTTTGTGTTGTTGTCTTATCTATTTGATACCTTCTAATGAAAACTGTGGTATAGTTTCATGGACTTTCTAGCTGACCTGTCTTCATTTCCTATAGGTCTGTACTTAAAGAAAGTCAATCCCTGACAAAAAAAACAAACAAATAAACCAACCCAACAACAATAAAAAGAAACCCAGCAACAACAAAAAGAAACACAACAAATCCAGATCCAAACCTGGATAATTTATTCCCGCACATCTAACCAAAAGTTAGCATAAAGCTTTTTCTTATTTTTCTACTGGGCTAAATTCATTCTTCCTGACAAAAGTTTTCATTGACTCAAGGGAAAATATGCCTGTGCATCTATATAAGCATATTTTCAAAAGTATTTAGTGCAATTGTTTTCCTTTACGTGTTTCCACATCAAAGGTAAGCAGGCTTCCAAGATCATCCTTCAGAACACTCAGGGTCAGGTTGGTAAAGGCATGGCATGTACTGAATCTGGAAATCAGTATCGTTTTTGTTTAGATATTTTCCTTAACATGTTTTAGAGCCGAACTACTGAACAAGAGAGTATTCTGGGCAGAAAGAGTGTTTAAACGAGGTTCCATTAAGCATGGCATGCAAATAACATGCATTTTCGTGTGCAAAAAGCATGGAGATAGAGTCTCCTGCAGCTTTCTAGCTGCAAGAATGCACAGCCCCACATGGGCTGTCTGATGGCAGCCACTCTTGCAGCCCTGAACACTGAGTGAAAGGATGATAAAGACAACTGCTCCAGTGCTTGTATCTGCCTAGAGTGCAGAAAGTAGCTCTGCTGAGAAGGACATGGGGGTTCTGGTGGACAACAAGCTGTCCATGAGACAGCAATGCGCCCTTGTGGCCAAGAAGGCCAGTGGTATTCTGGGATGCATTAGGAAGAGCATTGACAGTAGGATGAAGGAGGTGATCCTGCCCTTCCCAAGCCGGCCTTAGTGAGGTGCATCTGGAGTGCTATGTCCAGTTCTGAGCTCCCCAGGACTAGAGAGACATGATGCTCCTGGAGCAAGTCCAGTGAAGGGCTACAAGGATGATTAAGGGATAATTTTGCTTATAAGGAAAGGGACCTGGGTCTGTTAGGCCTGGAGACAACTGGGAGGGAACCTCATCAATGCCTGTAAGTACCTGAGGGAAGAGTGTCAAGAAAATGGAGCCAGGCTCTTCTTGGTGGTGCTAAGCTATAGGAAAAGAGGCAATGGGCAGAAACTGATGCACAGGAAGTTCCACCTGCATATGAGGAAGAATTTTCCTGTGCAGGTGACTGAGCACTGGAGCAGGTTGCCTAGAGAGGTTGTGGACTGACCCTCACTGGAGATATTCAAGAACTGTCTGGACTCTATCCTGTACCATGTGCTCTAGGCTGGGCCTTCTTAAGCAGGGAGGTTGGACAAGATGACCCACTGGGGTCCTTTCCAACCTTGCCCATTCTGTGATTCTGTGAAATACATGAGAATATATGTAAGACCCTTCACAGAGCATAACTGTACACTTTGGAGAAAAACGTATTCTACTCAAAACTCTGGATATTGCATATAAACTGCACATGCATGACAGAAAACACTTCTGAGAGTCTGGATTTTTAATACAGAATATAAGTGTGCACTAAATAATGATCTGATAGTGAAAAAAAAAGTAAATACAATACACAAGTATAGTAAAAAGCAAATTATTTCATACAGAAGATAATGAACATACTGAATAAACTGTCAAACCTGAAAGCCTGAATTTTGCCAGAAGACAGATGAATTTCACACACTAAGCAGCAAAGCTTTGAAGTGAACATATCAAAAAATTGGAAAGGGTGGTACAGTAGTTCAAAAAAAATATGATCACTACAGAGAAAAGCCTTCAAACCAAGGCTAAAAAAAGAAATAAAGGAAAAGAAAAAATAACTGTCTGTAATGATGGTATTGCTGTTCTTTGCTGGAAGGGAAAGGCCCGGGGAATTTCTTATTTGAAAATGAGCAAATGAACAAAATTTATGTTTTGATCCTAGTGTTTGAAGTCTGAGTCCTAAGAAAAAATATCAACTCATTACATATGTTCAAAAAAGGAAGCAGATGAGATATTCTGTTAATTTACAGGAGAGTTTCAATGATATTCAAAAACATATGAATATGAATATTTTGAAGGTATTCGTTAAAGAATTTAGGAATTATTCACAAATACTGACTTTAGGAGCAGAGGAAGATCCCTTGGTATATAGAAGTGCAGAAAAATACCTCTATAAAGATTGCCACAGATAGGAAAAGCAACGAAAATTAAAACTCATCAGGAAAGAACACTATATGCAAGAACAGAAAATTTAGCAGGATACCACAAAGAAATTGAAACAAACAAGACAGTTCTTCAGATTAAATAGAGAAGAATAAAGAAAAAAGTAAGGCAAGCTCATCTTAAGGCTTGTTAGGGACTTATGATTCTAAAAATTAAATTAAAACTATGGGTTTAATATCCATAGTGTGGAGTCACAGTCCAGAAGTCAATCTCATTACTTAATGAATTAAAGGAAGAATTTGGAGTATATGGGAGTGTCTCACAACATCTCTAATTAAATATCAATAGAATGATACTTGAGAGATTATATACAATATTAAGCATAAAGTGACTCTTACAACACACATCTCATTAACTGGAGTAGTTGGTAAGACAATATAGTTAGAAGATTTGGCTGTATATAAATGACATCTTGGTCATTAAAAACATCTTTATAAACACTGTAAATTACTTTCCAGTTATATTCAGGAGTTATATTTTGAAAGAGTAGCTGTTATTTCATGGAAAACAATCAGCAGTGCTCATAAGAATGGTATGCTGATGCTCAGTACCAGCTCCTGAAGAGTGAGTTGTTCTGACAGCTTACAAGGACCTCAAAAGCCTGGACCAGCCCCTTGCTTCCACATCGAAATTTGAACAGCTACAGACAGAGACATACTGGTGCCAGGTCACTGAAGCAGCAACATAGGAAAATAAAAGAGGATAGACACTGACCTAGGACCTGGATTGAGTCTTTCAAGTTTAGGAAGACTAGCAGAGTCATAGAAAGGAGGGACTCTCTTTTTTTTTTTTCTTTTTTTTTTTTTTTTCCTGTCAGATTTACATTTTTTTCCTTGAAGAAAAAATAACAGATTTCTATTCCCATGGAAATTTACTGAAAAAGGTATGAGGATGAAGGATGGAATCCAGTGTTGAGATGTGCACTATGAAAAACTCAGAAACAGCATGAATTCAAGTGTTATAAAGATTAATGGGATAACGGGAAATATTAAGAATACAGAGGGATAAATAAGAAGTCTTACCATAGGGACCGTTTTGTGAAAGTATATAGCAGCAAATTAATAAATGAGAGTGTAGCATTAATAGAAGGGAGACTAAAAATGAAAGACTTCCTCCTAGGACTGCAAAGCAGGGAAATTTGCATGATTTCTTACATACTAATGTAGGAATACAAATCTGCAAAATACCAGAATGCAGGAGGCCTCCCAAAAAGGAGAGAGTTAATCCAATCTGAAACACTGACCCATCTCATTGACACCTAAAGACTCTATTTGCATTTGACAAGATTTGCAGTTTCTGTGTATTCCCTGCCCAGTACCCAAAACCTGTTTAGCAACATCCATTGTCGCCCCTTCCCTTGTGTTCATGCATAATGGATTAACTATTGATACCTGCTTCCCATCATACTATAATATATTATATATATAATATATATATTATAATATATTCCTTAGTTACCATGATCCATCCCCCATTCAGCATAACCCAGCCTCTTAATTATAATAACCCTATATATGTCAAAATGTGTTTATAATAAACTGATTTTTTTTATATCCCTGAGAACACAGTCCATGACTAACTGACCATTACATATTATTCTAGTGTTTGCAAAAAATATAAATAGGCTAAAGCAGTCACAGGGCACAATATTTTCTTCTGATGAAAAAAAACCAAAGCAATTTAGAACAAAATGGAACTAACCTGTGAACTAAGAAATTTGGCTTTTCATCTTGTGTTTCACTAGAGGTCACAAGTTCTTACATACTAGAGGTGTCAATGCTTTTTTTGTTGAATCCATCCTTTATTATCTCAGGCTTTGTGTATTGTATAGTTGCAACTGTAATTGTATAGTTACAGAAATACATGGTCAAGTGTATTGTCAAATGGTTGTGTGGTTTTAACACAGCAGTAGAACATAACATCAGTGAGAACTAAAACACTACAAACACTGTGGCCTCAAGTCTGGTGTGAGGGATGTATTTGTGCCCCAACTCCCTTTTATGATGTAGAACAAAATTGGAAGGAGCCATTATCAGAGGGGAATAATGGGTTTGTAAAAATTAAAATGGATGGGTGAATATTTTTTCATCTTGCAGGAAGTTATGTCTATCAGAGGCACAACTATTTGCACTTTTATGAATATAGCCCATAACACTTTATGAAAAATTCAGTTCAGATTTCACTCTTGTCATGATTGGAGCCTGTTAGCAACCTTCAGAGAAATATTTCTGTTATGTTATATCCATATCCTACCCATCATCTTCTTGGAACACAGACAGAAAGGTAGACAAGGAGAAAGCAAACATGGAAAAAAGAGGCCAATAATACACACAAGAAACATTTATCAATTGGCAGAAAGAGCGTATTCAAATCAGCCACAGCACTTATATTAGAGATAATGTTCCAAAAACCCACTCCAGATGCAGCAAAATATTGCATCATATTTTTCTAGAGCATTACATCCACAATATCTTGCTACTTGAAAAATCACATATCTCATTGGTTTTGGTTCATGAAAACAAACAATCTGATGCAGTAAAACATCTTTATAGAGATTGAGCTCACACAGTTAAATGATACACTAGAAACACAAGGGCACATAAACTTTCATGCCAACATTCCACTCTCCTACACACTGTATTTCTAAGTCATAGTCACTCTAATGCTGTATCTTGTAACACTTTCAAAGACAAAGCCAAAGGTTTGAAAATTCTTCATGTAATCTAGAAGTAGAATTCCAAGATGATGTTTGAATACTTTTGTAATTTTTTTTCTATAAAGCACAAATTCCAACAAAGTTGGAAGGTTGACATCTTAAACCTGCAAAATGTATCTGGGATAACTGAATTAAAATTCATCCTCAGATGTTACAGGAATGTAAAAAAAACCCTGGATTTTCCATGAGAATATTGTCTTTTTTCTTTATGGATTGCTTTTCCCTGTTACATTTTGTTTTAAGAACCTAGCTTACCCATAGAAGAATTTCTCCTTTAGGTTCCATTTGTCATTATTGAAGTAATTTGATCACTGTCATTAACTTCCATGGCATTTAGACTAGTTGAATTAATTCATTTGCAAAGAATTGCACTCTCATGCTTACAAAATCATTTGCCTAAAAGTTCTAAAATTTTTCCAACAAGCAATTTTTTGGAAAAAATATATATTAGCCTCTAGAAAAACTATTTCAAACATTGACTTACGTAGCATTTGTAATTTCAGGTAAGTCCTGTGTCAGAAGCTAAAATAGGATGAGGGACCAAGAAATCAAAGGCCTGGTTCCTTACCACCACATGTTTCTATTCTTATTATGGATACCATAGAAGTACCCTGTTGCATCCTGAAGTTAAGTCACCAGTCTACAGCTTGTAAGATACATGAGAGTTGCATCTTCTCGTATTTTGTCTCATATATTTCTTAAACACTGTTACATACAAACCCCAAAATGATAATAATACTGAGTACACGCTTCATAGCTTAGAGTAAATGTATCTTCTTGTCTTGAAACTCATAGAGAAAAACACAACTGTCTTAATAGCCAACAGGCTTTTCATTAATCAGATAAAGCACAAATACAGAAAGGCAAACTTTGTCTCAATTTCCAATGTGAAATTATGCCAGGGATGAATTGAGTCCACTAAATACCTGTAACACAGATTTATTGGTCATGTTGTGATGATTTTTTGATATGGCACTCCCACAGGATTAACCAGTAACCTACTGAGCATAGCTGCTGAGCTCTTGCCAAAAAAGGCTGATTTGGAAATCCAGTTCTCAAACTGAAACAGACAAATAAATGATCCTTTGTTTGATGATATGTGAAAGTTTTTCAACCCCACTGAAGTATTTCTGTAGTCTTTTAACTAATAATTTTCCCTGAACTAATCTGATACTTTTACATTAAATCTAGCCAGTGTGTCTTTGATACTGTATTGGGTTTGTATGTAAAGGCTTTGGTAGTGAGGGGGCTACAGGGGTGGCTTCTTTGAGAGGTTGCCAGAAGCTTTCCCCATGTCCAGTGGAGCCAATGCCAGTTGGTTCCCAGGTAAACCTGCTGTTGGCCAAGGCCAAGTTTGTCAGAGACAGCGGTAGCACTCTGGGATAATATATTTAAGGGGAAAGAAGTTATTGTGCTATAGCACCAGCAGCCAGAGAGTGGAGTGAGAATATGTGATAGCAACAGCTCTGCATCCACCCAGGTCACTGAAGAAAGAAGCAAAGGAGGTCCTCCAGGTGCTGCAGCTGAGATTCCTCTGCAGCCCATGATGCAGACCCTGGTGAAACAAGCTGTTCCACTGCAGTCCATGGAGGTTCACAGTGGAGCAGTGATCCACCTGCACCCTGTGGAGGGCCCCATGTTGGAGTAGGTAGATGCCCAAAGGAGGCTGCGACCCTGTGGGAAGCCGAAGCCGGAGCAGGCTCCTGTGGACCTGTGGAGAGAGCAGCCCATGCTGGAGCAGGTTCGTTGGCAGGACTTGTGACAGTGTGGAGGATCCACACTGGAGTAGCCGGTTTCTGAAGGGCTGCATCCCATGGAAGGGACCTATGCTGGAGCAGTTAATGAAGAACTGCAGCTGGTGGAAAGGAGTCACACTGCAGAACTTCATGGAGTACTGTCTCCTGTGGGAGGTACTCCATGATGGGGCAGGGAAAGAGTGTGAGGAGTCTTCCCCCCGAGGAGGAAGTTGCATTAGAATATGTGTCTGACCACAACCTCTATGACCCATCCTTCTGTACTGAGAAGGCGGGGAAGAGGTAGAGAATTCAGGAGTGAAGGTAAGCCCACAAAAAAGGGAGGGGTGGGAGGAAGATGTTTTAAGATTTAGTTTTTTATTTCTCATTACTCTGATTTCTTTGTTAATAATTCAGTTAATTTCCTCAAGTCAATTCTCTTTTGCCCATGACAGTAACTGGTGAGTGATCCTTATCTCAATCCAAAAGCCTTTCATTCTATTTTCTCTCCCCTATTCAGATAAGGAGACGAGTGACAGAGCAGCTTTAGTGGGCACCTGTCACCCAGCCAGGGTCAACCCACCACAGATACAGGCCACAATGAAATATAATTGTGATAAGTGAATTTTCATAATACAAATAGAGAGGAAATTATATTAAAAAGTGAAGATAATGGTATAAGCAGATAAAAGGCAACGGACTGAATCTAAATCAAATAGGAAAGGCAGCCTAATTTCTCGTGAAGATAACAGCTTCTCCTAGACGTCTCCTGGGGTTTTTGTTGTACTTTTTAACAAGATACTTTCTATAGTGCATTCCTGGTTGATTGATACATATTGCACTTGAATACTAAAAAGAAATCTTAACCAACCAAATATAAACAACAAAGTGAAGTCACAATCTGTATAATAAATTAATTTTCTAGTTTCTCCACTTGAAGGTATGCCTTTCAGTTTATTGACAAAATATGATTCACAGTTATCTCGGTTTCCCAAGGTCCAAGATTTTTTAAAAAATCATAGAGTCATAAAATTGTTTGGGTTGGAAGGGATCTTAAAGTTCCTCTAGTTCCAATTCCACTGCCAAGGGCAGGGACACTTTCCACTAGACCAGGTTTCACAAAGACCCATCCAGCCCATCCTTGAACAACTCCAAGAAACGGGAGTCCACAACCTCTCTGGGCAACCTGTTCTATTGTCTCACCACTCTTAAAGAATTTCTTCATAATATCTAATGAAAAATCTACCCTTTTTCATCTTAAAGTCATTCCCTCTTGTTCTATCACCACATGCTCTGCTAGATCCTTCTGAAATGCAATATTTCTTGATCAAATCATTGAAGGATACTAAATATCAAATTACCTCCTTCTGAAACCTTTCTTTTGTTGTGTTTTAACATTTTAAGATTAAATAAAAATTACATTGCTATAGTGACTCTGGAGGATAGTGTTGGAATGCTATTTTCAAGCATGGGCTAAAAGTGCTCTAAGAAAACTAAAAAAATATAAGAAATTTCTTTTGTTAGAGAATTCAAAAAAAGCAGTATGTGTGACTTTCACAGGATCACAGAATATGGCAAGTTGCAAGGGATCCCCAAGGATCATCAAGTCCAATGCACAGGGCTATCCCCAAGACTCATACCATGTGCCTGAGAGTATCATCCAAACACTTCTTGAACTCTGTCAGGCTTGCTGCTCTGACCATTTCCCTGGGGAGCCTGTTCCAGTGCCCAACCACTCTCTGCATGAAGAACTTTTTACTAATATCCAATCTCAACCTCCCCTGACACAACTTCAGGCCATTCCCTCAAATCTTGTCAATGGTCACCACAGAGAAGAGGTCAGTGCCTGTCCCTCCTCTTCCCCTCCCAAGGAAGCTGTAACTGCAATGTAACCGTAACTCCCCTCAGTCTCCTCGTCTCCAGGCTGAATAGACCAAATGCCCTCAGCTGCTCCTCATACAGCTTCCTCTCAAGGCCCTTCACTATCTTTGTTGCCCTCCTTTGGACACTCCCTAATAACTTAATATCTCTCTTATATTGCAGTGCCCAAAACTGCACACAATATCCAAGGTGAGGCCGCCCCAGTGCAGAGCAGAGTGGGACAATCTCCTCCCTCGACCGGCTGGCGATGCTTTGCCTGATGCCCCTCAGGACATGGTTGGCCCTCCTGGCTGCCAGGGCACTGCTGACTCACATTCAGTGAGATTTGCAGTAAGAAAGAGAGCAAGGAAATGTTGCACTCCTGTGCTGTTACTGGATGAGTTATTGCCATGAGGTCTCCATGAGATTTTGTAGGAGCATAAGAGAGATCATGTAAAAAGTTAGTATGGTTCATAGCCTCAAATTTTTTGAAAGCAGGGGATACTGAAATGTATAAAGTGAAGCATAAATGGAAGTTCATTAATCATTTTCTTTTAGTAACAGGAAGTATAAATTTATATATTTCATATGTTTAATGTTAAAAAATTCATTGCTCAAAGAAGAAATCACCTTTGAGCTTAAAGAACCCAAATGCTGCACAACCAATAAAATGAAACAGGAATAGTAAGAAGCATTTTGAATACAATGGCTTTTGCATGTACTGTCCTTTGGAAAAAAAGTAAGTAAATTAGTATTCACAAAAGATTGCCAAAGATCAAAGAGAATCAGAGAGGAAAATCAATGTTTATTATTTTAGTCTTTTTGACTCTTCTTTTCTTACTTCTGCTGTTCTTCTTTTCAATTTTTAAATGGTGTAAATTATTGATACGTGTGTCTTTTTCCTTTTATAACCTTCAGTAATCCAAGGAATTGAACAAGATAGTTAGAATTTAATTCAAAAATGTGCTAGCAATGGCCTGAAAATGAGCAAAGGAGTAAATACACATATATGTGTTTTCTAACACAGATTTTTTCAACATTTTACAGAAACGACAAAGAGTCTAGAAGCTTTTAAAGATATTACACTGAAAAAAACGTTTAACAGTGATACTAGAGTTAAAAATAATAATACAAGAAAATAAAAAATAAAAAGCCTGAGAAACTTTCAGTAGAACTCCCTGGACCAGATCAGAAAATATTCTAAAAACAAAACCAAGTAAGTCTTCTTAGTGTTCAGGTATTTTGTCTCTATTTTCTTCAGTTACAGCTAAGATAAAATGAAAGGTATTTAAATTTATGTAATCCAAAAATGCATAGATACCACAGGGTCTGTTGCAGATTCAAGTTCTGTGCATTTTAGGAACAGGAGTGGAAGACTAGATTTAATCTGATTTTCCAGGTTTTTAATGCTTGTTATGACAGAAGCCATTATAAACTAAAGCATAATTCAAACCTGCCTAGAAGGCATTTTAAAATTATGCTTGTTTCAGAAATCCCACAGAGCCCTGTGGCGGCTGGGAATGGGAAGGACATGACATCCAGACACATACCTTTGAGTGAAATCCAAGATTCCTAGAGAACCAACTGTTAGGAAAAAACTCCAGTTATGAAGAGCCTAAAATTCTTCATAATACTCTGAAGCTCAACACATACCTTGGCAGCCGTCATTCTGCTATTTTGTTATCACACATTCATTTGGAGACTGGGATAGTTATGGAGCACAAGGAAATTCTCAGGGTGTGAACAGCTGTGACTGAGAGATGATGGATAGCACAGGTCTTTGCCACAGGGTCTGAACATTTCAATTGCTAAGGACCATTAATACAAACATAGCTTGGGATGCTCTGTCACTGACTGAACTTGTGGTACATGGAGAAGACCCACGCACAGCTCAGCCTTCTCTTAGGGCACTGGGAAACAGAAAGAAAGGGAAGAAAAGTATCCTCTGGTTTTTGGTTACACTGCCATCCTGTTTTTCTGTATGTTTCAATAATATATTTCCCATAGTATAATAACCCCCTAACTGTTTTTAGCTGTCTGCCTACAATACAGAATGAATAGCAGGATTATAAAAATCCTTATTACAATTTTGTTCCCTCTCTGTGCCATTTTTCTCAGCACTTTAGTACTTTTCCTCCTCTGTCCAGGATAATAAAAGGATGGGGTACCTTTCTTGTTATCCAGCTATTCAGCTGATACTAAGAGGATAATGAAAGAATGATTCAATGTTCATTTGGAAAATCAATTAAAGTGAATTTTGATCTACTCTCAAAGGCTTGCAAATCAGCTGAAAAAAAATCATTACATAAATCCTGATTCACAGTTCCTTTCAGTTATATGGACAGGTATAAGTATAAATGACTAGATTTTTAAGGGAACAGTCATCAAATGAAATTTTCAAAGGTACCTAAGTATCTAATTCTCATTGGTGTTTATCTGCATCTTCATGACACTAAGTACTATAAAAAAATCCATCCTTTGATCATCATCAAGTGAATAAGGAAACTCTCAAAAGCATGTAAATAGCGGATAGATATTCATTCAGAGAAGCAGAGGTAGGAGGTAGCAGACAGAACAGAATATGCAATTTAAAAGAACAGGTCCTTTCATAAATAATTGACATCGTGTGTTAGGAAGAAAAGGCTCAAGTAAGGAGAAATTATACATTATATACATGTATATATACATTTCCCCCCAAAGTTTTGGTCTTATTTAGGTACAGTCCCGAAAGCATTGTGTATTGTAGCTTTTTTTTTCCCACCCTCACTTGCATTAAGAAGAAAACAGAAAAAAACCCTTGTTTTCTGACTCCATTCAGTCTCTTCCAGTAAATCTAGGCTACTGCAGTTTAGGTTGTAAACATCTGTTCAATCTTTTAAGAGAGACTATTATTCCCTTTACATGTCCTGCTCCTTAATGTTATGTTTTTGAGAATGTGTTTATCTCATTCTGCTTTCCCATAGCAGAAGTATTATTTCTTCTCATAAGGGAATAAATTGTTCTGCCAAAAGTTTAAATAAATAATTTTCTGCCAAGAATTCAACCTACTTTGTTTAAAGTTAATTTCTTCTGAAAGACAACATATCGGTCTTCCAGATACCATTTGAAAATGACATGTTAATTCCTGCATTTTCCTTAAATTTACAGAAATGAAATTCTGTTTGCCAGTGTGCTAGTTTTGGCTGAGGTAGAGTTAATTTTCTTCACATTGACTGGAGCTGTGTTTTGGATTTGTGCTGAGCACAAAAAATATAGAGATTTTTTGTTATTGCTAATCAGAGCTTACACAGAGACAAGGACTTTTTCTGCTTTTTGTACTGCCATGCTGGTGAGGAAGTGGAGAGTGCATGGGAGGCTGGGAGAGACACAGCCAGGACAGGTGACTCAAACAGACCAAAGGGATATTCCATACCACAGAACATCATGCTCAGTATATAAAGCAGGGGGAAGGAGGAGGAATGGGGGGATATTCGGAGTGATGGTGTTTGTCTTTCAAAGTAACCATTATGTATGATGGGGACCTGCTCTCCTGGGGATGGCTGAACAGCTGCCTGCCCATGGGAACTGGTGAATTAATTCCTTGTTTTGCTTTGCTTGTGTGTGTGACTTGTGCGTGAATTAATTCCTTGTTTTGCTTTGCTTGTGTGTGTGACTTGTGCGTTACCTATTAAAGTATCTTTATCTCAATCCATGACTTTTCCAGAATCTACTCTCCCAGTTCTCTTTCTTAACATTCTGATGGGGCAGTGAGCAAAGGGCTGCATGGGGCTTGGCTTCTCACTGGGATTAAACCAGACTTTACCAAAATTCAATACAATTCAAGGAAAAACAAAGCTACATTAATGTCAGTGTGATAGAAAAAAAAAGAGGGGGAGGAAAATAAGAACTATATTTGATTGCTTGCATCAATGAAGTTCCTTATCATTCAACTATAATGCTTTGTTTTATGACACCTGGGTGCTGACTTTGCTTGGATAACATTTTATGGCTGTGCAAGTTAAAGAAATTACTTTTTACAGTAAATGTGCAGAAATTATGATTATGTTGGTAGACAACAGAAAATAAAGAGAGGAAATGTCTAAAATCATCACTGAGGAGATACAGAAGCCTCTTAATTACCCAAATTCACAATACTAGCTATCATCATGGATTGCAAACTTCAGCTTCCTGGCACATAAATCAAAACAAAAGCTGAATTCAATTGCCCACATGGTGTCATCTGGGTCATGCTGAAACATCAGCATGAAGCTGGCAGATACAGTGCAGGACCTATGGGAAACTTATTCCCTCCTGGAGAAGGATGTGGAGACCCTGCAGCAGACCCCAAGGCACCTCAGAGGACACTAGATAGATACGCTCAGGCAACAGAAGGAAGTCTCTGGAGTCTTCAATGTCAGCAAATTCTGCAGATTTTCCTTCTGACAGGAAACTATAGCAATGTTTTCAACTTGGGATGAAACCTGAAAGCCATGCCAAAGCTTTAATGATGTCAGAGGAGAAAGAAACATAGATGGGTAGGATTTTTCAGAAACTAAATGAAACATTCTTAAAAGTAACACAAAAGAAAGAATTTTGAATAAAATTTTGAAATTTTCGTGATATCATCTATAGTAACTTATAGAATCAATTTTGTTCTTGTCAACAAGACAGAAAAAAAGAAGATTGAGAATAATCTAACCCTTAGATAATTATAAAATTATTTTCTTGGACAGACAGTAGACCAGAAATTCTGCCTTTCCCATATTTAATTTTGTGATGAGAAGTACAGAATTTTACATAAAAAGAAAAGAAATGATAACATATGAAATATTCAGTTTTGTCTCTAAACTCTCTTTTTTATGAGATCATCTAGACCTAAGCTCAGACACTGATAGCAAAGACACTAAACTGTTCGTGCTTATAATGGGATGATACATTCCCTATTATAGGATTAGTAGAATTAGTAATGGATTAGTAATAGTAGAATTAGTAATGAATCTGTAACTGAATAATGTTTTTAACACATCTCTTGCTGTATTTAAATAACTGATTCTCTGAAGATGCTGTCTCTGATATTGACTACACAAAGCTTGTATTCAGGCTATAGGAAAGAGACAAACAGAAAGCCATGGTTTTAATCTATTGTACATAAAGCTTCTTCAGTATCTATTTTACTTTGCATGTTTTACAGTCCAAATTTAGCAATTTCTCCCATCTTCCAGTCTTTAACAAGTACAAAAACACAATAATTTTTTTTCCACTTTTAAAAAAAAAAAAAATTCGTTACTTCAGATTACTATTATTATCTCAAATACTACTCTAAACACCACTAAAAACAAATTAAACCTAGGCTTCCACATAAATAATCATCACTATGGACTTATTTGCAAGAATATGAAGTGAGGTCTACATTAAACTATCAAAACATTGAAATGGAAAATAATTTACTACAGACTGAAAAAAAATCTGGGGCCAAATTAAAATTCTAGCTGTCCAATTCTACCAAAATATAAATAACAGTATTTGCATGAGTTTTAAAAGAGGAGGCAAAAATAACCAGCAAAAACCTTCAGAATATGTGGCACAATTCACCAATAGCATACCTAAATTAATATGACAGGCATGTTTTGTTAGCACTAATACAAATGATCTGAAACTATATGTATTCTTTTTTCTTTAAAGACGAATCAAAAAAGATGCTAAGAAATGAAAATATCTCATCTAAAGTGACATTCTTATACAAATTGACTAATCTATCTTTAAACAGAAAATATTTTTATTTAAGCAACCAAAGAATTCTTTCCCATGCTTGTGGTGACTATCTAGTCTTTTCTGCTTAAACTGCTCTTAATGCCTGACTAATTGATAGTCAGGTGCAAAATTAAAGTCTCACACTTTGTCCTGCCAATTCAAGGCATAAACAAAATTTGATTCAAACAGAATAAACCACTGCATTTTACATTAGAAAGATGTCACAGTCCTAGGCCTTTTCAAATAAATAACTCCAGTATTTACAACTAAAGGGGAAGAGTGGAGCACTAACAATTTGTCTAGCATCAGCCTGTTCAAAATTCCTTCAAAGGCACGTTGAGAGGGAAGTCTGCAGCGCAGTCCCCAGGAGGCACTGGCATGTTTCATTATGACAGTCCTTGGCAGCTCATCAGTTCTACTCAGGAAGTGATCGGCCCCTTCCAGCAACCAAACTAATTTGTTTCCTATTCCAGCTTTTAGATTCACCACCCTCTGGCCTTGTTCTTTCCTCTCCAAAGCATCCAAGGCAAACACTCCCATCTGGACTAGACTCTGGGCTGTTCAAGCCAACCCTTAGGAAAGGGCAAAGATGCACCATGCCCAACACTACCGGCAGTGCTACTGCCAACCCAAGAACTTGAAGGGGAAAAGGATGGCAACCACTTTCTTTGATGGCTAAAGATTTTTCACTAAACTGCATAAACATTTGTCAAATGGTTTAAGAGGAATGGCTTAACAGATGCTTTTAAGGTTGTTTCCTTTTAACGAAATATGTCTCTCATTAAACGCATTCAGATCACTTTCCAGCCTTTCAGTGCAAACAAGCTTTGAGCTAACCTCAGAACAGTGCTCCATGAATGGAAAGCCTTGATATCTTCATTTAAATTTTGATCTCTCTGAACATAATTTCCGTGATTCTTCCTGAACTGCTGTTCTGAATTAAATTACGTTGATTTCTACCTATTTGGTATTTATGCAAGTGCAATTAAGCCATAACACTAAGTTTCTGTACTGAAATAAGAAACTGCATAAGCAATCTTTCACTGGACTTGCCGCAATGAAAACCATCTGCTTTTAGCCAAATAAAAACCATGAGAATGCCCTGTGAGAACTGTTTGAAAGTCAAAAAATTCCTGTCAGACAGGAATCCTGTTCAATCCTGTTTCCCTTTGTTAGTAGGACATAGGAGCTCAGTTGCAGAGATAACTCATTAATTGTCAAATACTTGCTCCAAGACTAGAATTTTATTCAAGGTCTTTCTATGTTTTCTTTTTATTCTGATTTATTTTAATGGATTATTTAAAAAATAGCTATTAATACCTAAATCTCATAGAAATAACTGTGGGAAATGCTAAGGCTATAATTAATGCAAGAATTCTGACGACTATTAATAATTGTTGTCGGGAGTTGTTAATGGGCTTAAAGAAGGCAATGGAGACTGTACTGTATATCATATCTCATTTCTGTGATCTGGAACAGGAGCTTTTGGGCCATTCCTGAGCCTTTCTGTCATTTTAGCACATTAGGGTTTATGCGTTGTTTGACTGTATCTTCTTTAACTGTATTTAATATATTCACTAATAAATGTCTGGTCTGTGCCAAGAAGAAACAAAGAAACCATTAAAATTCACACTCATGTAGAGTTTCATTTTAATCTGTCGGTGCAGTTGTGGCTATCTGCACAATTACTTTGTCTGACCATATGACAGGAAGGAGGCTTAGCTTGAACCCGGGCTTGTGAAAGGAATGTGATTCTGCACTCAGGTGGAGGATTTTCTGCCAAAAGAATAACTGTAAAATGGCATTCCCATGACTACGTTTCTCTTGAAACCCTGATGGTCAAGGAAGCACACACAACAGATAAAGGATTGCCACAAAGACTGAAAAATTAAACAGAAGTGTATGATTTACCATATCCAGTTGAGAATACAACAACACTTCACCCAGTCCCAGGAAAACTCCTGTTAAAAATTACATGGATTTAAAAAAAAACTCAGCTAAGCTATGGAATCTACTAAGTCTTCCTCTGTATGTAATGAATAGTAGACAGTATCACAAGTCTTAGGTCTTTTGACTTTGCCATATAATCACTCCTGGTATAAATGTTGTACAACAGTCGTCAAACCATTTATTTTTTTTTTTATTTTTTTTCACTTTGTGCAGGCATACTTTTACCTTCTTTTACAGGGCCCTTCTTAGCTCTCTGAACTTTGAAATCTCACCAGAAAAAAATTTTGATCATTTGCAGAAAATATTTTTCACTAGCAATTTGTTTCTGTCTGTGCTAACATTCTGCTACTCGCCTCTCAATGCAATAACAGCTTGCCCTTTTAGAGGAAACACTCAAAAGGAAAAGGTAGAAGCAGAAACAGAAGCAACAGTTTAGCTCACCCAAAGCTTCATGCTTTGGGATAAATGCTTTTATTGCCCATAGGCCTGTGCTGTGTCCTGCACACCACCTTTCACCATCACTATGGTACTGCCATCCTTAACTATTTAGAAGGAGTTTTGGTCTTTACATTCTCAGTAAAGGTCTTATCTTTCGATAGAAATTTTTAATTTAACCAGTATTTCTAATCTTTGATGCTTCATTTTAGAATCAAATAATCTATTTAGCTGTCTAAACAAATCCATCATAATTAAAAATATTGGTCTGTGTTTATAAACAGTATAACAGTCTCCAGCTTTTCTCTTCTGTGATAAATGTAACAAACCTTAACAAGATGAGAGGGAGCAAGACAGAATGCAATAACATGATCAAAGCAGTGATGGGAAAGTAATAGTAGTTGCTATCAGTGACCTGATTTCAAGGGAAAATTCTCATTAAATACATGAATATAGTTAGAGCACATTAGCAGAAAGAAGAGATTCCACAGAAAAGAAAATCTCAGAGAACTGTGATTAATTTTGTGCATCAAATCCCTGAAAAACAACAATACAATAAAATAAATCTTACTTCTTCACAGGTATATAGAATCTCAGTATGCAGGCAGGCGCCCATATAAGATTTACATATAGGATTATATCACATTCTGTCAGATCTCTGTTCTTTAGAAAAAAAGTCTCTAGCTGTCCTTATGACTCATGTAGATTTGGTTTTATAAACCGATCTCCAATCATCTGTCTTCTATAGAGAGTTTCTGCATTATAATAACTAAAATCAGTGCAACTTTTGAAAAAACATAAAGCTGTAAAATATGCACTAATCTCTTTGTAGCTTGCTCAAATTTTGCTCAAAACATATCACATCCCAAATCTCATCAAATATCCAGTCTTATTAAACCTAAAACAGGAAAGACAGAAGCAGCAGCACTCCAAGAAGTCTGATTTTTTTCACACAAATAGAGTTCTGGCAGCTCAGCTGAAGTGACAATGACCACCTACTGACATGGCATCAAAGACAATTAAGGAAAATTTCACTTTGCCTCAGTATTTTCTTCCTTTACTGCCAGGAAGACTGAAAGCAATTCAAAAAGTTTAAAACTTTATTTAAAATCTAGCCTTTCTTTTTAAATAATTGCTTTAGTATTTCTATATTAAAAATTAATTCTGAATGAAAATAAAAACAAACACTGAATAAATATCTTGTCAGAGTAAGGAAAAGGTCTATAGGTTTTCTCAGAGTCTGGGATCATTTTCCATCCCTCTTAAAAACTTTCCTATGACGTTTTTGACCAACCATTTTTGACTGTTCATTGCATCCTCCTGCAGTTTTTTGGTTTTTTTTTCTGTTTTGGTTTGATTTTGGGGTGGGGTTTTTTGCTGGGTACTTTTTTGGTTGGTTTTTTTGGGTGTTTTTTTTTTTGTTTGTTTGTTTTGTTTGGTTTTTTTATTTGTTGTTTGGGGGTTTTTTGGTTGGTTGGTTGGTTCGTTTTTTGTTCTTGGGGTTTTTGGGGTTTTTTTTTGGTTGGTTGGTTGGTTGGTTGATTTTTTTGATCAGGACTATTACCTCTACTTTCCTCACTTAACAAAAATAGAATGTGAATAATAAAACAACCTTTATTACTAAGATGCATTTTCTAACTGTATGAAATGTTACCAGGTTAAGCATCTTCTCTGGTGCTACACTATTGCAGGGCACCATGCTGCACCACCCCGAAAATTATCAGGGGAGGTTTACCTAATGTGGCAGCAGACTCAAGCTGTGGCCTTCCAAAATTCTATGACCCTTGTGCGAAGCACTGGATCATATAAAATCTAACTGAAGCCTAATGAAAATGCTGTCATAAATACTTTGAAAATGCTTGCATTAAGGAATTTATATTAAAAGACATTTCCATGCATTGTCAATAGCTCTACATCATAATCATAGAATATCATAGAATCAGAGAATATGCTAAGTTGGAAGGGACCCACAAGTCCAACACAGCCCTGAGCGGGACAATCCCCAGGTTCACAACATGTGCCTGAGAGCATTGTCCAAATGCTTCTTGAACTTTGTTAGGCTTGGTGCTGCGACCACTTCCCTGGGGAGCCTGTTCCAGTGCCCAACAATCTCTGGGTGAGAAACCTTTTCTTGATACATACCCTAGATCTAATAGATTAATAATATAGATTAATATCTATAATAGATTCTAATAGATTAGAATAGATTTCTAATAGATTAATATCTTTTTTATATTGTGATGCCCAAAACTGCACACAATATTCAAGGTGAGGCCGCCCCAGTGCAGAGCAGAGAGGGACAATCTCCTCCCTCGACCGGTTGGCGATGCTTTGCCTGATGCCCCCCAGGACAGGGTTGGCCCTCCTGGCTGCCAGGGCACTGCTGACTCACATTCAAATTGCCATTGTCCAGGACCCCCAGGTCCCTTTCCTGGCACTGCTTTCCAGCATTTCATTCTGTAGTCTATACACACAGTCTGGGTTGCCCTCTCCCAGGTGTGGAATCCACCACTTGCCTTTGTTAAATGAATACAGCTGGTGATTGCCTACCTCTCTAATTTTTTGAGGTCTCTCTGCAGTGGCTCTCTAAAAATTAAACTTCTATCTCAATGTAAATAGAGTCTTATCCTTTAAAATTTCCCCAGTTTTCAACTAAACTCCTTTGTCAATCTAGTTCTATTCAGTCATCACTTCCAGTGACCTCCCAGTAGCCAGGCCTGCAACTCAAGAGTTACAGGTTCATCCAGCAAACAAGCTGTTACAACCATCTGATTTTTGCCTTTCCATTGTTTCTTTCTCCTAGATTACAGCACAGTAAACATCCATACCTTGGAAAATAGCTACTTGTGATATCACTTCATTTCAGTGACATGCATCTTATTCTCATTAAGATCACTCAATAAAATGTTTTTAATCTCACTGGTTTGGTCAAACCATCTTTTACTTTAATTCTCCTTCTGGTTACATCCTTATAAAGTTGATACAGATGCTTCATTTTTAGGCTCTTGAATAATTGAAGACTTATATTTCCACTCTTGTTGTCTTCACCTATATTACCTCTTTTCTATAATCTCACAGTATCCAAAAAACTCTCTCTTTGGGAGTTGAACATGACATCATTCCCACTTTCTTAAAACATTCTCAGTACTAACTTCTACATACAATCTTATAAAAAGGAAGTAATTCTTTCCATGCATCCAATCCTCATTTTAATTCTTTTTCTTTTGACGAATCTCAATTCAGTTTTGCAGTTCTTTTAAAGAAAGAATCATGTATAAAAAAGTCTGTCTGTGAACTTCTTTGAAACACAGATGCTGCTTGCAAAATTCATCTACTCAGATTACAAATACTGCATGCAACTTGTGCAAGTGATTAGTATACGGAAGATAAAGGATATTACCCATACATTCTCCATATCTAGAAATGTCAGACCTATTTTGGTACTCTTCTAGAAGCAAACAGTTCAATCTGCAGTTCACTTGTTGCAAGTTTGACAAGCCATTACACTACAAATTTATTGACTGTGTCTTTTACTTCAAAAAGTTCAGGTGTATCTTTCCTCTAAAAATGCAAACAATATGCCAGCCCACACCTAGGAGACATAATCATGAAGAGTTCAAGGAACAACAAAGTAGCAATTGATTAATAGTAATATATTTCAGTGCAGTCTACCATGCATAAAATACACAGAACATCTTTTAACTTGATCAAACAATTAATTTATTTCTTTCTATAGATGAGAAAAATCAAATGCCTATTAATACCATGGCTAGTTCAAATGCATGAATCCAGTGGGGTTTTCTTTAGAAATAGTTCTTGCAGGATAAAGTCTTTAACTGCTGCTGGCCATGGAATATTCACAGAAGTTTCAGCAACCAGATCAAATGGTCATCTAGAGGAGTTTTCAAAGTAGCTGGCTTCAGGACTAACCCCACAATTCTGCAAATTTTATTCTATTATAAGCTTTATTCTCTCCTTTCCATTGGTAAAATAAATGGAAACATAAATCAAACTTGTACTACAAATCTCTCTCATTTTTCTTGGGCCTAGTATCTAGAGAAAAGACAAAATATAGATTTCTGAAGGTTATTCAAACTTGGTTTTCAGCTCTGAGCTAATTTTTTTCAGTTTCCAAGCTAAATTCTATTGTACAGGCACAATGTGGGTAATATGGATAACTGATAACAGTTTCTGTCTTCTGATACAAAAATTATCTTTCCCTTCCTCCTCTGAGATACTCCCAATTTATTGAAACAAACAACTGACTTCTATAAAATCTATTTTGCACCATGATTTTCCAGGGCCATAAACTACCAAATCAGATAAAATACAAAAGCTGTATACATCTCTTAATGTCTCTCAAAATCAACATAACAATCATATTTTGCATTAGCTTTGCAAGGTGGCTTTCATGAGGCCAAATGTTCCAGCATGTCATTATGTCGTTCAGCTTTTAGGTTTGTTTTCTTTCTCTTTAAAGTACTTGCAAAAGCAACATGTAGGAAATTTCACAGTCGATGAAATCTTGGCCCTAAGATGGTGAATCACAGAACTCCCACTGATTTCAGCAGGTTTCAGATTCTCATTAATGCCTTTCAAGAACTACTATCTTATTAATTTAAATATAAAAAAGTACTTCTAATTAATTATGCTTTTCCAAAATTGTCAGAGAAGCTCATCTTATGACTTTCATTTCTCAAAGACTCCAAAAGACAGATCCTAGAACTACTGAAATCAATGGCAGAATCCACACTACTTTCTCTGCCCTTGGGGAATGGCAATATTTCATGTAATAATGTTCCTAAAACCATTATTTCATTCAGGATTCTATAAAGAATAAACTTGATGGTACAAACAACCTGGTCCTAAAAAAGTCAAAACAGTGTTAAATTTATTTGTGGTGCTTGACAAAAAGTAGTGTGCCTATTGAAACAATATTTTTTCTCTGAAAAATCAGAATACATATATTCTCCCCCAGATTCATACCTTAAGCACCCGAGACCTCATCTTCTGAAATTTAGACTCCCTTCTCAGACTAAATCACCGAGAATCAATCCCTGTACTTTTGATTGTGGCACAGACAGTTGTCCATTCAAGAAATCTTTTCTCTTGTTATTTCTTTCCTAAAAATAAAGAACAGTCTAAATATTAAGGGAAATAATTATGGACTGTATCATCAGTAATACACAGAGTGGTGGGCATCACAATAAATAAAAAAATAAACAAATAAAAAAATGCCAGGATGCCTAAAATAAACTCATGTGGCTAAACTGTATCCTGTGCATAGATGCACTGTATAATGGTGATATTATACAGAGGCTTTCCTCTCCGGTGCACCCATATAAAGTAGTGCCAAAACAAATTTCCTATTTGTCCTCAAGCATGCAAGCACACTGGAGACTAGTAAGGAGAAAGCTTAGCTTCTTGTGTCAGCAAAGGAAATGATCAGCTTACTGCCTGGAAAGCATAACTATCCCTCTCCTAGCAGGTTCCCTAACCTGTGAAGCCAATATGTACTCCTCTTTTCACTAAACAAGAAATGACTTTGTTCTAATGCACCTTTGCTCCTTCATCACATATATTTTCTTACTGTGAGTCCTTCTGCCCATAAAAATAAAGAAAGACTTGTCACAGTCAGAACAGCCACTCTGAGCTGCAACCCACTCTGCACTTTAGCACATTAGCTCTACATGCAAAGCATATCTCAGATATGAAGGTTGGGTTAACTCTCCCTCACACTCAGGTTCCTGCCAAAAACTCAATGGTCTAGGTGACCCTCACCTTAGCAGGCACTAACCTATGGAGGAAGACTCTTTCAGTTGTCCAGACACTCATCTGGCATATGGCACCACCCCAGTCTTGAGTGTTCAGCAATCATGATGCACACTTACCTTCTCCTAACATTAAATTTGGGGGGCATTTTCAACACGCTCTTTTTTTGATCATTTGTTGAGGCAAATGATTGCTCATCACTAAAATAATTTCAAAAATTTCATAAATCAAGACATGCTGGTGAATACCAAAACACTATGCAAATACTGCATCTAATTAAATGTTGTCAACCTGTAAGTAGCTGTTAATTGCTAATATCTTTATGTAGGTGATAACACACTCTCTCTATATATATGTATATATATACAGATAGCTGTTCAATATTACTCTAAATGACAAAGTAAATTGCTTAGCCAGAGTTAAAACCCAGGCATTCAAGAACTTGTCGAGGCCTTGTCCAACTATTGTTCAAAAGCTTTCTCCATGAATTAGAAGAGTACTTTGGAGGAACACAGTAAACAATTTGTGGTGGCAAAGCAAACCTCTCGATGATTTCCTAAAGAACTCTGTCTTTAGTTGTGGAGTCAAAGAAAAACATATGCTCAGCTAAAAAGAAACTTTGCAGTATCTGCTTTTCAGGTCATGAACTTTTTATCCAGTATGTTGTTGTTCTCATTGATTCATTAATTCTATGGAGCTGCATGTAGTTTTGCATTCATTATTTCACCTGTTCTGAACTAGAGTAGGTTGCAAGGGTCAAAAGCTCTATTTAAAAAAAAAATAAATGATGAACAAACCAACCAAACAACAAAGAGCACATGAGATAAGGCTGTACACAACAGCATTTGATGTATTGCATCTCACTGGTATCTGACAACCCTTACTCCCTGGTGATGCAATGCTTTACTAATAATTTAGTCTCAGTCTATTAAAAGACAATTACAGATAATGCAGCCAGGCAAGTGGTAAAGGATGTCTAGAACAGTACTTGTAGAAAGGTTATCAAAACACAATTTTCAAAAAAGAAGCATGTTATTGATTTTTTAATCATTTCAGACAGAGACTGTTATATAGATTTTCTAAAGGACTGAACATAACTAGAAGAAGCTGGAAATGGATTCTCCCTTTGCTACTTCATATGTCATAATAACAGATTTATATATATTATATATATTTACTGCTAAGTAAAGAATACAGTTAACCATTAAGAAGTCATGATATCTAAAGGCTTGATAGAATTTCAAATCTGTTGCTATTTTGAATGTTACCAGACTTCATACTTCACACAGCTCCTGATGAATAATTATTTCCACATTATGCATAAATTAATACAAAATCAGAAGTATTCTTTGAAGCTTTTGGTCTGTGCTGCTGCTGTCATCTGGGCTTTCCGTTTTAAGCTAGCCAGAGAGTAAAATAAGACCTTTAATAGCATTCTTCTTCAGAATACATTTCTGACAGAATGGGTTAGGCTGCCACTCAGAATCCGAAAATGAGTGGAACATAGAGCATGCTTACCTTTTTATTTGGGTAAGGATGGATTTAAAAAGTGGTTTGCCTAATTAAGATGCACAGTCTCCAGAAGCATTTTACAATCTGTTAAATAGAAACCATTTACTAGGACATCTGGTCTAATAACTGTCTGTCTATCTATATAGTGTCTGTAAACACAATGCAAGATGCAAGGGGTGAGTATTCACAAGACACATCAACTAAACACACACAAGACTCGAATAAAGCATTAAAGCAGGCATTGTACTTTAAATATTTTACTTATAACATTTTCACATAGAAAATGAAGGAAAATTGAGTCAGGAAGAGGGAAAACCTAAGATTGCCCCTAATATTTCCAAAAATTTTTCGATATTTTTAACAATCACTGGTCATTGTAGACTGTTGTTAGTTTTCAGGCTTAGCTTTCATATCTACAGGTTTCCTTTCTTCTCTTGTGCACTGTAATTTCAATAGCCCTTTTACCCAATGCCACAGTCAAGTTGGCACTCCAAGATAATTCAAGATTGCATAAATGGAAATTTTTTGATACGTTAGCATTTTTAGGAACCATGGTTGCCACTGCAGATGGAAATTTGCAGAAGAGGCCCTGATGAATGTCTGTTGTGACAGATGTGCTGCCACCCTCTGGTCTTTAACCACATTGGTCAGCTTCATTGTCAGGCTCCAAACGGGGCTTTTTCAAAGGGGAAACTGTTCTGATGTGTGATATGATCAGTAAGTAAAGGATTTGTACAGTCAGCTGAATCACCTTGTGCAGCATATTGGCATATCACTACAGAAGCAGCCATGGGTTTCAGCCTGTAGTGGCCATAGCCACGCATGCTGCAGGAAGCAAGGAGTCTGCACACGTTGGTCATTGCCCATTGCTATCTAGTACCTACCAGACAAAGCAGTGATTTTAAGTCAGTGGATTGTAGTGTTTGAAATATATTGAAAAACTATTAAAATAGTGTTGCCAAGCTTGATGCAAATGTAAATCTAAACATGAATGCACATCTGAGCAGGAATTGATTGGATGAGCTATGTAACCATACATAAATGAAATCACAGACTTTAATTGTAGTTTTCTCTACCTATCATGGGCTATCAAACCCTGGTATGGTACTGTGCCTTATAAAAAACTGTAGGTTTCCGGGAATCTGCCAGCTTGTTGAATTTTCTTCAGGTCAGCAGAGGAAAGGAAACCACAATTACGTATGGATGAACAGTGGCAACAGCTCCACCAAGGTCTTCCAAGGTTAACAAAAGTCTCTTACCATAAACACAGAACTTTCTGCATTTCAAGAGGGTTAAATAGGAAGTTCCTCTGTGGTACTCAGCCTCTCTGCTGCGCCCTAAATATCACCCTTCCTTTCCTCTGAACTTAGTGTTTATCTTAAAAGTGAAGTATGTCATAAAGTCTTTATAATTTAACTTATTCCTGAATATACTGTTGATCTATAAAATAAAGTAAATAGCATGCAATTTTCTTACAATATGAATGCCCTGCCTATACAATGTACCTAAAACTTTTTAATTTCAAAAGCATTTCTTATCACACAAATTCACGATAATAAAAAAAACCAAAACAGTTTGTGGTTTAAAGTACAGGCTTGACCACACAAATAAATACTGAATTTAGCTCAACATCTGAATACAGAAATGGCATCAAATGTACTCCTTATATATGCTAAGTTCCCCAATACAACAATATCTTAATGATTTCTAAGACTGCCACGAACATCAGATGTTTACAGTGTCCTGACAAGGTTGTTTGAACACTGTCCCAGTGCTTCCTGCTAGGTTACAATATGTTGGCCACAGGTCACCTAGCAACCATTAGCTTGGAGAAGAACTGGATTATAAATCTCACAAAAACCTAAAATTTATTCTTTAATGACTATGATTTTGCAGTATACAGCTTAAGTGTACATGTCCATGGCTCCCTCTTCTGGATAATCCACACAGAAAATAAGAACTACTCATTTAGAAATGAAGAAAAATAGTTATAATAAAGAACACCATAGAAGGGACAAAATCACTTGGAAAAAAAAGACATTTTAAAGTAATGTATTATTTATCAAACCTGTCATTTTGCTTCTCAGTGTTTTACAAATTCCTTTTCTTTTTATATTTCATGAGTATTTTACCTTGAATATATAATTTCAGCCACAAAAATGCTGAGAACAAAGGCATCATACAAATTGTTGTCAGAAATATACAGTTTCCTTAATTGTTCTTTATCTCTTATCACAACGTGTAACAGGGGTGTCAAATAATCTTTAAGAAACTGAACAAAAAAGATGACTGAACAGATTGGAACTAAAATGGAAAAATGTTTGAGTAGATTAAAGAAACCAAATATTGACCTAAATATGCTCAGAAGAGTAGAGAGGTGTTTGCCATTGCTGGCAGAATACATGAGAGATGACTGTGACCATATTCATAAGGACTGGGAAAGTAAAAAAAATTGTTTAAAATACAAGAGTACCGTAATAGCATGAACTGGGAAAAAACCAAACTTAGAAACATTTTTCCTATATAAAACATAATGTGTTTGATATTTTAATTTAAATGGAATGAAAAGCCTTTACAAGAAGCTAAAAAAAAAAAAAAAAAGTTCTTTTGGAACAAACTTTGTTTATTTTCAAAGTTAAACAGTTTGATCAATATACTCCAAAAGATATCTTTGTTAAAAAACAGAAGTAGAAAATCAACAGTTTGTGTGTAGTGTATTTGAGGATGGATACAATCAACAGGATAGGGCGTAGAGCAATCACATTTAAAGGCAACACTTGTACATTCTCACCTTTGATTATGAGGAGCTGAAAAGCTAAACAGAACTAAAAAAAAAGTCCCAACTACCCCATTTACATGTTGTAAGTGAAAGGAGATATTATATGAATATTCCTTGACAGATAAAAATCATTAATAGTGGAATAAAAACAAAGGGAATAAAATTCACCTCCTGAATTCAGCTTAATAAGATAAATTTGTAATATAAATTAGCTTGAACTACAATGTTGCATTCTCATTAGGAACACAATTCCTCAAGAGTGTTAATAGTTGAAAGATTTAAGCAGATGGATGAGAATTTCCACTGCATATAAGCCTTGGGA
This sequence comes from Margarornis squamiger, assembly GCA_035222235.1. Taxonomy (NCBI): domain Eukaryota; kingdom Metazoa; phylum Chordata; class Aves; order Passeriformes; family Furnariidae; genus Margarornis; species Margarornis squamiger. The sequence goes on along the minus strand of JAWWTY010000123.1, from coordinate 44,368,861 downwards.
AATAGGCTATCTCTTTTGTAATTTTGATTGGCTAAGTCAATGTAATTTATCAGGAAACCCTGCTCATCATTACTTCTTACACATAGTTTTCACAGAAGAAAAGGAAATACTTTGAGTACACATTTAAAGGCCTGTCTTTAGGGTCTCAGTTTTCCTTTTAATATATGTCTGGATTTTCAGATTTCTATAAATTATTCTATTTTCCTTTCACAGACCTAAGTTCTCCTCATTAGAGAGTAATGCTACAAATTAAGTCAAAGACAGACAGACAGCTAGTTAGAAAGAATATTGAATATGAGATTAAATCTTTGACTTTCCTTATTTCAGTCCTTGCTTTAATTACAATAATTTGGGCATTTCTTTTTTCTTCACAGAAAATATGAAAAAAAGGAAAAAAAAATCCAGTCTTTCTCAAAGAGAAGTTCTGTCAAATAATTTACAGAGAAACTAAGCCATGTTAATTAACTTTGTAATGGCTACTGTGCAGACTTAGACAAAAACAAAAATATGGAACTTAAAAAGCATAATTTTAAAGTAAAATAGAAACTGTAGAAAAGCCGAAAATTAAATGAGAACTCCATAAGCAACATCAAAATATTGCATGATGATGGATAAAGATGACATTTACAAGGTTTGGTAATGCAAAATGGTGAAGTTTACAGGAAATTAATCTAATACAGTAGACATATCATTTCTCACAGAGAATGGATCATAATTCAACTGTCTTCACCTGACAAGGTCAAAATTTACCACAGTGTACACCAGACAACTGTAACTTGAAGAGGCTTCATCACATCTTAAATCAGTCTCTGCATAATTTCAGACATAAAAATCTAATTCTGTGGCAACCAGAGGATATATCCCTGCTATATTAAAAGGAAACTGTCCAAAACTTTTGATTAAGATATAATGAAGAGAAAAAAAACCTATCTGCTTTAAAAGCCTGTTCATAATTAATTTGAATTATCAGCAAGCAAGCAAATATACAGTTTCCTTGGAAAGATAGCATATATAAAAAAGTCCCTTTCTTTCAGCATATCAGGTTTTTGGACACTAAAGTTTGATTCTGGTTAAGACAAAAAAAAATACAATTAATTTAATAAATACGGAGGTGTTCTTTAAGGCATAGATTTAAAAATCAGCATATGCTGCATATATGGAATTCTAAATGCAAATACAGTTCTTATCTATTTTTATGGGTTTTTCCAAAAACAAAGTACACCAAAAAATTTGAAAACCTCAAGGCCAATTTTGTATTGTACTCAAGTAGAAAACATCATTAGTTTTGGTAAGGATCAAATCATAACACTATTGTGGAGGTGCTTCTGATCAATATTAATGACCTCTAAAGTCCTAAAGCATTGCTGTATCTTTTGGCATTGACCTACTCAGTAAATTACTGATACATATTTAATAGAAGGACTAAGTAACTGTAGAAAATATTATTTTTATTATGTATGGCCCAGATCAATTTATTATGATTTCACAGCAAATTACTGGCATTCCAGAAACTGGACCGACTTGCTTCAGTTTCAGGAGATTTTTTTTTTTATTTTATTTTATTTTATTTTATTTTATTTTAATTTTTTTTTTATAGACACATTAGATCACTCCAAGGTCTGCTTATCCCACCAGCAGGAGTCCAGGTCTGCAAAACTGAGAATGTGACACAGCAGTCAGGTTTCTTGGGTACTCAGGCAGCATGGCAGGCAGCCAGGAGAACAGTGTGTAGTGGTGATCACAGTGGTATAGGACAGTCAAATTGGCAAACTCCTGAAGGACCAAAATCCAGCTGTCATACCAAGGAATTGAAGCATAGCTGCCTTCTGTGTAATTTGAATTAGTTCTTTGGATATTGCTTTATTCATTTTTACCGATTACTAATTTTCTATCAAGCATCTATTGAGAATTTTAATCAGCAGGCATGCTCTTCCTAAATACTACACACCTACAAGTACTGAACTTTACCATCCCATTATATAGCCTATGTGCAATGTCTCTGGGAAAATCAGAGTCTGTATAGATTCCCAAACTGATTCATTCAGATTCCAGTTAGTCCTTTTGAAGAACAGACACATGTATTTGTTCTTCGACCCAGAGCTGTTGTCAAACCTCTTTCTTCAGTTACACACCTCTAACTAGACTTCTGGCCTATCACTGCTCTATCATACGTAACATATGCACCATGTAACAAAATTACAATTCTACACACAGTGCATAGAACCATTTAACACAAAATGAAATACTTTTTTAACTGAAGCAAATATCAAGTAAGATTTTGGAATACCTATGGTATTAGTAAGAAAGTTGTAGCTTTTTCACAGCTCTTTTAAGCAACCCAGTAAAACCTAGCAGAAAACTTCACAGCAATACATAGTATTGAATTCAGAAACAGTCATGTGATTTTCCATTATCTCAGTTTCTTCTAAAGTAATTACTATACATGCATAATCTTGTTAAATACGCACAACACTATACAGATTCATCCTAATTAAATACTATAGGATTTCTTCATTAAGGAGGTATTAAGTTGACTTCTTACAAATCCGGATAGGTACCTCTAATTAATTTAAATGGAACTAATAGATTTTGAGGTCTGGGAGAATCATCACAGTGATCAATTCTGACCTGCAGCACAAGAAATTCCATGTTATTTAATAAATTTCTGTATCAAGCTCATTATTTCTGAACTAGTTTGGACTCAACTTGTCAACTGCCTCTGTTGCCTTACCTGTATTTCTTTCACATTAATTTCTGCTGCGTGAAAAATAAGTGTAACCTGCTTTGAACTCCATGGCTGGTTTTCCCTATTTTGCTCTGTCATTTTGTGAGGAGAACCAAGGAGCCTGAATAGGATGGAAAAGCTCCTTTTCTTTTTTTTTTTTTTTTTTTTTTAAGAAAAAAGACCCATGATTGATGTCATCTCTGAAACTTCAGCAATAACCGAAGTGAAGCAAGTGCTGCAAACTCTCCATGAAAATCACCAAATCATTTGAAGCATTCACTGAAACAGGAAGAAATACTGTATCAGAGTTTGCAATGATGAGTCAGCCAACACGTTCCTGCTCACATCAACACTACAGCCCAGTGGCTAATTTCCGGAATTCAGAAAGGCACACTGCTGCAGTCATGTGCCATGCTTGCTCAAGCTTCCAGAGAAGGATTAAAACAAGGTAAATTTTGAGAGCAGGACAGTGGTTTTCATGTTCTAAAATTATGACCATCCACTAGAAGGAATCGGGGCCAAAATGCTTGAGTTACATAATAGCTAAAAAGTTCAGTGTGTAAGGAGATCTTTGATTTACCAGCCACTGTTCAGGTGTCCAAGCTTATCTAGCCTCACAAATCTATCATTCTAAATAATATACAGGGAGACACAGAGGCAGCAAGCTAATCAAAGTGCAATAAGTAACAGATGCATATGCACCCTTACTCAAATCCTTTCAGCCTCTTTTCTTCTGGTAGAATGAACAAAAGAAAGAGGTAGTCATTCACAGCTCTGCAAGGAGCAACACATCAGTAAATGCTGATCTTATTGAGGGGAGGAACATTTTTCCTGTGCTTTTCATCTTGTAGGATGGAAAAGAGGTGATGATGTTAAGGGATATGGACTGGTTGATTTCCAGTGGTGTGTTTAGTAGACAGAAGGCAGGTGGGCATGGAAGAGTTTCCCATTGTTACTGTTTAATATCACAGATATTAATAAAGCAACAGGGAAAATGCTACTAGCAGGAAAGTGAAGGGAAATACTTGTTCAAATGAATAAGTAGCAAGAGACCAAAACAATTACCTGAAACCCATCAAGGTGCAACTGAAGCAGGCCTTCCAAAACTGCAATACTGGCTTGGGCTTAAAAGGGTGTTTCCTATAAGAACAACCATTATCTCGAATATAATGATGTGGTTACCATAATACTAACAGTATTTTTTTACTACATTACTGAATTAATGTTCATTTTCCTAATACTCTTATTAAAGAGTGAACATAGCCCATAAATTCCTTGCAGAGCCTGCAAGTGGAAAGTAAACCTTGGCAAAAGCCATTCTTTGGACTGCATGCTAGTAGTACACAGCAGAGGAGCTTAGGTAAATTCATTGTTGTTTTAGCTTTTGAAGCTCAAGACTGAAGCATAAAAATGAAATACAGTTAAGGGAAATTCTGCACGAATAGTGAGATAGTGCCTTCAACTACCCCAGAAGCATGACTGCAGTCAGAGTGTGTGCCTTTGATTGCCTTATTGATGGTCCAAAATTGATTTATATTGTTATAAACTAGACTTTAAAAGACATCCTATGAAAGAATTAAGTCAGTGATTTATGTCGTCCTATTATGCTTCAAAAGCTGTTAATTAACTCCTGCTGTTTTAAAGACAGCTTGGGTATGGATTTGCTATAAAACTATGACATCACAAAGTAACATCAATCCTGATGCTTTCTCTTTCTTTATTTTGAGAAGGTTTATAGATTAGGAGCAGAGAAGTTGCATGCAAAAATGTCAGGGTTTTTTCTGCTTTTAATAGTCATTATCACTTCTATGCCCTACTGTACGCGGAGTGTTCACTGCATTGGTTTTTGTTTAGCTCATTTGAGTCTTGCTTGATCATCAGCATCTTAAATTTTCTTTGGGCTAGATGCTATTCAACTGTAAAAATTTCCTTGTCAGAAATTTTCAACGTTGAGCTGAGTAGCAGGCAAAAAACCCAAAGAGTTTCCAAGTGGTACCACTAAAAATAATCTTGCATTCTGATCTCTGTTCCCAAGGTCTGTTTCTGTACCTTATCCAGCATAATCTAAATGTGCCCAAAAATAAATGTGAAAACTGAGCATAAAAATCATATTTCAGGTTTAGAACATAACTCTTATTAGATTTAGAATCATTATGTTTAATTTTTGATGACACATTTGTAATTACATATCTGATATTCAAAGATACCTAAAAGCAGCTGATAGGATTAACTGATTTTATAACATCTGCCCTTCACCTCTTTCCTTCACCTTAGTCTAATTTTTTCACTTCTTGTCTATCTTAACACAATGTCTTAACTGCCACCTCTGAATAAAAGTAGTGGATTAGTAAAATGATTAAAAATTGCATGGCTAATACTTTGCAAATTTTGTCTGGAGACAAATATTCAGTAAATAGACAGACTGTTCTGTTTGGTTTTCTTTTTTTTTTTAATAAGTGCGATGAATTATATGTGTAATCCATTAACAATAAACAGTCCATTGTTTATTCAACTTTATTTATTCAACTTTCAGAAGTATGCTTTATTAAAGTATTAAATCCACAGTTGGAGAACATAACAATTCAAAAGAATCAAAAAACACAGAGAATAAAAGCAGTGGAGTATTTGGCTTGTAATACTAAAATATAACTTTATTTTAAATGAAATTCACACAGAAGCAGAGACTTGGCACAACTTCTCTATTTAAAATTCCTTCTGTTCCTACACTTAAAGGTGATTGTGCAAAGGTCTGTAGTGAAGCTTAGCACACAGCTGGATTTTCAGGGCATGGACCAGTGAATTTAACACCTGCTTTGAACACATTTAGCCAATCTGCATAACTAAAATATTCATTTTAAGTAGTAAAGTTGCTATGAGCAGTAGAAATTTGATACTAACATGTCTCCAGCAATTCTTATAGTTTTCATATATTGATTCGAGTTGCATTGTTCCATTACCCTGTGCTAATATAGACTGTCACATTCATAACACAGAAAAATGGAAGTAGGATGTCAAAAAGGGATTTTTGAAAGTTCATGTTTCTTAAATAAATTGCAATTCCTCACACTACTGGCATTCATCTGTCTGTTGAAAAAATTGTTTGTCTTCAACTCTTCCAAAAAGTCTGCCTGTCACTTGATATATTTGCTGCAAATTGGAGTTGCATTGCATAAAATGTATGGGTTTAGTCAAATGAAATAAAATTATATGCCAGCTAGTTTTCAGATATTCTAAACATGGTAAATCTATTACATACATACTAGTTTTATTTATGTAAAGCTTGCCACTGCTTCACATGTGAAAGGGGAGCATTAAGGAAAAAGATTAAGATATATCACGCAGGCAGTATGTCACTAAAAATATTCTCAGAGATACAGAGGTTGCTTATCTTAAAAAGGCTTGCTAGCGTAAATAAAATGAGCCACAGATATATGCAAATTCTCCCATGGTTCAAGAGACAGGGACCTCCTAGAGGAGGAAGAAGAGAGAAGTGGTTGTAGAGCAAGCTCCTGGCTGCCAAATAAGTAATAAAAGATACTGCAGCTGTCATGGATGCACAGGTACATCATGGTTGTTCCCCTTCCTCTCTGTTCATCCTGCTGGAAAACCTACAACAGCAGAATTGATTTTGAAGCTAGAAAGTCCCATTAAATCACATACTCTGCCTCTTCTGGCAACGCAGACAAATATATACATCCATCTATGCTGAAGCCAATAGGTTGAATGTAGCTAAAAGGTAATTTCCTGTTCTGATTTGGAAAGATATAGAATTCATGATTTCTCTTGATAGTTTTAAAATGCTTTATCATCCTTCCCATGGGATATTTGTGCCTATTTCTAAATTGTCTCTAAGTTTCAGCCAATACACTTGGAATATCTTTCTTTATAGAATAATTTTTTAATGATTTTCAGCAACGTAGAAGGTTTCAAAAAGCAAATCTATGCTCTTATTTTGTCAATTTTCAAAATTGATTTGGTTTTTTGGCATGTTTCACTTTGAGTTTTAATCAGTTAAAAAGCCTGTTCTCCTATTTTCCTTTACAAGACTACCTCTGTGCAGTCTCTGTTCAGCTTGTTTGGTGCAAGATGTATCAGCCAAGTAATTTTGAGGCAGACATCATGCATGTTAGATTCGCTCCCTAATGTAAGACAAAACTATTTATGACTAACATGCCTTCTATTTTAACAGAAATCTAAGTCTTGCCCCAATGAAAAAAAGACCCCAAGCAGATTAGTGGAAGACAGCAAAATTTTCATTGTCTCACATGCAGAGCTGTTCAGAACTAGAGTAACACAAACAGTTATTTGGTTTAGGATTAGCAAACCAATCCCTTCATTGGGCTGCTATCACCTTCTCTCATTTGTAAAAACCTGTGCTCCACTGCCATGCTCTATGGCAGGGAGCAGCCTTTGGGGAGAGGAGAATACTAGATCACTGTATTTTCCAAACACAGATAACAATTGCAGGACAGTGAAATCACAGTCGTTACTTTTACTCAAGATATGGCACTTATATCCATGGATAAGTTATAATACTGTTTTCTCCTTTGAGGATATCTATTGATACTATTCCACATGAGTAAGTACTGAGAAAAATTGCTTATATGCAATCATTTGAATAAAAGCTATGAATTTAATTTAACACTTTTCAGAACCTTTTCCATTTTTAAAAGTATCTAAATAGTTCTTTTATTTCCCTTGTCAGAAAAATATAGCCTTGCAATTCCTATGTACCTAGCTGACAATTCTCCACATGGCTAGCACAAAATCTTGTTTAACCTGTTAAGAACAAAGAGTAAGCGATAATAATACAGTAGCATCCACTGCAATTGTGCTACAAAGACAGAGGACTTCAAAACAAAATCAAAACAAATAGTTCATGAATAACCCATACCTTGATATGTTTGTATATAAGTGTTCAGTCCAAAATGTTCATTCCAAAATAAATATGTTTATACAATCAGAATATTTTTTGCTGAATAATGTATGAGGAGAGACATGGTAAAATTTGCAAGCATTATGCACTGCAAATAGCCCATCTTCCACATACTCTAAGAAACAGAACAAGGCAGGATGAGACATGAGATATGAAAAGGCTACTATGGTAAACCTTCACTTTAAATTTTGTGGTCACAGGAAACCACTGCAAAGATTCCCTCAGGAGATGTTAGATTCAATGTGATGCATTTGCACCCAGCAAAACCATCTAGAAAAGAGTCTCTGTGGAGAAGAAATGAAGATGCTTATGGCAGCTGCAAAGGCTGCTAATAAGTGAGTGAAAATGTCATCGACTTTGAGTAGTATTTCTCCACCAGCCACTGATGGGCTGTGTACTTTATTTATGCCCCATACCTTTTTAAGTCTTTTCACATTGACTCCGCACTCTACTTCATAGTCGCTCTTTCATCCCATCACTTTTTCTCCTGGATGTCCTTTCCTCTCTTTCTCTCCTACATACTGTTTTTTCACTCTTCTCTAGGTGTCCTCCTAATCAGTTCTTACCAAAAGGAAACAGAAACCAAAACACAAAACACAAAACCACAAAAAAAAAAAAAAAATAAAAAAATAAATAAATAAATAAAAGGAGAGAAAACAAAAAAAAGACATGAAAACTTTTCCTACTGATGAGTCATTTCTAATGTTCTTGTACATACTTACTGATCTTGGAATGAAATCAAATATCCACAAAGTGACATTTTTTGACAGTTTTTAATATTTTAGAGTTATGCAGTGCTTTGAAGATTAACAATAGCTTAGCTTCTAAAACAATCATTTCAGAAATATGCTAGGTAGCCAGTCAAGATGGTAACATTTCATTTTTGGTTCCAAAGAGTGTTGTGCAAATACTAGGATAATTATAGTTCAATTGTTGATGCAATTGCCGTTCTGTCATTGCATTTAGAAACAATATTGTTGATTGTGTACAGAAGAGCAATGAAATGGAAAGAACCTTGCATTCTGTGCACAACTACAGAATATTAAAGTCCACAGAAAGCATTTTTTTTGTTCTTTTTAATCAAAGGAGCAACCACTTTCCTTATACATTTCAAGCCTGTGAAAAACATTTTATCCTTATTGTGCTTCAATTTTTTAAATATTAAGCTAGCACTTACCTCTGTGAATAAGATCTAGTAATTTAATTTTGTGGGAAAGAATTGTATTGAAACACTGCAAGGATATTATCAAGTAAATCACCCTATTTATGGGAGAAAAAATTCAAATTGCAGTAAATTCAGTGCAATGATACTTTATGCAATATCTTCTCCAATGTACTTGAAATGGGGCTTTAGATTTTCCAAATAATTCAGCAGATTAGAGTGTAACTATGCATGAGAATTTAGTCCAGTCTTCATAGATGTCATAGCATATCACAGTCCTTCACAAAGATAGGACAGTTTGTCTTTCACACTGTCTGTGATGTTCACTGTTCCAGTTTAGCTGATGAGCTTTGATGTCACACAGAATATTTGCTGACACCAAAAGATGATCTTTGTCTTCTGAGAAGATGCTGCTCTCAATTCTCTTGAGAAAATCTTTGTAATGTGTCATTTTCCTATCTCTAAGCCATTTGCTAAATTCAACTGGTTATATAAAATAGCCTCTGACAGCTTGCTAACAGCTGCTTTCAACTTTTCAGGGTAACGCTTTTACCCTATGTGTTGCAAGTGTTTGGTGTCTGATGGTGACATCCAACCTTGTATTAACTGTTAATCAGACGAGCAAATTGCATCACACGGCAACCAAGCAACAGACTCTGAGCTATGAAAAGGCATTCATAAAGACAACATCCAGGAAGTGCTAACTTTTGATTCATTGACATCTCGTCATCTTGTCCTACTCATCTTTTTGAAATATTTGTCCTGGTGATGATTGTCTAGCTCTAATAAATTAACAGGATGAGTTTTCCTGACATCTCTGTGACTATCTTGACCTGTGTCTAAGATTCAACAATTGCCCACTTTGAAATCATTCAGCAAGCTCAATTTGTCACTTGGTAAAATGTCTTAATTGTAAAAGTCCTAATAGAACTAGTATTTTACCTTACGCATCAGCTAGTACCTGGTCTTCCCTTACTTCATTTTAAGATTTCTACAATCAATCATAATTGCATCAAAGTGATGAATTGCAATTGGTACAGAAGCATGATAGTAACCAGGCTCACAAAAAAGAAGTAGTAAGTGCTTTTCAGATCTTGCATTGTTGTCAAAATGTTGCATCCTGAAAAGCTTTCAGTCTTCCTGATGTTGAGTATGTTGTTCAGCCAGAGAACACAGTTACGTGACTTCAATGATTCTTTCTCTGAGTTTCCCAGCGGTGGGTAGGAAACAACACCTTCACTAGGTCTGTTTTACCATTATGAAAGATGTCCCTGTGACTCAGGGAGATTAGAAGCAACCACAAGTTTGAATAATTGAAAAGTATATGACTCAGGACCCTGTGCCCTCAGCTGAAGGACCATGACTGTGAGAATTATCAAGTCCCAGTTGACACTGATCACTGTTCAGGATCTGATGTTTCAGCTGAATCCCTGTAAGTCTGTGGAACCTGGTGCAATTCATCTGAGAATACTCAAAGAGCTGGCTGATGCAACTGAAAGGCAGCAGATTCTGCACCTGGAATGGGGCAACCCTGGATGTTTGTACAGACTGGGGAACAAGGAGCTGGAGAGCAGCATCACAGAAAGGGACCTGGACACCCTGCTTGATGGCAAGTTGAATGTGAGTCAGCAGTGCCCTGGCAGCCAGGAGGGCCAATCGTCTCCTGGGTAACATCAGGCAAAGCATCACCAGCCAGTCAAGGGAGGGGATTATCCCACTCTGTCCTGCACTGGGGTGGCCTCATCTTTGGTATTGTGTGCAGTTTGGGGTTCCACAATGTAAGGACAGAAAACTATCAGAGAGCATCCAAGGGAGGGCAACAAAAATGGTGAAGAGCGACATGAGAAGTGACTGAGGTCACTTGGTCTGTTTAGCCCCTCCTTGTGAGGGGAAGAGGAGGGGCAGGCACTGATCTCTTCTCTTTGGTGACCAGTGACAATACCTGAGGGAATGGCCTGAAGTTGTGTCAGGGAAGGTTTAGGATGGTTATTAGGAAAATGGTCTTCACCCAGAGGGTCACTGGATGCTGGAACAGGCTCCCCACAGAAGCAGTCACAGCACCAAGCCTGACAGATTTCAACAAGTGTTTGGACAATACTGTCACCCCTGTTGGGGTACAGGGCCAACAGTTGGACTCAGTGACCCTTGTGAGTCTTTTCCAGCTCAGGATATTCTATGATTCTATGTTTTATAAGCTTGCAGTCAAAAAGATCCATGATTTATAGGGAAAAATCATTCACTGACAAGAATTATAACAGAGTTGAAAATTATGTTAGACTTAGATAACCATCTGAGTGCGGGTGATAAACATGTTTAGACTTGCTATCAAAGCTTTCCTTCCTCTTATTTAATTTTTTTTAAAGAATAAAAAGTACATCTGAGTAGCCTATTGTAGCTGCTGGTATGGCTACACTGGCCTGAGGAGCAACACACAAACTTTATCCAATCCCAAGGGGATTTTAGAGCACTAAAAAAAGTTTTGTTTCAGTTTTAAAGGAGGGAAAGGAAATATATTTATGAAAAATGACTTGCCTAAGGTCAGCAGCTCAGAGACAGACCACACAGATCAAGGATCTCTGATGGCGATGTTTTGTAAATAGCCCAGGCTCATACTGGTCTTTTGTCCGCTCTGCAACAGTGCAAGATCATCACATTTGTTTACTGCTAGCACTGCCAGGTTTCCATCAACTTTTTGTTTTGTTTTGTTTTCTTCTTCATTTTTTCACAGGCGTAGTGTTTTGCTATTTTATTTTTTCCCCTCCCAAAAGTTAACCTCATTCTGATAACTTCCTAACAATTTCCTTAGAGCAGCAAGAAGCCTGAAGCACACCTCTGAAGCTAGCAGACTTTGGAAGGCTGTAGCTTAAAGCACTTCATTTGTAAGAGGGAGAGACTGAAAGAAATTATCAATTTCAGGGGCAGGTCGAGTTCTGCCAAACTGGGACAGTGCACCCATCATACCTCTAGTCCAGCCTTGAATGGCTATTAGCTATTGGCACACCTGAAACCCCACACCACATCCCCTGGAGCTCCTAACCCAGATTCCAAATGGGTGGCAGGTCAAAAGCCCCACGTGGGCAGGCTGGATGTAGGAGTCCAGAGCAAATAAAACCAACACCACAAGGTCCCCCACAACTCATGGCCCTATCATTCTTGGATTTGTCATAGCTGGTTCTACACTGGATCTAAGGTGGTAGCTACAATTCTGTCTTTCTCTCTCTCTCTCTCTACTTATTCTTCTCCTTCTAATTTCCTTTTCTTGATATTTGGGTAACTTAAACCTGAATGGGTTGGAATTTGCTAAATCAGTGCTTTGTGAAATGCTTTATGCTGATATAATGTTTCCTTCCAACTTTTGAAAAGTTTCCTTTTTTTCCAAAGTTTGTCAGTAGAAGTGTTTTATTTTGACCTCCTGAAAAACATCATCACATTTTTCCCATGCACAGCCTCAGAAAATAAAAGAATCTACAGCCCCTTAAATAAATCTGTCCAGGTGGGTTTTGGGACCTTACATCTTTTTGGCATAAAGCCCCTTCGATGAACCCGTGAGGTGAGCTTGGAGTCTTACAGTAACTCAGGCACAAACCCTTATAGAGTAAATAAAGGATTCCAGTTTGCTCACCTACATTTCTACATTACTCTCTAGGGAATCTGTTCATCAACTCAATCCTGAAAACTTCAGGACTGTCACAAAAGTAGTACACACAAAAAGGTATTTCACTAGCCACCAGCTGTCTGATGCTTACTAACCATTTAATGTTCAACACTAGTTCCAGAATTTTGAAAAAAACCAACATTTTTTCTCAAATTATAGACTTGTTTAAATAGTTTATTAATATAGCAAGTTCCGAAGACATTTGCTAAGTTTCGACAATTCTGATATTCAAAAACTTTTTAAACCACTGATACTCCATTTCCTGCAGTTATAGTCTGCCAGTCTACAAAGACAAATTTTTTTTCTCCTCTTAAAGTGTCATAGTCTATATCTCTATTTGATTAAGTAATTGTTTTTCACTGAATAAACTTTATTTATTCCAACATATTCCAAATATTTTTTGAAATATTTATTCCAACGAAATTTAAAGAAATGCAGGAGTACTCTGGGGTGAAAGACCACTAATAGGTACGGTTGCACATTTCCACAATGTACGGATTTATGTGCACATTTTTACAAGGCCTAGATAATTGTCTCAAATGTACCTTTTAGAGTGTCTATTTTCAAGTGAGGACAAGTTGATATGTATTTTACCTACTCTTCTTCCTTTTGTCAATATTAATATTCCCGGTGTCTTGGCTTTCTGTATGATGTCTTTTCTAAGTGATAATCAAGTAATCCAAGTCATCATTTTATCAAGACACAAAGATTCATCATCTTATTGCCATGATATTTACTGTAAGATCACTTGGCTTCCAGTGTGAGGCACAGACATTTACAAGACATTCACAAGACATTCACATAAAATGATTAAATGCCTAAAGGATTAGATTTACTACAGAGGCACTTTCATGGAGGAAGAACACTTTTCAGAAAAGCACAACAGAAAATTCTTTTGTTCACTGATTCTAATTTATGAGTCTCATATCTTTATTGTTTAAGGGACCTAAGTGCTTTACCAATATCTTAGTAGCAAAAGATGACATGCTATATGTAAAACAGTTTTCATTTACTACTGATAACAACCAGCTTAGATTTCAGTGATAAGCAGTCATAAATTCTGCTTTTTGAATTGCAGTTCTAACAGCTCCAGAAATTTCCATAAAGCCTCATGAAGTGATTAAGCCTGCCATCCACCCATGTATACATTTGTATGATGAGATGGTAATAATATTTAGATTGCTGCTTGGTTTTTTTCATCAAAGTTCTGCTGTACCTCACTCCACTGTGAGGATCCAGAAACAGCTGCACAACTTAAACTCTACTACACAGTTATGAAAAGGTCATTTATTATGAAATATTTTTTTTGTTACAAATGACACACAAAGCCCAGGAAAACTTCTCAATCTTATTACCAGTTATTATACTAAAATGGTCTATTATATATAGATGAGATTTATATATTAGGACAAGGAGAATGAATGTTTTACAAAGGGTAATAAGGGACAATAAGGAAAACCAGATGATACATATATCTCTTTAAAATGAATTTGCAGGTGTCCAATGGTTTAAATGAGGTAGAGGGAAGAAAGAGAATATGGCAACCAACTCAGTTACAAATTTCTGTAAGAAAGCAAGCCATGTTTTATTGTCAAAGATATTTTCCCTCAAGGTTCCTCACAAACCAGTGGCCTATAGGCATTTGTCTCACATATGTTTTTTTCTCTGAGAATCTCTTTCATCTCATCAGACTACTTAATGTATCTTAAAGCTAGGAAATTAATGTAAATATTGATTTCTGAAACAGTCAAGCAGGCTGCAGCATTGCTGAAGTTTCAACCCGTTTGGTATAGTGGGTTGTTCACAAGTTTCTGTGTTTAGAAGAGGAAAATATTATTTCCAATTTCACATAATATCATAAATTAATTATTACGTTCCTTGAGCTATCATGCACAGGTGTTTTTCCCCCTTATGACTGTGTTCCTTTTCTACTGGACTAACAAAATGTGCTTTCATCTTATTGCTGAAAAGCAACTCCTCAAACTTTTAAAGCAACACCCTTTCATCTCTGTATCCTTTATTACTATTATTATCATCATCATTACTACCACAAACACTACCTGTCAAAGGTAGTACATACTGCAGTTTTTGGGGGAACCATGGGTTGATTCTCACCACCAGGTGATAGGCATTCAAATGGATACAATTCACATATGTTTTGTCCTTTACCAGTCACAAAACACAAATAAGTGATCAAACAAATACTAAAGTCAGACAATTCAAAGACATATTTTATATCCTAACTGTAAAGAAACAGAAGTTAATGAAGCCTAGTTTGGCCTAACTGTAGTTGCAATAACTAGATTTAGCAGCAACATTTAATGATAGGACCTGAAAAGGATTTCCCAGTGGTAATGTCATACTTAAAAGCTTATTTGTTAAACTTCTTTGTTTTATAGCATTTGAAAGAGATCAACAAAAAAAGTGTTCAAGCTTAAAAAGAGAAATAAGTTTCTTGTTGACAAAGATAACCCCACAACTGCATTACAACAAACATTGTGTAATACTGCTCAATATCCTCACTTCTCCAATGAGAAAGCCAGAAGGCTTTTGTTTCTAAAGTTGAAAAGAAAAGCATCTCCATCAATTCTGAAGTAGTTTTAGTAAGGATAAGTGTTAAAAGACCTACTTGTAATCAAGTCTCAGGAAGTAAAAATATTTGTTCACATAAGCTGTCTTTCCTTCACCACCCAACATGGTAATAAAGGTGAGAGAACATGCAAATACAGAGATAATTTCTATATGAGGAACAGAATACAGCATCTATAAAGAATAAAGCAAGAATGAGCCTGCAGCAGGAATCTTCTCATGCCATGAGTGTTGGTTTGGAGATTTTTCTGTCACAAAACTGCATAATTCAGCAAATTAAAATCCTCTTTTGAAACTTCTTCCCTGGGGCAATTCAGGCCAGTCCGAGAGATTTTAATTATATCTGTTCTACTGTAACAGAGAAAATCCTGCCTAGATATATTGCTTTTCAGACATAGAATAATGGAGTCTGATCACCACGTGTAAATAATTATTAATATTTTATTAACATAAATCATTTGATCCTTCCCAAGTGTACTTTAATATTTTAGATTGTATCCTAGAAAATGGACAATATATAGACTAAATATATTTTCTACACACAGTGAGATGAGTTTCACTTTATTATAAGTGGCAAAAAAACTGCATACATTGACTGTTCTTAATTATCAAAGGTAGACATGGAATATTGGAAAAATTACTCTTTTGTTTGAAAAAATCTGTTCAGAAAAAGTCAAAAAATTAAGGCTTCATCTTACTAGTAGTACAGTAGCAAAGACTTATCTACTGCCTTTTAAATATGGGGAAGACTGCTAGTATTAACACTTTCCTATCTCCTCTGAAGTGGGACAGCCACAATATTAAACGTTTCCTTCACTTGAGTAGTGTTGAAACAAATACATTCCATTTATTTCTGTGTAGGTCGGACAATCTCTGTGAACTAGAGATTAAATTCGTGTCTTCTATTTAAATGTTTATGTTCATAATCTGCTTAAAACAAACTGCATTTTTAAAATGCACTTACATTTGACAAGTCTGTTGCATTACATAGCTGATTGCATGTCTTGAAACTTCTGTTTTGCACAATATGTAAAGAGGGTGCTTCATGCAGATGAAAAAAATTAAATTGCCTTACTGTCTTACTGTAATTTCTCTGTCTTCTGACTTTAAAGCTACAGTAATGTAGAGAATATTTTTTCATATTGCAGTAAGAAAAATTGAGTTCTAATTTTACTGTACTTCAGGAAGTTGAGATTTGAAAGAGTTAGATTCCTACCTCCTTTCAAAATAAATTTAAAGAGTGCCTTCTAACTAAAAGTCCTTTAAAATTTTCACCATTTTTAATATTTAATGGAACTTCCAGTGGGGTAGCTAAATAGCCCAAACCCAAAAGAGTTTGCTGATCAACTTGTGAAACACGGTCTACAATACTTGTGTGATGTTGTTTCCAAAACGGAAAAAAATTCATTCAAACATCAGAAATTATGCTTCTAGCTCCTTTCAACGTGTTTCTCATAAATCAGCTAGGTATTTTATGCTGGACAAGATTTTTATATAAATCCAGAGTCTTCATAATTTTTTTAAATAGAATGATTGATTAGCTCTTTTCTTATGCACTCAGAAGCAGAAGGCTAATCCAAAATGCTGTTCATGGCTCGGTAAAATAAAGAACATTAATGTTTGGCCAAGACTGTAAAGTGTTCTGAGATTTTCAAATGACAAGAGTGTTGGGCACTGTGATTATCTCTGATATTCTGAGATTCTGAAAGTACAATGTTACCATAACAGGCTAAGTCAGATGTCTGCATTCCTTCCTATAGAAGCCTGCCTTGGTCATTCAGTTTAGATAGATGTGTTTCTGAACTCAGCTGAGTTTTGAAAGAGAATGTCATGGGATGTGATGTCACCTTTCAGGTATTGCTGAGTCATAGAAATGAGGTATTAGCATTACTGTCTCCCTGCTCATTGATAAACCTCACTTTACTTCCTACATCCTTCCCAGAAACAGTCCATTCAACAACAACACCTTCACCTAGTTTTACACCAGAAGAAGCAGGCCTCTGAAAGAGCCATCATAAATCTAAGCCCTATGTCTTGATTAAATCGTAAATCATTGCTTGGGTGCTCAGAGTACCTTCTGCCTGATTCTACATGAAGGTACATTTTAATATTTTTAAATCCCAAGCTCTAAATTATATTTTCAAACTTTAAGGAAATATTTATACTGCATTGATAGGTTACGTTTCCTAAAATGTTCCAAAAATTCAAGGAGCAAATAGAAATGGTATGATCCATTTTTCTTGTGGCCTTAAAGTACCAGAAAGAGCCTTGAACTGCTGTTCTGTTCTTCTGTCTTAGTTCCAATAACCATTACCACTTAATAAGGAATCTCTCATTTTTTTCTACATAGACACTTTCAATCTCCATTGTATCAGAACAATTCTCAACCATTAATAAATCTCTATTCTGTGCAGAAGAAAATATTCCATTATACACAGATGATGCAACAAGAGCACAGATACATGGAATAAATTGCAAAATTTATACGGCACAATCAAGAATAAACTTACAGTTGTCTTCCAAATGTATCAGAAGTTATAGGCATATTCCAGAAAAATTTGGAAAGTGCATTGGGTGGTGAAATGTAAGAGATTGTAAGAGATGTCCAGCATAATCCATCCTTAAAACCTGTGATCTGCTGAGCCCCGTTCTTTTATCTTAATAGTAAATTTATCTTTCCTAGAGAAACCAAAACCATAGTCAATTAGTGACTTTCAGTAGCAACAATTATTATCAATATTCCACCTGAAATGTACACTGTGTTTTACACATGACTTCGGAGAGAAGATGAAGAATTTTTTTCCCTTAAATCCCTGCTTCCCCATGCTATCTTTTGGTGGTCTCCATTCAGAGTTTATTTAGCTGAGGCCCAGTAGCTTGCTTAAATTTTTTACTGCTTTTTGAACTTTCCATGAAGGATTTGCCCACAGCACAAGGATGCCCTAGAGAAGCAGACCCAGGTCATGCTGTAGCTGAAACTAATAGCTTTACTGTCTCCTAGCAACTATGGTACAGCTATTTTGTACCTACAGAGGCCTCAGTAGCACAGAGTTATGCATGTGTATGAAATTTTGCATTACAATAATATTGACAGCTAACATTTTGTTAACATTGTTTTGCTATGGCTGGAAAAATAAATTATCAAGAACTATGCCTTAAAGAGATCCTGGCACAAAAGGGTTATTATCATCAGTTCCAGCAAAGTGGCTGGGTGAGGACTGTTTAAACTGTATATATACTGTAACTTGCCTTGTGTTTGTTGCTTTCTATAAAGATATTCTATGGCATTTGGTCTTGTTTATAAAAAGCTATGACTGCTAGATTGTAATTACTTCTAGGATTTACTCAGTGGGAAGAAGAAGGTAGGGTTGTTTTGAGGAACTTTGGGTTTAATCAAATTGATTTCCTAGCTGAGATAGAGTCCTTTGAATAAAAGTATAACTATGACCACATTTTACTAAAAACTGATTTACCCTTTCATCAGATTAGATAAATACGTTCATGTTATTACCAAAATAGTTCAATTAAAAATTCTCCATAAAAATCTAGCCAAGAATGATTTGTTTAGTAGCATGATCAGAAAAGAAAATAAGTGTTTTGGAAGTTGCCTCCTTTTAGAGGAAGACAGATATATGCAGTGAGTACTCTAACAATACACTTCAGAAAAACTTGCCCAATGCTCCTGCCTCACAGACACACATTTTCATCAGCCTGTGCTCTTCCCAGACTCTGTAGAAAGGCAGAGCATCTGTTCCCTAAAATTCAGAAGAAAGTATCTGGATTAAACCCATTTAATTCAGCTGATAATAAAAGTTCCTCAGAGAGAAGGATACAAACATTGGTTTGGTGAAGGTCTTTGAATACAGATGGTGAAAAATACTGTGGCTTGTCATGTTCACTGACATCTTGTTGCTGTTTCAAGTTGCTATACCAACATCTGTAAAACAAGTAAAATGTAGAGGAAGATTATGTCCCTATTTGCACATTTGAATGAGTACTGAAACCATTTTAAAAACATAGAAAATATGAAAAATAAGTCATATCTTCAGCCTGTAAGTCAGGGTGACACCATATAGTAAAATAAAGAAAAGGCTGCTAAATTCATGGATGAATTGTGATCACTGGTATATATAAAAAGTTAAGAGATATTGGAAAAATATGCTAAAGTCATTTTTTTTTCAAATAGAGGTCTACATCTGCAATGCAAATTGATATAAAAGTACAGGGATGTCGGGGCATAATTTACCCCATAGTACAAGCATAATATATACAAAAATGCTACAGATTTGTAATATATGAATCTAATATACCATTGTAGCATACCTTTTCACTGAACAAAATTTAACTGCCGTTCCTCTTGCCTCACTCCCAAAGGCATTAGGAGGCAAAAAGGAAATGAATGAGTAAAAATATCAGGAGGAAAAGTGAAAAATCTAAATGCTTTTCATTTCACAACACTGCCTGTATCTCTTCTGGACAAATTGACTCTGAGTGTAAGGTCATGTGCTCAGCTGCTGTAAATTTGTGTGTCACTGATGGCAAAAAAGGAGAATTAATTTAATTTACACCATAGAGGATCTGGCTTTCAGTCACTACATTGCCCAAAGCCAAAGTTAAGCTATGAAGCTTCACAATTCTTATGGATAGATAAGGTTAGTTCACACTCCAGGAACTTATATTATTTCAGTCTGTTGTTCAGAAACAAACAAGACATCAGACAACTGATTTACTGAAATCAGACCAGAGGTGCTTTAAAGCAAACACACAAATTTATCAAAAACTGCTCATTTGGGGGAAAAGTAACTTAAAAACACAGAAAGGAACCATACATGTGCAGGCCACATATTTTTCATAACTATAATATTTTTTTTGCATGTAAATGTAATTGCAACTGTGAGCTTTCTAAAATCAGTAATATAAACCTGACACAATTTTGACAAATTGCCATTTACTTTCGGAAATACAAAAATTTGCCCCTCTCAATGTTAAAGCACTTCTGTAACCATGTTTGGGTTTTTTTTCCTTTTTCCCTCTTGAAGATGCTACATTTCTACTACTTCTACAAGATGTATCAACTTGTGTTTTCATTATGGATATATTAATGCATTGATAACTCTTTATAACACCAAGGATAGCATTTGTCTTTAGGTGTTATTGCACTTAAAACATTTCAAATTACAAAAAAATAACAACTGTTTAAATACTAACAGGATGGTTTTCTACATTAAGCAGACAAGTTTTGACATTCTTGAAGGAGCAGAGAGATATGTGGAGGTACATAATGAAACTAGATTTACAAAAATCCTGCATTTGCACAGTAGCTCTCACACTGTCCCTGGAACAAAAATCTTTCCCTTCCTCCATTCCAAATGCTGTCCTGAAAGATCAAGCTGTAAATTTTCCAGTGTGGATATGACACAGATATCTCTTATCCCTATAATAATGGCCTTAATTTCCCAAATGGCAAAAAGGGATTGCAGACGCTCACAACTGTGACCCAGCAGTTCATAGCTGTGACCACCAGAGTCTGTTTACAAATGTACTTATTAGATATACAGGACAATTGTTCTGTCCTCCTAGGCCATTTGGTTTGTGTTACGAAAACCATCTGGGCGAAAAAGAAAACCACAACAGCTCCTTTATTTGTTCAAAGGAAATCTTGTAGTTTTAAGTGGAGATTTCCTTGCTCAGTAAAGGGAGTCCTAACAGAGTTTATTTATTGGAAAGAGCCTTCTTATGTGGGCAATACACTGAGGAAGTCACATATTTTTCCCCATATCAGGAAGTCTTAGAAGATAGAACAATGGTTTTCAAATCAAGAAAATCAAAGGTAGATAAAATCAAAAGAACAAGGCAGATTAGAAATATAGCTATCAGGTTATAAACATCTTACTGGCACAGAATACTGTTAACTATTTTAACACTCACAGGCAAAAGATCAATATCTTCCCACAAGAAGGAGTCTCTCTTAGATAAATCTTTGCTCATGAGGTATGAGCGGGAATATTTGTACCTGTGTATGAGCACCAGTACTGGTTAGAATGATTTTTAAAATGTGCTTACAAATAACTTCCTTTGGAAATGATTGAACTTCAGCTTTTTTCCTAAATTTTCCATTACTGGAGAAAAAATTGGTTTGTATACCTAATATTCAGTTCTTAATAGACTCTTCATGCACAAAAGAGTTTGTATAGTCAACATCATCTCTCAGAGGCCATGTTTGCCCTTACAATTAGTTCTTACCAGGAATTGCTTTGGTTGTGTGTTTTTTTAACAAATCACAGGAATTCAAGTTTCTGGTGGGAAGATGTTTCATTTATTCATTCTAAGGTCAAGTGTCTTCTTCCAGAAAAAATTCACTTGTAAAAATAAAGATCTCATTTCACTGGTCACTCCCACCTAAATAAAAAAAAAAAAGGCGCTTGGTGTAACTGTAAAGAAGTATGTGAAGTTGAAGAAATATGTTTTTAAGGATAGGTACCCTTTTCAGAAGAATTTGTAACAGGAAGCTGGAACACATTTTCACCTGGGAAGCCTTTCCTGCCTAAGAGTACTTTTCTGACAAATAGTTGGATGGTTTTTCTCTCCCTTTTCCTTTGCACACCGGAGAAAAATTGCAGTATCTCTGTAGTCTGAGGAGACACAAACCCTCACAGTGTTACAGGCCGTGCCAGCAGTGAGCCTGAGGGAGGGAGGCCAGCGGTGACGAAAAAGCCTAGGAACAAAAAGAGTTTTTTGCCTTTTCTCAGGCCCCGTGCTCAGAAAGCATGGACAGTTTTTGCTTTGGAAGATTTTTAGTGTTCTTGCCTTCAAATAAACCTTTTGAATTGTTTTCACTGCTGTGGCTTTTTGGGGGATACTTGTGTATATCTTACTTTACTTATTGCAATTATAATGCAATATTTTTTACTTTAATTTTTCAGTTTGTATTATATGTTATAACTATTTTACCTCCTTTTAAAGGTGTCAAGATTTAAAGAAAAGGCTGTATTGAATGGGGCACACTTCCCAACAAAAATTATTTTTTAAAAGAATTGTCTTTGGTTTGTAATTTTTTATATTAAAATTGCAATCCTTAATGGACAATTCTGCTGGGAGTCCCATAGAATTATAAAAGGGGGAAAAAAAAGTCTGCTCTTCTTATGCATCCCTCTGGGATGTCACAGCTGGCTCTTCTGGGAAGTAGAAATACTTATATGAGATCATGTTATACAGGTAGTAAATTCTTCTGAGTAAATTATACAAAAAAAAAAAAAAAAAAGACCATCTTAGAGTGCCACAGATGCGATAGGAAAAGGAAGTGTTTCCTACAAATGACTTCATGGAGCAACCATATGTTCCTACCCTCCAGACATATCTCATTTTAAGTTCCACATTGGAAAGGAGCTTAGGTATATGCATCTTGTGCAGTGTACAATCTGCTCTGTCACAGAGACGGCAGTGGCTTCTTTCTAAACCTTGTTGGCTAGAAGTCAGAAATGTCAGAATCTATTACTGAGGATGCTCAGATACTCGTAAACTCTCCCAGCTCCTCTGTGAAACGTAAGAAATGCCAAAAATTGAATTAAAGTAAGCATTTACTTACCCTCAGGGGTTATTTTTAAAATACCTAAACAATTATTTTTTTTATATATAATTGGAGTTAGACAAACAAAAGCTATTACAGAAAAATATTTATACCAGTTTCTATAAAGTTGGGCACATGTACATACAAAATGTAGGAAGATAAAATGACATTTAAAAACCATCATCAAACTTCTGAACTATTTAGAAGTCCTGAAAATCTACCAGATTGCTTTCTTCATTATGCTTCCAATGCTTTGACTGTCAGTAATTATTCAATTCATACAGACAGTGCTTCTGTATAGTATTAATGTATAGTACTAATACGTGAATGACGGGAGGCTGACTGGAACAGAAACTATCGACAACTGAGCAGTAGTCATCTTGTGACCATTTCCCCTTTCACCTAAAGTCAAAACCACAACCTTTAAATATGCTGAAAGTATCACACAACATCTATCAATGTCCATTAGACTGAAAAGGGGTTCAAAAGACGTATTTGCATCCCAGCAAGTGCCTCAGACATTTTAAGTTTCTGTTAGATCTCATCATCTTACTTGGCACACTTTTTTACTGTCATAACCTGCTCAATAGGAGGGCATAGAGGAGCATGTTTGTTATAAATTTTCATCAGGCTGAACAAAGACACACATCGAAGTGTCAGGGAACTCATATTGTTTTATTGTATAGTCACCTTAACTCCACCAACTAGCCCATTAGTTAGTCTCAAAAATGTGGGCTAACAAGCTCTTAACTTTTGCAACACTTCAACAAGCTCTCCACTTCTCACAGAAGACTTCTCAAAGGTATTGGCTAACAAGCCTTTTATTTTACAGCACACTCTACAAGCCCCCAGTCCTCACAAGAAACCTCAGTATGGAGTAAGGGGTAGATTATGAAAATAACACTTTGCCAAGGCAAAGCAAGGGAGGGGAGAAATAAAGGCAGAAAAGAGAGAAAGGGAAGAAAGATCACCAGTCGTTAGATTCTGTGTTGGTCCTGTCATGTGGAGAGTCCAGATCTCAGGCTGACAAAGAGAGCAAGAGGAAAAAGAGAGGGAGACCAATCCACTTTTTATTATATTTAACATGTTGCCCACCTCTTATATAAACTATATTGTCACACCATTCTGTTCACACATGCACAGCCAACCCTTTCAAGCTCTCCAGGAAGTTAGTTCAGAGTGCAGGGAGGGGAGAAGTTGACACAGGCACATTGATCATGAGTCTTAAGGCATAAAAGGAGCAGATCAGAACATCATTGCCCCACCTCCATGTCATCTTCTCTTCCAATCACCACTTTCCTGTTGCAACAGTCAGAATGTTTGAGAAAAAATATGCTTATGGATGGTTCTCCACACCTGACCACTTTTGTCACCTACTTTTCATGGCTTTGGCTCCAATGTCATCGCAGTGCCTGCACCTGATTGAATCGTAAACACAAAGTGCTGCCTCTGAGAAGACAACCATTTCTCACCGTCAACAGGGCAGTGTTTCTAATGTTGCAGTCCTCAACGGAGGATAATTAAAGGCGACACAATCCATGCTATGATTTCAGGTTTTTCTCAGTGATCAGGGGATGGTTTCCACAAAGAAAAAATGTATTGCCTTAGAACAGTTTTTTTTTCCCTTTCAGTATCAGTCAAAAAACAGGAACCATCAGGCAAAGAATCACCAGCTGGTCGAGGGAGGGGATTGTCCCACTCTGCTCTGCACTGGGAAGTCCTCACCTTGAATGTTGCGTGCAGTTTTGGGCACTGCAATACAAGAATCATACTAAGCCATTAGAGAGTGTCCAAAGGAGGGCAACAAAGATGGTGAAAGGCCTTGAGGGGAAGCCACATGAGGAGCGGCTGAGGTCACGCGGTCTGTTCAGCCAGGAGAAGAGGAGACTGAGGAGAGACCTCATTTGCAGTTACAACTTCCTTGTGAGGGGAAGAGGAGGTGCAGGCACTGATCTCTTCTCTGTGGTGGCCAGTGACAGGACCTGGGGAAACAGCTTGAAGCTGTGTCAGGGGAGGTTTAGGTTGGATATTAGAAAAAGGTTCTTCAACCAGAGGGTGGTTGGGCACTGGAACAGGCTCGCCAGGTCACAGCACCAAACCTAACAGAGTCCAAGAAGCATTCAGATGATACTCTCAGGCACAAGGTGTGACTCTTGGGGATGATCCTGTGCAGGCCTAAGGGTTGGACTCGATAATCCTTGTGGGACCCTTCCAACTCCACATATTCTGTGATTCTGTGAACCAAACCTCTAGGACTACGCTTTGCAATACATTGAAACTGTTGTGTGGTCACTCATTGTGGGGGATTGTGCTTAGTGCTGGAGGAGCATGTGCTTAAAAGAAACGTGCTGGCTGTGGGATAGGGGTCTTGTGCACATATACCTTTGAGAACAGCAGGAAGCAGTGGGGTGGAACTTAGGTTTTTCCAATCTCATTTTTTTTGGTCTGTTTCATCCTTCTTCTGGGGGTGTTCTCAGACATGCTAGAATTAATTTTTGGGTTGGTAATTATGACATTTTTTACTCAATAAAATCTTTGTGGAAATTAGTGTGAGATATTTTTTATTTAAAAGACACAAAAAAGAAAAATTTAGTCAAAAAATCCCTGCCTTCTCCAATTACCATGCAGTGAAATATCCCCATTCCCTCACTCAGGTATAGAAAAATAAATAAATCGTATTAATTAGTTTTATGGAAAAGGAAAGTTAAGTTCAGCTAAGTAGACAGTTAGAGATGATCCAAAGGATCAACTTTAATGAGAATTCTTTTTTACAAGGTGCCGGTTTAAATGTTCTCTATACATCCTTGAAAAAAAAAAAAGAAAAATATGTAAAATAATTTTTTTCTTTTTACACCACTCAATCACTTATGTGGCCTATATTTACATATTCAGGTGCACATGAGTTTTTCAATTACAAGAGCTTTACACAAAACTGCATAAAAATACAATCGTGTCCACTGAGAGTCAGTTATCAGATTACTGCAGACATTACAGTAACTCTGTGAGGTTGTATTACAGGTAAGAACATAAGTATGTTCTTTTACAAGATCAGATAATGGAAAGTAGGTCAAGTAAATAGATTTATTTTAGATTAGAGGTTAGAAAAAAATTCTTTACTCAGAGGGTGTTGAAGCACTGGGGTAGGTTGCCCAGAGAGCTTGTGGATGCTCCATCCCTGGGAGTGTTCAATGCCAGGTTGGATGTGGTCCTGAATAACTTGATCTAGTGAGTGGCATCGCTGTCCATAGTAGAAGGGTTGGAACTGACCAATCTTCAAGGTTCCTTCCAACCCAAACTATTCTATGATTCTATGATTGCATATTTTCAGTAATGTTCCAGTCAAAATACAGGTCTTCTGTTTCACTGAAGAAAAATTGCTAATCTCTAGCTAGTTCGTACTGGTTTATTCTTCAATAAAATATTTGTTATAAACATCCCTTTATTTTTCTCTCTAATTCAGATTAGAAGTTATTGTCACCTGTGACTCCTTCTTGAGACACGTTTTTCTTCTAATTTTTCTCAAGCACTATGCAAATTGCTCCATTCTACAACATCAACAGGAAACCCTACTACCTCCTGCCAACATTTTTTACCTATATACCAGTTTCCATAACAGATCTCCACAATGACAGCTTTTCAAAGCCAGACAGAGCCTAAATTAAGCCAACCCCTTGCTTGGACTGCCTTTTCCCTGAAGAAGAGTTAAAATTTAGGTTAGAACAGACAAAAGAATACCATCAAAGTTTGCTGAGTAATATCAATAATCATAGAATCTGTACACAGACTCCACCATCAAAATGATAATGCAAGCACAGTTATATCTTTCATATCAGTAAACTATTAAAATAATAATTAAGACAGAACAGTGCTTTTAAACCACAAGTGAATTGATTGCATCAGGTCCATACTTGATGATGAAAGTTGTAAGATGTACCTTTTAAAATTATTATTATTATTACTATTATTACTTTTATCACTATTATTATTATTATTATTATATTATTTACTTCATGCCCTGCTTTTTTTTTCAAACAGGCTGTTAGGCATTATTTTACACAAGAGAAAATCAAGTCAAAGTCCCAACCTGTACATCAAGTCTCTTAATCATGAAGATTAAAGGCCTTCCTTTGTTTTGGTGAAAACTGAATCTTGCACAGGCTATGTAAGAAATTACTGAAATAACAATAACCCAGTACTATATGTTATATCCTGTGGCAGTTGATTCTCAAAGTGAAACTGTAAAATGAAAATAGTTCTCAGGATGGTTTAGGAACTGTAGAAGGTTTGAAAAACCATTTGGTGTTGCAAAGTAATCCAGATTTAGGAAACCAATAAATGTAACTTCCCATGAGACCCATAAGGAAGATTTAGTGACCAACACAGAGCAAGTTTGGTACAGATGTCATTTACACTGGTATAACAGCAATTCCACAGGTTGTGTGGAAGTTCATACTTTTATAAAAATGAAACCAGTTAGCAATTCAAATGTAATTCCACTAAATTCATAAATCCTTTTCCATGGTCTTTTCTCACTTTCTATCAGTAAATCTTACAGTGAATGTACTTGTTCCAGGCTTTTTAGGTAACAGGCTATGGAAGCAAATATCTGAAGAGTTTTTTGGCCATAAACCAACATTTTTAAGAGCTATATGTGTATTTGTGTCAAGTAGAAGATGCTTTTCCTTTGGTCTGAAGGACAAGTCTACATCTATTCACTTTCTGCTGAATGAAAATCATGAAGTCCACTGACTGTATACAGTAAATGTAAACAAGCTGATCTTCCAAAAGCAATTGGGAGGAGAGATACTGAGACTAATAAATCAATATTGTGTGAATTAAAAAGTACATGCTATTATCCTTATTGATCAGACAAGCATTATTGGTGTTTCTCATTTTAGGGAGCAAAGAAATTTCTTATTTCTTCGTGGACCCTATATTTTATACACAATTTTAGTTTAATACTTAATGGTTTTATCTGAAGTAAAAATATTAGGAACCTTGCACGTTCACACTGGATTACAGCCAGGAAGCAGAAAGGATCACCTTCAACTGAAAAGTTTATTTATTTTCCAGGCTAACATTCAGGTCATAGAATATATAATCTCTATATCATTATGTGATCTGAACCTGTATTCTGTGAAAAGACTGAAAGAGATGCTGGAAGGTCATGTTTTGACCCTTCAACTAATTTGAATATGTCTGAATATTTTCAAGTGCTGACAGGAGACAGGTTAGAAAAATACTGTGAATGGCAATTGTTGGTCTTTACCCATTACATTCCCGAGTGTTGGAAAAATTTGCCTAAGGGCCATTCAGGTATTGTTAAATTAAAGCTATGCCCCAGACCTGTGTTGGAGGTCAGTGCTTTGAGCAGCAGGTAGAAGTGAAAATACAGCTTTTCTCTGAACAGATGTGTTTGCAAACAGTCCTTTAAATATATCTACAACTATGTACTGGGTCTTTGTATAAACTATTGCCCTCATTTTTGCTGGTGGGTGCATTCAGAAGAGTTCTCTTTGTGCTTCAGCTGGTTCAGTTTCATTTTTTTAATGACCAAGGAAACGATTCAGACACTCCAGTGACACAGTATGAGCCATTTCAAACAATATCTCAAATTATTTTTTTTGTTTCTACCTCTAATTATTTATTGGAAAAAATTCTTGGTAAAGATATGATGCATTTTAATGTTAACTGCTTTTACCAACTAGTCCAGTAGTTAACTCCTATACCAATTGAACCGTTCATTGGTACTGTTGAGATATTAAATCACTAACAGACAAATTGATGTATACAAACACACATCTTCACTGAACCTCCTATTCCTGTACTGTCATTCACCCAGAATAATTTTGTCTTGAAAGAGGCCAGAACATTGGCATCTACATAAATAAATATCAAAGCTAAGATGAACTGTTTATCTATTTAATACCTTATTGTAATTGCCAAGTTGCTCAAGTACCACTCAGAGAAGACATAATTTTCAAGATCCTATGCCCATACTAAGCAATAGCAAGTTAAAATATATGGCTATTTAAAAAGGAACGAGTTTTTCCAAATGTATATCAAATCACTTATTTGGACTCTTATTTTGTATGCCTAATACTTAAAACCAGTTAGCAGTTCCTGGAAACTTGTGAAACATTTTCAGTTTTACTTATAATAGTAGATGGGATGAGGAAAAAAGCTTTTTAAGTTTAAAAATCTCCATCTAATACCTTGCTCAAGCACTTATATATACATTTCTATATACCTTAGGGAATATTTACAAACTATTTATGTTTGTTCACAGTGCAGATATGATGACAGAAACTGTACACAGTGGGAATTATTAATGCAAGAGCATTCTTTAAAGACCTGTGTCATACTTGGGGTGTGCTTAAGAACCATCTCAAGTGATAGATACCAGCTGCTTGACATGCATTGGATTCATTACTTAAGGGATGCAAATTAAAATATTAACAGAGAAGAGAAAATGGTTTCCTTCCTTCTCTGCTTTGCCCCTACCATACAACCATAGGAATAGTCACGATTCTTCTCATCCTGACCAAAACTTTTTCTTTTCACAGAGTTTTGACATTCACAGCCATAAAAATTTAATTTCACCAGATTCCCACCACTAAAATATTGAGGCTTTTTTTTTCCCTCTAGAGCACCTCTACTTGTAAAATCTCTGCCATACAGATTCTAATGGTCTAATAATATTTTTATTATTTTTGTTAAGCTTAAGTGCACAGATGCTTCCCCAAAAGAAGAGGACTGATTCTTATATAAAAGCTTTATGTGTGTCCATGCCTTTCTGTGATAATCATGCATGAAAATGCAAGAAGTCTGAAAGAAGAGAGTTAGTGAGTAACAGAGTAACAAAAACTGCCATTTCTGTGCCTTGTTATAACATATATGTAGAATTGCTAATCTGTGTTAAACTCTGTGTTAGGCTACTTTGATCGTGAGAACCCATAAAATTGATTCAATGGGTTTTCTGTAATGCAGGGCTGTACTCAAGGTTTTAACATTGTTTTTTGTTGGGTTTTTTTAATTTTATTTTAGAGCCTTAATGACAAACAATCTCAAAATTTATTTCAGATGGAAAAAATCAAACTTTTAGTCTTTGATGTTCTTGATATCTTAAGTGCTTTTAATTGAACATTAAATAGAATTCTATCTGTAGCTGAAAAATGTTTAGGATAGAAGCAGTTACGTGTTCTTAAGTACAGTGGAATAATATAGGAGGAAATGTCATGAGCATCAAAATAATTTCTGTACAAAATTAAAGCTCCTGGCAGACTGAGAAGTCATTGCCATTAACATGGTAGGAGCATCTGCATACAAATCCAAATCTAGCCTAATGTCAGTAGGTATAAGTTCTTACTCACAGAAAATTAATTACATTGCCTCCTGAATTTTAATGGGATGTAATTGAAATAGTTTATCACTTACAATGTTGCATTTTCTAGCTTCTCTTTTGTGCATAAATTTTACTCTGTAGCTACAAAAAAAAATAAAATCCATGAGAATATATGGTAACTTTAAAAAGGACAGCTATCCTGACAACACAGACTGAAAACTAATACAGTTCTCTGCAATCAGGACAGAAGAGAACATGGTGTCTCCACGAAGGCCCAAAGGAATTGTCACATGCCAGTTAACCTATTTTAGACGGTCAGATGCCAATATAACAACGCAGTGTTATAACCCAGATAGTTCACTTTCTCTACTATAGAACAGTATGTGCAAAACAATAATGTGTCTACAATTAAACTGTTTCTAATGACCTAAAGAGTTAGGAAAAGGAATTTATTCTGAAATAACCATGCATCCTAAAGTAGATCCACTCCATCCACCCCTTGTATGACTGTCTATGCTAAATGTCACTAGTGTGGCTGTGTGGAACTTTTGTGGTGCCCCTTGAAAACCTGGTGATGCTCAAGTCATTTTCCTGTGAGTAAAATGGATGTTCAGAAAAGTCAGGCTGGAAATTTCTGTAATGGTGACATTGCAAGCTGTTCAAACTTCTGCCCTTTAACTGTCTATTGCAAAAACAAAAAAAATCCAATCAAACTTTAGAGAGTCAGGCTAGTGGTATTCCCCACACTTCCAGAATTTGTCACCTCTAAAACAGGAACTGAACTATGCTGCAAACAATGCCTTCAAGTAGCACATAAGTTTTTTCAGAGAGGATCAGAGATAAAAAATGATGCTAACATAAGAAAAGAGTGCGATTGGTTTAGCAGAATAGTTAATGGGGGATAGGGAGGTGGAAATAAGCTGCAATAAAATCCAACATGTGCAGGCTGAAACCAATACTCAAATTAGCAATAAGACAAAAGAAATGTGTAAGCATGTCATGATTTAACCCCAGCCAGCAACCAAGCCACACACAGCCATTTGATGACTCTCCCACCAGTAGGATAGAGGAGAGAATCAGAAAGGTAAAATCTAGAAAACTTGTGGAGTGAGATAAAGACAGTTTAATAGGGAAAGAAAAGCTGTGCATGCAAGAAAAGCAAAACAAGGAATTAATTCACCAGTTCCCGTGGGCAGGCAGCTGCTCAGCCATCCCCAGGAGAGCAGAGCCCCATCACACATAATAGTTACTTCGGAAGAAAATGCCATCACTCAAAACGTCCCCTATTCCTCCTCCTTCTCCCTCCCACTTTATATACCTAGTGTGATGTCATAAGGTATGGAATATCCCTTTGGTCAGTTTGGGTCACCTGTCCTGGCTGTGTCTCCTCCCATTTCCCGTGCAACCCCAACCTCCTTGCCAGTATGGCAGTAAAAAAAGCAGAAAAGGTCTTGCCTCTGTGTAAGCACTACCCATCAATAACAAAAACATCTCTACATTACCATCATTGTATTCAGCATAAATCCAAAATACAGTCCCATACGAGTCACTTTGAAGAAAATTAACTCTATCCCAGCCAAAACCAACACAGATCATAATTTACCATTGAAACACTTTATCAAAGATAAAGCTATTTGTAATAAAAAATTTAAAATCAAGATCACGGTAATGTTTACGCAAGATTTTTTCCTATCGGAGTGGCAGAGAATGGATTCTTTGTTAACAGGCTCACTCTGTTTCAACAGCAATATTGGATTCAAAGCAAGAATTTAATTCAGAAAAGAAGAGCCTGCATTGTGTAGGTCGGATTATTTAATTTAGCAACATTTTAATTCTTAATATCTATTGACCTCAGCAGGCAGAGGTTATTCCACAAGTTCCTGTTTCCTTTCTCCTATGCACTGGATGCCAAATACCCCGCTGTAGTGGAGCACAGCCAAGGTGGGCTTTAGTGTCTAACACTGCAGTTACCTTGGTAGCTCTCCCAGAACTGGCTCTGAACTGCTTCAGATGAAATCATGCCCAAAGATGTTGGGTTTATTTTTTATTTCTTTCTCAAAGTGATGCTTTTAGAAACTTGCACTGAAGCCAACACTCAAAGTACTGTATTCAGTAGCAGCAATAGTAATAGTGCACATGTGTGGTTTTCACTGCAAAAACATATTTGGTAGGTACTCAGGGACAGTTACTGTTGACTCTATGAATCAATACAAATCTGCAAATATGTTCCTATGTTTACATTTCTACAATAAATATTGCTCAGCTTCTTTCTCATTCTCTGTTATATGTTTGTTTCTGTGCTTTTGTATATGTGTCAGAACATTAATTTTTGCATTTTGGACGTTCAGAACAGATTGTGTTTGAGACTAAAGTAGATAGAAACAAAACACAGTTAACATCAGAAACTCATAAAGGAAGTTAAAATCCAACAGCTCCTATGTTATTTGAGGAAGCAGCATAACATTTGCCAAACATCAATAATACATAACCTCTATACTTTGTTTAAAGCTGAAGGACAAGCTTTTTCTTAGTTTTGTGTTTTCTTATATAAAATGCAGAAACCTACACACTCTTATGATGCATTTTGAAAACCATTAATGAAACATCAAAGGTGCGATATATCAGATCAATTGAACTCCACAGCAGTGGAATAATCGGAAAGTGATTTCAATTACTATTATGGTTGAAGAAGTATTTAATTTGATGAAGAGTTACTTTGGCATCATCAAATGTACTTTCAAATTTCTATGTAGCTTTTATACAACTGAAACAGCATTTCAAAACAAAACATTAAAAGAAAGAAATGTGTGTAAGTAAAGTCCCATGAACTAGACATTATTAGACCTATGAAAAACAACACGGGAAAATATCCTTATGAATATATGAACATTTATTTACTGCCCTAATGTAGTGCTAGCATTTTTCTGTCTGGCCAAGCTACAGGTTACTCATGTCTTTGGTTACACATTGCTATCCCCAAAAGGTATTAGGAAAATAGAAAAAATACATAGAGAAATTACAAAGGAAATGAGGCTGACACAGAGGCCAGAGGATAAATCCTGTAATAGGGACTGAGTGAGTTGAATGTATGTAATTTAGAATGGTGAATACTAAGGGGATATTATGTGTTTTCAGCAGCCTACAAATGCCCTCACAGTGACAGTTTACATGACAAAAATCTCAGTCACAGTCTCAAGAAATGACAGATGAAGAACAATGTCTCGAGGCTAAGAAAAGTTTAGACAGATATTAGGAAAAAGTTATTAGCGGTGTAAGCATTTGAATGAGCATGTCGCCTATAGCACAAAAGGGGATTGTGGCACTTTTACTACATACATTTAAGTGTTCAGATTATAAATTATAGGAAAAATGAAGGAAATACTTCTGAAAAGTATAGATGTCAAAGTAAATGAAACCTCTTCCTTTTGATCCTGATGTATTATTGCTTTGAAGCTTGACTACATATTCCCTAAAAAAATTATTTTAAGAGGAAAGGAAGATAACATTCAATAATATAAAATAAATTTAAGATATTATTTTTTAAGATATTAAATAACTATGTCCTTCTCCCACTTAGTTAAGATGCAAAATCATGATTCAAGAGCAGTACATAAGAAATAGCACAGATAGGAAGATCTGAGGTTTATAGCAGTTGACAAAAGAAAAAAGTGCTTTAATTAAAGGCTGAAATCAACCATTAGGAGACAAGAAACATTGCTACCAAAGGTAAATTACTTTTACTCCACAGAAAAGATAAAAGTTGAAAAGCTGATAAATCTAATCATAAAACATAATTCTATTAGGAATTATCTTGTACTATTTGACTGGAACTGCAAAAGTATAACCCCAGTAAAATTACTACAGATCGAGTGGACCTCAAGACTGAATCATCAATCCCCTGAGATGTTGATGTATCCTTCATATCACCTCTAAAATCCTTTGGCTCATGCTGAACAAAGCTTACATTTCCATTTTCATTTCATTTACCCTTGCCCTGTACCTAAAATCTTTCATACTCCAGAGCAATCATTTTATATCAGTCGAAAGTATTTCATTTTTAACAAAAAAAAAAAAAAAAGACAGAAAGATATTCAACTACATTATTGATCTTAACACTTTTCAAAGGTTGGGTAAGTGATTCAGGTACCCAATATCTAGATATTTGTAACTTAGCAGAGAAAAAAAATACATCAGATGGTTAAAATCATGTTCTTCATAGTTCCTTCACTTAGTCAATCAAAAAATTTTTGGGGTGGTTAAGAGTTATAAGAAGCATCACAGACCCATCCTAATGTATAGATTTACTTCTCACATTGGCAGTCCCAACAACATATACCCTTCTTTACTGTAGGACACAGTTCAGGAATATGGTTTCCCTGTTCTGAGTAATATAAAGTCAAACAAATGCTTACATTCAGACCTGACCAGGCATATTTTCCCAAACAAGGGTGATTCCTTTAGTAATTTTTTTTTGTTTGTTTTTGTATTAGATAATGCCAATGACCAAATAAGCCCCCTTCAAAACTGAAAAGCCAAACCAAATCAAAGCAACATTAAACAAAACCCAGCATTTCTGGCTTAAGGTAAAATTGTACATATTTCTAGTTAGAGAATGGATATCTCTTGACTGTATCTTCTTTTATAAAGACATAAAGAGAAAAATAATTCAGACTGAAGAATTTCATGTACCAATAGATAACATTTAGAGGCCAAAAAGAAACAAAAAAAAAAAGAAAAAATTCTTTATCTCTCATGATAATACTCATTTCACAGAAAATCAGCCCTGAGACATGGAGATGAGATCTACCTGGCTAACATTATTTCCTCATCTGTGAAGATGGCTGGGAAGGAGGCAGAACTAGTTACTGAGTTTTGTGATCCTTTCCATCGGCAAATAAAATTGCTGTCTTAATCTTGGAGGGTTGTTAATGCTATTTTTTTTCTGAATATGAGAAAGAAAAACAAATTAATGATCCTTCAGACATTTCAATCATTACAAAATGAAATTTCAAGACAGTTATTTTCTCCTGCAGACCACTGTGGATTTTTTTGCAGTATACTTTATAAGATTTGAAAGTCTGTCATTTTGCAATTCGCAAAAGGATTAATCTTAGCCACTTACATGTCCTACTTTATTTAAAAATAAGGTATCCTCCAGTCAATCATATTTGTAAAGTGTTACCAAAGCAGTGACTCATTAAAATGAGAGGTTTATTTAATTTTTTTTTCTACATATGCTATTCCACACCTAGGCAACAATTTGAAAATTAAAATCTGGCTTCATATCCTAGCATCCACAGCAGTTATCTCTTTCCCCATTATGTGAGAATACATTAATTTTTAGAATAGTAATGTAAGCAGTGGAAAATAAATATTCATGAAGCTCTCCAGTAATGACCAAAAATAATAAATATTCTGCTAAAATTTTGACATCTACCCCAAAAAAATAACTTTATTAACATATGAAAGTGACCGCAGCTTCAAATGGGCTTCTTCCAACTTAATATTAAAATGTATGACCTAACTTCCTTCTCTATAATAACTAATTAAAACTGCTGTATTATTCATGTGTTACTGATACTAAGAAGAACTCTTATGTGACCCTTTAGGAAGCAGCTTCTGTAATAAAAATATTATTCTAACATTTTAAATGTAATTCCTCTTGCAATTCAAAGTAATGTCAGATATTTTAATGCATTTCCAATAATGGCAGCAGGAGGAATAATAGACTCTTGCACACCTCACTCCTTGCCAGGTGAAAATGGAGCAACAAGCTGTTTATTAAGTGACTGTGAGTGCTTTTATGGGGCTTGGGAGGTCACTGGGCAAGGTCAGATGTGGGGTGTGCAAACCGGAAAAGCCATCGTCATACCCAGGAACTGAGGGTCAAAACCAGATATCAGGGTCAGAGCGAAAGCCGGAAAATCCACGGGGGAAGAAGGCAACAACACAGAACTCATAAACTTCAACAGCCAGGCTCTGCAAAATGGGGGGTTTGCTGGAGGCTGGAGCAACAGCAGCACCGCAATCTTCATCTGTCCATCTCTTAACGTGACACTTCCATTCTGCATGTGTCCTGTGTTCTCCTACACAATAATATTTCAGAGTTGCATAAAATGTCTTTTATATGTCATTGGCTTTTCTCTAAAAAAAAAAAAAAAAAAAAAAAAAAACCAAAAAACCAAAAAAACAAAAACAATTGTTAAAAGAGCCACTACTTCATAATGGAAATCAATACTCTACTATTATCCAAAAGGAAACAATTAAGTGAATGTAAGAAGATAAATTGTTTCTTTAACTAGTCTTTTTTATGTCAAGTCTCAAAAGCTCACATCTTTGCTTGTCAAGCAAAATTTTCTACAGAACTTGAAATATTCTGAGATTTTTTTCCTTTTTTTTTCATCCAGGCTCGGTGCTAAACTCTTCCAATCTTTTTGTCTATCTTAAAACATACCTCCCCACTCAAAAGCAAACTCTCTAAAATGAGTCCTTTTAAGAAAAGTACTAGGAAATTATAAGAATATTTGAAGCAGTGTCTCCTTAGAAATTTTGATCATCCTCCTCAGTCAAGGCAAAATTAAAAAAAGGAATTATATTGCCCAGTATAAAAGGTTCTGTACTGTTCGGTCTGTAACGTGCAAACGGTACAGAACTCATTTGCTTTTTAACTATCAGAAACCACAAGCAATGATTATCACTGCAACTCCAGTGTCCATGTAATAATAATGAAACACTAATAAATAAAAATTATACATAGAGTCCAAAAATGAAAGTTTGTTCCTGTGTAAACATTAAGCTGCAACTTTCACTGAAGGCATTTTTCACTTTCTCTCGCTTCTTTCAGAAAACAGAATAGATTACATTCTAAGTAAGCAGCTGACAACATAATAATGTGTCTCAGATAATAGAGTAAGAACAAGGTCTGAAAGATGTAAAGGGTTAATTTCTTTATATCTGTAACTTTTTTTCACAACTGAAGTAGAAAAAAGCCCATACTTTTTAATACTTGTCATTATGCTATTTGGAGGTGTTAGACTAGGTAACGAAACTGAATACCATGATCACAAACCACTTTCTTAATGAGTTCTTTCTTTTTGTTCAAAGCTTCTATTTCAGTGCTAATTAAAGTTATGATCAACCCAGGGCCTACAGTAATACTGTATTTGAAAAATAAGAAAACTTATTTGAAGAATCAATAATTTCAGGTAGATCTCTAATGCAGTGCCTTTGCATATGTAAACAGTCCTTGTGGACATGCTCTATAGATTGCTTACAAACAAATAAATGGCTGAATGGCAGGTCTCAGAGGGTTGAAATGGAAATATAGCTAGATTGGCCCCAAAACCTGAGTCTTAATCACAGCTTGAAGGCCATGCACTAGACCCTTCTGGACAAGACAGAGTGTGTGTCTCAACCAGCAAATCTACGAGTGTGCAGATAACCATACTTATTTTCATATTTCTAAGGAATACTGAATACATCCATTCTTCAAAAGGAAATTAGAGTACTTAATTCCTACTGGAAGAAAAGTGCTGTAACTTCTCTCTTAACTAGTCGTATGAAGGAGAAATACATTATAAATTCTTATCAAATCAAAAAAGACATTACAGAGAAGACATAAGGCAATAGACATTTTATTATTCAGAGAAAAAAAGCAAAAAATGTTTCTTAGAGGAAAAAATTACTTCAAAATATGAATTATTTGTGATAAGGGAGTCTCGCTTTACTTATGGTAAAATTAACTGTGACTAATTAAGACTGTTATACACCTTTATTTATTTTTATTTATACAGAGAATGTATAAAAAACCCAATCTTCATTTTATAAGACATAAAATTCCAATAATATATTTTCTTTGTTGGAGCAGGTTATGTCATTCAAATTTGAGGAGTCTGAGGTTTATGAAGACGTTATGCTCACTCCTTTAACTCTTCCAAAGTATATTTTCTCACCGTCTGTGTCAACCCTCTTTTACTTGCTTTCAAATGAAAACAAGTCAATACACAACTTTGCCTATGTATAGAGCAATCTATTAGATTTTAGAAAGTGCCTTGTGTCTGTCAAGAAATTGTCATCACAAGTGGTCCCAAAAAAAGTATAGCAGCTCAAACTAATGTAGCTCAAAGAAATAGTTTCAATAGCCATCACAGACACAAGTTCATGTCTGTAATGAAAATACAAACACATCCTTGCTTTTTATGAACAGTGGTAATGAGATTGTGATTATAATTTCATAGCTGAACAGATTATGCTTTATCGTAAGGCTATGCCAATAATCATAACCAAAGCAGTTGAACTAAGCCAAGTTTAAAAATGCAGCACTAAAAGGTTAGCTAAAATAAAGATTCAAAACAACAGAGGTTGAAAAACATATGATAAATTTTAACACAAACCAGCTTCTCAATATGACAGGGCAGTTTCAACACACAAAGAAAGCCTAGTGTTGTACTGCCTCCTCAGGCTTCAGAAACTATTGAGGCTGAGGATGGGAAGTCCATTCCATACAATGATTTTAGTGAGAGTTTTGGATCTATTCAAGACCAGGGTTGGATTTGTTATTTGTTGTTCATACCTGCAGGAAAAGGTAAATCTGTTTGTATGAAACACATGCTCATGCTACTAAAGCTGACAACCACAGATTAATCGATTTCATAATTATTTTTTGTGATAGAAACTTCTTGAAATATTTTTGTCTTTACATCTCATTTCATTTTCTAAGCTATACTGAAAGTCCATCTAATGTCAACAATTAATGAAACAATAGAATTAGTCTTTTCTGCACCTTTATAATTCAAGACACTACTGCTTCAGCAAGGCACTACCCTAGCTACAGAGTTGAGCAGAGTCTTTAAATAAGATAGAGTCCAGCAACATGCAACATCTGACTTAAGCACACTCTGGCACTGTTATAGAGCTGCACAATACATAGCAGAAGCCATGCTAAAATACCCAAACAAATTGTTTTTCCAGGTACCTACTGAGGATGATGCAGTACACGTCTTACACAGTACACATCTCTTAGAGTAATGAGGTGAGAAGCTGCTTGCGCCTGCATATGTGATTTGTCTAACACAGATGACCACAATTTAATAGTTCTACAAGGGATTTTCAACATGTTCACCAAGAAGATTTGGCAAAGTCCTATTATCCATCTTATCTTGAAGGAAAGACACTTTCCATCAGAAGACACAGTACAGGAACAGAAGTTTCCTTGACACAAGTATCAGTTTAACTGAAAATCAGTTCTATGGAGATCTGATTATGTAGGAAACTATAAGAACTAGAAAATTAGTTCTAGTTGTGATTTCTTTTTTTTTTTGTTACATCATACTTGTGTTTTTAGTCAAGTCAAAACCTTTAAAAAAGTCAAAACATCTTTTCAATAACCAGGGGATTTCAGAGCTTCTGGATAGCTCAGAAGTGAAATGAGTTTGAAAGACAGACTCAGAAAGACTAAGCCATCTCAGTAAAATGGTACAGGAAAAAAGCCCCACTGAAATGAATTATGAAGTCCTGCGTAAATTCAGTGGACGTTAGAAGTCATCAGAGATCTGCAATTGCAGATCTGAGATCAAGAATAACAGCTGATAAATTAAAAAGAGGAATGAATAAATTAAATATTCACAGAGCATAAGAAATGAAAGGTATTGTAGAAATACAAAGTCTTAAATAAAAATGGAAACCTGACTTTAGAATTTCCATTAATATAATTAAAAGTTTGCATTTATTCCTGAAATTTACAACTTTTTATTACTTCTCTCAGCATTTATTTTTTCATTGCAAAGGAAGCTTTTAAAGGGACAGCTGCTCATCATTTGTGCTCATCAGTGCTCATCATTTGTGTGGAAGCATTGATGGAATCAGGTTACCATCATGCAGGAATTCCAATTTCCATAGCTCACCGTTCCCTAAAAGTAACACACTGTAAACTGACAGGATCAATAAAAATAGTTTTCAACTTTAACAACAAAATAATATTTTCTGAAAATGTACCCTAGTGCATAACACAAAGCTATTTCCAAATAATTGAATGAAACTGGCAGACAGCTTGCTCTGTGCTATACCTGCTGAGACAAAGTTATAGAAGCTGTGATGCGACATTACTGTTTGTTAACATTTTCCCAGGAGCCTTCTTTCTGGTGTCATTTGAGAGTAAGTCATTTAGTGATTCTGAATTTATTTGACCAGATGTTTTTCCATGTTAATTTTACCACTGGGCCTATGTAAACCTAAAATACGGCTAAGCAAAAAGCAATTCTACATATCAGAAGGTTCTGCATATTGCTGACAGGGTACATATTGCTGACTCATTCAGTTGTAATAAAAATCACATTTGGATCTCATAGAGCATTTCAGTTATTCTAAGCAGCTAGTATACAGAATATATTAATTATTAAGTATATATGGCATAATTCAATTTTTATCTTCAGAAGCAAACTTGATATTTTGTTTCTTGCCTCAGAGAAAAAAAAAGGTCCTAAAGTTTTAGAATGCTGTCAATTAACATTCGATACCACAGAAGTGACCATAGCAACCTAAATTCTACTCCATCATGTATTAAACTTGCCTTTTGCTCAAATTGCAAAGCAGTTTATTTTTTCTCAGTAGTGGGGGGAAAAAAAAAAAAGCTTATTAGTACAAAGTATGACTGGAATAAATAGAAAAGTAAAAATGAATAAAATGCTCCAGGCAGAATCACCATGAATATATTTCTTTGTAAATATCTGTGTAACTGTAAAAATTCTTAAAATAAATGTAAAGAGATCATTCTTATTTCTCACTCTCCTGAATACATATTTGAAAGTAGCGTATGTGTATTTCTTCCTTACAATGACCTATAACATGTAAAGCATAGTGCTTTGAAACAACTGCTGTAGAATTTTTTTGTAGGAGGAAGTGGGCTATCTGTGAATTATAAAGAGATTACTTGGTATTTTTTGAGCCACATGTGAAGATCTATCTACAGAATGTGGGGGAAATTAAAAGGGAGTAATTTCCACTGTGCATATAAGCCTTTATAAATTTTCCCTTTACTGAACAACAGTTTTCTTCCTTCTGTTGTATTCATGAATCCATGAAAATATTATTCACCTCTTTGATTTTTTCTGTATATTGTGCTTATCTAAAATACAGTCAATACTGGTTTTATGGCCTAAGAGGGAATTTAATTTCACTGAATCAGAACCTAGAGTAGTTAAAAAATGATACTTTTGCATGCTGAACACACATATCTTTTGGAGTGTCTTCTCTGTCCTTCACTGGAGAATGCTGACATAAATCTTTCAAATATAGTGAGAGTAACAGAAAGAAGTTTACAAAACCATTTTTCATCAAAGTAACATAACATGCCCACTAGAAAAACATGGTGTCCCCTTTTCCCTCTGGGTGTGTAAAGAACAAGGATAGTCATGAATAATGGAAGCACTCAGTAGTTTGTTCTCTGTGTGATAAATTTACAGTGACCATGGAGACATTTAAGGCACTTCCAGACTTATCTCTATGAAGCATAGCATCAGATCAGTTACTGTCATTAGTTTCCAAAAGAGAGAGGCTTTCTTCTGAAAATCTAAATGTAGTTTTGAGAAGAGAAATACCATTCTGGCATATGACTCAATGGATCTTTTATATCACAGAGTCACACAATGAGGAAAGTTGGAAGGGACCATTAGGGCCCAACCTCACTGCTCAAGCAGGGTCACGTAGACCACATTATTCAGAATTATGCCCAGACAGTTTTTGAATATTTCCAGAGAAGGACACTCCACAAACTTTTCTGGGAAACCTGCTCCAGAGCTCAATCAGTCTCATGGTAAAGAAGTTCTGCCTCATATTCAAACAGAAATTCCTGTGTTTTAATTTCTGCATGTTGCCTCTTGTCCTGTTGCTTGGCACCATCTAGAAAAGCCTGGTTCCATCTTCTTGGCTCCCTTCAGATACTTAGAGACATTGATGAGGTCCTCCCTCAGTTGTGTCTTCTCAAGGCTGAACAGGCCCTGCTCTCTCAGCCAGTTCTCATAAGTGAGATGTTCCAATCCTCTAATCATCTTTGTTGCCCTTCTTTGGATTTGTTACAAGAGCTCCATGTTATTCTTGTCCTGAGGAGCCCAGAACTGGACACAGCACTTCAGATGCACATCACTAGGGCTGAGTAAAGGGGCAGGATCACTTCCCTCAACCTGCTGGCAATGGTCTTCCTAATGCACCCAGGATACCATTGGCCTTTTTGGCCACAGGGCACACAGATCTTCCATCTAGGGCACATTCCCATGGGAATCTTCCAAGAAGTTCCCTGAAGAGGACAAAGTAAGCTCTCCTGAAGTCCAGGATTGCAATCTTACTCATTGCCTTGGTTTCCCCTTGCAGAATACTGAACTCATGGCCACAGCAGCCAAGGCTACCCCCAACCTTCATATCTTTGGACAGAGCTTCTTTGTTATTGATCATAAGGTCCAGCAGCACACCTTTCCAGCTCCACCATCACCTGTATCAGAAAGTTATGAATGCTTTCCAGGAACCATTTGGACTGCTTGTGCCTTGTGTTGTTCCTCCAGCGGTTGTAAGGGTGGTTGAAGTCATCCATGAGTGCCAGTGCCCATGACTGTGAGGGTTCTTCCAGCTGCTTTTAGAAGATCTCCACCTGAACAAGTGGCCGTAGCAAACACACACAACAGTGTCACCAGTGCTAGTCCACATGTAAATGAAACAAATTTACTTAAAAGTCTAATGTATTAATGTGGCCCAGCACTGGAGAACTGTATAGTTCTAAATCTTGAAGTATGAGATAGTGTTATAAAAAGAGAAACCTGTGAGTGCTGTGTTGTCAGGGCTAATATATTTGGAAAATTCATGTCAAATCTTGGAAATATATTCGTTGAATTATTCAGAAAAAAAAAAAAACAGAGCTGGATGAAATAAATTGAAATTACAAAAAAAAAAATAAAAATGAGGCTTACATCATAAATATAATTAAAAATACGACTTCTACATATCAGAGACTGAATAGCAGCAATATTTTTATTCTACTGAGTAAGCTTTCTCAACACAGAGGAAATTGTTAACAGTTCTAATATTATAATACTGATCTTTATTTTTTTAAAAAAAACATATTTAATCAAATTAAAAGTGAAAAAAGAGATATGATTATCAAGGCATACCCCTCCTGGTGATGTTCTCAGGATATCATCAGTCCTACTTCTGACATTTGAAAATCCCTAACAATGCCTGACTTAGCTATTTCCCTATTCTGGGATATTTTAGCCAATTTGCTCAGGACTTTCTCCTTTTCTCACATTGCACTATCTCAATTGGTCTTAAGTCCTACAGCAAGCAAAGGCCCCTGGAGGGTGACCCCTCCCACAAAACCAACAGACAAGCTGACGAAAGGTGGTCAGTGCCCTGAGTGTAGATTTAGGACCAAAAGGGCTCCAGAAAAGGGGCTCAGAAACTGAACCCAGTGATCTGCCATAAAGAGTTCCCAAAGTAGTAAGAAAGATGAAGCATTCTTGAGAAATCTGTGCTTCAGAGCCTGAAGAATATTGCCTTTTTGGTCAGGTTCCAAGGTCTACATCTGTCAGGGGACTTACTGAAAAAATAACAAATAAGTACTGTGAAGTAAACAAAGTGACCTGAAAACTGGGGAGTCCTGGGCACATTTGTTAACTAATGATTTTCCTTTAGGAGCAACTTCAAGTGAAGGAACAAAACAGGCAAAGAACATCCAAGATGATACTTACCCATTCAAACACAGTAAAGAAAGAGAAAGGACAAACTATTTGCGGTTCCTCAAGTCACTTTTGAAGCTGAACCTTCAGACTAAAGTTGTGTGG
Source organism: Margarornis squamiger (assembly GCA_035222235.1). NCBI lineage: Eukaryota > Metazoa > Chordata > Aves > Passeriformes > Furnariidae > Margarornis > Margarornis squamiger. The sequence continues at coordinate 44,325,056 of JAWWTY010000123.1, read as the reverse complement.
AAAATGACAGCTCATATATTCTAGAAACTCCAGGTTGTTTTCTGCTTTACGTATGTGGCACTTACACTTTGCCTCATCTCTGCTGTTGTATTTTATCTTGATACTACAGTCGAATCAGAATGCAATTCCAGCACATGTCACTTGCACACCATGATTTGTTAAAGTGACTCTTCTGGACCAGGAGTCACTGAAGGTTGCTGTTTCATTCTCTTAATACTTTTATAAATGTTTTCAAAATTTCTGTAGAAGTCTCACTATTCACAAAAGCATTCACTTCCAGGAAATCAGAAGTGGCCCTGACCTAAACAGATTACATAGGCTACCTACCAATTTTTGTAAAATGGCTTTTGCTTTTCCTGCTTCAAAGTTATGAGATATACTTTGAACTATTATGAACCAATCCTTGTTGTCCTTGGCTAGTTTCAAAGGACAAATGTTTCATTATCTTTTCCTGAAATACTTCTGTGCATGAATTTGGTTTTCTGTTCTTTCACAATGCTGTGAATGTTCATTTTTGAACAGTGTTATACATTATTTGGCATTTTGTTTTTTGTATGCAGCAATTCTCTTATCTTTTAATTATCATACATGATTTAGACAGCTTTTGGTATTTTTGGTATTTAAAACCTTAAAACACTGACTAAATTTCTTTAAATTATAGATAATTCTAATTTTAGAAGCACCATTATTTTATTTTCACTTGTAAGGTTGACATGAAGACTTCAATATTACACAAATAACACTGCCTTTGGTGAGTCACACTAATGCATTTGAGCTTCAAAATGTTACCAACAGCTCAAATTTGTTTGTTCTTCATGCTTAAATTTAAAAGCATGAATTTAGCCCTTTTCAGCTCAGAGATAGGCCCATTCATTGCAGCTTTTTGCTACCACATGTACGTCTCCACTTGCCTGAATCAATAGTACCTCCCATCCCAAGGTAGCTTAAGAAGCTGGGGTGCAATCTGAAATAGATCTCAGCCTCTCCTCATCAATTTTCAAATAACATTGAGTTCTAGCAAAGATGGTCCAGGAGAATATTTGAAACACATTTTATGAGTAGTTCCCATTAAAAGCCCAAAAATAAAGGCAAAAATGAAGGGACCAAAATGCAAAGAGGTAGAAACCACATCCAGGAGACTCCTATATGAGAGTTAAATGTTTAAGTGCAGAATGCAGACAGACAAGTAATTCCCACCAACTTAGCATTAAATATTTAATTATTGTTAGTCCCTTGAACATTTTCTCTGTAGAGTTCTTGAAGGCTGAGAGTCACTGAGAGTGTTTGGAGGGGTTTTTTTGAGAAATGTTGAGGCTTTTATAGAATTCTCTAGGGATCTTTTCACTGTTTCTGTAGTCTGGAGGAGTTTGTCCTCTGAGGCAGCTGAGAAGCAAGCTGATAAAAAACCCAAACACTTCATATATATATATATTTTTTTTTCAGAAACCATCTTTTATTATTTTGGCTAGGTATCAAAAGATAAAGAAGGGAACATTTCTTATCACACATAACTTAGCCTTGTACTAAGTTCCATCTCTAAGGTGAGAAAAAAAAAAAAAAAGAAAGAAAGATTCAGGTAAGATTTCCTGCCATGCAGAAGGGTTAATCAATGCAAATATCAAGGGAAAAGCATAGGATGTAAGAAGTAGAATAATAACTCTTCATGATTTTCTGAAGAATATGTTTCTGCCTCAGGTATTTATTAAAAAGCAGGCTTTTTTCCAAAATACTGTGCCACAGAAAGAAACCCCCAGGAATTCCCTCATCAAGAGCTACGCTGCTTTGTAAATGGCTTTATGTTGGTCTATTGAGGATGTGCAGAAGTGGCTGGTAGCTCATACAGAGCTGTCAATGTTCACAAATAGATCCCTCAGTGACATTTTGAACCCACAGGCAAATGTGAACAAAACTATGGCTTCACATAAGTTGAAAAATTTGCTAAAGAATCAATATTAAATGTCAATTAAATATGTCTAACAGAAAATTACCCTTGCAATTAATATTGTTACCAGGACAGTATACTAATACTACAAATACTAATTTGACTATTGCCATGGAGTTCGAATAACATTTTGTTAAAACTGAAACAAGTCAGTTTCTTTTTTATGTCATTATCATAATGAATAAATATTTAGGATGCATACAACACAGCCATGAACAGGATTTAGCAGTAGGGATCAATGCACTTAAAGGAGCACCCAGATCCAGAAACCCTGTAATTTACAGAACCAAAGGTCACATGTAAAAGGATTGTTCCCTCCTGCCCCAGGAAAATTAGTCTTTATTCTTAAAAAGAGTGCAACTTTCTTTTAGGTTTTTGTTTCTTGCTATGGCATTTCATGCTGTGGAGCACTGCAATAAATGAAAACCAAAAAAAATAAGAAAAAAGGAGAGAGTCTTCTTTTAAATACTGAGGCTTTTTCCTAGTAAGATGTTGACTTACTCCACAAACCTGTAAAGCTCTCAGGCACATTCTTAGGGTTAGGCACAGTAATATTCTATCTTTATTAAACTTCTTTGTGCTTCAAATAAGGATGTGCTCAGCTAATTTGCTGAAGAATTCTGCAGCTTTCCTTTTAGGACTCATGGTTAATGCCTTGAATGAAGTGAAAATGAAACAATATTTCTTTGTCAGTGGCAGAAGACTGCAGGATTGGCATCTAGATAAAACCTTTCTTCTATAAATGGTAATTCTCTTGTCTTTTGTGCACACCTCATTCTCTTTCTTACCACACATCTATAACTTTAAGCAGATGGTTTGTCATCCTATAAAGCATAATCCCTCTTATCCATGAATTTTCATCTCTGTTGTCTTATCTCTGTCTAAGCACACTGAGTTCTTCATTATATTGGTTAAGAGTAATTTCCTTTTTTCAGTAACACTGCACAAGTAGAAAGCAACTTCGTTTTGTACTAGATTAATTGAGTTTGACATCATAACTACTTGTCTTCTCTCTTCAACTTGACATCCTTCACAGTGTACTGTTTTGTATGTCAATGGCAGTTACAAGTATTACTGGATTTTTATCTTAAAATGCAAAAAACCTAAACAATTACATTAGTCATCATATAAAGAGAATACATAATTTAGAGGAAGGAAACATGAACCAGAGAGGGAATTAATTATGCCAGTCACAATCTATTAGATATGTTGGTGAACAGTATACAATTTCCTGTTTTCAATAGAGTTAAAAACAAAGCTAAAAATAATATAAAATAATCTTGTGATAAATTGTAAACCTTTTTAAATCCTGATATAGTAACTTCACAACATCAGCAGAAGGTAACAAGACCTTAATTCTTAAGTCATTTTAAATATGGGACAGGAAACTACTGCTACGGCTTACAGAACAGGTAGATCTAGTGCAAAGAATGGAATCTGACTGCCTAACATGAAATTTCTATTACCAAATCCACATAAACCAGGGCTTTCATTTCTCAAGCAAGGTGAACTATAAGCCTACATCTATCACAAAGAAAAAGCATAGATTTTTTTTTTTTGCTTTACTGGGACAGTAGAGCAGGTATAAAGAAACATGGTGACAGATGAAGTGCGATGGTGACATGATTTCCTCTTTGCCTATAAGTATCAAAAGATGACTTTATAACATTGCTCTTCTCCAGTGTATTTGCAAGAGAATATAAAATTTTGTTGCTTCTAATGAAAAAGTGTTACAATCTACTCAGAACTATACTAAATATGCTTGCCCTAATATCTGAAATGGCAGTTGGAAAGTTCAAGGTAGTACAAAATAGTTTTACATTTAAATTTTATATGGTTGGAAGAATAAACATTTTAAGTATTCCTTATGTCTGCAACGTCTGCATGATATTGAATAAATAGTATCATTAACATAGATAAATTTAATAAGGTATTTAAAATACACTCCACTGAGCAAGTGTAGCTGGGCATGGATTCATGAACCCAAGTTATCTTAACACCATTAGTACACTATTACAATCATGTCTGGCACAAGGGCAAAGATGCACATAAATGAGGTAAGTAGTTTCAACCTTTACTTTCTTGATGCAAAATACTGGAGTGAAAAAGGATGTCAGAATGGCTCATTCATAACTGCCTTATGCTGACTTTTGATGATTATAAAACCATAGAATGGTTTGGGTTAGAAGAGACCTTAATGATCACTTAGTTCCAAACCTCGCCTGCCGTGGGGGTGGACACCACCCACTAGACCAGGTTGCTCAGAGTGCCATCCAACCCGGCCTTGAATATTTCCAGAGACAGGGCATCCAAGACTTCTCTGGGAGTCTTCTGGATTGCTTGCAGACAGCTGGATTGCTTTACCAACAATTAATCAGGTAGTTGAAACACACAATCAGGATGAGAGTTTGCAAGTGCAATGCTTCCTGTATGTGAAGCAAGAAGGCCTCATTGACAGGCTCCCCCTGGACACGCACCTCTAGCAGACACTCATCATCAGGTGTCTTCTGTTGGTCCTGTCCTTGATTTTTACCCATAAGCTCTCAACCTGTTCACAGCTGTTACTCAAAGGCAGCTCTTCAAAATCTATCCATTTCTTAACAGAGAGCACAACACCCCCGCCCCTGCTTCCCAGCTTATCTCTTCTAAAAAAGCGTGTATGCATTTGCAGTGTTCCAGATATGTAATTCATCCCATCATGTTTCTGTGAGAGCAGTTAGGTCATAGATTTCTAATTGCACCGTGGTTTCTAACTCCTTTTGCTTGGTACCCACACTTGCATGCATTGATGTGGGGGCACTTCAGCTGGAATACCAACCTCTTCACCTTTTGAGAAGACACCTATCTAATTCCTTTGGGATGATTTGGAGGTATTTTCCTTCTGTTTCCTGGAATGCTGTTGTTTCCTTGTTCCTCTCTGATGTTTAGAATATCCCTTTTCCTCCACCATACCCAGTTTAAAGGTCTACTATTAAGTTCAACCATTATGGTCTTACTATCATGATGAATAATGTAAAACATACATTCATATATACAAAGCATATTTCCTAGTATTTGAATCCAGAGAGTAATAGGAGAAATAGTTAACATTAACGTTTATGGTATAAATATATTGTGGTAATGATTGAAAATCTAGTTCTGAAAGGATTAGAAGTTCCAAAAAAAGAGGTAACTCTCTCAACATAAAAAAAAAAAAAAAAAAAAAAAAAAAAAAATCAAAAAAAACCCAAACAAACAAACAAAAAAAAATGCACAACCAAAACCAAAACAAACCCAAAAGAATAAAAAATAGAAGTAAAAAGTAATCAACTTGTACATCTCCCTCCTAATTGTAAAAATCAAGCTTAAAAGTGGCAGTCTGGTTGTAGGACTCTGTTGCTCTCTGGTGCCTGAATCTGTTCAAGAGATACATGGAAATAAGGTCATTTGTGTTCAAGACTGCAGATGATACAAGGATTAGAAGATGGAATAAATACGGCTGAATGGTGCAAACTAAGTCAGATTTTGATTGTTTACATGAACAACATAGCAGATGGTAAAGGCATTTTGTTGTACAGAAAGATGCAAAATAATTAGGCTTGGAGCAAGAAAACAAGCTATACAATATGTGGCAAATGGCCCAATAATTTAGTACACTGATCAGGAAAACAATTTGAAGGTTATTACAGAAAATCATTTTAACCAGAAACACAAAGCACAGTCGCAGTAAAAAAGGCAAACAAAACATTATTGCGAATGTGTAGATGGATAGACTACAATAAAAGGAAACATAATGCTGTTAGTGAGCACTTTCTATTAGGCTATATAGGAGCTACATATACTGTACTGGCTACCCAGTACACAAAGAAACTAATGTTTTGAAGTGGAAAAAAAAAATCAGAAAAATTATATTAAATATTGAAAACATACATTTAGAAAAATGTGGCTTAAACATTAAGGTTTATGAAGGAATTTATATGACAGAGTAAGATGCAAAAAATGTTTTTCTCTAATCCTAAATTCCAGATTTCAGCTCTAGAATCTCTGAGGACAGGTCCTTTTCTGTATACAAGTTATCCTTTTGACACCATGGTACTAGTTAAGAAATAACATCATAGTAAGTATCAGGTACCTGAAAGAGTTAAATTTACAGTCCTTGAAAAGGATAATGTATTCAAACATAGTTTCCTAAATTTAATGAAGTTAAATTCCCTCATCCTAGCATGAAGCACTGAAACATAGTACCAAGCTAGAAATAAGTGTTCAAAACATTACAGTCATTTTATCCCCAATTAATGACCATAATGCAAAGTAAATAGTATTTAAATAAATGCAAACTCATATATATATCTAACATTTTCTTCTCTAAATATTCCATTTCAGTATTAAAATAACTGTCATATTGAATATATATTCAAATTACATCAGTAGTATCATCAAAATAGCACTTTTAGTACTGTTTTAGTATTATTTTAGTACTATAGTATCATCAGTATCTGCTATAGCATTATCAAAATAGTACATTAAATAATTTGAGTCAGAGACTAGGCTCAAATGAATTTCAGTAAATAATTTTCAAAAATTCAGAAAGAGAAATTCAGTACTGAAAGTTCAAGTCTAAAGGCAAGAATTCTTTACAAAGATGGTTTGTCTGTTCAGCTATCAACACTTTTTCTTTACTGTAAGACTGACGCAATGTTTTTTTTGATTTCCTTGAAGGCAAAGCATTTGCTTACACTTAAAATCTTCATTTTTCTAATGCCAGCTGTGTTCAACATCAGGATTTTTTAAAAAATTCTATCAAAGCATTAATCCTTTAGCATCTGTTATATGCTATATATAAAAGCCTCTTATTCCTCTGTGTTGTGTGAGCTGATTTTAAACAAAATATTTCTTTTTCTGACAGTAAAATTACTTACAATAAAAAGTTATTTATTGGCAGTGCTAAAAAAACATATAAGACAGTAAATTCAGAGATGATCAATTTCATTGTTACCTAATAAATTCTTCATTAGGAGGTTATTGAATTTATTATAGTCCCCATCATCTGAAATAGTGCAGAGTGTGTTACCTTCACTAACTGTACTGACAGTTTAGTTTTCCTTATGCTCAGTCGGATAAGAAATAGCAGTGTGGAAGCTTCTCTGTATCTTGCTTGGAGGGATGATGGACAATTCATTTTTTAAAGTCACAATTGTAGGCCATCTTAGTGAGAGACCAATTTCACAAAAATTCTCTTCTTTTTACTAATATACTCTAGGATTTTCAAGAAACATGATAGTATAAAGTCCAGCACAGTTATTCTTTGTAAAAACTTCTACAGTTATCTGCATAAACTTGTATTGTTTAATCATAGTTCTATTTTGTCCCACAAAACAATGAAGTTGCACACCTCTAACTCATCTGCTTCATATTTTGGTACTGCTAATAATTGCATGTTCCTTGTGCACCCAAGGATGTCAGAGTTTATATAGTCGTGTTCTAGAGGAACAGCTAAAAATTCAGGTAAGTATGTGGTGCAGATGAAAGTATGAGAGTTCATATTCTCTTTCATGGTGAATTGAATTAGTATGCAAAGAAAACAATTATATTTATACAAAATATATCAAATTGAGGTACTAAGATCTAGTGAGATAAAGCAATTTCTACTACTATAGCAAGTAGATGATAAAAAAAGTTGGAGAGGCAAAAAAAGACATGCATGGTTACTGAGGTAAGAAAAAAAAACATCTGGGAAGAGAGGCCTGAGACCATAAGATCAGGATGAGATCATTCACATAAAAGTTTCTTAGTCAAAAGAAAGTGAGAGTTGAATCTGCCCCAGGAAGTCTTTTGCAGTACACTGTGTTAGTCACTCAGCACTGTCCTGCTCAAGTACCTTCCTCCTGGTACATGCTGTGACCAGCTTCCAGCCTTCATCTGTAACAAACCCTTGCCAAACTCTGTAGGGTTCTGAGTTAATCTCTTTCTCCACTACAGTGGAGGTTCGAGACTCTCAAGAGCCTTATTACTTTAGCATCTCTGAAAATAACTGGTCAGTCTCTTGGTTCCTTGCTTGAACAGTACACAGCCTGACCACTTCTTCCCATGGCTCTGTCACCTGACTACACAGCTCTTCAGCTGCATCACACCTTCTGCAAATAAGTGTTTGTCAGCCCCAGCCTCATAAAGAGGCATCAGTCACTCCTGGCAACCTGTGACCCAGAGAGCTGCATCTGCCATCAGCAGGTCTGTCTGGCAGGAGGCCTCTGACACAGCTGGTACAGTGACTTGTGCAGCTACAGGGGATCAAACTTTATGGCGAGCCCACACCGTAACTGAGAAAGTTCAAATTAGTACGTTAATAACACTGAGGCTGAAAGGATCCCTTTGCTCTTCCTTACTAGACACTGACCTCTGCTGCCTCTACTGCCTGCTCCTGGACGGTCAGGAGGCTCCTCGCCCAGCCTGCACAAACTGCCCTGCGAACTGCCATGCCATGCCCTCACTGATGTATCACATCCCTCTTTGCTCAATCCTATTTGCCTGACTCCGGGTCACTGAGGCTCCCTGGAACCATTTAAAATCCCATGGTTGCTCTCTCCTTGCCTGGTTGGCAGCCAAGGGCCCCCGAGTCCTCATGGGGCTGCTGCTTGGGTGTTCATGCTCTGGTGCTGCCTCACATAAAGCAGAGTACATAAGTGCATGCTTCATTGGTGCCTGCATCTGTTTAATACATGGAAATAAGAAACAAGCTTGTAACAGTCCGTATCTGCTTGCAAATGAAAAAAAAATTTTTTTCTTCAGATGTTCAATTTCCCATAAATAATTTAGTCTACTGCAATAATAACCACCTTTCCAGGAAATTTATGAACTTCATGCCTTCACGGACTGACTGATTAGATTAAAAGCAAACCCCTATTCTGAGCTTCAAATTACTATTTTTAGATTATCAATTAAATTAAAATATGCATGTACAGCTTTATTTATCAGGAGACTTTTTAAATTAAAAATCTCTCTGAGAAAGAGGTCAGTTAAAAATATTAGCCTCAATAAACAGTTCTTAAATGTAGTTGTACACTCAGATCTCTGCATAAATGGGCAGACAGTTTTGTAACAAAACAATCAGACAGTCCAAAGTTATTTGCTCTTTCTATTTTCCTCTGGATTTAAGTGGTCAGTACAAAAAAATTACAGTGATATAAGTTTTTTATCTGTTTAGACAATTCACAGTTTTTAAAGGCTTTTTCCTCAGTAGACCTTATTAAAAAAATTCAAACTACTTCAGAACCTCAACATTAACATGGATAATCAAAACTGAATTTAACTAAAAAAACCATAAACATTTGTATTTTTACTTAGGAATGGCAAGCTTTTAATTACATACTAATCTCCCTCCAGCATCCCGTTTGATATTTATGAGTGGGTATCTTTATTACAACATCATAAACCTGTTGGACAGAAACAAAAGATCATTTTTTATATATACATCTCATGCTATGAACAAGTAACACACCGTATTCTCAAATACTTTAAAATTTACTAATCATAAGAAAAAATTATTTGTTGCATATGACAGCACTTCAGTGTTTTTTATTTGGACTTTCAAATAAGTCGTCTATTGGGAACAGTATCTAACTATACCACCTCTAGAGAATTTTTGCATGTTTTTAAAAAAAATAATCAAGTCACACAACCAAAACTGGCTCTGCAAGTATCTCAAGTCTTATATCTAACAAAATAGCAGTTTTTCGGTTTTAGTATAGGCCTGACAGGAAGATTCAGACTGAGACAAAAACGTTCAGTTATAAATACTACAGATAGAAAAAAGAAAAGTATCCACTGTTATCAGCAGGAAATGCTCTAAACCTTGCTTTATATAACAATGAAGCAATGAAGCCCAAAGTTCCATTATCTAGCAGAGTGAAATTAAAAGATGGGAAAGAAATTCACACAAATTTTAATAGCTTAGGTGAGTGAGTCTGTCAGTACCCAATTACTTTCTTTTTTCGCTGTACTACATTTCAGCATTATGATTTGTACTGTTTTATGTTAATGGCATGACAGCTGATATTGCTTTTGGTTGTATCAAACTCCATTGAAAATGTGCACATGGAAAGCAGGAGCCTGAGAAGCTACTGTTCACTCAGTATAAGAAAGAAGGAATTATCCTGGTTTTGGTATAGTTGGTAGGTGGCACAAGTTTATCCCCTTTCTTCCTATTCCCCCTTCCCATCCCACTACTATCAGAAAAGTGCATAGCCGCCTTTAGAAAAAAATTTTTATGGAGTTGTTCAGCTTAAAACCGTGACCGTCCACATAGGTATTTCACTAGCAGATTTGTAAGGAAAAGGACAATGAAAAAAGCTGAGAGAAAATAGCAGGAAAATTCTAGATATTAATGCTAAAACTCTGGTGGTATAGACTATGAGAAAAAGCTTAGAGAAGGTGAGGATAAGCACTGAATAATTAGACTCCAGGAAAAGATATGTTACAATAAAAACAAAATAAACAAAACAACAAAGACTGGAACATCCGAAAAGACTGGATGTGCAATTCAGTGTTTTTTTCCTGCTTTGAAATGAAAAGTGTTGTGAGTACTAAGCTGCTGTGTCAGAGGTATTTTCAAGACCTACAGAACACTGAATTTAATTGAGTCAAAAGATTTTGTGTTGGAGCACAAGGACAGAAAATACACAAATGATTAAACTTTCTGCGAGAAGGATGAAAGGCAAGAACTGCTAAGAGAATCACAGAGAAAGTCTTGCAAGTAAAAAAAAATCCCAGTACAAGTAAGTGCAATTTTCAAACTGTTCATATATGTATTGGAAATGGTAAAAATATCTTCTACTCTACCTGTATAGAGCCCTCATTTTCTTCAGTGCTGATATGTGTATATGATTCAAGCAGATGATTTTTTTCTGGTTATTTTTTATCTGATTTGTGTTACAATACAGGAGAAAAAATTCTAGTATCTCTGTTTTTCTGGTATTCTTTGCCTAAGAAATCAAACATAATGGCAAAGACTGAAGAATAATAATGCACAGCCATATTAACCTCGCCCCTAAAAGAACATACAAGATTGTAATTTATATTACAGGCAGAGGGAGAAGAACCAACAGAACAAATCCCAACCTTCTGACTTTTTTCCACATCAAGAGCAAGAAACCAGAAAAAAAAATTAAAGAACTTATTTCCATTCCAATAAGCATTATTCCCATTTCTTTTATCTGTTTATCCATTAGTTAGGACACTACTTAATGTTATAAGCTTGTAGATCTGGAGAAGCAAGTTGTTTTGTTTTGTTTGTTGGGTTTTTTTCTTGACTCTATTAACCAGGCAATTGCTTAATAACTTGGTTATATCATCCAAATGCAGATCCTCATTTCAATTTTGCATTACACCTTTTTGTAAATTTTGAAATCAACCTGCAGAGCTGAAACCTTTTCTGATTAAATGTGTGTAGAACACATTCAGCATACATTGCGTTATAAAAAATAATTAAACCATGTTCTCTTTGGAAAAAGGCTGCTTATTACTGAATATTGCTGTATTTTAGAATATTAGAATTTCTATTAAAATACCTATTTATTAAAGTTCTTATATTTAAGGAAAATATCCTCAACTTAAAATATTTTAATCTCATGTCATTATAATTTCAATATTAAATCTCCATGTTCAGGTTTTTTTATGGTGGGATTTTTTTGAATGATAATGACAGTGCAATGAGGTTTGAAAGGGAATGAGCATTTGAATGAGAAAGTTTGGTCCAAGTTTTATTGACTTCTAATAATGTTTTATACAAATATATGTGGTCTATTGCTCAGCAAGCATTCGGCTTCCTCCTCTTTGCCAGTTCTGTGGAGAATATAACACTATGAAAAGGATCCTTGCCTGTATATTTAGCTAAATGTTAATCTGCAGTTAGATTTACTAAAGACCTCAGAAATTTTGCCATATATATCACAAGATTTTAACTGCAGGTAGCATTTTACTTTCAGATATTTTGCCCTGACAAGCCAAATGCAACATTCCAGATGGATGCATTAATAAACAGAATTAAACAATTAATATTAAAAATAAGTTAGTATTTTTTTCTTTAGATCAACAGGAGTAAAGGAAGGAAACTTATTACTGTAGACTAGCCTCTAAGCCAAATTTTTGGTCATATTATTTGAAAACAATTTGTTATCTAGACACATTATTGGATGTTTTTCAAACTAGTTTATCATTCCAGTTTGTTACATATTTTTTAATGCTTAGCATTCTGGATTTCTAAGTCTGCTAAGGTAAATAAATTAAAATTTCTCCCCACTGTTTCTCATACAGGCTCCTGAGTGTCACAAAGCATTTGATTCTTGTAACGTGGCATCAGTGCTAACTAGGAGAAGATGCTCCACACAGAAGTAACCTTGTCAGTCCTAAAATCAGCTAAAAAAAAAAAAAATAATAAAGTGCTGAACCATGGGCATTTAGTAGTGAGACTTACTTTAAATTATTGTGATACTTAGAACCTATAGCAACTGCCTACATAATCAATGCAAGAGGTTGTGCTTATGACAGATTGAGAAAGTGGAAAGGACTAGTTGAGGACAGACTTCTTCATCATTAAATTTAGCAAAAATTGCTCAACCTTAGAAGCGTAAGACAAGGTTTTTACTTTTAATTAAGTTTTAACTGCTGTTTATGCAAATTCTCCTCTAAATCAGTATCAAACATGTCCTAAAGCCATTCACACATACAACTAATTCATTCTGTGCTTGACAATCCTGCTGCTGAAGCAATGTCAGCAAAATAGCTGATTATACTAGATTTGGTTGAGGTTCATTTGCAATTTCTGATTAAACTGCTTTTATTGTAGTGGATTGTAATGCTAATCAGAATTAGCTAGGTGCTGAAACATGACCAAAACTGATCACAGAATGAGTTTTAAGAAGATCAGACAGAAAACTATAAATGGGACTAACCTGCAGTGTGTTTATTAAGATTAGCAATAGAGCAAAACAAACTACTGTTCACAGAAATTTTAATTTTGAGAATTTGTTTTATATGACTCAGAGGTAGCGGTTCAAAGGCATGACTTTGTGTTTTAATTAAAACTATACAAGGCTCCAAGGTAAACATTTGTACTTTATGCTTAAACAAAAGGACTTTCTTCTGTGTTCAAAAATAAAGAGGATCAGTACCCTGCAGAATATTTTTCTGTTCCCCTGTACCAAAGTAGTTGTAGATCAAGGTCTGAACATTCACAGCCTCAGCATTCAGTTCAAACTCTTAGTAGTCCATAATGCTAAGCAAACCAGACGAACATGCTTCAGGCCACTTTTTGTTAGGTAAAAAGTAACAATGCTCGCAGCCATTTTGCAAATAAGGAGATCAAATAACCCCCTACTGTCAGGAAAAAATAGCACTGTTTAACCACATCATTCTTACTCTGTTTTTCAGTACTGATGATAGAAATAGTTGTGAAGATTTGGGAAAAAAACCTTCAGCTTAACATTCAAAGCTTCGGACTTTGTATGGGGTTATTTTGAAATACTTAAGCATAGTGAAATAAGGTCCCTTGTCACATAAGTGACTTCTACCTGCCCTAGCACAGTGTGCACTGTGGCTAGTACAGCCAAAATACCCAGAGCACGGCGGAATGCACAGCAACCCTGGCCCCTGGACTTTGACCAGGCAGGAGACCTGCATATCCTTGTTGCTGCCTGAGCACCTCGAGAGAGTGGCTCCTCCTGTCTCAGGGAGCAATTTCAACATCTCCTCACAGACAAAGAGAAACAGGACTTGAGCTTCTTATCAGTAATTCCTCTACCTTGCAAGGCTCTCTGGGCACACAGAGGTGTACAGCTGGTTCAAAATTCATGGAAGTTCAGAGGGAAATCTGTTCCCTCGAGGGCGAGACACTTCTTTCAGGAGCCTGAAGCAGCACCCATCTCCAGGGAAAACAGCTTTGAGTTCAGAGGAAAAACCTGATCTTCATAAATCTGCAATTCTCATCTCAGGCTGCATTGAAATGCAAACCCCTAATTTCCAGAAGGGTCAAAAATGGTATATTTTCCCTCTCTTGTTTCCTTATAGCTTTCTAGTGGGTTTGGTCATAACCTTAGGACCGTGAAGGAAAAATAAAAAGCTCTCCGTGGCTTGGCAAAAATAATAAGCACACAATAAAAACTATTTAATCTTTGCTGAAACCTTAATGCTAATTAAGCTGTTTAATTAGACAGTCTCTAATTAGTGGTATTCTCTCTGCAAATAAGAATGGTGCTGAGTTAAAATAGTTCACTGATTGCACACTGAAAATTATGAAACTTCATGTTTCATTCAGTATGTTCACTCAGCTCTGAAAAGAAAAAATATTTTTTAAAAATTGTATTTTTCAAAGCTATTGCTATTTTGATTTCAGCTGTCACAAAAATTTCATGGAGTTTCCTAATATTGTTTTCAATGTATAATTCCTGTAAGACATTGAATCAAGAGATTCAACAAAAACTGATTGTTTTCCCCAGCAGGTTTTGCAGTCTCCAAGAAATAGCTATTCTTATTTAGTAAAAAATAATTTATAAAAACCTTAGGTTAAGCAAGGTGACCTCCGGAACACCCACACTCTAGATAGACTGTTGCAACCACAGATGCCACTTTGATAGTCTCTGCCAACAGTTTCTAAAATCCTTACCTGAAGAATTTATTTTCAGTATGAGAGAAAACTTTTATGAACTTCCAGAAGTAGCTTGCTATTTATCAGTCAAATGTAGGAGTTGACATTCTTTTCCATTAGCTTCTGATTAACTTGAAATATTACAGTGAAAAATCAGTAGAGAACTTATGACAAATAGTTCATCCCCTGTTGGATAAAAGAGATTAATGAAATTTACTTAAACTACCTCATTTTGGCTTTCATTCAAGTGCCATCTTCAGGTGATTGCAAACTCCTAGTCCACAAGATGCCCACGCAAAGTCTACCTTGGAAAAATATTATCTTTTCTTGTTATTCCAGGTAAGCAGCGTGCACTGTACTCGCTGCCCCACGGAGTCATTTAGACCAGTATAGATAGGGCCATCATTCCACATTGCCTTGGCTGTATTTCAGAAATTTTCTTCCCTCTCTTTCAAATACAAAATTCAAATAAGAAACACCCTATGGTACAAACTTTAGACACACAGAAACACATTTGCCAAAAACCTGTGATCAAACAAAGTTAAGGAGCCAATAGGTGGCCAAGCAGAACACCTATGCTCTCTGCTAAGAGAGGCAACAAAACTATTTCTTCCAACTTCTTTCTTCACTCCTAACTTCTTTATTAACAAGATGAAAATCAGATGCTTAATCTCAAAGGTTCAACAAAAGTCTGAGATTTTTTATATGTGACAAGTGTTGCAAACTTTCTGATTCATGCAAAAGTGGGATTTACAGCACTCCGTGCATTTTAACCTGGAAGCCCCTCAAACCATTAAAAATGGCCTTGGAGGAGAAGCAATTGGTCTTACAGATCAGAAGTTTCCTGCAGAAAGCTGACAAATAAATGAAATAAGGACACTTGGAAGGGGAGAAAATTCTCATTTTCTAACAAATATAACAAGCACATCATTGGCTATGCCTCATGCTCAGTAGGTTAAAAGAAAAGGTGGCGAACATATGAAATCTTCAAAGCTAATTTGTTTTAGCAATAGTATACTGAAGCCTGATATAGATTAACACTGATACTGCAATTCAGTGGACAGCAACTCTATTTTTGTGATAGTTATAATAGTTCAACTCTTTATAGAACAGGCAATGCAAACTATAGCAGCATTCACTTCCTATGGAACAAGAGTAGACAGAGATGTTCCTTGGTGTTGCTGGATGGAGGTGAGAGAAAGTCAAAAAGCCTGCACAGTAACCAATAGTCACACTACTGCCCTAGAAGAAAATAGAAGTTAAAAAGAGGTCAAAAAAGTATCCAAGTACCTGTCGAATATGTACTGCTTAGAAAATATTTGTAAATTAAGTCAGTGTAAAACATTTCTTTTGTCAATTCTTCAGGGAAACAACTTCATTTGTAAAATAGAAATTAAAAAATTGTCAAGGATAGAAGCTTCCATTTCTATTCCCAGCTCCAAAGAATCTATCAGTCCAAATCCTAGTCAGCCATCCAGGTCTAAAGTAAAAGTTCCTGAACAAAACATTAGCGCTATGCCTGTGGACACTTTGTAGTGTTTCTTTTCACATTCCAACTGTTTGTTTATACTTTTCCTAAAGCTTCCTGGTGTTAGCTGAAATAAACTATTCACTGTATTTCCTACCTTTTCACTTTTCTCTTTGTTTTTATTAGTTTGTTTTCGGTTTGTTTTTTTTTTTTAGATTGCAAGTATTGCTCCCTTAAGGCAATCAGTACACATCCCAGGGTTTATTTGAAAGTATTGCTAGGAGTAAAATAAAATTTATATTCAAAATGTACAGCTATGAGAAGTACTGTATAAGGTTTTTTAAAGTGAGTAAACATGTTGCCATAGAAGTCTCTTGCACAGAGATGAGTATGTGAGATCTTCCAGTATCACATAAAAAAACTTTGCCTTGCATGTAACAAACTTGTCTTGTCCTTACTGAAATACTACAAGCCAACTTAGAGCTTTTTAATAAATTATTCTTACCTTGAATTACTCTTTTTAGCTAGCCTTTGGAGAAGATATTCATTGTGTCAGTCCCTTTGCTAAGGGCTCATGTCCATTGACTACTTTTCCACCTCCTCATCTCACATACTTTTCACTCTGCAGTTCAATGTCTATAACGTCGGTCAGTTGTTTGGCATCATATGTTACATTCTGTTCATCTGAATCAAGAACATCCTGTGACTAAACATATAATGCAGCTTTTAGTTTGCAACGGATTATTTCTGCATACCAAATTCCTCTGTACAAAATGTCTTTCCTTTGTCCTTTCTGATAAACCATGATTTATACAATCTAAAAGGACACAGGTAATCTGATGGAGAAATAACATCACATGAAATAGAAGCCCAGGCATTGAACAGAATTAAAGTCAACTGTTTAAGTACTTCACTGCAGAAAAATTAGCAGTGTGAAGCTTCAGACTGTACAGAAGCGTCAGGCTGCACAGATGGCAAAAGAGGTATCCTTTAATGCATTTTAACAGGCTTTCTCTTTCCTAGGATGCAAAGTAACCTTGCAATTCCTCCCACATTTTAATGACATTTCAGAAAGCATTCATGAATTATTTGACACAGCAAAGCAGTAAAACTGGAGAAAGGCTGATTTTTCAGGAGAGACTGAAACTGACTAATTGGAAACATAGTACATAACAATGTAACAAGGGTTGCTACTGTGTTCAACTAGAATTGAACAGAATGTTTAGAATAGAAGAAAAGGGTTAATATAAGAGTTTCATTCTGTCCTAAATGCATACACCTAGTGTCCAGGAGCCATCTTGCCCACACGATACCAAACCAGCAGTTCCTGAAGGCAGAACAGACTGTGAAAGTACCCATGGAGATGTGATGCTGCTCCCCGTGACAGTTGTTTTGCCACAGTTTAAGTAGTATTTTTCCTTATATTCCTTCCTTTCATCTTGGATTCTTATTGACCATGCTCCCATGTCTGCCATTATTATTTTCCATAATCTGAAGACAAGAAAGCACTTTTTTAAGCACAAGAGAATGGGAGGAAAGAGGCAACACAGTCTCTCAATGCATTCAGTAGAGCTTCAACTTCTCCCAATTTCCCTGCTTTCTGCAATAAGGAAATAGATGCCACAAACACATTAACACACATTACACTGCCAAATCTCGAGTTACTATAATACTATCTTTAGAAGCAGATAATGGCCAATGCCACAGCCCTGTCTTCTGTTCTTTGACACTTGCCTAAACTAGATTAGATACTGAAATTGTCTCCAACTGTTTTCAGACTTGGAGAAATAATTTTTTTTAAAAAGTCAGTTAAAAGGAACCCTTCTCCTTCCCCTTACAAACTCACATTTCTGGAAAAGCTGAGCTAAAGCTTTATTTTGATAAGTAGACTGTGCTCTTTTAGAGGCATAGTTTCTTTTACAGATCTAAATGAACATTAGTATCTGAACATTACAATGTTTACAATAATATTATGCTTCTGGTCCGCTCAGGATATAAACAGAAAATGAAAAATTAACCAAATTAACTACTGTAAATATACATTTGAGATTCAAACACAATTGCTTATTCCTTTAAGGCTATCTCTGAGGAAACAAAGTCCCAACTTTATAAGCCAAGACATTTTCATTGCCACATTCTCAAATCTCATGTATTGAAATGGAGAGGCACAGAGCCAAGATTTGCATGAGTTTCCCAAGTATTTCAAGGACATTCTTAATGTTCTAGAAGCTGCACAGGGCCATTAAGACCCTTTCTATGATGTCCTGTGTTTAAATGAGGGCATCATTAGTCTGGAAACATTTACAAAGATATTAATATAAGAGATATTATGGCAGATCAAATGAATCTTACAGGACTCTGAACATTATAAGAAAAATATTAGTGTGCTATTTTCTGGTCAGAAAGTAGCAAATGAAGCTACTCTGGATTTAGATCACACAACCAGGAGCAGAAATTAGCTGCACAATGATCAAGTGATTAATATATTCAGTTCTAAAATGTTGAACAAAAGCTCTAGAAACATGTACAATGATAATAATTATGGAATGCACAATCCATTTCCAAAATAAGTCTGGTACAATGCAATCTGATGTAATAGTGGCATGATAATCAAGAGAATAGTGCTAAGTATTACAATGCCTGCTTTATAGGCCCTTCAGTAATTCTTTAACAATATAACATATTATAATGAAAGCAGAAAAATTTATTATACTATCCTGGCCTCACAAAATCATTTTGATTAAAGTAGGGAGAAAAAAAACAGTAGAATAAAGCTAAACTTTTCAAAGATCAGAACCATATTTTCAGCTTTTCAAAATGCCTTAATTTACCTAAAATCCAGTGCATATAACTATTCTTCCAAATTGCACAAAGCACACAAATGTAAAGATTACATAAAGTAACTCTTGGAAGATTAATTTACTTCTATATTCTTTAAATCATGATATATGTAATCCAACTCAAAACATAGGCAAAACTGTCTTACCCTGTGGCCTAAAATATTCTCAAGAAAATTAAAGCAAGTGGCTTTTGTTCCCTGTCTGGCTTTCAAAAATTATTTGGTTTAGAGACTTGTTCCAGAAACATAAAATTTAAACAGAAAAGAACATTTCTGACTCTATTTTCCTTCATGGCAATCAACAGGCTTATTCCCATCAACAGTCATATAGACCTGGAAAGTGATTTAACAGTTCTCCCCTTTACTTTCTTCATGTCCAAGGTTACATTGTTTAAAAAAAACCCAGCAATTTTAGCAGCTATTTCACAAAAATTACAACAATTTCAGTAGCTATTTCTCTTCCTATTTCACTTCAAAAGTCAAGCAGAAGAAGGGTTTGGGTTTCTTTTTTACTATTGTTAGACGATTTGTCAGGTATAGGAATCTGGAAATTGCCTAGAATTTGCCTGAAAATGAACTATTCACATAGTTGTTGTCACAGCTGCCAGTCCTTGATTCATTCACAATCAGTATTTTAAAATTTTTGATCTCTTCTGTCAGCCTCACTTTCTATAGCTCATAAAGGAACTTTGGTTTCATAATTATGTTAAGACCATTTCATACCCCAAAATATTCAAGGAATACCAATATGCTGCATTTCTGCCCATGGTCGTTTTGCTTTCCAGATATTCTGTCTTCAGCTGGACTCTGCTGTGCATATTAACTCATCTTTTCTCCCCAGCAATTGGTTTGTTTTTGAAAGCAGCAACTGACTGCTTTTAGAAGCTCACTGCATGATTTCTGTAATCATTTTTAACTTGATCTCACTAACACCAGAAGTCAAAACACCCATTGAATTTAATAGTTGAGTATCAGATCCTTCACCTGTAAGAGACTTACAGTGAAACAAGGGGAGCATTGTACATGAGAGTGCCAGATAAAGAAACAGGATGATTTTGTGTAGTACCTTGAACAATATCCCAAATTTCCTTCTCATGCCTCCCTTTTCCCATTGAAGTAGAATATTTGGAACTGATGTTTCAGTTTTGCCTTCCTTAAAAATGTTCAGTTTTAGTTGAGGTGTATAACTGCAACATTGCAAAGTTTTGTGCCTATGTGCTTGGATCTTGAGCAAAAAAATCAACTTCATTTGTCCCAGTTTGGCAAAATCTCTTAGAAGATGACATGATTCATTTTAGTTAATAATTTTAACAGTACCACTGCTAATTTTTAAAAGCTTTCCAATGCCTTGCTTTGGAAGGGTGTTATGTGAAACTGCAGTTTCACATAATTTTCAACTGTCATGAGTGCCTTCATTTCACCCTATTTGGCAAAATTTCTTAAATAAGTCTCAGAAAAATCATTGCCTAAGCAAGTATAATACGCAATTTTCTCTGATTCTAATTTCAATATTACTACAAACTTTTCTGTATGTAACTTACTTTACACTGCATTTTCCAAGTGTCTCAATGCCACCAGATGAGACACTGGATGAGAAGCTATAATGTCAGGTGACTGCTGTAAATTTAGAGCAAGAATATACATAATGTTATGCAATTAATTTCTTAAATTCCATGAAAACACTGATAAGCAAAGTTGATACAACTTATTTATCTCTGTAGTTACGATTTTCATGTACCATTGTCACTTTAATACAACATTTTGAGATTGCAGTGTAACTGGAAATTGGTTTGATTTTTTGTAATCTGTCGTTCACCAACTTTGTCATATTTTTCTCTATTGCTGAGCTGATTTTTTTGCAGACATTGCTGTGGCAAATAATTTGTTCTCATCTTTTTTTGCCATCACCTTTTGAGAAGAGCAGATCTCTTATTCCGATGATGAAGAAAACTAGAACAGTCCATAAAATTACACTTTAAAAATATGGTATGTTTTCATGTTATTTTGGATCCAGTAAATGACAATAGTTACAGATGTTTCTCAAAATTCATTTAAATATCTTAACAGTTTTTAGACTACTGCAAGATTTATTTCTTAAATATCTTTCCTCATGAAAACCACTCATATTCAAATCAGTTCATACAGATTTAAAATTGAGTTTAGCATAGCAACTAAAATTACCAACAAATTAATAAGATTTTCCTAGTTCTACTGCTCATCTTGTTCTGGGTAAGACATTCTATAAATTCACAACCATGTTTGTAACTCATTATCTGGTGACAAATCTCCGCAGCAATAGAAACCTATTTAGTTGGATACTATGAATTGAACCAGAATCCATGTAATCTATGAGCCTTAAAGGAGCTGAATTGTTGCCAACTTTCAGACATGCATTGCTTTGTTATTCAAATGCCCCAAGCAAGCCTATTCACTTGTGACTTCTAATATGCTTTCACATCAAGGTGATTTTCCATTACATCATTTCTCTAATAATACATGTTCATAGCTGCAGGTTAGTATTAAAGAAAGAAATTGACCTGAGGAGATCTGAGTTAAGTATTCTGCCCAGTACCCTTGTAGAAGTCACGAATGAGGGATAGTTTCATGTTCTGAATAAAGTGATTTCTTTATAATGAATTTTATAGTGAATGATTTTTGTACTAGTTGGAAAGGTTTACACAGCCAGTGTATAACCTACATCCTAAGACTGAAAGATTATGAATAAATCTACCTAAGCTATAGTTCAGATAATAGCACCTATTTTAGGCTGATATCAATAAATTATTTCCTAAAATAGAAGAAATAATTGACTAGTAGAAGTAAAGATTATATTAATCTATACCTAGACTGTAGCTTTACATTGCAACACTCAAATAGAGGAAAATGTTTGCCTGGCTATTTTTTTCACCTTTCTTGATTTCTGTTTGTGTGGCTCACTGCATTTATTCTCTTATTAAAATGGAATCAATGCATGCATATATAACTCTTCCCACTGCTATCTTAATTTTTTAAATTTCCAGTGTTTGGAAAAGGAAGTCATTATTTAAAACTCTAGCAAGGTTGTGTAAGTGCAGGGGGAACAATGTATCATTGACATTCCTTATTGGAATGTCACGCATGTAGGATGAAAAATATGGCACTGCATGCTTGCTTTTTTTTATTATTATTTATTGCACAGACCTCATGTTTACATACTGAACTTGACACTTCCTAACATCTGAACACTTATTTGTTGCACTCATTTTACCTGTAATTTGTAAACAGTCAGTTGCTAAACACTTTTTTCACTTTATTACCTTTCATTTGAATCATGCAACATGCTCCTTTTTTTTTTTTTCTGAAATAACTTATAGACAATATTTCTACTGCTTCAAGAGAAATGCTTAAGAGGTTTGCAGTGGCTTTTTCTACTGTTTCACAAAGGTGAGAAGAAAATTGAAGATTAACTTTCTGTGTGTGACAGACTATAGAGTTTTTCAACAGCATTGGACCCTCTGGTTTTGTCAAACATGGTACAGCTAGGCAGTAAAGAGGAAAGCAGCCTTCGCATCATTTCCACAGAGACCACATGTTGAAGAGGAAAACAAAGATACAGATGAGAAAAAAGAAAGATCCATCCTACTAGGTTATAATGAGCAAAGAAAGAGTGAGTAGAGGAAGTTGCACAACTCAATCACACCAAGTCTATTGGTTTAGGACAAATTTTAGGAGTGTCAGAGCAAGCAAGAACCTCACGTTTATTCACCTGCAATGAACATAATCACCTTTAAAATGGCCAGTGAGGAATGTATCCTGTCTCCTGAACCACCTGGTTCCAATATTCCCCTTATCTTGCCTTTACAATGATTATTTTTGTGCTAACCCAAACTACATAATCTGTAAACAGGTCTGTAAACTGAGTGTTTTCACTCTGTAGGCTCAGTATTTTTCTCTGGTCATTTAATCTATAAGCACTGTGAAAACTCTGAACCTGATCTTCATGCTTTCATCATTTTGGCATACTATCACCCTTCCCAAGAGTAATTCTAAGACCACACTTGTGGAGCATCACCACCTCTGAATGAACAGCTGTGAGCATGGCTCCTGGTCTCTTATGAAAAGTAGCATCTATAAGTGTGTCCAAGAGAAAAATCAATATGAGAAAAGAAGAGACAGATTCTCTAACACTCTTCTTGTCAAGAAAGGAAGTACAGCACACAGCAGCCAAAGTAGCAGCACAAGGTGAGGCCTCATAGAATACCAACATTTCTGCACTCTATTATAGTGTTCTACAATGCTCAAAACCAGATCCTGCTTACTCAATATCAGTTTCTGCACTTTACTTACCACCAGCGAATGATAAGAAACTGTGTCATGGGCTCACTGTTGTATGGGAAGGCTGTGTAACTTAAAAATTACAAACCCCCCACACACACATACACATTTATTCAGAGCCTTTCGCATACAATAATATTTCAATGTGCCACATCATCTCTTACAGTTCAATTGCACAATAGATGTTTCTGCCTGTATTTACTTATTTATATGTTGTACTATCATTATTAGTTACACTATATGACACCTACTGGTAAATTTTCTCATTCCAGTGTAAGGCAGTGAAAGTTTAAAAATAGACAGTAAGATTTATTATATTCCAATAATTAATCATAAACCAAAACAGCTATATAATCACGGCAAACCTGCAGCTATTATATTCACATATGAAATATAATTTCATGCTGAAAATAGGAATTCTGAAAGTATTGAGTGAATTTGGAATTTTAAAAACATCAATTTATCATCAGATGAACCCAAGAGAAATATAAAATATAATTTAGAATTTCCATATGCCATTTATCAGTGTTATTACTTCTTGTTTGCTTCTGTATTGGATTTCTGTGGCCATGTTTTGGTAGCAGGGAGGCTACAGGAGTGGCTTCTGAGAGAAGCTGCTGGAAGCTTCCCTCATGTCCAGTAGAGCCAACGCCAGGCAGCTCCAGAATGGACCCACTGCTGGCCAAAGCTGAGCAAGTTAGAAATTATAGTAATGCCTCTGTGATAACATATGTAAGAACGGGAGGTGAGGGGAGTGAAAGACTTATTGTGCAGATGAAAATTGCAGGCAGAGAAGAGCAGAATGAGAACACGTGAACTCTGCAGACACCAAGGTCAGTGGAGAAGGAGGGGGAGGAGGTGCTGCAGGTGTCAGAGCTGAGGTTCCCCTGCAGCCCATAGTATAGACCATGGTGAAGCAGCTGTGCCCCTGCAGCCCATGGTGGATCACAGGAGTGCAGAGATCCACCTGCAGCCTGTGGAGGAGACCCACGCTGGAGCAAGTGGATGCCTGAAGGAGGCTGTGACCCTGCGGGAGGCCCATGATGGAGCAGGGTCCTGGCAGGGACTTGCTCACCCATAGGGAGAGGGACATATACTGGAGCAGCCTGTGCCTGAAGGACTGCACCTCACAGAAAAATGACCCACATTGCAGCAATTTGTGAAGAGCTGTTGCTCATGGGTTGGACTTACACTGAAAATGTTCATGGAAGACTGGCTTCTGTGGAAGAGACCACACAAGAACCAGGGAAAGGACTCCTCTCCCTGAGCAGCGGCAGCAACAATCTGTGATGAACTAACCATAACCCCCATTCCACATCTCCCTGAGCCTCTGATAGGAGACAAGGAGGTAGAACTTGGAAGAAGGAAGGGGTGGGGGAAGGTGTTTATAAGATTTATTTTACTTCTCATTTTCCTGCTCTTATTCTATTAGTAATAAATTTCATTAATATACCACTTTGAGTACGTTTTGCCTGTGAAGGTGATCAGTAAATGATCCCTCCCAGTCCTCAGCTCGCGAACCCTTCATTATATTTCTCTCCTTTGTACAGTTGCAGAGGTGAGTGAGAGCAGCTTCAGTGGGTACCTGGCATCGAGTCAGGGTCAACCAACTACAGCTTGGCAAAATAGCAGTTCACAATGGAAGCAGGAACTGTCTGAAGCTTAGACTGCAGGTGTTTTCCAGAGCTGTTTATTTTTCATTTATCCAGCTGTGTTACAGCCATCAACACACACCAATTACTGTTTTCCTATTGATTTTAAATCCTTAGGAAGCCTGTAGTCATGGATCATAGAATGGTCTGATTTGGAAGGGTCCTTAAAGATCATCTAGTTCCAATCCCCATGCCATGGACAGGGACACCCTTCACTAGAACATATTTCTCAGAGCTCCATACAGCCTGGCCTTGAACAATGCCAGGGGTGGGGCACCTGCAGCTTCTCTGGGCTACAGTGCCAGTGTCTCACAGCAAAGGATTTCTTCCTAATAACTAATCTAAATCTACTTTTTCAGTTTGAAACCATTCCCCCCCGTCCTGACGCAACATGCTGTTATAGTCTCTTCCATCTTCCCTGCATGCTCCCTGCAGGTGCTGGAAGGCTGTAATTAGGCCATCCAAAAGCCTTCTTTTTCCTAGGCTGAATGATCCCTTTCTCTTCATCTTTCTTCATAGGAGAGGTGCTCCATCCATCTAATCAATGTGGTGCCTGTCCTTTGGACTCTTTCCAAAAGGTTAATGTCCCTCCTGTTGTGGGGACCCCAGAGCTGGGTCTGGTACTGCAGATGGGGTCTCATGAGAATTGAGTAGAGGGCCCCAGCATTTTAAAGCATAACCACTAAGCTCCTTTCGATCTGGTTAGATACAGACATAACCCTCACCCTGAACATTTTTTCTCTAGTGCATGGGTAAAGTTAGGTCAGTAGCAATGAACTGGTTTTTCCCAGCCAAAAGTAGAGGCAAGATAAACTATTTATATATTTATACCCTATACATTTATATTTATAGATTAATATATATATTTCATATATATTATATAAATATACATATTTTTATTTATACATATAAATTTATACTCTATGCTTTAAGGTCAAAAATTGTGAACAGCAAGAACAAAGACAGAAAAAAAGATGGAATATATAGAAAGGAAATTAGAAAAGGTTGCTGGATGTTCATTCATCAATGACAAAAATTTAATTTCCACCAAGATGCATTAGAATCCAAGGTAAATCTCTATCTTTAGTAAGAAAGGACTGCTATGGAGTCTGGCTCATTTTTTTTTTTTTTTTTAACAAACCAAAAGAAAACAAAGAAACAAAAAACCAAAACACAAAACCAAACAAAAATGCAAGGCATTAGATATTTGGAAACAGTTTTTTGAAAAGCCAAATACAGTTCTATGCATCAAAGTCAAGAGTGGAGGGGAAAAAAACACTTGTGAACCCCAATCCTATGAAGTAAGATAAAGAACAGGAGAGTATATCAAAAGAAGGAGTACTCAATAAGATAAAACATGGCTTCTTTAAAATGGTTTCTGCAATGTAATTAGGTAATAAAAGACAATGCAATACATTTCCTACATGGGTTGCTTCTTTTGATCAAAGAGGATTTAATCCATTTAATGATCCAAGGTTCAAGTGAATGAACCTTTTGTACTTTCAGAAGGTAACACTACAAGTTACTATCTGTAGCCCTTTCTTGTGGCATTCTTAGAAATCTGCAGAGAAGCAAACTGCTGGAAGCGTTGATACATAGGCCTAGGAAAAGCAGACACTTCCTGAATCAGTACTCTTTGGATCCAGAAACAGGTTTTTGATACAAGCTAGCCAAGTAATTTCAGATTTTCTTTTTCTTTCTTTTTAGTTTATTTTTATTGATACATTTTCCCCTTCCTTTTTGAAAAGGCACAGTTCTATGTGAAGGAAAAGCAGATATGCACCACATTTCTCCAAAGTTTAAAATATGAAGGTTAAGACTGCAAGCAAAATAATCAACATATTAAAATCCTTTTTCTTTCTGAATGTAACATAAAATACAATTGTCCCCAAACATTTATCTGCAAAATGAAGTCTTCCTTTGGTCACTTTACGTTTTAAAACTCTTTTAGAGAATAAAATAGAATACAAAGTTTATGTTATACCTTGTTCCATGTTTACTGGTACGGACACCTTAGCCTTCTAAATAACACAGTCCTGCAAAATTCAGATTTTTTAAATAAAAATACAGTATTTCAGCTTTCTGATTTAGCATAGAATCATAGAATAGTTAGGGCTTGAAGAGACATTATAGATAATCTGTTTCCAATCTCTGTCATGGGCAGGGATGGAACCCACTAGATCAGGTTACTCAGGGTCCCATCTAGCCTAGCCTTGAATATCTCCAGGGATGGGGAGTCCACAACCAGTCTTCCATGGACAATTTCCTGTTTTTTCTCTCTGACAAAATGAGTTCCAAGATCATAGCAACACATGAGAATCTGACTCAAATTTATTTTCAAGAAGCTTGTATCATCTGTTTTTAAATTACAGCTTCCCCTCACTCCTCCACTGTCATCACACAGAAGGCTTAAATGAATCCAAACCAATAAAAATTCTTGGCTTGTCCTGAAAGTATTACACATACCCTCGGGCAGTATTTTCCAACATACGACCAAACAGACAAATAAATTACATGGGAAATTATAACGTTTGAAGTAGCAATACTTGGAAGAAGGCTGCAGGGGCAGGAAAAAGGGCCATGTTTGGTGTGCAGAAGGCTGTGGGAGACAGCCTTTTTATTTCAAAAGCTAGGATGCAGCGAGGGCTCGCTCAACAACCTCCAGTGCAATTTGGGATGTCCACAAGCAGTTCTTCCAAGCATCTGCTCCTGCAGGCAAGCGGTGGTCACACCTCCATCCACTCTCCACAGCTATCTCACGTTTTCTTCCACCTGGCCTAAAGTGGAGCAGAAAGGACACCCACAATCAATGCCACCAGCTTTTGTTTGGGTTTTTTTGTTTGGGTTTAGGGACTTTTTTGCCATTAGAAACTTCTTTTTGGTGAGGAAAAATTGTACTCATTCCCTTGTGGTGGTTTTCATTTAAATACATCAAGTCTTATTCTGTAGCAAGAAATTTCAGTAATTATAACAGAATATCTCTTCCTTGCAGACCAGGCAAGTCATCAGGACAGTTTCAGACTTACACTTATTAAATAAGCTCTGCCCAAAACAGTAATTCAATGGACCAAAATACAAGGGAGGAGAATGCACCAAAGAAGTCACTGTGTACCCAGACCTTCACTAAATAAATGACATGATAAATAACTGAACAGATCTAAAGAAGCACAAGAGGGAGAGGGATATTCAGAAGCTTTGCCAGCAAGATTAAAACAGCAGAGTTTATATTTCTGGAACTGAATTTCAGTCACACAGAGGAAAATACATATGTAATATCAGGAAAATTGCAAAGGTATCATACATATTCTACACAAATACCTGAAATTCTAAATTAAGTTCCAATTGTTTTCTTGGAAGAATCTTTTTCTATCTCAGTTCATATCCACACATGAAGATGCTAATAAACATCATGAGTAACTTCTAATTTGATAGAAGTATTGACAACAGCAGGATGGCAAAATAAAGCATTTTTCCCATGAAAATCTATATATATATTTTTAATTAAATATGTTGAAAAATGAAGCTGTTTGTGAGAAACAAATGTCAGCAAATTGTTGTGTTCCTACAAAGGACCCTTTCCTAAAGGGAAAATTACTGTTCCAAGTTTTCTCCCAAAGTGGTGAGAGACATTGAGTGTTGGTAAGGATGAAGTTAGAATAAACTTGGAATAAATATAAATGCAGTCACTCTTGTCCTCCATTGTCAAATGAAATTCACAGTCTACCAGACTACAGCTGCAAGATAAAGACAATTTCATTTAAAAAGAAACACAGCTCACTGGGACTTTTCCTTTGCTTTGGAATACAAGTCACTTTTATAACAAGTTAAGCAATAGTCTTAGATAGAAAAGCCAGTTCCTATTAAACAAAATTTAAAAAGAGCATAAAAGGTTAAATATCTTCAATCAATTGCTGTTGGTTTTGTCAGCTGATTTTTTTTTCCTCTCTTATCTTTCAGAGTGTATTGTAGAGTGAATTGAATAAAGGGCTCTGCAACCCCAGAACAATGCAGAAACAGCACGTTACCCAGCAGCCAGGTTTAATATGCTAATTATTTCAGTGGGGTTTTTTAAGATTTCATTTAGAATATTGAGTTCTAACTTCTGCAAATGCTGATTAATTTAGAGCACTTGAAAAAATCATAATGTGAGTCTAAGAACCAATTGGGAATTGGGTGGTTCAGGGAATCTCTTTCTCCTTTCTTTCTTCAACACCCCAAATGTCAGTTCCATTTCTATACCTTTAGGAAGTCTCACCATCTCTCTGCTGCTACAAATTATCCTTGGGATGATTAAGATTACTCTATTTCAGTAGACATGTTCATGGTCGGAAGCCTCTTTCATAGATTTGTCCATTAAAAAGTAAGGTTTGTGCAAAGTTTTCCTTCTAAAAAAATCCCAGTTCCTTCTAAAGGAATCCCAGTTGGAATGTTTTAATCTTTCCATGCTGCTTTGTAAACATTCAGATTTTGTACAGGAATGAAGTAACAAAAAGCACACAAAAGTGGTGCTGCTAATGTCATGTGCTGATCATCAGACATATCAAGGATTTGTTTCATTTTCTCTTGCAAATAGTTCTGTGCAACTTTAACTGCTGGTATAGGTATGGCAATGATGACGGGAAAAGAAGCAGGAAACAGAGATGACCGATTATGTCCTACAAGTTCTTTTGCAGATGTAATTTTTATATATGAATCAGAAGTCTTCGTAAAACCTAGCAGAGAGAATACTGGCAGAAGGTAATAATTTAAAAATTTTCAGCAATTTGCTCTTGAAAAATTGGCATGTACAAATATCCGAGTCAATTCAGCTGTGAAATCAGTAGTTTTATCACTGGATATGCAACTCAATATATAGTTTGTCTTCTGCAGCAACTTGATGAGTTTCCAACTGCAGTTGTTAAAAGCTGACTTTTGCTGAAGTTTGCTGAAATTTGAAATGCTATCAGAAAGGTCGTTCTGAATTCAGCTTTGGATAACCAGTAACCCTGGACATGTTTTATACTGCAACAGATATTGAAAAGGACATCAGCAGACAATAGATGAAGTGCAGACTAAATTTGAAAGATAGACCCAAGGAATGACACTGAAGTAAACTGTTCTTTTAGAAACTGTAAGCACCTGCCTTCCAGCTCTAGTGAGACAGACTAAAAAGAATGAGGATACATTGAAACTGTCTGCACTCAATTTGCACATCCTAATCAAGAAGGATAATGCACTTCCTTGTGGCGCTCAGTTCCATCAGTCAGATGCTGAAAATGACTTAGGGCATCAAGCAGCGTTTCTCTCTATCCTACATACAGGATGAATATTCATCAGTATGTGCATAAAATTCCTCAGCTATGAAAGCATACTTTGCTTTCTACACAATATTTGAAATATGAAAACATATTTTCTTTCTAAAAGAATCCTTATTAAACTTATTCATTCATTTATTCTTGATAGGAAAATAATATTTTTTTTAAAAAAATAAAAATGCTTCTGGGTTTCTGAGCCCTAGAGAGGAAAACATACATAACAGATACCAGACAAGAGGGTACAGCTGTAAAAAAAGGAACCAGCCTGGAAACACTGGGGAGACTCCTGTAATTGTTTTTTCCATATTTATTAATGAAATAGGCCAGAAAAAAAATTTCAGACACAAAATATAGAACAACCAGGGTCTCTGCTAGCATCTCTACAGTGTTGTTAGTATCCACACATCTCCAGGAACAGAAATGGACACCCAGTTTCAGAACATGCTGTAAAAGGTGGATTATTCAATTTTTCAGGAACCAAGGGCACTCTGGCCATAAGAAAAAGACACAATCTCAGAGGTAACCAAGGTGCTGATGATGAAAATGAGCAGGGCTGACCATGAACTTTACACTCAGGAGTGAGGGAAAGCTGACAGGCACAAAAAGCACACAGGGTTTAAGATAACAGTCATGAAGATGACACAAAAATTCTGTACTCTCAAGAGGATAGGTCAAGAAATAGAAATAATCAAATCTAGAAATAGGAAGGAAACAATTCATCATTTTAAAAGAGTGCTGAGAAATATAATTATTCAATACCATGTCTGCCATTTTGCAAATGTTGGAAGCCTAAGAAATAGATGGAGAAATTGGAATGTGTTATCCAAAATAATATACCTGAATATATCAGACATATAGGAAGCTCATGGAAGTCAGGCAATCAATGTAACTGCATGAGAGCAGAACACAAAATATACAGGAAAGACAGAGTAATCTGAGTTACAGGAACAGTAATCCTCTGTCTTAAATAAAGTATCAAAATGAATTAACAAATTAACCAACCAGTCAACTATGCAAAATCTGCATGGTATAAAATTCCAAGTCTAAGTCTGAAAATATGATTTGCATTTTATATCACCAAAAAGCCATGTACACACACTATATGCAATATGCTTAGAGAACTCAGTAACGCACCAAGGTGGGGCAAATAATTTCTACCAGGTAATTTTCACTGTTCTGTAAATCTGAACAAATGTCATATCAGAACACCATCATATAGAGGTAAAACTTGCAAATGTTATTGAGGACTGTATAAAAGGAGAGTTGGTTAACAAGCACTGACTTCCAGCTATGTGATGTTTGAGATCTAGTTAAAACAAATCTCATAGCACTTTCAAATCTCTTTCAAAAGTGCCAGCTTTTTAAGAGTGATCACAAAATCTTTTATGCAACAGATTCTAAGAACAAAGAGAGAGCAAGTGCATTAAATTTCAAAAAGACAAACCACAGAAAATAAGGAAGTTTATGAAAATTAGTTTAAGAAGCAGTGTGGAGACTACTGTAGACATCACATAACTGCACTCCACTTATTAGAAAAATGCTTCAGGTTTTATCATCGTTACTCACCTATATGATGAAGAAATTGTAATGAAGATTTCTGTCAACATTTCTGCTTTTGAACAAAAGAGATCAAGCAGAAGAGCTATTTGATTTCTGCCCTCGATTTCAAGGTTAAAACTTTCAGAAGCCATATGTGAGCCCCTGACTAGTCTCCAAATGATCTGACTATTTACTGTTAAATATGATTTTAATACTTTACAGACTTGCAGATAAGTATTCCACAATGCAACCTTTCTGTAACAGTACGTGAGCTTGGTATTTTTGTACTGTCCATTATCTATCATTTTCCAGCAACTAGAACTCTGAAACACTACTAAGTTTTATGGCTAAATAAATACATCTATTATTTCAGGGGGACAAAAAATGAGAACACTAGAATTTCTGACAGGAAATACCAGAATGATATTGACTTTAATGAAAAGAATTGGTTAAGGTAATGAAATTACTAATATGGATTTTGCAGCAAATAAGAGATTTACTAGAGAATACATGTTCAGTTTCAGGATGCATCTAGCTTTTTAAAAGCAATAAACTCTTTCAGATCAATCACATGCTGTAAACACTGAAGTCCTACTGGAATACAGTATATTTCCTATTACACAGAAGTTAGTAAATGACAGACTGAGTATACATAATTTTAAAGAGACAAGGATGAAACGAAACAGAAATGATCTAAAATCTCATTAGGAATGTAAAAATGTCAGTGAGTATAATATTGTTCCAGAAGAGAATGGAAACAATACAAGATTATTTAAATACTTGAAGTGGAAGAGATCAATGAGGAAAGCAGCTGAACCATAAGCAGCTGATGATAGAAATTTATACATAAGAACAAGGCTTAGAAGGCAAATTAAATTAATTCTTGTATATCATATTCACCAGGAAACTTAAATGGGAAATACAAGAAATCTAATATGATCTTCAGTGAGTGAAAAACAAAGAAAGCTGGTAGTTACCATCACAGGAATCCATTTCCTCTTTTCTTCTCACTATTAAAAATTTGGTAAGGTCTCAGTGCAGGTGAGTTGTACAAGATTGTTCAAATACATATTAATTCCAGCCAAGATGTAATATCTTCAGGTGTTACAGACCAAGTTTAATTGTATAAAAATCACACTCTCAGTTAGATAGTGGAAGGATAAGGAATACAGTCATGTGCAGGAACAGTCATGCAACTATAATGTTTCTAATCTGAATGGATTTAAAGCCAATTAAAAGAGCCACTATTGCCTCAATCATTTTATTTTTCTTTTCCTCTTAGTGTAAACAGAACACCAAAACAGGTGTCCATTCCACGGTTCATTTAATGATCCTTTTAGAGAGTTTGGCAGCAACTTAGAGGGAGGTTTTTGGAATTGGCTACATGTGATAAGCATATTTAATAATATTGTAAGCCACTCACTAAAAAAAATTCTGCACTATTTCAAATGTCATTATATTAGATTAAGAACAACTTCAGATCTCATAGAAGTAGTCTGAATTTAAGCTAATTATTTTAGACATAAATCTCGGGAAAAAAACTGCCTTACAAGCAAGACTAAATAAGACTAAATATGTTGTTTTATAAACAACAACCAACAGCATACCACAAATCTGAAACAAAGTAGGAGAGTCATCGTCTTAGAAAAAAATTACCAAGAGAACCTTGGGAGACCAAGAATATTGTTTGGTATGGGCAGCAAACAGGGAACACCTCTGTAATGTGCAAACTAGAATGCAAATGCATAGTTATTTTATATATTTATTCTTTCCATATACAGATTTCCGTGTATATATAGAGGGGTTCAAAGCATCATCAATTTGATTTCCTAATAAGCAACACTATTAGAATACACCACATTGAATTTTAACGCCAAAATCAGTCGGTCATGCAAATTAAGTCTACCCCTTCTTACATTAACACTGTCTTAAAATACTACATTACTCTTTCTAATTCAGGTTTCTCATGTCAGCAGAGGTAGGTTAGCACAGACCCAATAAAAAGAGAAAACCAAAGCCCATCAGAAAATGTCTCTTCAGTTGCTATTTCTGATAGACTTCAGACTGAACAATTCAGCAGTACAGAAAGAGGAAATGTCTTATTTAGGTAGTTCTGAATTACTGAAGAACTTCACAAAATCCAGACGCAAGCTTCTGACAGAAACTCAGAGATGAGTTGTGAGGAGTTACTTCTTTCTCTCCTCTTACTTTTCCTCATACACAGGTATGTTGGTTTTGTTTAGGGTTTTTGGTTTTTTTTATTCTTTAAGACATCATGTTGTGATGGTAGATACCTTTAGCAAGTGTGTGTTTTAAAGTCTTTATCCTCTCATATATTT
Source organism: Margarornis squamiger (assembly GCA_035222235.1). Classification (NCBI taxonomy): domain Eukaryota; kingdom Metazoa; phylum Chordata; class Aves; order Passeriformes; family Furnariidae; genus Margarornis; species Margarornis squamiger. Next base: position 44,291,053 of record JAWWTY010000123.1, on the reverse strand, counting down.
TCACCTCTTTTTCTTTACCTGCACAGCACTATGTACCCAGCCACTTATTACAAATTTGTAATCCCATTTTTCTCTACTACCCCACAGCAATACCAGTTTTCAAAAGAAGAACGTATTGTCCATTGCCTTTTAAAACTTTTTAATTCTTCTCATTTTAGCTATTGATTATAAAACAACATTTGTTAAACAGCTAATCAAGGAGAGCAAGATTATGCATATTCATACTGCATCTCAGCAAAAACAATAAATGAAACATAATTACAGAATCACTCAACAGATTTGATGTGATTATGTATCTTACAACACTATGTCTAAGGAGCAGCAATTATCCAGTTATGATTGCTGTAAGAACACAGAGGAAAGTATAAAAGATACAATATTCTCACTTCAAGGTAAGTACAGCTTTCTCACTAGCATACAGAGTATGCTAGAACACAGTATCTGAAAAAGTACGGACTAGCACAGGCCAGTGCAGCAGCACAACTCAACCCGTTCTGTGGCAAACAGAAATTAGCAGAAAATTGCTGTATTAATAAAGGAGTAGGTGACTATAGGACATCATCACAACACAGATGAAAGAATGTAGTACACCCTCAGCAAATTTTCAGATGACACTGAGCTGAGTGCTGCTCTTGACACCCCTGACAGGAGGACAAGTTGTCAGCCAGAGGGACCACAACAAGCTCAAGAAGTGGGCCCATGGAAATCTCATGCAGTTTAACAAGACCAAGTGCAAGGTGCACCACCTGGGTCAGGGTATCAGTATAGGCTGGGGGATGAACAGAACGAGGGCAGCCACCAAGGAGGGCCACCAAGGTGATTAGAAGGATGGAACACCTCTCTTGTGAAGAAAGGCTAAGAGAATTTGTGACTGTTCAACGTGGAAAAGAGAAGCATTCCAGTACATGCAGGGAGCCTACAAGAAGGATGGAAAGAACTATTTACAAGGGAATGTAATGACAGGACAATGGGGAATGGTTTTAAACTGAAAGAGAATAGATTTAGATTAAATGTTAGAAAACAATTCTTTACTATGAGGGTGGTGAGGCACTGGGACAGGTTGCCCACAGAAGTGGATTCCCCAACCCTGTAAGTGTTTAAGGCCAGGTTAGATGGAGCTCTGAGCAACCTGGTCTAGTGAAGGGCGTCCCCACCCATGACAAGGGGGTTGGAACAAAATGATCTCTAAGGTCCCTTCCGACCCAAGCCATTCTATGATTCTATTGTCAGAGCGAGGAAGGCTTTGATCTATTACAGAAGTATGAGGCATTTCAGCCATCCATCACTGAGGAGACAGCATTTGGGCAATGCATTACATTAAATACAGCATCAAAGAACAATCTTTCTGATGATAAACTGCCAGGTGACAGAAAGCGTGACTCAGTTAATTTTCTTTTAGAGACATTTCAGGACTCTTTGTTTTCTAAAGAAAAAAAAAAAAAAGAAAGTAGGTAAGAAATTAAACAAGGCTAACTCACATCATTCTTTTGAATCACTCTTCCCATAGTGATTATTGGGATTATAACAAAGGAATAAAAGTGAAAAGCTCCAGCTGATTCTGGAGCCAGAAGATTATTTCATTACCCTGCATAACTTATGTACACTTTACACATGGAATAAATTATTTCAGAAGTAGGACCAGTCTGGCAGCCATTTCTTCAGGTGTAAACTAGAGAACAGTAGTAGACATTTTGTTACCATGCACAGATAACCTTCCAGTGTCTGTACCATAACTTTACATGTGAATCGGTTCATATCTGCACACAACTTATATATGGGGAAATTTCCATGATAATTTTGTTTACGATGTAAAATCTGTCCTTGGTTTCTATACCCTTAAGATATGCATACCCTTCTTTTCCATAATGGGTTGGGGGATTTTTTTTTTCCATTTGCATTTTCATTTGCGTTTGCATTTGCTTCAGTGATGAAGTACATTTTACTTAGAAAACTAGTACTGTTCTATAACTTCAGCAAAGATTTTTAAAAATTCAGTAGCTATCAGTTATACTGAATTACTTGAAACTATCACCCTCCACAACCCAAATCAGCAAACAATTAAATCATGAGCAAAATTCTGGTTATAACCTTTACCTTCTCCACAAACATGTGTCCAAGATGGTGAGCTATACAGAATACCTCAAAGGTTTGCAAATTCCATCTATAATGAGGATAGAGAAGTCACAAACTGCTTCAAAGGAGAACGAACCCTCAAAATCACTCTCTATTACAAAAAGAGGAAATTTTGGATTGGACATATCTTTTGAATCACAGCTGTGGCAGTAAAGAATGTTGTAGAGGTAACAGTGCAAAATCACTCAGCATAACAAAGCACACCAATTGAGTTTACTCAATTCAAAAATAGCCTACATCATTCAAAAGCATGAAGACAGCCTTCTGAAGGTGTCAGAGTGAGTAAGAACATCTTACTACTATCTCACAAAACCTAACCAAATGTCTCACAAAAGCTAAAAAAACGCACACACTATGTACAAGCTGAACACAGCAGTGCTACACCTCGGAGAACTCTTGCCTTTGCACTGACAGTCAAAACTTTGTTCAGCTGTAAAAACTTGTGCTGGTTTTGGCTGGGGTAGAGCTCATTTTCTTCAAAGCAGCTGATATGTGGCTGTGTTTTGGATTTGTTCTGGCAACAGTGTTGATAACAGAGGAATGTTTTCATTATTGCTGAGCAGCACTTACACAGAGCCAGGAACTTTTCTGGTACTCAACTCCTCCACCAGCGAGGAGGTTGGGGATGCACAAGGAGTTGAGAGGGGACAACTGACCTCAATTTTATAGCCACATATATATATGAAATAACCCCAAGGCATATTCCACACCTTATGGCATCATGCTCAGCATACAGAGCTGGGGGAAGAAGTAGGAAGGGGGGAATGTTCAAAGTTAAGACATTTGTCCTCCCAGGGCACTATTACATGTGATAGAGTCCTGCTTTCCTGGAGATGGCTGAACACCTGCTTCCAGACAGGAATTGGTGAATGAATTACTTGTTTTGCTTTGTTTAATTGAGTGATTTTTTCTTTACCTATTAACTGTCTTTATCTCAACCCAAGAGTTTTCTCTTTTATTCTTACAATTCTCTCCCCCATCCCATCACAGGGAGAGTGTGAGCAGCTGTGTGAACCTTAGCTGCCAGCTGGAGGTAAACTACAACAAAACTGGATAAGTGACTAATACTAAAGCAAAATAAAAAAAATAAAAAAAAAATAAAAATTCAGGACATTTTATGGATTTGTAGCACTTTCATTTTAGTGTTTATGTTTAATCCCTGAAATGATTATCAAATCATAAACAATGTTTGCTACCCAGACATGATGATTCACTCATTTTTCAAGAAGAATGAAATAAACAAAACCACATTTGAACTACATCAGATAAACTTTTGCACCAAGACAATAAAAATCCTCAAAGTATTTGTATCTTAGTATACGTACGGCCACTGCCTCTGGTATTCTCTTTATAAACACACAAACAACTATTTCTGTTTTCTGATCCAGCCAAAAGTAGCACCTACTGGCAGGTCACTCTCAAAAAAGCAAGACAGTGTGGGAAGCATGCTTTGGCATTTTTAAAGTCCCTCTAAGTGGAAGACTATCAACCACATGTGGAAAAGCTGAGGAAAGCAGGATTTCATATGCAGCATTGAAGGGGTGTCCAGGAAGTGCTGGTTTATGAGATCAGTAATTCAAAAGTAACATTAGCAAGGCCAGAAAACATCACAAATATAACAGACTACATCTGAAAGTTGCTTTTGATTCCTTCAGTGCACAGAGAGAATAGGATGAAAACTGACACAGGTGGCTAATGCTGCAAGGTAGAAAAATCTTGGTGTGCTCCCTTCACAACATACAGTAAATCAGGACTTCATCAATGGGTCAAGATGTAACTTCAAAGACTAAGAAAAAAATACTAATATTGATACTATAAAAGGGTTAGTTATAGTATTGTATCGCTTTGTAGCCTCAGAATGCCCAGTGAATTACAGATAACAAGCTCAGCAACGTGCTTATATGATTTTTTATTCTGGATGTCACAGTTCAGCACCTTGTTTAAATTTATGTGTAAAATATGCTGTGAACTAAAGACTTTTTAGTGTTCAGCTGGAAAATTCAATTTGAATAATAGCAGCATGCAAGTGCATATTTTCTTCTGCATCAGTGGAAGTTAGACAACATCATTCAGCTTCCACAATTAACTGAAGTGACACTAAAATCTTTGCAACCATAATGGCAGTGGAAGGAATATATTAGAACAGAAATTTAAAGATATTCAGTAATATATGGTTTAGGATGCACTGTCATGATAATCATCTGCTACAATTTCAAAACACTTGCAACATAAAACAAAAGTCTCCAACAGTACATGACAGAAAGGGACCAAAATAAGACATCCTCCAACCTTATTTATAGCTGATATATTCTGCAGCAAGTAGGAGCTTTGGTTCATGACATAACAGAGTTTCAATCTCCCAGTTAGAGAGACTTTTTCCTGACCCTTTTACTACGTAATGCTTCCTTACTAGCATAGCAGTTGGCTCTAAAATTCATTGGATGAACTGACATTACTATGGGGGATAAGGACTGTGCAGATAAATGAAAATAGAAAGTAGTTCTTTTCTTTGTCAGACTGCAGGAGTACATTAGACTACTCTCTGAAACCCTAATTGATGAGCTTTCCTAATGGTCTGTGATTCATTATTTTCTTAAATTCACACCAAGGACAAATGATACCTTGTTGGTCAGACAGCTTGTGCAGAATTGAAAAAAACAAAGGAGAGGAGAAGCATTTGTTTTCCTCTTACCACATGCTGTGTGAACTTCAGATTTCTTTCACCCCGAGCAAGGTTTTAAAACTCTCGGGCAATATTACATGTGTAGTTATAATTAAAAGTTTTCAGATAAATATTGTAAGGTCTAGCGTGAAAGTGTTAAGTGCAAGGTCTTGTTGAGCTTGACCTCTTTTCATGTTACTTTGTGGATTTCCAAGCTGATCCAAAGCCTATGGAAACAAAACAAGCTGCTTTTTTTTTTTTTTCTTGTTCACTGGGCTTGCTTAACAACCTACAGGTAACTCTTGTCCATTTGCGTGAGCAGAAAAACATTTATTAGGGTCTACAACACCAGTGAATGCCAAATATAATCAGTGCATTATTTTCAAAGGAATATTATGGTTTTGAATGTGTGATTGAATTAACAGCTGTGTCAAAATTAGGGACATTAGTCAATCCTGCAGTGCTGATTTGAGGGAGGGAGGCCCAGAAAAAAAACATGTATGAATTGCACATTAAAGCATTGTGTTGCCCTGTATGTAAACTGCAGGACATTCAACATGTCTCAAGTGTCACAGAGTGCTTGTCTATTATATCCTTTACCTAGAGCTGCCTGTAAAACACAAGGAAAACATGGCTGTACTGTAGAAAAACAAACCTAGGAGATGTGTCAGTAAATGTGTTTAAATTATCTTTTAAAATATACTTGATATTGGAGAAAATACAGAGGTTAAATAAAAACACACAAAGGCTAAATAATTCAAACCAAGTATTTTTCCATCCTTCACAGGTGTATGAAAGCTATAAGAGACAATAAACCTTGAAACTCAAGAATTTTGCATGGTTGCCTCAGCTACTGAAATCAGTAATCTGTATTTGACTGAAGTATGACTTCTTTTCAGCAGACTTATGTTAACTCTTTCTTGAATAAACAGTGTTAACCATAATCTTGGGGGGTGCCCCATTAATATCCATTCGTTCTAGTGACATCTTTCAGCAGTGGACTAAACAGTCCTTTAAAACCCAATGTTCCCTTTATATTGGAAGAAATGCCTATCTATGGAGATGCTTTTCTTACAGTGTAAATCCATATTCTTCAGAATTTTGAATCATTTTGGAGTAGTTTTCTACATTTTTTTCTGCATATCTTTTGGCTGAAAATATGAAGAAAAATCCATATTCTCACCTGATACAAATATGACCACTATAAAAGCAGAATGGAATACTTGCTTGGTGCTACTAATTTTTATAACTGTGTTTACAGTTCAACCATTTCTTTTGATGAGCAGCATGAACAATTTTTGATAAGGTACCGAGGATTTAAGTTTTGACATTTTTTTTGTTCTTATTTGTTGGGGATATTTTTAATTCACATGTTAAGATGTCGTCTTTTATTTTTTTTTTTTTTTTGGTAGCCCATCAGATTTGGTTGTCCATAGTAACTTCTTACATCAAGCTGCATATAAATGCATTTTCATCTAATATCACTTTTTTCAATTTTTCTTCTGTTCTTCACAGATTTTAACTTCACTATTGAAAATCCAATAGATTAGGAGGGTCTCTTCCCAAAATCTTTCTTTGGTAAGCATGCAATTGTCTTTTCAACAGTCAAATTCATCTCTTTTAAGAATTTCAAAATTTGGTTGTGTATAGATTTTCCCTTTCTGCTTCATAAATCTCGATCTGTGATTCACTACTAATTAATATATAACATTTCCCTAGTCTTGCTCTAGATAAAGTGTGATTTAGAATGACTTTTTTTGAAATTTTTCACACAATATTGTTGAAACTGTTGCAGAAATATGAGTGAAGTAGTGATACACTACTAGTCTCACCAATTAATGACTAATTCTTCATCTCTAGTTTCCAGGATAATCCAAAAACTACAGTCAAATCCCTAATAGTTCCTAGACATAATGGAAATTACAGGAGAAAACTGGCAGTGTATTCTATTCATGTTTCTATTCTGTAAAATCCAAAAAAAAAAATTTTAACAAGAAAAATGTCATGCACAGAAGTTCTTCCTATTATCATCTTCAGGTGAACAAGGAAATAAAACATCTTAACTGAGTTTTGATAAGCTCTTAGCAAACTGTTGAACTAGAATAACCCTGACGTAATTTACAAGAGGCTTCTACAGATGTTTCTACTATGTAACTTGGAAGATATAAAAATACTCAGATGTCCCTTGAAGGACTATCTATCAATTGTATATGTATCAGATTAAATATTAATGTTTTACAAATAAAAAAATCTCACAATAGGTACAAAATAATTCAGAAAAACATCAGGTACAAATGTTAATCTGATAAATGCCAGATAAAAGAAAGAGCACAAAGGTTCAAAACTATGTCGCAGACATAAGGAACGGAAGAGCAATCCTGTTCAAGAAGTACAGCAGTTTGATCAGTCTACTCTTGCAGAGAAGAAATGAGGAATAATTTTCTACATTAAAAAATTGAGGTTATTAAAAGCAAAGTCTCCTACAGGAATCTATCACCATTTCCATGTTTATAGTCACACCTTTTGGAACACATTACACAGGCCCTACCCTGTGCCCTCAAGGAAAACTGAAGAACAGCTATTTGAGCTATGTTTTGAAGAAAGACATAATATAAAAATCAAGCTTTCCGTTGATGCCTTTGAAAATATTTTCAGTTTATTATCTATTATAAATATGAAACATTTTTTAACAGATATTGAAGTTAGACTAGATCTTCCAAAATTAGAATGGTTATATATATGTAACAAATGAAGTTCACACAATGACTCTAAAGCAATTTTCCACCTCAAGGAGCCATCACATTCTTTTATTTAGGTCATATAAATTGCATAATTGTCCTTCTCAGTCATAGATGGTCTTGCTTACACTACCTATTCAGCATTATTTCCTGTCAAATCAGCAAAATACTGATGGAAGATTGACTCCTTCAATTGGTTGATACAGCTTTGCAGTTTTAGTACCACTTCTAAGAGAGCCTCATCAGTCAAAATAGTTTAATAATGTTAAAGTTAACACTTAGCTAAGTAGTTAGAATAAATATATTACTAAAAATTACTTTTTGGAATAATTTGTTCATTGCCAAAATTCCTCTGATGACTTTGCTCACAACTACCAGAGTCTGCTAATGTTTCACATCATGACATGAATTTTTAAAAAATAGAAAGACATTAGAAAACGATAATATGAAATTGCATAAAGAATCTGTATACATAGAAGAGTGACTCCTGAGTGCAAATGTGCCCATGCAAGAGTGAACAATAAAGGCAACATTTTCACATTTCTATAAAACAAAAGGATTCTATCAAAAGAATCAGAAGTATGCCACGTCTAAGAGGATTGTGGAGATCAGAAATGAACATCGAGTGACTGCTATCTCGCATGGAGATCAAATAAATCTGATGGGGACAGAGTGTTGTCTTATACTCTCAATCACCTCCAGGAAGCCAAAAGAGCACTAGCACCTTTATTATTTAGTGCAACATCCACTAACATTTCCCAGTGTTGCACTGGCCTTCAAATCTGTAACATTGCCACTGTATTGGATTATGCAAGCTTTTTACATTGTTGAAATATTTGAGGAAGCAATCAGCTGGTTTTGCTGAAGTTGGGAGGAAATGATTTAGACTACAACAAATAGACGTAAGTTCAGGTCTTAGCTTTATGCCATAGACTGAATGTTCTTTCCCTTTTCTGCAAGCTCACTAATATGCTCTCTGTTTACATTGACTGATATGCATAGATATGCTGTAACTACATTTTACTGTAAGATGTTTCTTTCAAGAAACCATCAATATTAAATACCACCTCCTAAGAAAACTAAGTGTCTGAATCACCCTTGTAAACGAGCTCGCATAGGGATAGTAACGCTATTTATTTTGTTCACATTTTCCCAAGAGAATTCACATTCTGTGCACCTGAATATCCTGCCGATATGGTTCTCTACAATACCTTATGAGATGTTCATGAAAACACCTCAGCCTGACTTTATCAGCTGAAATTCACAACTCAGTTAATAGCTTATGAACGGGAGTCCAGTTTGAATAAGAAAACAAATTTGCACCACAGAGCTTTTATATATTCTGATTGTGATTATAGAGTAGGTCATTTCTCAAAATGTCAGACAGTTTCTTATCAAAATGAGAATGGCACAAGATGCACTCTGTCTTGTGTGACTTTGAGTCTCAGCCTAAGTCACCGCATTCAACAAATTAAAAGTAAATTGTGGTGGATTTGTTTTACAAGACTGAATCCTTTGCTAAAATCTACATTGTAGATTGTCTACAATGCTTTAAAGATGTGAATTATTAACAGAAATTATTATATGCAGAAAAAATGCATCCAAAATTAATCTCTCTTCCGCTTGGTCTTTTTAGCACCAATAATTTCACATAACTAATAAAAACATCCACACAAACTATAGGGTAAATTTTGCACCTCTGAAGTTATGAAATTATTTTGACAAATGGTGAGTAATTATAGAATTCAGAGCCTGTCCTGATTGTGGCATTTACAATGTTATCTTTAAATTTTCCTGGGTTCTTGTATCCCCTAAGGAAATTAATGAAGTCAGGATTCTCCATGTGATAAAGCATAAATTTTAAGTTTAATTTAGTGTAATCCAGAATCCTGCAGTTAGAGGAGAAACACTAGATGTTACTCACAGATTGTAACACTCTTAAGAAACTTCTGCAGGCTGTGAACATGCCAGACTCAAAAATATACTCCTATCCATTCAATAATACTGCAAATTGTGGTTTAACTAATTATAATGACTTGCCATGACCATTTGGCTTAAATTAGACTGCAGATGAATAAGCAGCATATATACTTTCAAAAGTTGCTAGTAAGCTGAAGTAAAAAATTATTTTAAGGTTCAAGAAAAACTTAGTTTAACATTACAAAAGGTCATAAAATTTTATAATACTTTAAAAAATATTAGAAGAAACTATCATGCACTACTATTCTCAGCAGAGCACTTGGAACCATTATTTTCAATAAAAACCTCTGATGATAGAATTCAAGACTTAAATATCTCAGTCCTTTTCATTTTAACTAAAAGCATAGCTATCATACATGAATGTCACTGAAAATGTAACTGCAAATTCATTACCAGTTTTAATTCCTACGTCTGCAAGCTTTGGTCTGATAAATGTAAACACACACACGTGCAAGCATAAATAATAGATTTTCAAGAGGACTGTAATTCTAAGCCTGATAAAGCACCTAATTTCAGATTTCAAACATGCATTCTCCTTGGGACCAGGACAACACAGAATGCAAAATTAACAATAAGATCAAAAAATTATAAACATAATTTTCTTAAAATTTCCTGTGTGGGTCAGAACTGTGACTGCCCTAACTAAAAAAAAGCCTTACAACAAGTATGTTTTACCTTAGCAATATTCTTCATGCATTCAGACACATACTTCACTGAGATGCTGAGTGCTGTGCATTTCCATTACACATTTCCTTCCATTATGTGCCTTTTGTCTACACTGAACTGTTGTTATTCAGTTGTTTGTGCAAATTGCCTCTTTTAGCAAAGTAGATTAAAATTGCTATCTAATCAGGTGACAGATATTCAAAGCTAATTGAAGTGAATGTCAAAGTGCAAAGCACTGAAAAGCAAAATTAGTTACATTAGTGTGACCTGCTAAAGAATTCCTAATTATTACCAGTAATAATGAAAATTCAGAGAGGCACCAGAAAGCAGACTCCGAGTTGACCAGAAAAAAAAAATATTTAAAAAACACATCAGTAAAATAAATTAATTAATAAACTATGTCTAATCCACTGCATTAATGAGCCATGACAATTCAGTTTGTGATGTCATTAAGAAAGCCAGTTGTCATGTTAGAGAGAGATTTGCCAAATTAAAAGATGTATAAACATCGCAGAGCTGGGATCAATGGATCAGAAATATTGTTGGACCATTTAAATGTTATTTAAATTAATTGTCTTTCATTTTATTTATAATCTGTAGTATAGATTAGAATACAAAAGGTATATAAAATTTGGAGGATGACACCAAACTTGCAGAGAAAGTCCACAAAGAGATCTTAATTTTGTATTTTGCACCAGTGTTCTGTTCTCTTTCTGGGAGACATTTATTCATAAATATAATCTTACAAAATAGAAAAAATTACTTTGTTCACCAAGTCTGTCCCTTTTGTTTTTCTTATCTTAGCTCTCCCGCTTTCGTTCCACAGTCTTTTATCATGTCTTTGTTTGAAACTTATCTGGTGCTTGGCTTAACTTTCTGCATTCACCATAACAGCTTGGTATTTTTTTAAAAATGGGGCTCGTTCATTCTAGAACATTGTTTAAATTAAACTTTCTATTCTTCCAAGAGTCATGTATTTTGTACTACAACTTACTGTGACCTTGTCTTTGTGAAGAACTTACCTGATGTAGTTCTATTTCTTTTGTCATATAAGGAGCATTTGTTTGAAAGAAGAGATATCTGACTCTCCTTATAAACAATAAAAGAATAATTGGGCCATCATAGTTCAAAAAAACAATACCTATGTAGTTGAACATAGGACTGAAAAAACAGTCAGTCAAGGTCCTCGCAAGCAACTTCATACAACATTTAAAGGGTTGAAAAGTCAATGGATATCCAATGCAAACCTTTCAAACTGGAGCTCTCTCCCATAATCTTTAATTAGCAACATGTGACAGAGAAAATGACATGATGGGAAGAAGTCTTGAAATATAACACTATTCATTACCTATAAGTGGGACTAATGGGATTTTAATATTTATATTGGCTTGAATTTCATACAGGATGGGGAAACTTGAGAGAAAATATAACACTAGTTTCCTCACTCCCACTGTCATTTCCCTACCTACTCATCCTGCTCTATGCGCAGCATGGCCAGTTATTACAGTCACAGACAGTGGGACAAGAACAAAATTAGTTCTATCATTCATAGCTTCAAAAGCTAGAGTGAGAACACCAAAGAGGAAATGTTTTTAATATTCAATGAGACCATTCAACAGGCAAATTTGAGAAAACTTGTCATGTCACTTAGATCAGGGTATTGTATGTCATTATTTTATTTTAGGCATTATTTGTCTCATAGAGTGGGAACCATTATGAAAGCATAACCTAAAACATCTAAATGCAATCAAATATATTAAAACTATTTGAAAATAATTTTTTTATTTCACTTTGACCACACTACATATATTTACAGAGATAAATATTCACCCCAAGTAGAACCTGATACAGATTTGAAAAATGTAATGGAAATAGACTGCAATCAAGAACTTCTCACTTATAATAATGTTAAAATTATAATACAATATAATAAAAATTAACAACTTGTATGTTTTTTGAAGACCTTGCCTATACAACTGCTTCAGAAAAATCTTCTAAGCATCAAAGACAATATCCTTCATGGTAAGGGTGTCCACAGCTAATATCTTGTGTGTGCCCTGTTAATCACATCAAGTAGGTGCAGGACTAGAACTGGGGTATCTACATAGTTTAAACATAAAGCTGAACTTTTTTTTTTATTATTCAAAATATAAATTAGCTCAACCATTCCTTTCAAGTCCATACATTTTACAGTTCTGTAATTGTTAAAAATCAAATCCTAAATTTCACCCAAGCTGCCATTGTGGCTTTCAAAGCTCGAAACAATAAGTTTGGCTCAGTTGAACATCACAGCTATAGAGACACAGACACCTACACTCCAAACACTCAACTGTAGCTTTTAAATTTTATTTATTTCATAAATGCTGCACATCAGGTAGCCTTAAGAATTTTTACTTTGTTAATCTTTCGTGTTTTTATATTTCTGTAATAAAAGATATCTTTTTGGAACAGTAATTTTTGCTATAAATTGTAGCAATCACTGAAAACAGACTCATGAGCATTCCGTTGTCTTAATTTATGCTACTTTTTTTAAAACACTATTTAAATTATTGTCCTGTTTTCCTCCCACTCCCACTTTGTAACAGCTGCTTAACTCAAAATCAGATACAAGAAGAGGAAACAGAATTTCATATGTGGACTTCATCAAATTCATCATAAGACAGAAAAATTCCCTATCAGCAATCAGATGGGTTTGTTTCAGTTTTGGTATTTTTGTCTCAGACCTCTAGGGGACAGAAGACTCAGACATTCCTTCAGAAGTGAGAAAGATAGCAACTAATAGTGCCTGCCAGAATGGCACTTTCATGAGAGAGGGTGGTAAAAAAAAAGTATACCTCTTGGCCATCAGGGTAGAAACATCCCTAGACAGTGTGTACTGAAAGAAAGAATTACTTATTTCACTGCCTGTATTCATAAGACAACCCCAAGAGCAATACAGTATTGAACCAGTACTAAACCTGAGAGCAGCCAAAATGCCAGGAATCCTACTTTTCTTCTAAGGCAAAAAATTAAGACTTTCGATTGTACCTGAAGTCTAAATCCCAGTGGGATCTGAAGAGAGAGCTTTTTGTTTTTCAGGTATCCTGAATTATTAACTTCTCTGATAGGATGGGCTCATTCTCCCACCCATGTTGTAACATACTGGCAACAACTACACATCTAAAATTTTAAAAGAAACATACCCTCACCTCTCTCACATACACTCTCCATAAATAAAATGGTTTAGTAAGTAAAGTTGTTCTTCCCACCTTTCCATACAGAAGAGGTAATTCATGGACTTCAGTAATAGGAACATTAAACTATACATAAAGGAATATTTATGAACTTTAAGAAAGACATCAAACATCAAAAAAACATCAAGCGTGCCAGTGTAATTTATGTCTTGGTACATTTTATCTGAAAAAAAATAATTCTTCATACAATATCCTCTCTGTGCTGTAAAGAAAATTTTCTCTCATTATTCTAGAATGCTGGTAGATTCTTTAGCTGGTATAACTCAGAATATTAAAGTATATTCCAATAATGTTGCACAATGATGTGACAAGGCAAACTTCCACACATTTCATAATTAAAGTTTAATCCTTCAGTGCTCTGATCTACACTCACTGAGACTGTTATTTGTTTTCAAGATTGGTTTGTTAAAAGTATAAGAAATTTCACCATGAAATCTGCATTATTTCTCTAGAATCATAAAATCATTAAGGTTGGAAAAGACCTCTCAGATCATTGAGTACAGCTGAATGGGGTTGTTGTGACCGAAGTGCAACACCCAGCACTTCACCTCACTGAACCTCATACTGGTGAAGTTGGTCCATTGATCCCACCTGTTTAGATCCCTCTGCAGAGCCTTCCTACCCTCCAGCAGATCAACACTCTTGCCCAGCCTTTATCTGTGACCTTAATGAGGGTGCAATCAATCCCCTCATCCAGATAATTGATGAAGATATTAAACAGGACTCAGGACTGGCCTCAACACTGAGCCCTGGGGAACACCTGGGGAACACCTGAAGAGCCCAAAAGAAGGACCATCCAGTGGAGAGAACAGGGTGGGCAAAGGAACACCTACACAGGTGGACAAGCCTGTTCTGCCAAGCAAAATGGTTGGGTTTTTTTCAAACCACTAGAGAATTTATGACACGTGCAGTTTTAATTTTAAAACATATTTCAGTAATCAAACCCGGATGCCTACATGAGTAAATATCACTCCAACTACATCCAGCATATAATACAACCCAGCACAATACACTGCATTCAGATACAGAATTCAATTTACAGTTACATTCCTATAGTTACATTCCATACTGTCTACTCAAATTTATCTGTACAAGTCTAGATCAATCATTGCAAGCTTAAGGTTTCCAAGGTGAGACAAGAATGGAGGTGATTTTTAAAACCTTGTTTTCCATGGGAAAACTGAAACAAGAATGGGATTTAGATAGAAAAAGTGGGAATGAGAGGAAATTAAATAATACAGAAAACAAAATACCCTCCAAAATGCAGCCTCACAAGACAAGTACATAAAGTGCTGAACACTGTTCAGACAAGTAAAGACGAAAAAGGAACTATAAAGTAACCATCACAAAAATCTCTCTTCTAACAGCCCTTTTAAGCTGTTCATGTGAAAAAATGCCAGTGTATCTCATTTAAAGAGGGGAGAACAATTAAAGTATAAATCACCTGTAAAAGCTAGATAGTAAGGAATACAGAGATCAGGACTGTTGACCAGAAACAAAACATCTGCTGCTACTATTATCCACATTCATTTGGAGTCTGCATTTTTAATGCTTAGTAATTTTTTAACTTTTTATTTCCCTCTATTGTAAGTTCATAAAAGATAGTAGAGCTAAAGAGGATTAATTTTCTTGGAATTACATTCAGCTGAGAAGTCACAGCAGTGTCTTGGCTCTTACAAGATATTTTCCTGGTGTTTTGGGTTTGGTTTTTTCATGTTTTGGGTACATTTTTTCCCCCTCCCTCCTGAGGGAAGTCTTGGAAACACTCATTGCACTGACTATCTAAAATAAAAAGCTTTTTTGATAACTGTTTCTAAGCACCTCTCTGCTGTGCTCTACATTAAATTTGAGCTCTTTTTCTTATTTCATTCTTTTCTGAGGCTTCTTGAATCTTCTTGAAGAGAATCCTTTCCTACCGTGCATGAAGTGCATAGATGTTTGCATTGAGTACTCAAGCCTACTTCCAAAGGGAAAAGCCTCAAGCTTCAGTAGTTTTACAGCCTTGTCCTCTGATAGACTGAAGGGCAAATTGGCAAATCAGTCAAAATACTTTGCTCAGAAGAACTTCGTTCACTACCTACTGGTATTTGACCCAACATCAATTAAAGTGGAAGGCCAAGGCCACTACATTTAAGAACTTAATAATGATTTTGAGCAATTCAATGAGCATTTTGAGAGCATCTAAGTGGATCTCAACTTCAGAAGATGCTGAGCAAGCTTGCCAAGCCCAGCTCTATGAGAGCGTTCAAGCTAGACACCAAAATGTGGAGGTGTCTGGTAGTTACATCACTTTCAAAAAGGCAAAGACCAATGCTGCTTTAAAAATTCTCAGGTCCATTTGGGGGTTGGTGGAGCAGCACAAATTGATGCTCTTCCCATGACAGGTATACTTTAAATTATGTGTAGTTGATTTGCAGTGGATTTATGTACTTTACAAGTACATATTTCCTTAGCATATAAAAACTGGTTTTTTTAATATTTAAGAACCCTGATTGTTAAATGCATCTTCATAAGCAGGGTAAATAAAACACTTTCTGTCACATTTTTCCACTAGTGCCTTAATTGCATACAATCACAAAACTGCGTCAGAAAAACCCAGCTGTATTACTGCACATCAACAAAGACAGAAAACAATAAATAAAATGCATCATGCATTCTACATTTGCCACTAATTTCACTCTCAGCAGGGACAATTTCTGTTGGCATTCAACAAGCATTAACTATGCTACAGAACTACAGAAAGGAGAGATTCAGAATTAACTCTATTCCATTTTCATTTCAATGGTTTGTCAGCTTTTGTTTTTTTCTTTAAACATCCATTCAGGAATGCAGTAATGAGTCTGACCTATTATACTCAAGATTGAAGAAAACATCTATGTAAATAAGGTATTCAGTTTATTGAATTATTTGCATCAGAGTTGCCCCACATTTTCTCAAGTCTTACTGAATCCCTATAGCAATATCTGACATTTAAAAGACTAAAGTCAAATTGATAACATAAAAAAATATATGTTCTCAAAACCATTTGTTACGTGGGATGCAGTAGTATCCATCAAATAACAACGAGGTCCCACTGTGCTGGGCACTGCATGCACAGTATGAAGACATACTTCATAGTATGTACTTGAAAACAGAGCAATTCACATCAAGATAGTAATTGAGGGATTGTGACACTGTTGCAAAACATGAAGGATAAAAATTGGAACCTTAAGATTGTCTTCCTCATGTAAACCAGAACTGCATACAGGAATATAGTTTTGAATCTCTGATTTGAGGTGGGAAGGGGATCACACCTATGTTCAGAAACTGCCTAGGCTTCCTGTTTCCTAATTTATTTTTCACAATTCCATGGAAACAATCTTTCTATGTATGTCTTCAGAGAGAAGAGAGGAGGGACAGAGGGAGGACTGAATGAAGGCAAATGTATGCATTCTTACATAGAGACATCTGACTAAGCCATCCATGATTTCTGAGGCATGTTGCCATTCCTGTATCAAAGTAACACTATTCTAAATCTTTTTACTAAAAAGTTTGTAAATACCAGCTTCCCTGTATGAATACAAGTTGACTCAGTGTTAAATACTTCTAAAAGCCTACTTGAAATGCAGTGTTGAGATGCTGAACATATCAAAGGCCAAATATACATGCACAAAGATGCTAAAGATACCTGTTGGTTTACTTTCAAGCCTTCAATGTCAAGTTGATAGCAGTTATGCATCTGGGATAAAAGACACAACTGCTGTTTCTCAATCCAATGGCCACACAGACAAACTCGCAAGGCAAAGCTGATAAATAATTGATCTTTTGGTGCCATACATGTATGTGAGATATATGAGATATATTAGTCTTCTCATGTCACCAGAGATCTTGCAGCTCACCTCTGTTGATAGGTTCAGACTTGCCCTTACAGATATAGAATTTTTCGCTTTAAGAATTTGTCCCTTGAGCCACTGTGGACTGTACCCTGCTTACAGAAATATCTGCTCACAGTTAACAATACATAGATATAAATCTTATCAGTTTGGTATCCAGATTGAAAAAATAATAAAAATTAGTTAGGATAAAACCAAAAGGAAAACTTTTTTAGATATTGTTATGATTAAAACCAGTTATTTTTTGAGCCTAAAAATTAAATTCTTGTAAAATATGCAAAGACCCAATTTGAAATCAGCCTCCATTCTCCAAAACAACATTTTAGTACAGCTCCATTAGATTATTCTGTACTAACTTTCCTAAAATCATTCAAAGCTGTAGACATATCCATAAATATCTTTCGGAATAAAGAATCTGGGTATATTACCACCCAGGTGAGTGATGCAACCAGAGGATTATGGTCATTCTCACGTGCTTTCCCTCTGTTCTAAAAATAATTTTTTGTTTCAAGTGAAATAGGAGAGCCAAGCAAAATCTCTAGTTTCCAAGATGAATTACTTTCTTAGACAACTCCTCTTGTTCCCATCCCAAAAAAGCCAAAACCAGGAACCACCTCAGGAACCATCCTGAGAGAGCTTTCCCTCTCACTAAGAACACTGTCCATAATGCAGGCTCTAGTCTTAGGCCCCTGGAAGCAGATCAGTCTCCATTCCTTGGCAGAAGTAAACAAAAAACACATGCAGTAACAGTACAGCACTGGATAACAGATTACACCTGTTAAATACAAACTAGCTAGCTTGTTCCTGCTAGCTAGTGAAAGAAAAAATCCCAGCTAGAGAAAACTCCTGACAAAGGTACAAGCTGCTCTGTAAAATAAATCATTCAGAATATTTCCAGTAAAGAGTTACCTGGAGTTGATGATTGTGTCCTCCTCTGTACTGCCTTCAGTTTTACTTTTCTTTCCTGTACTGCTGAGACAGCTGTGCTAACAAATGCTGACAAGACCTTTTTTTGTGAGGGTTTGCATATTCCTCATAATCAAGGTCACACTGACAATTAAACCAGGGTGATGGCTAGCACCTGAATGCTGCAAACACCTCCAGGCTGTAACATCAATGTCTATTTTATACTTATTTAATATTTTTTTGCTTTAATGAATGTCTATGTTACACCTTGGCTATTATTTTACAGTACTTATTTTGTTAATAAATTTTTAAAGTATCTAATATTGAGTTTCTTTTTTGTTCCTTTGTACAACACGCTCAAAGGACATGAAAACTGACTTCATAAAATACTGGAAAGCCATGAGAAAAAGCAATTATGAAAAAAAAAACACAAAACCTTAACTAAAAATTTAAAGGAAATTTGTTCTTTTCACTGTATTACCATTCAAGTTAGGATTATTTATATGTATCAATTTCTGCTTCTGATTTTGACTGATCTGAAGATTTATACAGAACTCTCCAACCCAAAGAAAACATAGTAGCAGACATCTGATTTCCCCATGGATTTCCTGTAAGATCTACCTTTAAACGAACAACTCCGGCATTTGGTATAAACTATAAAACCAGTATAGATCATTCACTTTTGAACACATTATAAAGAAGGTTAATAAATTTAACTCCTGCTTTACCATCAGTCTAATGAGTTGAAACTTGAGAAAAAAAAAAACAACACACTATTAGGAATAGGTATATCTGTTTTCATTTAATGACCAAAATTCCATAGACATTCATATTGCACAACAGGTCAAATCTAACACCATCCTACAGTTCATATATCCTGGACTGGTGAAAGATTATTTTTTCATCTGTAATTGGATTATTTCTCCAACTCCATAGGTTGTCCATTCAATATTCATTTCACTTTTTTTAAAAAAAAATTTGTATACACTTTAATTGTTATCAAACACTTTACTTGAAAAATCAGTTAAACAGCAAGAATTCACTCATGCATTTGTGTCCCTCCCATGGAACAGTCATATAAACAGTAAGTCATTTACGGAAAAGCTATCCTACTCTCTCTGTGAAACCACATTCTATCAGTCAGACATCTCATTGATTAGTCTACAAAGAATCATTAATTCTCAAGTAACAAGAAATTTCAGGTGTTCAATTAGCCACCAGATGGAGGCCACAGTCTCAAAATGCAGTAGAAGCATATGGTTATTACCCATGAAAAATGAGTACAAGTTGTGTAAAGTGGCTACAGAATACATTCTGTAAATCAAGCCAAGCCCCATATGCAACTAAACTGCCATAGGATTTAAATTAAACTCGCCATATGCTTTTAACCTTCAAAAAAACCCCAAAGTCTGTTGTTTCACCTGTATGATTCCCTACCAATAAAACACCTACTGACATTGTTAACAATATGAGATTTTGTAGAAACACACAGGAATAATAAAAATGCTGCCTCACCAATGTCAGAACAGAATATTTTATTCCATTTTAAACAGTTTTCTTCAGTAAATGACCAATGCTTGCCTTACTGTTCAGGGTCTTTTTTAAAGAAAATAATTTCAATGCTTAGATGAAACCTAATAAAATACCTTGCAAGATCCACAGCAAAGTGCATACAGATAGTCATTATCTTACACAATACAGAAAGTGAAACAAGTAGGAAAAAATTATTCCTACACACGGCAAATCTGACAAAACCTGGGGTTAAAATTCAGGAAACCCTGAGCCAAAGCTAGTGAGACTTATTTGCAACATAATCATGTTACTCCAGGAATAAGAGGCTGAAACTACGAGGAAAAGAAGAAAAGCCAAGAGTTAGGAGACCAGTCGTGCTGCTGCCATCACCACTGGAGAGGGATGAGGAGGGCTGGGAATGAGAGCAGCCAGCACAGGGGATTAAAAGTTCCCTAAGAAATGATCACTGATCTACTTTCCTTACGCTTCTCCCAGAGGCAGCACTAATGGACCTTCCTGGACCTGGGGTAGAGAGCAGGCATTTTGTTGCTGTCAAGAGCACCATCATCAGCCTGTTCCCCAGCATTTCACACACAAGGAGTTGAGACCTCTCCTGACTCTGGCTTGGCTGGCCTCACAGCTGCTCCACTTGAGAGCTCTCAGACACCTTCAGCAAAGAAGCATGAATGTCAAATAATACCACCTTGCCTGATTTTACATTTCCTGCTTTTAGAACTACAGCTAACAGTGAGCACAGCTATACCCCTCTTGGCTATAATAAAAGTAACAGTAAAATGTGTAAATTTTGCACCACAATTTGAACCACAGTTCAGTTACTGACAGTTCAATTCCTTGTGGACACACCTGGCTAAGCGAATGCCAGGCCAAAACTAGCTCATATTGCAAGATATCACATCTTTCACTTTCCAAAATGTAGAGCAGCTGGACACCAAATCAGAAAGGGAGAGAAAAAAAGGAAAATCTTATGACCAAGTTCTGTCTCTTGTTCCTCATACACAATCCTCTGAGGATCAACGATGTTATACAGAAGGGGCAGTGTGAAATTAATTCTGGATTTATCTGCAAAGAGGCAAGTTTCTTTTCTCCCTGTAGGAATTTTAAATGTCTCTTCTCTTACTAAGTACTCTGCAATATTCTTTTTCATGGCTATGAACACAAAAACTTTGTTACTTACGTCCAGTTTCTGTAATCAGATAGCCAATAGTTCAATTTAAAATACAAAATACTGAGAAAATGTGCTTATTTTTCTTATTTTTATAAATTACGCAATTGAAATTTCATTTTATGTTTTCTCTTGGTCCCCTAACTCCTACTGTGAGAGTGAATACTGCTGTTGTATAATTTTTATGCTCCTGTAAAGAATATTGTTAGGACACAAAGAGATTGGAGGGGAAAACATAAGTTTTAATGGCATTTGTTCATAAAAATGGTTAAAATTTTTTAGAAGTGTCGCAACTGACAAAATATCTTTACAGTTACATATTATAGTTTGGGTAAAAAATAAAAAATCCAATATAAATTGGTTACAGAAGAAAGATTTATCATTAAATCTGGGCCTTTTTCCATCTAGAACCGAAGTTCTCATTCAAGCCTTAAGATACACATGCCCACACTTAAAAGTGAGCAATGACACTTCCTTAGAAGGACGCATGACCTTATTTTGGAGCAGGAAAGCAAATTAGTGTCTTCTATATCCCAGCTGCACTTGGCCAAGACACAGATGGTCTCTGTCTCTCAGAAGAGAGGTGTTCACTGACTGGTGGATCAACCACATCACTGCAATACCACCACTCATTCTCTATTACACTTGTGCCATTTGTCCACTCAGTCCCAGGACTATTTTGTAGAACTGCATTTCATAACTGATGGAGACTGTGGAATACTGAAGAAGATGTGAAGTACCAGCCCCATTTCAGACTATATAATTCTATGTGTTGTGTGCTGTTTAGACTACAGGAATCAATTGTATACGTACTTTAAAAAATATGCGTATCTTTCCTGTTTCTTCTTAATTCATAACAGTGTCTCAGATACTGTTAACAAGATTGTGACTTTAAACAGACTGTATAGCCAAATAACATTAAAGTGTAGCAATTAACACTCACAGTCTGATTTGTGAAACAGGATTTTAAGTAGTAAGCCATCTGTTGCTCTCAATTTTAATTGTTGCACTAATTATGTATTTTTAATTGTGATCTTAATTTAGATCACAATTTATCACCAGGAAAGAAAAGGCACTATTTGTTTTAATCAATTTACTGAGATACTTTGAATATTTTCATCTGTTCTAGAACAGAAACAAAGACCTCTTTCTACTGAAATGAAAGCATATTTTTGTTCTTCAAAGAAGTCTGCATGTGGCAGAAGCGAAGAAAATTATGTCAATAAACTTTGGGCCTCCATTTCTAGAAAGCACTTTTCTAATATTTGTGTCAAGTAGCTGCTATGCTTGCTAAGACACAAATAACCCACAACATATAGCTAAATTATCTACAAATACTATTGACCCTTCACCATGCCAGAATCTATATTAAGCCCACAAATGACCAAAGAACTATTCCCAGGTTAAGAAAACCCTCCAACATAAACAAAAAGTAGCTCTCTGCTATCTTTGTTTTCTGATAAAGAGAATAAGTCAGAGGACACATCTGATCACAAGTGGAAAGGTTATTCAAGAAAATATCCTGCAATCTCTCCTATTTGGAAAGTGACACAGTCCGGTGTATTCTGTGAGGATCCCCTTGCCAGGAGCACAGCCCAAACTGACCTGAAATTAGACACAGCTCTAAGCTGAAGTCCTTAAGATTCAGATCATAGTAACCTCTGCACAGCTTTAGAGAAAAACATTATGCAAAGACCAGGGTCAGGAAATCTAAGAAAACAGACAGTTTAAGAATATTGCTGCAAACTTCCTTTTAAAAGTCATGAGCAGTTAATGCATCCCAGAAAGAGGCTGTGTGGGCTGGGAAGCATACTTCATCCTAAACCTCTATATATCTTCCTACTAAGAACCTTCAGTTAGCCACCTTTGCTGTACCATTGCTCCTATAATGCCATAACAGAAACTAAAAGCATAAGAGCATGACATCTTATACAATGTAAAACTATTTAGCAATTTAAAAGTGTCTTAATTGCATGACAGTATCAAGGGTGCATATGTTATGCTTATAAAATCTTTACTAAAATGAAGAAGCATTTGACCTTTGTTTCAGGCTAGCAAAAAATTGAAAACATGTAGCCACAAAAATGAAATGAGATTGACAGCATGAACCTTACTGCAATCCAAAACCATCCCTGTCTGAAGTCAAAGAAGAGGAATAGGAAGGCTTAAGCCTTTTCCAGATTTATATTCTTAACATTTCCCTTCATAAGCACACTACACAGACTTCCTCAATCTATTCCATGAGCAAGAAATTCAATTTTCAGTAAAACAAACATTTTCCATATGAAAATCAGTAGATAATGAAAATACTTAATTTCATTAATAAATGAAATGTCCCTATGAGAATTGCCGCAGATAATAGAAGGAAATCATGTTCAAACAGATGACCAGATTCAAATAAAGAGAGCTGTTCTTTTTTTATCAGCTGGATAATAAAGCTCAGCTAAAATACATCACATGCCTCTGCAAAACTCTCTGCAAATTATTTCTACTGAGAAAGATTGCCCTGTTTGATCATGCAAAATACCCTGAGCAAATCAGAAAACACAAAAACCATTAAGCAACTTCCACACAAATTGCCAGCTTTACCTTTCAAGCTGAACTCTTGTTTCATCATTAAAAGTTATAATTTACTCATGCTGAGAGGTATTTGAGATGAGCATAGGAAAACCACTCTGTGGCATCCATTGGTAAACGTTAAGTTTGAATGGCAGCTCTGCAGGCTCAGGCTTAAAGTACAGCCTGAACAGCAGCATTACAGGCAAGGGGCACTGGGGAGAGAAGAAATCAAGCTACGAAGGGAATTGAGTTGAGGGTGTTTTCCCTCTCCTGTTCTTTTTAACAATTCTTTTTAAAAATTCAGTCAAAGCTCAAAAGCAAAGCAGGAATGATTTATAAACATTGTCTGTATACTTTAATATTTGGAACAACTCAAATCATCATTAAACTTTTTTGTTTGCTTTATTCATATTCACAGACAAAATAAACTAAGCATCACTTTTTTTCTTTTATTTATCTTTAGCCTTCTAGGACTAAAGGGAGAGGAAGTGATAATCTTTTTGGTTCCTCAACAGGATTTAAACAATTGCCATGGTGGAATGTGTATGTTGAAGTATAGGACAAAACACACACAAAACACACTTTTCTCTGCCCTCAAGATCCAACCAAAATTTAAATACCATATAGCCTATGTGCTTCTTTTAACATTATTTTTAGCTACATCTTTTAATTTGCCTCTTTGTCAGACAAGTACACAGTCCAAGAAAAAGAAAAAAAAAGGGGGGGGGCGGGGGGGAAGGTGTTATTCTGTTATGCTCAATATCGCTACTTTGTTTAAAAAGTACAAATCCCAAGTTTTTGGAGAAAAAAATACCAAAGCAAAACAAAAACCCCAAAAACCAAAAAAATCAACACCACAGTCTGGCTGTGGGATACAGTTATAAACTTGATCCAGACAAAAGAATAAAACAAAATCTGCACAATCACAACTGTACACCTCATGTCCTCTCCACTTCTTTTATAATAGTTTTTTCACACATGCACACTAGTGTGTCCCTCCTGGCAGACAGACACATCCACTTTTTATACTACCCCAGAGCTCCAGAGAAAGAAGATCAGGAACAACAGCTATAAATTTTGCATTGCAGTGACTGAAGTCACAGTTGTGAGAAAATGGTTCTTCTGCAAGTACTGAAGCCATGCACTTGAAAGCTACCTTTGTGTAGATGCTTGTGAGATATCCTGATGAAGATGGCCAGTGAAATAACTAGACAGAAACCTGTTTATTTTAAAAAGCACTTTTGTAATGGTTCCATTAAAAAAAGAAAAAAATAAAAAAAAAAAAGAGAGAGATAAAAATCAGTGTAGATTCTCACTGTTTTACAGTGTAACTCTTTATTAAGGACCAAATCCTCTCTATTTTATCCACATGATAAAAACTACACAGTAAACATTTCTCTTTTTTTGTTACACGTCTTAAACAGACACATTCATCCCTTTGGCTATACACTCTGACAAGGATTGTTAGTGCTTCTGGTTGCCCAGCATAGGCAATGCTGGCAATATAAGACTGAAAACATTCATTTATTTGCTATCCCACTTCCAACATCCCACTCCAGTGGGGTGAAGAAGGGAGAAGTAACCACCTGCCTGTGCACCCCCAGGGCACTCCCAAAGTGCCTGCTGAAATCAGGCGGCAGTTTGAATATTAGTGCTTGGCAGTGTCAGAGAACAAGCATTCCCTGGGTTGTTTTTTTGTTGTTGTTTTTTTTCCCAAAGACAGGAAGAAATTGAATTTACACTAGAATCTCCACAGGGCTTGTGGCAAAAATGAAGGTGCCTTGCAATCTTTTCACTACCAACAAATTCAGAGCCAGGTTTCCATGGCAGAACTGCTATTGATATAGGTAGGGATGGTTTAAACAATTGCTACAAAAAGCTGTCACTGCTCTTGACATTTCTGCTTCAAGCAAACATTACCTCCCTGAACTCTTTTCCTCTTACATCTCTCCTTAATGTTTTAAGTTGATTTTTTCTGATATGAAAGAATAATCAGTTCCAGAACAAGTATGCGTTTAGAATGTCTTGTTAAACAAAAACTGAATCTTCTGATGGCCCTCAAAGCTAAAATACTTCTCTTGGGAGAATGTTACATTGGCTGAAGCACTGGAAAAAGTCAAGAATATATTCACTTTGATGGCAGATTAAATGCAAAAAATACTTCAGAATTAGATAGTGTTACCAACAATACAGCTTTCAAAATACCAAAAAACCCCAACAGTAGTCACACAAACGTCAGATTTTATCCTTTTTCTTCTCATTTTACCTTGTGTTCTGCAAGAAAAAGGTCATTTTAGACCAATTTTGCATTCTAGGAACACACAAAGACTAAAACTATCCAAATTCAAGGTTCATAATTTAACAATAATTATGTAACAAATAAAGATTATATCTTAGGATTTCATGCTGCTGAATTTAAAACAAACTCTTTTTTTTTTTTCCCTTCTTTTCCTGGCTAGATTTTTATGAGTAGCTGTGTGCTGAAGATATTTCTGTATTTATTTAGTGATGAGGTGGGTGTTGTGCTTATTAAATATATTTTATTTAACATAACAAATGTTACTCAGTGCTGAAAGCATAAGCATTTATTCATATTGAAGAGATAGAAGCATAGACTCCTGGAAACATTTAGGCTGGAAAAGACCTGAATGTCACTGAGTCCAACCATTAACCTAAAGCTGCCATCTTCACCACTAAACCATGTCCCCAAGTGCCAGATGGACATGTCTGTTGAGTACCTCTAGAGATGGTGACTCAAACAGGCCCCTGGGCAGCCTGTTTCAATGACTGACAGCCCTTTCTGTGAATAAATTTCTCCTAATCTAAACCTCCTCTGGTACAACTTGAGGCCATTTCCTCTTGTCATATTGCTTGTTCCTTGAGAGACCAACTCACACCTCATTACAACCTCCTTTCAGGTAGTTTTAGAGAGCAACTATGTCTCCCTTTTCTCCCCAGCTCTTTCAGCCACCCCTTGTAATACTTGTGCACCAGTCCCTTCACCAGCTTTGTTGCTCTGGAGATGCTTCAGCACCTCACTGTCTTTTCTGCAGTGAGGGGCCCAAAACTGAACACGGGACTTGAGGTGTGGCCTCCCTGTTGCAGAGTACAGAGGAACAACCACTGCTCTAGTGCTGCTGGCCACACTACTTCTGACACATGCCAGGATGCCCTTGGCCTTCCTGGCCACCTGGGCACACTGCTCTATTGCATTCAGCCAGATGACAACCAGCACCCTGCCTGGCAACTTTCCAGCCACTCTTCTCCCAGCCTGTGGTGCTGCAGGGGGCTGTTGTGACCCAAGTGCAGGACCGAGCACTCGGCCTTATTGAACTTCATACCAGTGGCCTCTCAGCCCATCGATCCAGCCTGTCTAGATCCCTCTGCAGACCCTTCCTACCCTCCAGCAGACCAACACTCCTGTCCAACTTGGTTTTATCTCCAAACTTACAGAAGATGCACTCAATCCCCTTGCAAGATCATCAGTAAAGATACTGAATGGGATTAGCCTCAACACTGAGCCCTGGGGAACACCACTGGTGTCCAGCTGCCAGCTGAATGTAACTGCACTCATCACCACTCTTGGGCACAATCACCCAGCCAGTTTTTTTACCCAGTGGAGAACACACAGATCCCAGCCATGAGTAACCACTTTCTTGAGGAGAATGCTGTGGGAAACAGCATTCATAATTTCATGATAAAATTTTCACACTAAATTTTTCACATCACAAACTAGCATGAAGAAAGATCCATATTATCAGCTGATTCAAAGTCACTGAACAGAATCAATACAGTTGAAGAATGCCTTTGAAGGAGGTCATAAAAGATATTTTTGCATCACTTTTTCAATCTGGATTTCTTATAAAGTTTCACAAGTATTGAAGAGGCTGTTCAGAATTCTCTGAAGCAGCACAGGCTTGGAAAATAGAAAGTACCTTACTAGTATGGGCAAGCACTGAAGAGTTAATGTTACCACTGAAGGGTTACCTGGAGAGCATCAATATGTGAAAAGCTCTAAATAACTAAAAAAATTGATTCAGTGGGATCAATTAAATGCAAGAATTCACCCTTCTTAGTGAGTTTATCTTCTTTCACCATTTTGTCTCTTTCTATTTTTTCTATACATATACACAAAAAGTATTCTTTTCTGCTAGAGATATTTTTCTTGTCCTTTGAAGCCAGGTATGCCCCACTGGGACTCTACTGCACTGAAGGGGTGAATGACAAGATACCATGCCCTCCAGTGAGACTACTAGCTCCTCCAGCAGCAAGAATGACACCCTATCAGGAATCCTGCAACACACAATCACAGGATTTTGTAGTCTGAATGCAGACTAGAGGAGAAGTACAAATCTTTGGACAGAGCTCTGTGTCACAAGCTGTGTCACACAAAATCAGTTATAAAAGGCATGAGACAAAAATGGTAGCAAGAAAATTCTTCCACAAACACATCAGTGGCAAGCAGAAAATTAAATGGTGAGCAAATGTAATTGACAGAATAAACCAAGAATGTGAAACCCTTATGTATTAATATCATCTTCAGTTTCTATCAAATATCTGAAAAAGATCGAACTTGCTAACAAGTAACATCAGTAGTGGTCCAAGTAACTAAGTTACTAAAGGGATAGTACCGGCTAGCAATTCTGAGTTGATTACAAACTGCTGATGCAACTAAGCCTACGACACTAGGAATTAGAGAACTCAACCTCAGCTTTATTTTTGAGAATTAATAAGGGGCAAGAGGGATACAGAAGATCAGAAAAATTACTTGGGCTACCCTTAAAATGCAGTAAAACTGGGGAATAGCAAGAGAGTTATAGACTAGTTAAATATTAATTCTTGGGAAAATATTGCCAAAAAAATTCTAAAATTATGCTGTAAGCACGGAAAAGGAGAAGATTGATGGGCACTATGGAAGATAAAATATGTTTAACTGGTCTCATTTCTTTCCGCAAGAGAGTTAGATGATTTGGTACAGTGACAGACGCTTTTTTCCAGGTTTTTAACACTTGTTTAACATAACATATTTATACAAGAGAGAGCAAAATAGAATGATAATGCTGCCCAGGAATAGTCATCACCACCAGTTCATTGTCAAATGGAGGAACACACAAAACAAGGTTTTGCAGGAGTCTGTCCTGCTTTTGGTACTATTTAACATGGTTTTAGTGATTAGGATGGAAAAGCACATGCATTCAATTTGCAAGCTGAAAGCAGTTGCAAGCACATCAGACAACAGAATCAATCAGGATTCAAACCACACAGTACATTGGGAGGAGGTACCTAGGAAAAGATGCAGTTTACTAAGAATGGAGGCAAAATTCCACACCACAACCTGTGGAAACAAGGGAGATACAGTGAATCATAATGTGATAACAAATCATAAATATCAAGGTGCTAAAATACATACACACAAATAGAAAGATAATTTTAAAGTGTGAAATAACTCTCCTACTACCCATCTGAAAGCTTACAAGCATAGACTAGCACAGTTTTCAGTCTGGCCACAGCAACTGAAGTATATGTGTCAAATGGTGGTAAGACAGTTGAGTGTTGTGAATGATCAGTGATTCAGAATACAGAATATTTTTCCTACAAGAGTTCTTCAATAGAAAGAAAAATCTTTTCGGTAGTAAGGAAAATTATATATTAGAAGAGAACATGGTATCCGCATCACTGCATCACATCCCTGGATCTGCATCACAAATACAGTTCATCCTGCCTTTGAGCAAGGTCTCTACTTCAAGTCTTGTTTTCTGTAATAGACAGATGTGATTTCACCAATTTGTTTCACAAAGGCAGGAAATTGATAGACAGAACTGAGGATGAACCTCATCTATAGTTGGGCAAATTTTCAGTGTGCAAAATCAATGCAGTTAGAGTGGCATGTGGGACCATGTGCATTCACCTGTCAATAAGATTGAAAAATGGTCCTGTTCCTCCTGAGAGAAGAACAAAAGCTGCAAAAAGTGGTTACGCACACCTAAAACCTCTATATGCTAGACACTAAGTAAACAGCTTCCAGTTAAAAGAAATTATGAAGAAGTTAAAAAGGTTTAAAAAATAAATCTACAAAGCTGTTACTAAAACAATTATTAGAAGTTAAAAAAAGATAGAGCGTTATTGTGATTATAGTTCACATCTTTGATGGGGATTCTCTGGGTCATATGACCAAGATACTGTACTGCTCTCCTTAGCAATACAATTGACATTACCTACTGCTTGTAGAGATCATCTTCTCTCAAAAATCAATACCAGCAGACAATTTAGACTCAGTGAAATAGCCTTTGTGATGGTTCTTTAATTCTTCTAGTAATACCATGTCATTGCTCCTTAGATGTAGTAGACATTCGGTCTTTCAATCCCTTGAAAAACAAAACAAAAAATCTGTCACTTTTTGAATGAAAAACAATGACACTCCCATTTGAAGTAGGGGACAATTTGCTTTTTAGGTACTGTTTTCTTGAGAAAATAGTGAAGAAGAAAAAAAAACTTATGAAGGGGCCTTCTTCAAGTGACCGCTTGCAAAATATCAGCTAAACCATGTTTCTTGTTCTTTTCTGTAACTCTTGATGACTCAAAAGCATTGCAAAATCTTACTGAAGCCGATGATTTTCCACTATGGACATTGCTTATGGGGTTAGAAAATTTGCTTTGAAAATGCCCAGGGTTGAGAAGCTGATATATTGTTTGCTTGTCAAACAGCTTGAAAAGCTAGACAATACCATTAGGCATGGTATTGAAATGATGGATGGATGGATGGATGGATGGATGGATGGATGGATGGATGGATGGATGGATGGATGGATGATCCTCACCTACTATGTGTTGTTTGCTAAAAACATTTTAGTAATACTTCCTGTTCCTTTCAGTTCTGAAAAAATTGTCTCCAAAATGTGCAGTCATCTGACTTAAAAACCAGACTCCCAAAAGCGAAAACTAAAAATCACAGTAGCAAATGCGAGTACAAAGTATATTGCATATTGTTTTTCTAGAAAATGTTTCTATATTACTTAGTGACTTTGGGAATATGAGGTAAATTTGTTTTTAAGGACCTGATGATGAAAGTAGACTATGGTTCATAGACATTCTAGTATAGTTTCTCGTAATAAGTCTCTATATTTTAATCAGTTCATGCATATCCTTCCTGGCATCACTTTCCTAATCTTTCACAAACTGTCCTCTGTCACAGGGCTGAGAAATCATCCAGGTGGATTACCATTTTTATATCTGGCACAGTGAGAAAGTTTGGAAAGACAGGCAGAAGAGGAAAGGCTTATACAAGTAAGGTTCATGGGGCCAGTTTCTCTGTTCTTACCTTTCTTTGCCATCACTTTAAAGCTTACATTAAGGTACTACTAATTATCTGAGAGCCAAATAAACTCAGAGACACAATATTTTAGAGACAGATATTCATATATTACAATAACTTTGGAAGGGAAATCCTGGACTTATCACCTTTTATTGCAGCCTGGAAAATTATTTTTAAAATAGTCAACAAACCCAACAGTCCATCAAAATACCATGTTTCTGATTTCACTTAATATTTTACAAAGATAATGGGTACCTGTTTTATCACTAGTTAATGCAGACCTCTATGCCATCATTACAACCTAAGATAATCAAATGTGGAAAGGATACTGAAACTAAAGGAGGCATAGACATTAATATTTACACCAGAGAGACATTTGGTCATTTTTAACACTAAAGTAGGGCATTATTCAAAGTTTTATTCCAAAGTGGCCTGAAGACATGAGTCAATCTCTCTTTTGTCTAATTCACTCTTCTCTGCCATTACCACTGTAACGTTACCTTTAGTAAGGACTGAGTGGTCTGCTGGGCTGCAGGCTAGTAATACAATTATTCACATATACTTCATTAACCCAGAAATCTATAATGGATCTTTTGCTATCATTACAAGTAAAATGAAAAAAAAAAAAAAGTTTGCCTCCTAAGTAACATCATACACTTACTCAAACCAGCTGGTTGCCTTTGTATAGTAGTTATATTTCTCAGTCTAATAAATAATTTTCTCTGTTATCCTTCAGTTACATAAGGACTACAATATATAGTACAAAGTAGCAGCCAGTAAAATATTTTAAAATAAAACCCACTCAGTTAGGAGTACAGTAAAAGAACCAAAATAGTTCTTCACCCTGCAAAATAGCAGCTCAAATTTATTCTGACTTTATAACAACACATGATTAAAGTAAAAGACCCCTTCCTTCACAGAACAAAATTTAGGTGCTAACATCTGAAAGGCCATCGTCCCTGTGGCCCCACACTTAAGTTTAATCAGCATACTTCTCTAATGTGGTCCTTGTCTCAGAGTTCGATGCCTAAGACAGTGTTTGCAGGAATTCTGAGACATGTCTCTCTAGGGGAAAATTCATTCCACACTAAAATCATTGTTGACAAATTACCTTCCTGTATCTTCTTAAAAGAATCAGAAAGCCATTTAGGTTGAAAGGCACATCTTGAGAACACCTAGTCCACCCTCCCAGCTTAAGACAGGTCAGCTGGAGCAGGTTATCCAGGACCACCTGAGTTCAACATGTCTCACACCTTTTTTTGCATCATGTCTAGCAGCATCTTAGGATAGGTAGCACTGAGCAGCTCCCTGTCAGCTTCACACCAAATGCCCCTGGGATCCTCAAAGGAGATATGCCCTATAACCCTAAGACCTAGCCTATTCAGAGTATGTTATTGCATTCCTATTGATTTCCAAGCCTTAAATCTTGCACAGCTAGAGATCCAGTCTTCACTTCTCTGCCTTCTCCAGTTTCCCAAAATACACTTCGGCTAGATGTTTAATACTTTGCAATTATCAGACAAGTGATGTGCTGGAACTTCTGTAGAACTTTTTAGATCAAAAACCTTAATCAGATTTGAAATGGAGGCTGAACTACTTCAAGTAATACTGCGAGGTGACTATAGTCACAATGCAAGAGAACTGTAAGTCTGTAGCCCAAGCATTCCCTTCAACACAGCAGACCTCTTGTAATCCTATGCAAAACTGAACAACTACAGTGGGAGTAACCAAAAGAGGAAATGTTTTCCCCTTCTAAAATAAACCAAACCATGAAGATTAGGAAGGGCTGGTTTTGAACACTGTCATACAAAGGAATGTATGAAGATTTTGATAGACAAAATCCACAACGTACAAGTGAAAGGATGCACACACATCACCTGATTTGTAAAGAGTCTTGGTGCACAAATCCTGAGGCAGAGTCTTCCCTGAAAGATATGAGCTAACTCCCTTCATTCCCAAGCTGGAGGCTCAAGAAAGTAAACAATGTATCTTGCCTCAGTGTTTCCCTCCTGTTACTGAGCATCTTATCCATCTTCCAGTTCGGCACACTGACTTGTTACAATTTACATCCTAGGCTGATCGAGTCACCCTCGTTCACTGCCCGAGGATCCTGTCTGCCCACAGAGCTGCAGAGCCCGTTTCACAAACAATGCACAACAAAGTTCACTAACAATGCTCACCATTTTTGAGTCTTGTCTCGACTTGTTTCCCATTGTGCTGACTTCACTTTCGCTACAGAAATCAGAGTTTGTAGTGGGAACATGGACACAGTCCTCATTAGTGAAGTGATCCAGCTTCTGTCAGAAGCATACATGAATCACTGTAGCGTTCCTTTTATTCCCACATAACCTGCAGTACACTTGTACTTAAGTGATTGAAAATAAATGTTGGCTTTGTACAATTAATCAGCAAATAGTTTGTGAAAAAGAACTTCCATATACTAAGCGTTCTCTTTGGCATTTAATGCAAAGAACAGAAACCCACTTGACAAACAGATTTGCACCCTACTTGTCTTAACATATTACCTCTCATGGGTCCAAATCCTAGCACCAATATCCATCAAGCTGATTGATGGCAGCTCATTGATTTCCTTGTGTTTCCCTCTCTGCATACATGTTTCTACACAGTACAGGTGTGAGTCAGCACACCCTTCAAAACAAGAGAAGGGTTTTATACATATAGATGTGTTATTGCTTATAGTGATACTAGTACACTTGGTACTTCCACCATCTATGCTGATGACATTTATACAGAATGGAAATCTATAATAAAAAAACTGAGACCTCTGTCTTGAGTCTATAGGTCATGGTATCTCAGAGAATAAAAATCAGAAAATAAATCATCATTTCCTTTCCTGGTGCATCTTTTCCATATTATCTTCTTTAGGTCAATACTAAACTCCCATTTGTAGCATGGGAATTAGGGGAAAATAGATTCTTAAGGGTCTGATTAAATATTTAATTGGAATTTGTGCACCTCTAATTCCCTAGACAGAGCTCAAGAGAATATGAACTCCACAGAGAGCTCAGTACATCAGGAACAAGATCAATGTTAATTAGAGCTAGATGTATAAACTTCTTCCAAAGTGTAAGACACATGATAAAGAATTCAATGCACAATTTTAAGAGACTGATATAGATAACTCGAGTCACAGGAACTGAGTCCACTTCTGCTAGTGTTTCCGCTAGAAACAGAAACATTTATTCTGAAATACGGCCACATCAGGCAGTAACTAAAATGCCCAAGAAGAAATTCAGCAATACTTCCATCTTGTAACATGCAGCCATTAGAAGCCAAGTAGCTGTTCTATTCTTGGTGATTACTACAAGTATCTATTCATTGCAAAGAAATAGCTTTTCTTCTCATGCAACAAATAATGGGACATCATTGCAGTACTGTGGTTACTGTCGAGACTTTTCATTCAAAGAAAAATATCTTTTTGAAGAGTAGCATTATGCTAAACAAGAAAAGACTGAAAATGTATTAAATCAAAAGTACTTTCAGATGAGAAACTGTCCTTTCTCTTTGGAAATAAAGCACAGAGTAGAAGTTGGTAAAAGTTAAAGGCTGAAAGAACTAAACCAAAATAATAATATAACTTAAGTGCATGTTTAACATCATGAGTAATTTAATGTCAGTTTATTGACGTGAAATCCACTACAATATTATGCTATATATAAAGCCCTCGACCACGATCGAAAAACCAGGCTACATGTGATAGACCAGGAAAGTCCCTCATCTTCCACAAAGTAAAATTTTGGAGTAAAATAGAAAAACTGAGAAGAAAACCTTTTCACATACAGTTGTGAGAATTTACACAAGGTGACCAGATGGATGCAGGACCATGTCTTTTGATACACATTTTATATACTTCATTAGTTATATATAGTTTTGCTTTATTGTTCTGGGACTCATATACTCCTAAGTCAACAAAGGTATGTACATGGAGGCACAAGTCTGTGTTGTGCTGACTTTGAATAGTTGCTACATCAATCAGGTACTCAGAAACTACTGAAAAATTATGGTAGTTGATGACCTTCTTGTAACAAAATATCTTGCTTTGTAAAGTTTATATATTAAAAAAATGCTTCAGAGGGTAGAACTCTTCTGGGAACAGTGTCTAAACAAACTTAGAAACACCGCTTTTGGCAGCAAAGAGCAAATTAGATTGAGAGGCAGGCAACAAACATTACTGAAACTGATTTTAAAAACTTCTGCCTGGATTCATCATCTTTCATCAGCATAAAAAGCCATCATCTGAGCTGATATATACTATGAGCTGAGGTTTGGGGGTTTAATTTTGGTTTGTTTTCTGTTTTTGTTTTGGGTTTTGGGGATTTTTTTAACCCATCCAAGTATTAGTTCAGTTAAAAGAAGATAAATGTTTTCATTCAGAGTTTGAAAAATTATGTCAAAGGAAAGAGTTAAATATTTGGCCTATAACTTATACTGAATGAAGACACAACTTGAAGTACAAATTCAAGCATTTAAGCTGCAACCGTATCAGTGTGATACATTGTTAGTAGTGCTGATAATAGGATTTATAATAGTGCTAAGATCACCTCTGTGGTATAAATAGAGATTCAAAACGGGTATGCAATTCACGTGCTTCATAGTTTTAACACTATTGACTCTGCTTCAGAGCTACATTACTGGTTTCAGGCTCTCCGATCACTCTTCCAAGTGCCCTGAGAAAAAGACAGTCTTTGTTTTTATTCACTGCTATTCAGTATGGTCCAGAGAACATAAGCACGGATTACCAAAAGAGAGAACACATTTATTTTTACTGCAAAGTCCTTGTAATAATCTTCATATACGAAAATACTGACTAAAATAAAGAATTATAAAGTTACTGAAATTTTAACTTGATATCCTACCCATATACTTGTTTTGTAAGTACAAAGTTTAAAAATCAATTTAAATTATTATTTCCACATAATTATACACTAAATACAGTATAAATATATCTTGCATGTATTTCTTTTTACACAAATGAGAAAAATCTGAGAGTATTTTGATAATGTTTTATTATTTAATAAATGTCTGGATTTTTTTTCCTCCATGAGGAATATCAGTGCACCAAATTTCACTATTGTCATCCAATCTCCAAGAGTTTATGGTTACCAAAGTGAAAATAACTTCATCTAAAAGTTGTGGTAAGCTTTCTGATGGTAACTTCTGAGAGAGAAGACTAAAGTTTGGGACAGTAAAATTGACTTTAAAACAGAGTTGAAATATCACAGAGTCTTCATTACCTAGCAGTTACAATCTTATTCCATAAAAGATTGCTAAAGAGATAACCAGAGAACTTCTTAATTAAAATCTTATTGATGTGTTGTATCTACCGAGATAATTAAATACAACACCAAGTTTTGCATACAAAAACATATTTATCTTGCCAAGGAAATAATTGAGAAAAATTACTTGATGGCTAAGACTTGAAGTAGATATTTTTGTCAATTTGCTTCTATTACCTGCATAACATCCTAAAGAGCTGCAACAACTGAAGATTTTTTTTAAATTGACCAAGCAAAAAAATACAGAATAGTAAAATAAATGTGCTCCTCTCAATAAATTAGTTCAAGGAAGGTAAGTTCAGCTGGACTGTGAAATGGTCTCCATAACTGACATTTTACGCGCTACCCACATTCATCGGCCGAAGCTGTAATATGTTTCCCTATTTTAAGCAATCAATGAGCTACTAAATGTACTTTTCTATATTTAGCACACATTTCTCAAAAATTCCAGGCACACCTACCAGTGCTGGAATGTACATAAGCCTCACAAAAGAGCTAATCACTGTTTTCAAACTTTGAGCACTGGCAATATTTGTACCATTACTTCAGTTTTCATTTTACTGCTAGACCGCAATAAAAGGTAAAAGGATATGTTGCGGAATTCATCCATCTTTCAATGGTTATTTTAAAAAACTGGTCACAGAAAAGTACAATATCAGGAGGTACTGAAAACATATTCAGCCTACAGACTATTCAGGGTTTAGTAGGAAACACAAGTTCAGCAGTAATCAGAATTTACCTACTGCCTGCTGAATGCAAGAGTATTTTATTTTAATTAACACCAAGATATAGCACGTGGGAACATCTAAATAATGTAATGACTATGTTTCACACTGATGACAGTCCTACTCTACATTCATATATTGAGACCTACTTCCAAACAACTGTATTATTGTATAAAATATCCAGAAAATGTAACCAAACAAATACAGACTGTAAGAAAAGATGATTTTTCTCTTTCAAATAGGTAAGGATGCAGTGGATGTTACATCAAGTAGTTTTTAAAGCACTGACATTATGACTCAATACTGTGAAAAATGTATTTGGATCTGTAGATAACCTCACTGTGAATTTTACTGGACTGTTTCAAGGACAGTCAAGGTGAAATCAAATACATTTCTTTCTTCATATTAGGACTCACTGAGCCTTCAGGGACTGTGATTACTTTTAACAAGTTAATAGCAATGCTGTGTTAAAAAAAAAAAAAAAAAAAAATAAAAAAGGCATGAATTTATTGGTGCAAAGCAATTCACTCATTTAAATGTATACCTGGTAAGTTCATTACAAAATTATTTTCAAGGCTTTAAAAACAAAGGCTGGATGAAATTACACATTATCAAGTTAATATTTTCACATCCTCCATTTATAAAGTTTCACAGTCATCATTTTAAAAGATT
The DNA here is from genome assembly GCA_035222235.1 of Margarornis squamiger. Taxonomy (NCBI): domain Eukaryota; kingdom Metazoa; phylum Chordata; class Aves; order Passeriformes; family Furnariidae; genus Margarornis; species Margarornis squamiger. The sequence goes on along the minus strand of JAWWTY010000123.1, from coordinate 44,253,603 downwards.
TAAAAAGGAAAATATTTCAAAAGGTAAACACAGAAAGGATGCAGTCTGCTTAACTTTCATACTGTGTAAGTACAAAAATTCAGATTACACTCCTCCCAGAGCATGCCTGATCCTGAACTGATTTAAATGGATAGTGAAAATCACAGATGTGTCTGGGACCATTGAACACATGCTAAGCTGTAATAGCTTTTTTATAAGTACAGACATCTATTTCATCAATCAATAATCCTTGGCACTACAGGAAAAATAGTACATTCATCCTACTCTTCCTAACTTTTGGAGACCCAACTAGATTGCAAAATTAATTCACCCAAGGTTTTATCCTAGACAAAGAATAAATAGGACTCCAAGACTTTCCCAGGTTAGTGAAGCTATTCCTGTGAATTTTCCTGACTGGTAAGCTTATTAAAATAGAGTTCCCATTGTATTGTTCCATCAGAAAAAGCAAAAAGTATACAAATATAAAAAAATGTGAAAAGGCATTTTGCAACTAGTACTACTACTCTTAAAATTCAGACACCAGGCTCAAGTAAGTTTTTCCTGGCATCCAACACATTATACCTATTTTAGTTTCATGAAGTATGATCACAGCTTTCTTCATTGGATTCAGCAAAGCATCTAAACTTTTTGTCTGCATTTTAAGAGAAGGAATTAATATGGCTTGAGAAGTGGGCCAAATGTGAAAGACTAAGGATATTCAAAAATTATATGTACTTTGTACCTATTTAAATATATTTTCCTCTACAATAAAAGTAATAACATAACTAAGTATACCAAAAATATGCAAGATTCTTCTTTGCAGGCAATAAAAAGAGCACATTGGGTGAATATATAAACAGATTGCCTCATAAAATAGGACATTTTGCAAAACTATTTGCACATGGAAAAGATCTAACGTGGGACAAAAGAGGAAAAATTGGTATTTTTCATGTCTTTCATCTTAAGCAACACAGCCTCCTTGGTTTCTCTAATTTTTTTAAAGAACTAAAGACGAATTATTCCTAAAAAGTCCATGTGAGTGATTTGCCTTCTTTTCACAGAGCGCTGTTGAGCGCCTGGCAGCAATTTGTGGGTAATAGACTAGAGATGCCCATTTCTGTAAATTATTTCCTTAATGACCCTTTGCTTCACAATTTGACGAATACTGCTGCTTTCATCTTGCAGGCTCTGCAGTATTTTTTGTATAAACTGACATAAGTCAGGGCACCCTAGCCTTTCAATGCATGGTGCACTCCCTGGAAATTGACAAATAGAAGTAGTATTTGTTTTGTGAAGTTATTTTCAGAAAGACTAGACTTAGTAAAGCAAGGTCTTTCAATACACGCTGACAATACGGGAATCTGTTCTCAAGGAATGCTTTTATACCAAGTACTTGGTTTATTCAACCATTGGAATTCCATTGAAAGTCCCTAGAAAATCGTAAGTATAACAAAAATCTGTTGCATTTTGAAACTAGGAGGGCAGAAAAGCTGTGAATTTTTAGATTTGTTAATTTAATAATCATTAGAAATTTTTTTATATGTATACAAGATTGATATATAAAGTCATTTTTTGAAAGAGGAAAAAAATGGAAGCATATAACAGTAATTTTGGTCATAGAAAATATACTATTTTCTGCTGTTTTCTGGAAAAACAACAGACAGTCGAAAAACAGCTCACTGACTAATCCTTCCAGGTAACTTCATAAATAAAAATCAATTCAGGTGATAATGTTCTGTGCCTTTTCTGTAGCCTCCCTTAAAGTTTATTTTATATAATTGCATTAATCATTTTCTCTCATGGTCTTAATTGAACTGTTATTCCTCACATTAAGTTTCTCTTCTGAACCCTGGATTTTTGGAAAATACTCATTCTATGAATAAGGAAAAAAGTATTGAAAAGTTATTACAATGCATAACATATATATGTGCGGCCTGTATTTTTTTTCACTGTTTTAGTATTCATTTTTAATTCTGTTTGTTTGTAATTTTGTGTAGGGATAGGAGAGATTTGGAAAAAAAAAAAATCAAGTAAGCAGTGCTCGACATAATAACATGTGGTTTGTTTAAGCTTGTGTGATCTCCAGTGCTCCATATCCTCCTGGAGCCAAGCAGAAACACACACTAGATCAGAAACAGCACTTACAGCAAAAGCCTTTCCAAGCCATTTTTTATTTTTTTTGTCCCAGTGGTGCTTCTCAGTGTTATAGCACATTCTTCATTCCAAGCATCAATAATATTTAGAGACTCACCAGCAGCTCACCCCAAGGAATCTCCAGTTGGAATAAAAGTTTATGGTTTCCTTATGAACTTTTCATTGCTCATACTCTGTATTAATAATTGATAAACCTCAAGACTTCACTCTAAACTTCCAGCTCTAGTTTCAACATATTTCTCTTTTTAGCCCTCCCAGAATTTTAATCTGGGCTTTTTCATTGTTTGCTGTGTTGTAACAGGCCTTATACCACTCTTGGAACTACATTAACTGAAATTTTAACTGAACTTGTTAATAATCATATTAATAATCATTACCTTATTTATGGTTTTCAATTTTAAAATACCTACAAATAAACTATACGCTGAAAATTTGGGTGGATGACAATGTTATGAATTCAACATCCAAAGGCAAACTTTGCACAAAAGGAGTTTAAAAATGCACTCAGTGCATGTCTCTGTGAATTTTACAGATTTGAATTATTCAGATGTTTGATAATTGAATCCTTTAATTTAAATGATTGATATCAGCATTAAAAATTAAAATTCTACTTTTTGCTTATGTTCCCATGCTTTTGAATATTAATAAGTAGGGGAAAAACATACAGGAAATAGCAATTCACTAAGCAAACAATACACTTTTCCCATGACAGAGAGGATATGGAGTTACATGAGGAAATAGAGATATCAAAGCAGTCACTCATATGACTTTAAATTATTTTAAATATCAAAAATTCACTTAGATGGTTTCCTAGAAGTTTATTTTCTTCCCACGCCTTGGCAGCTGGCAACTTTTGCTGACCAGCAAAGGGAAGGTCAAGCCAGTGGCCACGTTTCAGTGTAGGATCCAACGTCTCTGGAGGTAACCCACACCTCTAGGAGTACCAGCACTCAAAAACCATTCCTCATGGGAACCTTATGTGTTAATGAAACACAAAACTCCAGACAGATACAGCTGGATGACATGCCTGTGATCTAGAGAAAAATAAACTAGATTATCTCTTTAATCTCTAATTCCACTTTGTTATTAAAACTGTACATATGCTGGAGGCAGAAGGGAGGAACAGGGAGTGCATATTTCCTTTGAGACCAAAACCTGTGTGACAGCTTCAGCCCAGCTGTGACAACAGATGAAAAAAGAACAGAAAATAAAATACCTAAATAAAGTCAGGATAGCTTCAGGTTCCTAGAGCTTAATGAAATTTTCTTCTGAATCCTGAGGTTATTGTCTTCAACAAACTCACAGAGAAGAGTCTAAAGAGCATTTGAAAGATTTCATTAGTCTACAAAAGGACAGAGATAAATTTACAGACAAGTCTTTTTTAAGGGGGAAAAAACCTGCCAGTTGCGTAAGCAGCTTAAAGAGAAGTTACAAATAACAGACATCACCATTTTTTGAGGAGAATCAATGGGAAAAGGTAGTGCATGAGAATTAGATCAAGGTACACTTAACAAAAGTGTGAATAAGGAGCCTGGGATCCTGACATATTCTCCTGAGCCTCCAAAGCAATGGCTGATTCACTTAGAGACATTGCTTCTTAAAGAGAGATCCTTACTCAGACATAAAAACTAGTACTAAAACTAGTCATAGTGATTAACACCACCAGAACAAACCAGCCTGATTTCCTGTCCCAATGGAACAGAGGCAGCAGATGGGAGATATCTTTATATCTGCAGGTTTTTGAAGCATTCATACACGATATTTCCACAGGCAGTGAGCACAGCAACTGCATGAATCTAGTTTGAAATAGGTACTCATCTCTGAAAAAGTTATACAGTCCTTATGTGCTCAGTTATCTTAAAGGACAAAGAGAGTTGATTTGATCCATTTTTGGTTCAACAGTATTAGATATTTTATTAATATTTGAATAATAAATTATATACTCAGATTTTATAATCTTTGAAATTTGAAAACTTGGTCCTAATTATATGCATGTATATTATTTGCAAAGTATGCATGCACTTTTGAAGTGCAAAATGAGAAATTAAAAATTACGTTGAAAAAACAGAAAAAGAGCTCTGGAAGGTTCAATGGAACACTCTCCCTTGCACTTCTCACAGGACAATAAATGCAAGATAAGGAAATACTGGAACATTTCATAGACAAAGTACCCTCCTTGCTGGATGGAAAGCTATACCTCAACAGAAGGATCCCACCTTTCATTTCTGATATAGTCTTTACTAGCATAGGTGCTAAGAATGAGATTATATGGCAACATATGAAAATTAATACTGAAAACAAAGGAAGTGCAATTTAAAAAATACTTTCTATTAAACATAAGCAGGAGTTGGCTCAGAGCATCTTCTCTAGCCATTTTTTGTTTCTCTCTACATTCATATTTCAATCTTCTATGATTTATTTGGTCATCACCCTTCAGCCACCTTCTGTGTTGTGTAGGGACATCATGGTTCAGAATTACTATTCCTTTGGACAGTGGGGCAAAGGGTGACATGATGTTGGTGCTCATACAAGCTGGACATTAGATGTACAAACCCAGTTTGTAAAGGTCTGCTGAAAACATCAGACAGACTAAAAATATAAAAACTAAAACTAGTCCTTCAGCCATTCTGGTGGGTATATGATGAAATTACTACTAAAATTGAACTCTACAGCTGTATAAGAGTATCTGCAGTAAATAAGCAGAAGCCTGTGGTTCCCAGGTCTATTGCTCTCATTTCAAAAGAAAATTACTTTTGTTCAGTTTTGATTTTTCTCCTAATCTCTTCAAAATTTTATACATTTTTGACAATAAATTCCAACAAGATCCAATCATATATTTGTGATAACTTCAATAAACTCTAAATTCACACTGACCTTAGAAAGGTCCCATTCAACCTAATTTAAAATAACAACTAATAAATAGAAGCGATATTAAATATATATATAAATCAAAAAAGAGTCTTATTCAAGAAGCTTAAAACTGGAATCCCTTTCACCTTGACAACTTTGACAGAGTATCTTTTATCAATTGCTTAGAACAGGTGAGATAAAGTAAAACAAATCTTCAGGTTAGGAGGTCTGAGCAACTGATGAAGGATATCATAAGATATGGCTCCTTCTTAGAGGTTTCCTGTTTCATATTCATTTAGGAGTAATTCTGTGTGAGTAAGTGAACATGAATCAATTTGTCTGAAGAGCAAAATACCTTTAGGAAAAAAAAAAAAAGCTAGATTTCTGGTAAGGGAAAGAGAGAGCATCTTTTGAAATTATACTACTGGCTGCTCAAAGACATGTGAATTAGGGACTTGGAGAGACTGACTGTTTCTACTCAGAGCACTTTCTCCTTTGAAGGACCTGTCTTCTTTCTATTGAATGTTTTCATTCCACCCACACACAACAAAACCAGTTGAATTTGAATAACTCTCTCAATATTTTATTAAACATGCAACACCAGAATACTGAAATGCAAAGTGTCATGAAACAGCATGCGCACAATCACACTGCTGTTAAGGGCAGGAAAAAAACTAAAACCAAAACAATACATCTGGACTGAGCGGAGATATACAGCGATATACAGTGATATCTGTCTAAGCAGCATTCTTTCCACTCTCCCCAGCCCCTTCTTCCCTTTAATGATGGCTATGACTACTACATCCTGAGGAACTCAGTGGAAGAAGTCAAACTGCAAGGGATCTAAAGCAGATAAATTGTGAGTACTTATGTTTCACTTAGGAAAACAAAGATGTCCTGCAGAAGTTTGGAAGTCCTGAGCCTAGAAGACCATACTTTTGTATCCCATCATTTTGATGGCAGAAGTAGTTAACAAACTAGAGCAAAGAATATTTAAATCACAATAGACCCTAGCATTTTCTACTCTCTTAGCAGATAATTAGTAAAGCAAATGAAAACACTTCCAAAAATGGATGTTGACAATGGAAAACATAGTTATATTTTACAGATTTATCATCTTATATTTTCTGAATATTTATGCAGGAAAACCAACACAAAACCAGTTTGCAACAGAAAAGCAGCTGCCATAAAAGTTTTATAAGGAGTTCACAGTAGAGAGAATTTTAAGGAGGAGAACATCACAGTCTGTCAAAAGAGCAGAGTTTCAGAGCAAGGGTGCAGGACCAGACAATAGCAGGAAGAAATGCAGGATTCAGTTTGGTTGATATTCTGTGCAAACAAAGTAAGACAGCGTTTGCCTGACTAGGCATTTCTGCATTGGAGAATTAAAGTACATCCACTGTTTGAGAATGAACAAAAAGCATAAGAATTCCCTTCTTTATCAGGAAGTGAGAAGACGCAATGATTACTTTGCAAGAAGGGCAGGATGCACCCTCTTATATCAGTGCAGAAAGGGAATAAAACAGACAAGAGCTATATTGGGAGATTTTTAAACCATGAGCATAGACACATGAACATCCTCTTTTGAGAAGCTGGAAAGTTTCTGAAAATTTCGTATTCGGGGTGGTCTGTTGCACTAGCTCTTGTATGGAGCAGCTGTTACAAACACATGCTCTTCACAAAATCAGTGGGCTGTGCATCAGTGTAGATACCTTTCATAGCAACCAATTAGTGGTAGCTTTCCTGGTCACCAATTAGCTTGTTACTCTTGAAACATAAGTGCATCTTTTCAAATCTAGAAAATTCACATTTTTTTTCTGGTTCCCTGAACTGTCCTAATACTTATGCACCAGTCAGGGAAGAAAGGCAAGAGGATAACAACAGACGAAATGTGAGCAGAAGCTGGAAGAGTGTGGCTGGAAATAAGGAAGATGGAGAGGCAAATTCATAAGGAGTCATGAAGAAAGGAAAAGTCTCTAGGTTCAGAAGGTTATCACCACAGCATAAGCTCCCCCAGTTAAGTTGGAATTAAGTGTAGTCCTCCTCAGTTTTGTGGGTTTTTTAGTTGGTTGGGTTGGGTTTTGGCTTGGATTGTTTTCTGTGGGGTTTTTTAACGATTAAAAGGATGTACAAAAAAAAATGTGGAGAGAGGGATGAGTAAAAGGTAGCCCATGATACTGAAAAGCTTGTTGCAGTAAATGACTCAACAATTAAGACAGCTTAGTCTGGAATTGTAGCTGATGAGGTCACATTAAGAAAAGTGAGAGTGTCTTGTCACTTCAGTTTTGCATAATGACATTTAAAAGAATGATGCAATGGAATGAATTTTTTACTTAAGTGATAAAAAACCAAAAACCCACAAAACCCACCTACAGAAATCTAGTGCCATATTGAATAAAACATAAAAAGTGATACTAGAGATTCAAAGAAATTTGTTTCTTCTCAACTTGAAGTCATAACAAACTTGTGCTGTTTTTATATTTTTCTTCATACCTTTTTCCTTTATTTTCTCAGTTGATAGGTTTCTAAAATATAATCCTTGTAATCAGGATTAAGCACATTTTAAATATAGAGTTCTTTCCCTCTTGAAGGAGCTTGTGCACTGGCAGAGGCAACAACTTGCTTCTACAGCTGTAGACCTCCCTGTCATTTAAGGGTTATTACTCTGCAGCAATTCATATTAGAATGCTTTAAGCTTTAAAAATGTGGCAAATTAATATGACACTGTGATAATCTGACACATTCAGCTCTTAAGTTGCAAGAACTGTTCAGTGTCTTGGTGCTTTGCTGCGATATTATTACAGTGGTAGATATTTTATCATGAAAAGTTTGATGTTGAGGGTCTTGCAAGGACTACAGGTGGGCATGAAAGTAGTCTTTGACTTGCTGTTTTTCAAAGCACTTTTTATCCAGGAAATTGGCAGCAATGTCAAGGTAAAAACTTAAAAATCGGGCTTATTTTTCTTTTATTTCACTACTTCCATTTCAGAGCTACTGAGTAAGTGCAGATATGAATTTAACTTACAGGGTACCCAGACACAATTCTACTGACTCATTTCTACTGAGAATGCTGCAAGGTAAGTTGTGCCTCCTGCCCCTCTGCAGAATGTGATGCTCAACCTGCAAGTAGGCCAAGTTTGTCATTTTTTTATACAGATAAATTGAAATAAGCTGAAGCTACAGAATAAAGGACAAGTGCAGAATCCATTTTGTAGCTTTTTTGTAGACCTCTCAAATTTAAATTTTGGGAGGAGCGAGTCAACAAAATAAAGCATCAAACTTACCTTAGTCTGGTCTTCCTTTTTTTAGGAGAACTACTAAGGACTTTAACTCTGCTGCTATGCTATGTTTCCACACATTTCCATCCACAGAGCCATTTGGAGACTTCATGCAGTTTTAGATCTGCTTTGATTAAAAATAAAGTCACCCGGAACTGAGCGCCCTGTACAACGATCTAAGTTTTCCCCTCTACCTCATAACAAGCAATGAAAATAAGGAGATATTACACAGTACATAAAAGATGCAATTACATAAAACAATACAACATTATTTTGCAGAACTGTAGTCTGAGTACAAAAAACAGTGGATAATGTATTCCTTGAAACTCTGTGGACTATTGACAAATGAATCCTAAACCACTAGAAATGTGGCCATCAATTCTTCATACCATGATCACTTATGTCAGAAAGCTCTTAGCAATTACAGAATAAGTCAAAGAGCAACATTTTCAAGATCAAAAGCAATGAGTCATTGTTTGACCTTTGTTTAGCCTGAATTCAATAACTTATCAGATTTCAAACAGTGGAAAACTAGGCACAAAACCATGCTTTCTAACTATTTATGGAAGGAAGGCCTTATGAGTTAATTTTAAAATCACTTGAATATAGAACATCTGTATTTAACAAAGGTTCTTAAAACAGTGTTTATTGAAGAGGTTGAAATTTAGAGTAAATAATGATTTAATAACACAAACAGGAAAGAAGATATCAAAGTTTCAGAATAATTAGGGGACATCAGATGCAGAATGTGTAGAGTTCTGTAACAGAATATATTGGCACAAAATCTTATTATTATGCTTTTCCAAGCAACTGAGTGACAGGTTATAAGCAAGCAATTTATTGCATTTATAATACAAGAGATAAAGAATTGACTTCTCTGTCTGTAACAGACTATTTTAGATGGAAGAATAAGCATTTATGTGTCCCTGTATACACAATATCACACAAACACAAAATTCGGTATTACTTTATGTACAAAATCTCCATTGAAATATGCTCCTAATAATATTTTCAAATGTATATTCCATAGCCTTATTGTTATTTGCAGAAATCCTGTAGCCAAAGAAATGTAATTCATCTCCAGCCCTCTGAGACAGGCTATGAGTAAGTGAGCATAGCCCTTGCACAGGTGCCATTGCCCTAGGCTTTGTTAAAAGGTTTTGGGAGTGTGGGCGGGTGGGTGTTTGAGAGTAAGAATTAAATTAAAAAAACTTATAGAGATGCTCAGATTGGGATTTTTGTTAATGGCTGTTGCTCTGATCATCTCCAGTAGCTGAAAGTATTGAATATGAACAACTGTATATATTTTCTTTCCTGGATGTATTTCCACAGCCTTCTGCATGTCAAGACTGACATTCATGGGAGAGAGGAAGAAACATTCCAGTAATCATAGTGCTGTACTCAGCTATGGAGAAAGGCTGATGTGATGCAAATGAAATTGCCTCAGTCCTTCTGCAGAGGTTTTGTACCCATGTAGTTCAGAAAAGAGATGCTTTCAGTATTGGGAGATATGTGACATAGTACTAAAGAACTTCTTCTCTAAAAGTCTCAAACTTGGAAAAGAGCTGGCTCTTCATGAGCAGTATACTTCAGCATACCATTGATTAGAAAAAATGTTTACCTTTCCCTTTTATGGGCATTATTTTGTATTGACAGACAGACTTTTGTAAGAGTTAAGTTTGTTTATATTTCATGTGGCTTTCATCATGATTAATTTTTCTAACTATCATGACTTTAAATTTTAGGAGATGATTTAGCTAATAATATTCAATTTCCAGCATGGATATGTTATTGCAATTGCTCAGCTTGCGAGAATAAAGACATTATTTGCCTTATAAGGAAAAACAGAAGACAAAGAATACTTGCATTCTTTTCATCTGACTGATTTTTGTCGCAAAACAATATTTTCCTTGTGCTTTTTTGCTATGGGCAATATTATTACTGCTGTTTTTCATAACTCTGTACCTTCTACTTTCTTTCACTCATGCCTGAACAAGGGTAGTTTGTGTCTTAAAAACACTGGCAACCTAAAACTTCTCATTCAGATTCACTGACCACTTCTGTATTATTTATATAGGCTTCAGCACTTTCCTTTTAGTTCTTTTCTTACATTAAATTGGGAGGACTGCCACATGCTGATTAATTGACTTGTCTTAACCATAACAAATCAGAGACTGTGCTTCAATTCAATTCTCAGAGTCAAGATGAGATCTATAAGAAAAAGAGTCTGGGACCAGGATAAAGCAGCTCTTTGGCATGTCAGATAGGCAGTTTACATTTTGGAAGATATAAACAGTCTGAGTGGATTGTGGGCTGAAAACACCGACTAGAGTTTCAAATGTAGCAGTATTGACGATGAATTTTTCCAGGAGTATTTAATCCCTGAACTTCAAAGCACAGACAAAGCAAGTTCTTCAGTGGAAATTATAAGATGATGGGTTTGTTATGCCTTTCTTAAGATAGGAAATAAGGAAGGATAAATACAACTTAATTTAGATGCTGTGGAATTCAAGTTGGTTCCCAGGAGACTTTCCATTACTGAAGATGGTTGGGTTATTGTGATGAAGCATTTGTTCATTTAGATGAAGAAAGTCTGATCCCTGTATCAGTGAAATGTTGGTTTCTGCAATGCATAACACTAGAACTATAAGTTAACTTGCATCTAGATGAAATTTTGGGGATTTTATGCAGGCACAAGGGATTTTACCTTTTCAGGGCTGTCCAGGAAGCTCAAGAATCATCTTTCATTAGAAACATGATATTGCATGTAAACCAGTATTTGTGGTTGCTGAATAACCTCTTGTAGGAAATGAGGTCTACAGCCATGAGATATGCTGAGATATATGATGAAGGAATTTCCATGAGATATGCCATGGGATGTGAGGCCTTGGGATTTCTGTGGGCATAATTGCATGCTGAGGTGTTGACAGGTTGTCAGGCAGACACCAGATGACTGCAGGTGTCACAGTCCTGTTCTGCCCTTGCGCAAAGCCTGTGGGTTCTTTAATCTCTGTTACTCTCTCCATCCCTCATTTACATATAAATCGGATACTTCTCCTTCCCTATTTAAGATGTCTGTAGCAGAATATTTGGCTACAGGTCCATGTCCACTTCTTCTAAAACTATGAACTGGCATTTGAAATCCTCTATAGCAGAAGATGAGAATACAACCACCTTACAGACAAGTCAATGGGTTTGCTCCTCTCCACTCCCCAAAGCAGATAAGATTTGCAAATCTCTGGTAAGAGTTGCACCTCCTGCTACACCAGAATATACCCAAGAACACTTGTACATAGTGCTATATGCATTTATAGTTCACAGGTCTAGGGAATTTATCATTGGCCATGCAAAAAAAACTATAATCCATTGCCCCAGTAAACCACATTATTGGTGAATCTTTGTTCATGAAAGTTCTTATTGAACTCGGCCAGACTTCTAGTGTTGAAATGGTTAATTGCACTAAAGGTGAATCTGTGATCACAGCCAAGACCAAACTTATAGTGTAACCTCTACTACTGGTGCATCTGGGAATGGAACAAGACCTCTCCTCAGGCCTAGTGAGGGCACATTTAGAGTTCTGTGTCCAGTTCTGGGTTCCTCAGGACAGGAGAGACATGGACCAGGTCCAGGGGCAGGCTATGAAGATGAATGAGGGACTGGAGCACCTCACTGATCGGAACAGGCTGAGGGAGCTGAGAAGAGACAACTGGGAGGTGACCTCATCAATGTCTATAAGTACCTGAAGGAAGGGTGTCGAGAGGATGGAGTCAGGCTCTTCTTGGTGGTGCCCAGCAATAGGACAAGAGGCAACGGGCAGAAACTGCACAAGAAGTTCCATCTGAAAAACAAGGAAGAACTTCTTTACTGTGCAGGTGACCAGAGAGGCTGTGGAGTCTCCCTCACTGGAGATATTCAAGAACTGAATACAATCCTGTGCCATGTGCTCTAGAATCCTTGAGCAGGGAGGCTGGACCAGATGATCCACTGTGGTCCCTTCCAACCTTTGCCATTCTGTGATATAGAAAAGACAGAAAAAACAAAAGAAAGCCAACTCTGTCTGTCCAGTTGTTCTAAAAGAATTGTCTAAAAGACATTCTAATGATAAAAACCACCTTGAAATTAAATATAGTTTTGTTAGATAAAAAATTATCTCTAGTAAAAAGACAGGGAAAGTAGAACAGCATTCCAGCTCCCTCTACTGGACTAGATATCTTGAATTAATAACACCATAACAGTAAAGCACCAGATTCTTATACCACGCAATTTAACAAATTATTTTTCTTTTCTCTAACAGAGCATCTGAAAAAAAAGTTTAAATGGTATTGTAACTCCTAAACAAGGGAGCTTTTTTACTGAAAGAAAACCTAAAACTGATGGAAATTCAAGCAACAAAAACAGATTTTATGCAACTGTTCAAAAGTTACAGTGAAATTTTCTTATGAATTATTCTAGAAATAGATATCACATGTCACTAACTGCTGTTTGTATTATTCTTCTTGTAAAACTTATGCCATTTTTGCCTCTTGCATCTTCTTGATAAGTAGTTTCAGAGATGAAAACCAGAAAATTCAGTAGAAGGTGCAAGTCACCAGTTCTCGAGGAGCAAAATCAGAGGACTATTACATAAGTAACAATTTAAAATATATATTTCTGTACACTGAAAGACTTTTAAGAACCCAAAACTAACAGCAGGAAAACTTTCATTATCTTACATTTTAAACATCCTCATCAGCAAACTAGATCATAGCCTTTTCTTCTCCTTTTCCTATCAGGAATGAAATAATTCTGTCCCTTGTGCATGTCTGTTTTTCAACATAAATCCAATCTGACTGCATCTCCTTTAAGGGCAATTTCTCTAGGTGAAGTCTTTACCCCTAAACCATTGAACAACATTTTTTTTTTTTCTGTAGCCTTCAGTTACTGTATTTTTCTAATTTAAATAATTACTGACAGTGAATCTGCTTAGGGACAAGCAGACAACAGATTTCCCAATTACCATCTCTGGACGTAAAAATCTTACAGGAGGAGCACCATGATGTTTTACTTCCTTTTCGCTCCACACTTAAATCCAGATCCACTTGTCTGGGGGTAGTTCGAGACTGAAGGATGATTATCACAGGTGAAAAGATACCAAGTCAAAAAGAATCTGGTCCTTAGAAAATACTTGAAAGTATAGAGGTTTTAACTACAGTATAAGTGTGGATGAAGCTTTAACTTTCAATAATGGAGAATTTGTTTCCACTGAGCCTCCTGGTAGTTAAACAAAAATCACACACAAGTGCAGTCAAACACAACAGACTTTTGATATTCTCAAGTATACTGTAGCATTTGCAATTTCTTTTCTCTTCTGATTAACTTTACTAATTTTTATTTCATAACTAAAGAAGAAAAGAAGAAGTTGATTCAAAATAAATACATAATTCAACAAATATTTCAGTCAGTGAGGAAACAGAGAACATGTTATGAAGTAGCAGGATTTTTTTAAACATATACAGCAGTTGAAAATCTTTATTAAAAAAATCACAAATCACAGCATATGAAAGACAATGAAGATGCCAGTTCACCAACCCAGACTTGACTAGCAATATTTAAAAATATACTGCTGAAAAAAAATTCATATGATTATCAAATAAATATAAAAATTAATTCAAGAAATTGGAAAGTTATTTTTGTCTGTCTGCTGACATACAGTGGCATTACTATTTTAGCCTTCAAAAAGAGGAGACAAAATCAAGTGAGAGCAAGAAGTAAATTTTGAGACCTTACACTCCACTTCTTTACAGTTTCTCATTGTGGTTTCCTACACACAAAGACAACATTATTTTTTTCAAAAGCAGTTTACCAATAGGAACTTGTGTCTTAAAGTAAATCTATAATAACTGTTCTTAAAAAAAAAATGTATATTTCAGTCTATAAGATTGTGAATGGGTTGATATAATCACATCAGGAAAATAATTTCACTGATTTGTTCCATACACTTGGCTTGCCAAAATGGCATTAACATATTCAGGGAGTCTGACAAATACTTATAGGAAAAAAGGCAAAGAAAGGACTGCATCTTGAGCAGTAAAACTTTAGAGAATTGAAAATATACAGTGTACAGGTTTACATTATTACTAGACATTCCTCAATTCTTCAGATATTCATTGTGGGGGGTGGGGGGCAGGGAGGGGATAGGGTTGTAAAGGAAAGATGGGAAGAGAAAAAAGGGAGAGAACTGCAAGGGAGCACATTGAAATGGTACAATATTGAGACTTCTCACCTTCAGTTTTTAGAACCTTCATTGCTTCTCATACTGATTTCCTGCAGATAAGATCAAATAATTTTAAAAGTTTCCTGGGGAAAAAGATTATAGAGTATGTATAAGTATTTATACGCACACACATTCATGGAGAGAAAGGGAATGCAACTTTTACTCTAGATCTGATTACTGTTAATAATCTATGAATTTCAAACTGTTATGTTCCAGTTACACTCTATTATTCATAAGAGTTTGGTGGGGGAAAAAAAGCATTTTCATTTCATAATGTTCCCTATGCGGTCAGTGGAAGAGAATGAGGATGACAGAATCATGTTGCACCTTTGTGTAAGTATATTCAAATACCATTAAATCATCAATGTTTTTCCAAAGAGAAATTAGTTAAATAAGACCCAATAAGATCTTTCCTTATTTGACTGAATTCATATCCATTTCTTTTACACAGAATATAAAGATGGCTTCTGAATGGATAGTGTGTAAAACTGCCTCACAGAATTCAAAGCTTATAAACTCAGATGAACAACAGGTCTAATTTTCAGAAACACTGGAACAATGGACACTAACTTTACTACATGTTTGACAGCACTGACCAACTCTCTCACACTTTTGAAAAACCTGAGTAATTACTGAGAGTAAAATCCTGTATTGCCTTCTCCGAGCCCTTATCTCTAATAAATATATTGGAAATTAACTGCCTTGCTTTTTAATCAACACATGTCTTTCAATTATTAAAAAATAAAATAAAATAAAAATAAAAAAAAAGTTTTGAGCCTCTTATTCTTTGCCTTCCACTCTTTACCATCCAAACCTTTATACATTGGAGGCTCACAGGAGTATTCCCTGAATTAGTTATAATTGATGACTTATGAAGAAAGCATGTCTTTATATATAGGTCAATAGGGAGAAGTTTCAGACAGGGCTAGCCTGTCTGCTATTATGGTCATTCATGATTTCTTAAATTTGTGCAAGTTATTTCAGTCTAAAGACAGAAATTGTAGTTAATTTATTCAACATGAGAGCATGTTCATGCTACAAGACATAACCTTACCAAGAAAAGAGTAAAACAGAACAATGTTTGGAAGACTTGTTTTTTTCTAAGTCATTTTAATAAAAAATAATATCCAGTGCAACTCATTGCTGATGAGTTTCTTGAATTTTCTTATATACAAATACTGATAATTTCAAACTGCAGCAGGCATATCTTTTAAAAACTGAAATCAAGCAAAAATGGCCCACTTTTTTGAGGCCACTTATTCCATCAGCTTGCAATCTTACTTCAAGGTGAAGTCAGACATCTGTCAGAAATAAGCAACGTGAAAAAGGAGTTGTGTCATAGTAACACCTACAAAACAACCCTCAGGAACTAACAGCACATTGTCCCTTTTGTCACCAGGAGAGCCATACATGAACAGATAAGACATTCCCGTAGCTCAGAAGTCATTAAGTATATTAATTATAAAGAAAATGTCTTACAGGGTTAAACACATATACACTCCTTGGTAGTTATGAAGTACCATCTGGCAGGTGTGAATGACGTCTAAGAGAAAATTATGTATAACAGGAAATTCTCCAAGCGTTTTGAGACTTTTCTGTCATCTGCCTTTCTAAAATTCAAGTCAAAGGTGAAGAGAGCAAAAGGCACACAGATTTAGATAAGTAACAGAAACATAAAAGCAAATAATGAAAAGTGACATTATTCAGCCAGTTACCAGGATACAATATATTTTTTTAAAAGAATCATATTTATACTAATAAATATGTCCCATTTACATGATGTTCATGTGGGGTTAATTCATACACAAGCATACACTAACTTCTGTAGATCCACAGCTTCCTTAAAACAACACAATACAGCTGTCCCTATCTGGACAGCATGCTCATATCTCCTTCAGGCAGAAGACTTTTACCTTCCTGGCTGTCTACCAGGCAAATTACTGATGTTTATAAAGAAAAGTTTTGTCTGGGCAATACTACCAAATGGAAAATTATTTTGCGTAAGGTCTTTTGGCCTTTTTTTGTTTGTTTGTTTGTTTTCTCTTTATGGTGTAACTAGGATTAAAAAAAATTAATTGAGAGTGTACCATTGCAAAGTTAGCTTCATGTAAACAGCATTACAGATTACTGGTCTATTTTCACTTTCAAGGTTTTCCTAGCAGAATCCCAGAACTGTGCAACTACTGGAACTCTTTCTGCCACAGGAGTGTTTCTGAGCGCCACCTGCCTGCCTTTTGTTTTGATCAAATTCATTGTTCTCATTTAGTAAGTAGAGGATTCTTTTTCAAAGCTGACTGTTATATCATAACAGTGGGGGGAAGGAGGAAATAAGCCACAGAAGATAACTTTGATTTTGGCCAGAAGCTCAGAAGAGTTTAATGACAATAAAAAGGAAATTTCTTCATCGTCACTCTGTACTCATAAGAGGTGGTGTTGGGTCATAGGTTGGACTCTAAGATCTCAGAGGTCTTTTCCAACCTAGTTCCAACCTGATTCTGTGATTCTATTTTCATCAAATGAATATTGCCTTTCTTCTCACACTCCTTTACTCATAGTTTTAGTGATGACATTCCTATCAGATAAAAACCAAAAAAGAAAATAAAAATCTCTCTCATAAGCAACGTCAATCTACTATCTGTGGAGTGATAATTGTCCATGAAAGCCTCCTCACTGCCTGTTAGACGTGGTTAGGAAAAGAGCATCAGGAAAAGTACTTCTGGCAGCATCTAAATTCTGACGTCTACAGACAGACCTGCCCGCTCTATGAAAGCTAGCCAGACCAAAGAATATTGCTGTACAGGCCTCACAATATCTTTAGTTTCTAGATACGATTTATTGTTATGTTGCAAAGTAAAATGACTGCCAGCAAGCCAGAACTGAATGCAGACAACATCTCAAGACCTAAAAAATAATGATCTTGCAGACTCAGGAGGGGGAACAACTTCAGTAATCAATACAGCTACAGAAAACAGAGATCTGCCAAATGGGTACACTGCATGGTGGGTCTGAGCAGAACCATGTCAGTATAGAGGCTTCATTAGTTGCAGAAACTGGAGCACAAAAA
This sequence comes from Margarornis squamiger, assembly GCA_035222235.1. NCBI lineage: Eukaryota > Metazoa > Chordata > Aves > Passeriformes > Furnariidae > Margarornis > Margarornis squamiger. Next base: position 44,236,025 of record JAWWTY010000123.1, on the reverse strand, counting down.
TTGATGAGGGGGAAAATAAAAACAGATGAATACAATTTGAGTGCAGCCAAAGCAAGGGAAGAGGTATGAGCCTTGTTGTGCAAATGATTTGCTGTGCTAGAGAGCCTGGAGAATTTCTGAGCAAAGTAACTGGGGGATTCTCAGGTATGTAACCTTCGTACTTTTTCAATAATAAAACAAAAATTCAATCAAAATACGAGTCTCATCCCACAGACTGTATCTTTTATATTATTTGTCCATAGAGGACAAGTGGAAATAAATGTTTTGGTGGACTACTGAAGTTTTCAGAAGTCCCCAACTAAAACTACAGCTGACTTCAGTACTCTACACAAATATTATACCTCCACAGTAAGGAATGCTGTATGTTTCAAACATTTTCTCACATGCTGGTGACCAGAAACCAGGTGTCTCAGCTCATTCAAGTTTTCAGAATTTGGAATTCCAAATCAGAAAGAAAAGCCAAGAATACAGAAAATTTCAGTAGAGCTGGATTCATAGAATACTTCAGTCTGCATATAGGAAATATTCTGTTCCCAGAATATTTGTATTTCTAAATGAAAAAATTCTCATTAAACAGCTGGAGACACCTCATATCTTATCTGATTTTTTGGTTGTTGCACCAGTTTGAAAAATGGGCATGTCCTGGAAGTGCAAGAACTTTACACATTACTCTAGATTACCCTGACACACGGAATCCAGAAAGTCAAAAACTAAGCCATTCAAGATTTGCCAAGGTCACACAGAAAGCACATACAGCTGGGAATAGGACTTAGCCTGCCTTTCATTTAAATCAAAAGAAAGCAGTTCCCTTTTCCATACAATATCTAACTAATTTGAAAAATATCCACAGGACACAGGATGTGAAAAATATAGAAAAGGTCTGAAAGATCTATAGATTCATGGTACAAGTCCACAGTAAGTGATTATGCACCACAGTTGGCCTTTCACCATTAACTCAGAGAATTCGAAATTCAGTAACTGCCAGAAAGAGCAAGGATATGCCAACAGCAGGATCATTCCAAAATGCTGTTTTTCTTCACAGTTTTCCTAACCATCTACTACATGTCACTGTCCCACACAGACATAACCAAAAAGATTATTTGTACTGTGTGGTTAAGAGTTTTGCAGTCAAGAGGAGGCTAATGACCACACAGTGACAAGGGAAATGAAAATCAGAAGACCCTTATAAGCATGACTATAATAATACAGAAATGTATTACAATCTACGTGAAAGCTCTGCAAGTGGCAGCACTGTACAAAGTTAAAAGAAACTGTTTTTCTTCAATGTAAGCAGTTTTGTCTTGCAATGGCCTGTTCTGTTATTCCTCATCTTAGCAGCAATAACAACAGAGGAGCCAGTACAAGAATTAAGCATCCCCTTGACAGTGTGCCAGGCTGCCAGAGCTAACGTTTGCACTACAAAGGCATACAGTCCTGTTCCTAAGAACCCCTTGAAATCTGGGCTCCCTGCAGCACAAGTGTGAGAAGCACAGCTATGTGACTCATTGAGGAGTCTGATGCCAGTATATTCTTCAGACAGTGAACAGAGCCACCAAACATTTGTCACTGTCACAGCCTGTATCTTGTGTAAGAGGAATAAAGCAAAGGGATAGGCTATGAAGGTTGGCTCTGAACTTTCCAGCTGAATACAGGCAGTAGAAAATAGTTGCACAAAGCAGAGAAGATAAAGCCTTGGCTGCACAGCAGAGATTAGAAGACACTAATAAGGTAAAAACAATAAAAAAGGGGGGTGTCACGGGTTTCCAGCTCATTATTTACTTGAACTTCCAGATTAAATCCTTACCAAAAGTGCTGGCAAGTTCAAAAAATAAGCTTTTCCTTTCATACTGTTATCAAATACAGTGAATTTAAACAAAGCATATTTCCCCTATATGCTCTTTTGTTTAAAGACATCGGGACTATTTGATATGTGAAAATACTTCGAGTTGTATTTTTCACCCCTAAAGAGAAAGAGAATAAAGAGGTTTCCATTAAAATACAGTGACTTTAAGAAAAATAATGAATTGTCTCTGTCACAACCTGGTTTACCTGTTAAAGACATTGAGGCATCATATCTCTCTGTTAAAAGACAACAGAGTTATTAGGATCAAAACATTTTCTAACAACATACTTTTTGCCTGCTTCTGGCTCCAAAATATTTCACAGTTTTAATAAAGCAAACTTTTCTTTGAAAAAGAAATTTTTCCCTCTATTAAACCAGTCCTGTACGTTCAACAAAAAATGTTATTTTAATGACCAGATATGTTATTGTGGCCTTAAAAAAAAAAAAAAAAGTAAAAGAGACCTATTTGTCCAGAGAAAAGATTAACCTCTTACTTAAGACAATTGATTATTTTTCAGTATGGGTAAAGTTTTCAGTAACAAGAATTTTCAGGTTTTAGTTTTGTTTAACACTGTGATGTTTAATTTAGAGTTCTGCAACAGAGATCTGCTTTGCTTTTCAAAGTAAAAGTCCTCCTCGAAAGAATTTCAACTTTTAAAATATTAATCTCTGTATTAATAGGTGTTTATAAATGGTTCAGATTAGAAATTTGAACAGCATCACCCTATTACATTCCACTGAGGAAAATTACACAGGAAAAGGAGCACAACTGGGGACAAATACAAACCTTTTTTGTGGCAAAAATTGCTTTAAAAAAATGTCTAATATCTAAGCACAAACATGATGGCAAGCACTTTTTTGTGCTTGGAAGTTCCAGTAAAAGACAGGACTAAAACATTCATCTTCAAAAAGGTAAAATTACCTGTTCAGTTAAGCACTGCTATGAAATGTTAGTTGTATGACTAAGACTACTTCATACTGCCTCTGTACATAAACAGTTGTGCTGGGTTTGCTCCTTTTACCAGCATACAACAGAGATGTTGGCCCCAAAATAAGAGAAACTTCCAAACACAGTATGAGTCAATCAATTTGATTCCATGATTCCTGCCTTCATTTACAGGCTAGTTTTAGTTCCCTCAGTTCTCTTCAGTTCCTACCTCCCAGCATAGCTATGTGGTGCTAAGCCACTGATGGCCACTGATGAATGAGTGTATGATCTGCATAGTGGCTTAGAGTAATTAGTAAAATGCTGAGCTTTTGAGCAAAGTACTCTAAAATTCTACATTTATTGCTTATTTAATCTTCATATTTGTTCACAGAAAGTGGCACTAATAAACAAAAAGCATATTCTTGCTACTAGAACCACACACAGACATTTGTTTCCCTCAATTAAAAGAAATATTTTCATTGTACATATGTGCAGGACAATTAAAACCGTTCTTTGTTCACCACATTTAGGGGATTTCGGATTATTAACATTATCCTTGCAAGGAAATGATGCAATTACAAAATTATATAAAGCATTTGTGAGTAAATATCATTTAAATGCTATTAACATTCAAAAGGTCCTTGTTTAGGTGGGGAGAAAAAGAAAAGCAACACTCAAAACTCAGATAGGTTTAGTCTTAAATAACACTGGAATTGAATAACAAATTCTTGATGTCTGCCTTTTCCAATGTCACTATTCTCCCTATGACATAGATTAGGACAAAGATTATTTTCTCAAGATACATTGGTTTGGGAAGCCCTCGTTCTATTTTAATCTGACAAAACAGAGAAATGAAATTTTATGTTTGAGTAAATAAAAAGTGATAAATCAGCAACAAGATGAATGGAGCCCATATTCAGGTCTACTAAGTGAAATAAACAAGTATCTGCTTTCACTACTCCATAAATTGGCCTGATGTGATCGGCACAACTAAATCTGGGTTCTGCTTCGATAACTTGCTGCATAATTTCACAGACTGACAGAATATGCTGAGTTGGAGAATAATTGAGTCCAACTCTTAACCCTGCATAGGGCAATTCCCAAGTCACACCTGAGAGTACAATTCACATGCCTCTTGACCTCCATCAGGCTTGATTCTGTGATCACTTCTCTGAGGAGCCTGCTCAGTCCCTCTGGGTGAAGAACCTCTTTCTAATATCCAACCTCAACCTCCCCTGACACAACTTCAGGCCATTCCCTCAGGTCCTGATCCTGGTCACCACAGAAAGAGATCAGTGCTTGCCCCTCCCCTTCCCCTCGCAAGGAAGTTGTAACTGCAATGAGGTCTCCCCTCAGTCTCCTCTTCTCCAGACTGAAGAGACCAAGCACCCTCGGCCGCTCTTCATACGGCTTCCCCTCAAGACCCTTCACCATCTTCGTTGACCTCCTTTGGACACTCTCTAAAACATTTATTTCTTTCTTATATTGCAGTGCCCAAAACTGCACACAATATTCAAGGTGAGGCTGCCCCAGTGCAGAGCAGAGTGGGACAATCCCCTCCCTCGACCGGCTGGTGATGCTTTGTCTGATGCCCCCCAGGACAGGGTTGGCCCTCCTGGCTGCCAGGGCACTGCTGACTCATATTCACTTTGCCATCGACCAGGACCCCCAGGTCCCTTTCCATGGCACTGCTTTCCAGCATCTCGTTCTCAATTTCTGCAAGATGAAACCCTGTTTTATTCTTTTTGGTATATTTTATACTTTGAGTATACAGAAAATATTCTACAGCATTAATAATTATAAAAGAATAACATTACTTGCCCACTTTTTTTTTTTGTCTATATGACATTTGTAATCAAACATGCTTTTTCCATGCTTTTATCTTAGTTTAAAATGTTTGCCAATATCTGGTAAACATCACAAACTAAAAATATATAGATACTATTCCTATCTATTGACATAAAAAATAAACTTATCTTGATAAATTGTAAAGCATTACTTCTTATGTTTAAAAATTAAAAAAAAATATTAACCATGATTTACACACTAAAGAAAGCCAGTATTTGCAACACCTACTAGCACTGTAATTTCAAAAAAATTAACAGTTGGAAATAGAAATTATCTTCCAGAAAACACACACAAAACAAGTTTGGTTACTCTAACAACAACTCCAGTGTATCATGAACATAAAACTAGTTTTTTATAAAAAAAAAAAAAAAAGATAAACACAACTAGGCAATAGATGTCAAAAAATAGGAATATTTCCAGCATGATTTAGTAGTATTAGGTCCTTGATTGAGGACAGCTGAAAATGTACAGTCCCATAAGCTGAAATCAGTTCCCATGCTAGAAAGCTTGCACCATATGCACTTCCAAGCTTTTAATGGAGAACCTTGAAGGTAAGGAACAAGAAGGAATAAATACTTCTCAAAATGTGTGGATGAAGGTATGATAGCAGACCAGAAAGAGACAGGTGGCCCAAGAGTGGCCAGAAACAGTAAAAGTGTCTGAATTCTGGTATTAAGAACAGATGGAGCCTGTAGCCATCCACAAAATACAGAAAAGAATCCTAGTATAGAGATACTAAACAAAAGCTTCCAACTTTTATCATGGACCATTGGCCAACAAAAAGAAATTAAGAAGGTTAAAAAGTTACTGAGTTTTCAGCATCTGGGAAGAAAAAGATCTAGAACCAACTGAAGGAATTCTAAAATCTAGGAAACAAAAAAATTGTATTTGTATTCATGGTAACAATCCAATCAAAACCTGCAGAGCTCTGTGAATTTTTTTATTTTTTTTTTTTTTTTAAAGATGCTGAGGGAAACCTGTCTCGCAATTGGAGTCTTTGGTTCAAATTAATTACTTTTCTACATTAGGAAGATATGCCAAGCTGTCTGTCTTGGTAGATTTTGATACCTATTGAATTGAGCAACCTCCCTATTAAATGGAGAGATTTTCAAATGCTCCTGTACACTAGAGATGTACCTCAATGCTTCCAACAATAAGAGAATACTTTCTTTATTTCCCCTTCATCTTCTTTCTGCAGAAATTACACATTGTCTATGCTTCTCTTTCCTTTCATTCCTTCATGAACCACTCAAAGATAAATGTACAAATCCTTTCAATGAACTAACAAGCAACTCATTAGGCATTCCATTAACGCAAGTTTTCAAATCGTTTTCTTCATGTATACAGTTTACAATTTGCTTCCTGAAAATATATTGAATATCTAGAACAGAATATTCTGCTTTTTTGATATTTTTGAATTCACATACCTTATTTCATTTTCGTTTTCTTTGGTAAAGCTTGGAGTTCTCAAAATACCTAAAACTCATCAATGTTGCTGCTAGTTCTCTTAACGACATACTTCAGATGATGAATTATCTCTATTCTATAAACACCATCCAAAACCATCAAAGGTGTAACATAAATATATTTGCTTTGATAAAAATAATCAATAAGTATTTAAATTTTGTGATGATTCAGCCAGCCAGTATCTCATGGATCGTTTCATTCTAATAAAAGGCATAAGGGACAATTACTATGCTTCTTACAGGTATCTATGTATTTCTAGAGATCTCTGTACCTAAGATTAAATAATGTCTGTGGTCAGGCACCAAGTTCAGATCAACCAACAAGACTGTAAAACCCTGGTATCGATTTGGGGCATGTCTGAAAAGGAACAACACCCTGCAATCCCCTTTCTGCCTTCACAACTCTAGTAGCTGCAGTAAACACAGAGATGGTAATACAAAACAGCAGACTACATCTTAGACTGCCTCTGACTGCACATTGGAAGCTAAACATTCCCATAGTAATCACAAGGAGTTACAAGGGTTGTAGTGGCCATGCATGAATAATCTTTTAGCAGACTTGTCCAACTTGAGGAAAGATTTGGATGTTTGCCTTTACCCCAAGCAAATATCCTGACCACTGAACTGTTAGAAACGGGAATGAAAAGATCATCACTGTCTTCTCCAAGCTGGTCCTTTAAAGGGCACTAAGCACATTCAAACCTTCTAGAGAATCAGGCCTGAAAAAGTAAGGTACTAAAAATTTCCAAGATCAGAAAAAAAATCTGTTTCTTCAGTCTAAATTTAAAGATGGTTTCTCAACACCTGATTTTCCAGAGTCATCATCTGGTGTTGTTTTAGGTTCATTTCAAGGGAATTTTCACACAGCAGGCAAGAACAATCATTCTTATTCCATCTTACTGCTTTTAGAGAATTCAGGGTCTGAACTGGTGAAACCACGGAACATCAAGAGCACTATGGCAAAGGGGCAGGACACAGCAGAGAAGCAGACAGAATGAAGAACATAAAGCATGCTTCAACATCCACACATTTTAATCCCCAGAGGAAAAAAAAAAAAAAAAAAAAGAGACAAAGAAATATTCCATAAAGATTATTAAAACAGCCCAGACAAACAGAAGAGTGGAAAGAGAGTGGCAGAATCATGGTTTATACAATGTCAAGCAAGGTCCATTATGTTCTGAAAATCACGTTTTGTCCTTCTCATGTAATGAATCTGGTTCTGGGGTATTATATGGTTATGGTGCTATTCTAGAAGACCATTTATTGTCTAGCATAAGCTTGCTTTTAGTTGTTTTTATGTCAGTCCATGTCCGCAAGCAGGTGAGATTAGTCTTTATAGAACAACAACAACAACAAAAACCAACAACCAAAAACCAGGTGCCAGAAGCTTAAACTTTTGCTTCCATTTGAACTTTACCCAAACATAATCCTATTATTTTCTGAGGAATAGTAAATTCTGTCTCCATTGAATCGTTATGCTAATGAAACTCTTCAGTCATCCAACTGCAAGTAAATAAATGTTAGAGTGCATCATAAGTTTTGTGCATTTCAGAAACAACTAAAAGAGGCAAGCACAAAACTAAGACTACACTTCAGTTTCTGGGGGAAAAATAAACTGAAGGAAGCAGGTTTACTTTTTAATAAAGACAAAGATGAATTTTTGGGTTTTACTCTTTAGCAATAGGCATTGCAAGATGTTATACTATAAACAGAGTCCAATAAATAAAGAAGGTGCATCAGACCATAAACTGACATACTTTGTTGGTGACAAAGACAATAGTAAACTGTTTTATCACTGAGAGCAGCCTGCACTACATATGGTTGTGACATGCTTTCATGCACTCATGCTTTTTCATATTCAGACAGTATATATCTGTCCTTTGAAGCAGACTATCCAATTCATCATCCAACTTCCCATTCATAGTTTTAAAAGTACCTCAGGCAAAGGGTGTTCTCTCTGTCGATCTATTTGTTGTTGCAGCATCAGTACACTTTCTACAAATAATCCATTACTTAGGGTGAAGAGAATAATACAAATAATAATAATAATTTGTTGTGCAATATTTTTTGAGATCCTGATAAACCTATCCAGCTGCATCACAAGCAGTTTTTAAATGCTTTAAAGGCAACCCTATATTTATCAAAGCCTTAATACCATTGTATATCTTTAACTGACTTACTTCAAGAAGCAAGAATATTTCCTCTAACAGTACTAAGCAACATTTGAAAAGCAGCTCAATTCAAAGTTATCACTTCAGTTTGTGTAGTTTTACATCAGCCACAAAAGTGGTCTGGCAATAATTTTATCCACTATGCAACTGCTTGTGACTTTGCAAAAAAAAGCATAATATATATTACACAATTAAATCAAAATGACAATTTGGGGTTTGCAATAAAACAATTTTTCTTGATTGGTGACACCTTTTCTTGGCATCTGTTCAGAGCTGCTTTAACTAAAGTTTCAAGTGTTCTTTGTAATGGCAGACTGTCCAAATCTAGCCTCAATCCTTTGTTAAGTGGATTAGAAGTGATAGAAGCTTGGCTTGACTATCCAGAGGAATTGCAATTTAAAACTAGTGTTATGAAATTACTTCTGGATTACTTCCTTTTCTAATTTTAGTTTTCCATTTTAAAGCTGCAAAGATAAACAACAATGCAGGCAACTGACTCACTCCGTGAGGTTACTGTTTGTGTTACGCCAGCAAAGTTAACTGCTAGAGGGTTAACCGGTACAACACACGGAAAAAGTTACCTAGTAGTATTTTACCTACCCTTCCAGTAGGACTCATGACACATTTTCACCACTGCCACCAAGAAACCTTAGTGATCCTGAATGATGCCAAGCTAGGCAGTTTTGCAGTATTGTCACTCATCTCTGTTAGGTTAACTCAGATGCTCCAACTCATCACCACAGCTGACTTCATAATAAAAACATAATTCAAAAGGCCCAAAATAATAAGAATCATTTAGCTTGGTCTTTAAATCAAAGCCCAAAACATTAAAAAGTAGCTCAATTCTAACAAGCCTCCCAGGACCTGACTGCCTGAAGGAATGATAAATTAGAGATGCAGCTCTTCACTTCGGTGCATTGCAGGCAAAAAGGTAAGTATAGCACCATTATTTAGATATTTAGTTGTCTAAATAAAGGAGGGGGATGGAATTAACTGACTCCATAGGAAGTTTTCATATGGATCCAAATGCTTTATTTTCCCATAGTCACCAACCTGTAGTCCTGCTTGCTCTCATACTGTTTCCCAAAAAACCTAGGCTTCTCCAGAGAAGTTAGATGGGAGCATTTCTTCTTCGCACCTTCATGCCATACCATGAAGGCTATTAATTATGGTACTCAGAAATACCACTTTGAGATCCCTTCAGCAAGCCAATAAGTCAGCTGAGAAATAAACCTCATAAGGTGGAATCAACTGGAAACATCTGAGACTGTATCTAGAAGACCAAGCAGGGAGAAGCATAGAGTTAACTGGAGCTCAACAAAACAGCACACCTAAGTAGAAAAAGTTGCTGTTCCTGTCACTGGAGATAGCAGCCTAATCCCAGCCTAATTCACATATTAATTTACCTTTTATTAAACTCATACCTTACTATTGTGATTTTACCTAGCAAGGAGCTAAATACCATACCAGCTCCTGGCTCACTTCCCTCTCTCCAGACCTCTTTAATCATCTTGGCATCTACATGCTTCCAAGCACAGACAAAGAAACAGGTGAGTGTAAGCAAAGAAGTCAACTACAAAATATTTGCAATCTGAGGATGCCTGCACAGGTCGTATTTTCCAAATATCTGTCACACAAATGAAACAAATGCAGACAAAAAATTCTGTCTCCTTTTTGAGAAAGCTGAGTTACAGGAAGGGGAAGAAAGAAGTACTAACTCTTGTAAAGACTTCAGAATTTCTCTAATTTATTTATAGAATATTGCCATTCTAGAAAAAAGAACTAGTGGGTTTCACATGATAAACGAAAAATGATACATCTCTTCAAAAACTATTTCTTTTTAAAAGCAAGAAATAATTAAAGCAGAACCTGCTATATATGTAAATATGAATGAAAGTTTAGATCATATCCAAAATTAATATAAATTTGTCTTTTCAAAGAACTGGAAAACATATTCATTCTATATTATTAATTCCAGTATTCATTAACTAATATTTTCTAGATATATGATAGCCAAACTTGTTTTATATTTCATAGAACTCATATGACAGTAAAGCAGACCAAAAAATCATGCTGGATTACAGATCACAGCTGGTAGTTACTTACTTTAAACAGTTCTTCATGAGAGAAGGCCTCCAAGCACACTTCCTTAAGTTCAGGAACTCCACTATTTAAAGATCTTGTGGCAAGGAGTATCAACTACTAAAAGATACTTAAGAAAGCTGAAGAACATTAATAAATTGTAGGGTATCACCTTGGAAACTGGATTTGTCACTTGATGTAGGATTGCAGATTATTATAATAATGTAAGCACAGATATTAAAAGAAACAAGGATATTGTGGATCCAGTCAAGCAGCAGAGAGAGAAAATAGAAAATGTACTAAAATAAGTAATCAGCAGTTAAAAGCTATGTAGCTACAAGGCAGTATTTGCATTTATGTGAACAAAGAAAATCATTGCTTTTAGGGTAAAGTGTTCAATTCTATGAAGTTATTATTGAAGAAAAGTCAAAAATAAGAGGAGAAATGTGTTCCACTGTACACTTTCCCATAGAACCAGATGAGGGACTAAAAAGAGCAATGAACTGAACTGAGAAAAACAATTTTATAAAATCCAGACGATATATGTTGTCCCTGACATTATGACCCAGTATTTAGATATTTTTCCCTGTGCCTTCTTCAATAACATGCATTTGTATACTGAAGAGACACTACAAAAAATAGACTGCATAGACTAGCCCTAAAACAACGCTAAAATCTTTCAAATAAATTTTATACTGTCATCTAATCTCCAGCTACCGGATAATTCCCACAGCCCAATCTGGATTTTAACATGCTGGAACATCTGGGATCAACTGAAAAGTCAAAAAAAATGTGTGTGTTCTGAGTACAGCCTCCCTGAGATGCCATTTGCTCCCTAATGTTATGCATTTTTCATAAGCAGAGGCATTTTTAAATGACCACCACTACAAACATTTTTTTAAAAAAAGAAATTCTATTAAACCCCCAAAGAACAATTAACATGTTCTTAAAGAAGAATAGGAAGATATATTTCTTCAACAGCTGACACACATTTCCTCAGAGGTATTTCTGCTACACAAGGGCAATAATTAGATGCCACTTTAAAAAAACATTATGTTAAATACAAGTTAATGAATGTATCTTTACATCAAGTAGATTAATCTTAATATGCTTCATCTCTGTGCAAAAATCACAATGAGTATCTGGAGGTTCATAATTTCCTCTGCTGCAGAAAACAGTGAAAGCTGTGTGTCTCAAGTCTGACTTCACGAAGAAAAATAGCAGCTGCCACTATGTCAGCTATTGGCAAATCTCATACAGGGTGAATTTTCCCTATTCCCACACTGCTGTCTATGTGTATTCATATGTACATCAAAAAAAAATCCTTTTCTCCATTACTGACTGAGAATTTCAACTGCAGGAGAGTCAGGAATTGTCAAATTACATAATGTTATTATCAATCTAGATTAAACTCATCTTTAAGTGATAACCCTTGCCAGTGTTTCAATTGACCTCAAAGTTTCTGCAGCTTTAAGTTATAGGATAGCACTGATATTTATAAAGGAACTAGTCATTTTTTCTGCAAATCAAATAACTAAACACATAGATACTCACAAGTCATTGCAAGAAATATCTAGAATTGGCTCGAGTACATGGAAAATTTTAAATTTTTCATTGTGAGGTGAACAGAAAACCCTACATGAAAGAAAAAGTATACATGACAAGATTAAAACCTGTTAGAATACTTGATCATCAGATACATATTCATATAAAAATATTTATATATCTTTTGTAATAGCAGAATATTATATCCTGTAAAACTAAGGGGACATTTTTGTCGTCTCAATGTAATTTAAGATTTTATGAAAGGAAATTCAATTTTACTATAAAGATAAATTCCCAAAATAAAGATTTTCAATTGTTTAAGGAACAATCGCCTTTATTATTTAATGATAACTGGTAATAAATGATGCCTTATTGAATGCTTACACTAAAGCTCTTCTGAGAATATTAACATCACTGGCAAAGTTTCTTAGCACGCTTGTATTCGGTTACAGTGTCTTTCTATCAGGAAAAAAAAAAACAAACCAAAACACCACAAAGCCAAAACAACAAAAAACCCTCAAGAAGCTCTATGTATAGCAAGTTCAAAAATAAATATCCTGTCTGATGGTGCTAACAAATTATAAGCTATCAGGGCAAGATAAGTGCTTAAATCTTTCTGGTTTTATATACAGTCTTCTAGGTAAGAGTAGGTTTAAATTATTTGCTGCATTGCCATTTCTGGAAGTTCTCATGTCATTTCATTAGATAAATATATACAAATATAAGTGCAAAGATCAGTTCAGCCATTTATACAGTAACCTGTGAGAATTCCCTGTTGTTTGCCCAGTAGGCAGAGCACAGTTTTACTTTCTCCCCTGTATGGGCAGCCTTAGTGGCAGCAATCCTGCAACAGGAAGCACTATAGCATTCCTAGGTCTCAAAAGTGATACTTTCTGCTTCCCACCCTTTTCTTTTTCCTTTATGTTCACTAATTATGTAAAGCAGGAAAAAGAACAAAATAAAAAGTGTTTCTCATGCCAAAAATGTGGAGTAATTCAAGCTTTACAGTAGACAAAGCAAACTTTATATCCACTTGCTAACAAGCCTCTCATAAAACCTCAGTAACTGCTAGCAATAACTCACTCTGTATCAAACCATGTCATTATCTCCCAACTGCAGTGAATATGCTGCTCCTTTGCAACAGGGGCTTTCACTGCAAAAAGGAATTAATATTTCTATATAACTGTTGTTGGGTTGATGCCAACAGACATGGAATTATATAGTAAGAATATGCTTGAATTAAAATATGCCAGAGGAAAGTAAAACATCTTCATCCACTACAAACATACAGATACTTCAGGCAAAAATAAAAGTAACAATATAAAGAAGTTTCTTTAATCTTGTTCCTCCTCAAAATGTGAACATAAAATAGAGCAATCTTTTCCATGTTCCTCTATATGCAATTTGTTACTCAGTTTCTCATACTAATTTTTCTTTATCCTTTTGATGAGAATTTTGTTGACAAAAGAAAACACATACAAAAGCATTAGAGAATGGATACAGTGAGGAGTAATAGAGGAAAGAGAAGCTGCAGCTAGAGGTTCCAAACATGATCAGGGTTCAGCTGTGCTCCTTGTTTTATAAACATAAAATAAGGGGCAGCCTTGGAAATCTCATAAGTCACAGAGACAGCAAGATCACAAGTGACAGAAACTAAGTATTACCATAGAGTTACAGATTGGAAACAAAGTCACACCGGAATTTTGCACCAGAGTTAATAAGTCCCCAAATCCCCAGTGTCTGTCCCAGCGGCTCCACATAAAATAGAACATTCAAAGAAATGCTCTTTTTCCTTCTGTAGAAAGAAATACTGGTTTAGGACTTGCCAGTTTTGTTTAAAGATGTTTGCAGTACCGTTCAGTTCAGAGATGGCTATGCCCTATGAAGAAAACATTTTTATAAAACAATATACTTTGCCAGAGGAGATATAGAATTCTCACGCCAATTACAAACGATGCAAATTTCAATACAAACCACACTGATTGTCAAGTAATAAGACAATGATATTTTCTAGAAAAGACAAAAACACACCTTAAACATATTTGTTCCAATATTGATCATCTAATCTCTAAGTGAAATAACTTGTCTCAGGTTTTGTTTTAATAGCTCTACAATAACATCAGATAATAATTAAATCTTCAAGGAAACTTTTCATCTTTTTCCTCAACTATAGCATTTCTTTGAGCTATATTCAAATTTTTAAAAGCAAAACAAGCTAAATATTACAGATGACATAAAAGGACGATCTTATTTTTTTAAAAAAAACTCTGCACCTTCTTTATATTTCTCCATTGTAGCAGGCTGATCATTTGCCAGTAAAAATTCTAATGACAGGATTTAACTATAGAACAATATAAGAACTATTTTCCCCTCACAGATCCTGAAACATACCCTGTAAATAACTTTGAAAAGTAAGAAAAATTAGACCGCAGTTCCATAAGAATTATGATAATAAGAATGCCATCAATAATGTAACATTTTCACTATTTGATTGATTATTTATGTTAAATGTGGTGTCACAGTTTCTTTCTAGTATATCAAAGATATATCGATTAGTGCATTACCTGTGTATAAGTCGCAGCTTCCGACATAAGTGCAAACTCAGGAACTCCGATTAACTAAGATCAAATTGATAGCAGCTAAGATATCTTGTAGCCAAATAAAAGGAATACGAAGCCTTCTCTTTTATTGATGACAAATGAAAACTAGCATCAAAAATATTCCCCATTTCTACGATTTAGAACACAACAGAGAAGGGGAGGGGAAAAAAACAACAGAGGAGGGCCACAGAAACAATGCCTGCAGGCACGTTGGTCCTCAGCTATCCCTTTGGTATCTATATTTGTACAGCTCATTTGAAGCTAGCTTGGTCTTTCTTCCTACATTAAAATCAGAAAAGTAGTCTCACAAGGTAATTAGAATGCAGGGGAACAGACTTTTATGGAAGAAACTGCAGAGGGCTAAACATAGTTACATGCTTTGATTTATCACAGGGAATTGTGAGGACTTCTGTCTTCCCTACCCTGTGGCAAGTCTCATCAATGCCTTCCTGCTATCTAGCGCTTGATCCCTGCAAAGCCAGAGAGATGGCTCACATGTAGCATCTAAGAGCACTAACGTGCCACCTTTCCAGACATCCCTCCACTAGAGACCCAACATTGCCACACATTCACTATATGAGTATGGCCCAAGAGTGGATGCTTCTCTTCACCATGGTCATCAGAGCTGTCTCTGTCCCAATGACAGAATACCTTTCCTTCAGGAAACATGTGCTGTTTCTTGCTGAAAATTTTCCTAAAGCTTTTTTCACCCCTTCACTTAACATCAGTGCATCACTGGAAGTTTCATACACATCACGTCCACAAGCACACAGAGTAAACCAAAGCTCCATATTAAGCAGTTCATGGTAAAATAAAGAATATTCCATCGAACAACAAATTTCTGTGCTAGAAAAGAATGAACTTCTTGACAAAACAAACAGCTGAAAGTCAGAATTTTGTGCATGAGGTATGCAGAGAGAATATGTCCTAAGCATTATTTATTTCACTACATTTTGAAAATTGAAGTACTTTTACAGCAATCCTGATAAGGAGAAATATATATTCTTTTGGTTTTCATTTTACAAAATGTGAGCATAAATTATCATCTTATTAGAAAATTGTCCTGTATAACATCACGCTCTCTCAAAGTTAATTCTCAGTCTGTATCTCCCACTACAAGTTCTGAAGGAGGTATGAAGAAGACCCTGAGTTTTCAAATTAGATTTTCAGCGGCTACGAATCAATATGAAAATTAAAAGGTCTATTTTCTTAACCAATCCACATTCTCTTGCCAGGAGTTTGCAAGCCAACCAATATTCTAAATTGGATTTTGCTTAAATTGAATGTACAAAATTGGGTTTTAGGAATATAAAAAAAGAGGAGCCTTGGTTGGTTTAAGCTGGACCATTTTCTTCAGAGATGAATTAAGACATTAACATTATGTCTTTAAAGAGGAACATTAGATGTGTTATTATTGTATTGTGCTGTCACCTAAATTGGAAACTATTTAACCATTACTGCATTTTAAGCTCACAGTACTAAAATATTTCAAGATTTATAACTGACAAACCTACAGTTCATAGTGTTTTTACTACATTATAAATCAAAAAGATTAAAATAGCCCTATATAAACTGTAATTCATGAACCAAGAGCATGATTTTTAAAGTCATTGGAAAAGTAAAGATAATAAGACACAAAGAGCAGAAACTTAGAAAAATGCAAGAGATCACTGCAGAAGATGACAGGAAATGCCAGTGATGAATATGAAATCCGGCTGTTAAAGACTAACTGACAATTGGCAAACAGCAGAAAACAAACTCTTAATCAATACGCTACTACCTAGGTATTTCTTACTTAATTACACATTTAGTGACTTCATCTAAATGGTCCTGGCACTGTTCATGGTTTATTTATGGCATCACATAATTCACAGTTAACATATAAATCACACAAAATTCACAGTTTATTTATGGCATCCTCATGTCATGAGAAGTCCAAGATAATATTTTTACTACTACTTGCTGGGAGTAATTGGTACTTGTAGGCAAACTGGTTATAAAGTAATCCCATGTTAAAATATATGGGTCTGTCTTGGTTTAGCTGAGCCATCTCAAATATCTCAGTTGTCAGGTACATAAAAGAGAGTATATTAGACTCCCTTTTTTCCTTTACAGACTTGTCATCAATACAAATCTAAAACTGACATTCATAATACTACATTAAATTATTATTTTTCCCTGAAAAAATAATCATTCACTTTATAAAGACCAATTGTTTGCCTCTTCCTACAAACTATTTATAAAGACTCCTCTGTTTCAATACAAGATATCATCTTCATACCAAGTCATACTTTCAATGTCTAGTAAATAGACCCATATGTATAATACTGCATGTGAAATTAATGTTCTAAATAAAGTATTGAAGTACTTAAAGCAGCTAAGAAATGTACAGTTAAAACTAGAATGGCTTGGCTGTTTATTACTGTGTGAAAAGATGGAGGATAGGCAGATATCCTACTTGATATAGGACTAAGTCCTCTCCCTAGTTCAACAGCTGAGTAGCAATCAGCACAAGTGCTTAATATGCAATCCATTCCCCAATAACATCCACATGCAAATATATAAAAAACAGATCATCCCAACTCATTATATCTTCCTAGTCAGACTTTTATTCTTTGCTCTCCAAAGTTAAGCTTCATGAAAATTTAGATACCAAAAATACCTTATTTTATATTACAACATCCTCAAGCAAAACCTTTTTATACTTCCACCTGTCCAAGAAATTCCTTTTTTTTTTCCAGTGAACAGATTTATATATGTATATATAAATAGCAAGTTTAACATGACCTCTCCTTTCAAAAATCATCAATAAACACTCACCAGAAGTAGTCAATAACTGATGGCTGGACCATATTCCAGAAGGCTAACCTTTAGGTTCCTTCACTAAACAGTACAGATCAGGGATTTGAATTTAATTCTTCCTTCAAAAATATGAATGCTGTAAAATTTTATTATTTCAGGGTCCATCTTTTTTTCCCTGTAGTTTATTTCCAAGACAGAATATTTTCTCATTTTAAGACTTCTTCCTTTCTTCAGATTTTCATCAAAATTTATTACTACTATTCTTGGTGTCAGAAGATGAATATTTTTAAAGTTGAACAGTGTCATAAAATACACAATTAGCTCTAATGAGTATCAGTTTTCTCAAATGCCTCTTGAGTCTTTAAGCTGCAGGATTCTATTTTTCTCCTAGCAGATTGTCCACAAATGCAAAGAATGGCACAAACTGGCTTCACAAGCAGTGTAGCAAGGAGAATTGAGTGTATGTAATATAATAGAGTTATGTGATGTCTCTCTGACAATTATATTCAAAGATAGCTCAAGTTTTATTCAGAAGCTTAGTCATCAAAATTATTGCATTATCACAAAATAAAATGGCAGTGTTTAATATACTTCTTTAATGAATCCAGAAACACTCCTTTTCAGTATATATACACATGGATATTATCCCAGAAAGGAATGTGAAACTAAGCATGCATAAGGGGAAACAATTCTAGCATCCATTGCAAATTTTATCCAGTTTTATCAGGGTTACTATTTGTACAATAAATAGAAAGAATTTATATGAATCTATTACCAAGGATACGTGTATAACATTTCTCATATTTCATCACATTTAGAAGGCTGTTACAACAGAAAGTACCCTGAAGGACAAAGTGTACTAATTAAGGCACAAAAGAGAAAATTTAATTAAGAGGATCTAATGATGAGGAAGGAAAGGGATTACATAGGCCCTACACTGCCACATGGGGTCCCAGTATGCAGTCACAGAAAAGACAGGTTAAGAGCAGATGAGCAAGAAAGTATTTTTCCCATTAGCTATAATAACTACCTGAGGTGGTAGGAAAGAAAATGTTCATTGCTTCTGCATGTGCACCCTGCTTTTCGCTATTTTATCTCTTTGTATAACCTTCTCTTTGATTATTGAAAATCCATGTTTTCTGTGAAAAAACCAACACACACCTTAATAACATTATAAATCTAGGGGGGTTTGTGTGTTCTGACAGCCAGGAAAGTATTGTGTCTTTACAGAACTCATCACTCTAGTATTATTCCCCCGGGAATTCAGAGACTTGCAAGCTCCTGACAAGTGCATGAACTCCCTTAAGAATTGGTATGCTTGCCTTTCTGAGAGCAACGCCTGAGGGCAGGGTAGTTCGCAGTGGGAGTACTCAGGTCAGAGGAGAAGCTGCACAAACTAGAGGAGCCAGTGACTGCAAGCAGAGTATATCACTGTTTCTCCAGAACTCATAACAGCTTGAGTACCTGCAGCTCTACCGGAATAAAACTATGTCTAAGCCTAGCAAGAATTCTGCTTGCCAAGCAAATGTATTGTGTGAGAAGTCACTGGAAATAAACTTCAACTGGGTATAGATTATTCTCTCGTAGGAGCTAAAGATTAAAAAAAAAGTAATCACAAAACAAACAAACAAATCTCAGCCGATTAAATCCTTCCTCTCGTCTTTTTTAGCATACAAGCTGCAGGTGAACCATACTGTTTTGTTTTCTCTCCCTGATATTCCATGCTCAAATTACTTGCCCTTAAGATGTAATTTCTACCTACAGCAAACAATTATCAATCTGGGTAAAAGTTTGACACAAAAAAGTTTGACACATTCTATAAAATTCTACTATTTTGTAACCTGTATGAAACTTATGAAAAAATATATATCTCAGTGAACCACTTGACTTTTAAGACTTCTATTCAACAATAATTTCCCCATCTCAAAAAAGATGTATCTGGATTTATGGTAATAATAACTAATCCAAAATGTGGCACCATAGATTGAGAGAAATCCTGATGTGCAACTAAAGTAGTTTTCTTTCTACCTATCAATTCCCACAAATTGTTCCAATAACCTCTCTCAGATGACAAAAAAAGCCAGGATGTGGGAGCTGAGTGGGACTGTTTTCTACAATGCTCTAAATCACATCTGGGCAAAGGAAGTTTTTTTGTTTTGTCTTGTAAGCTAGAAACTTGACATGACCGTAAAGACTGTGATCCCAGTGATTGCAGCACTATTTTACTTTCAGAATCTACAGATAAATGTAATTCATGACATATAAATAGTGATGGTTCAAAATTAAAAGTAGAAAATGAAAAATGAAAGTTCAGCACAAATCTAAAAGACAGGATTGTACCGTAGAGGACAGATTATGAAAAACAGTATTTTCTGTATCGTAGTGGCTGAAATGCATGTCAACAGGAGAATGCTAGCTCGTCAAAATTTCAGAAGCCATGAACAACTTTTAGTCATAAAGAAAGACATATCAGAAACATTTATTGCTTGTATTGCTACAGTCTATTACCATGCTGGCACCAGACAAATCAACTTTAAGACTCAATAGTCAAGTCTGACCCACCACCTCTCTCTGACATGGAAAAAAAACCAACCTATTTATGCAAACACGTGACTTAGTCTGAAAAACTTCTCACTGCATTCATTTAGGGTCTGCAAACAGATTCACAAGTTGACTGCATGCTTATGAATAACCCTAAAGCTGTGTGCTACTTCCATTCCATGAGCCCTCAGATGAAGTACTTTGGAGTAAAGAATCACATAATTGCTTAATTTTTCAAACACAATATGAGCCAACAAATAAATTCACCTTTCAGAAGAAGAAAGATGTCTTCCTTACAATTCACATAACATCCCTTTCCATAAGGGAGGCTACTTTTCTGGGATTTAAGACACAGAAACAACAAACAAACCCAAGATACTCAATGCTAATCTACTGCCTTTCTGAGCAGGAGACCAAAAAAAGACATAGTCTTTCTGTAATGAAACCTCTTCCTCCACCCTGTGCTCTTACAGCTGCTCCTGGATCATCCATTCAACACACATGATACTCCTGTGCTAGAATGTGTTATTGGCAGTTCTTAACTACAAAGCAAGTAGCCCTGGAACTTTTCATGTTGTTTTATTACCTCAGCACATGTCCAACAACTCTTGTAGCCCTAAGCAGTTGGGAAACTCTAATGACACACAGACATTTCTGAAGCTCTTGCATATAGTTTATGAATTAGATTTTACCAATACCAGAACACAAGGATGTAAGTGCTTTAGTCATGATTAACTGAAGACTCAAAACATTATCTTCAAACCTTTTCTTTTTCACAAGTGTGGGTATATAAATGACTAGTGTCCTTAAGCTCAATATAGTCAAAATGAAATTTGTTCCTCTAACAGATAATTCAGAGCATCTCTCAGGTTCTCCAATTCATTATTTCAGTGACAATAGAAGAAACCTCTGGAGACTGGACTTTTAACATAAGCTCTCAGCTTTCAAACTTAGCATCAGATACGGCAAATATCTCATTCTCCTACTCCTAAAATGAAATAAGAATGTAGTTTTTACTACATAATCTCACATTAATTCTTTTCAATACATTTCAGTTTCAAGGAATAATTAAGACCACAGAAGTAACAGAAGAATAATGTATCGGGTCCACTTCACCTCAGAATAAAACAGCCATTCCAGTGGTTCAGCTTTATACGTGATTTAGAGGAATGATATCATGTAGCTAAATCAAAGAATTAAGGACTAATTTATGTTGAACAGGACCTTTGGTCATCAGCTGATCATACTTCTATTCAGAGCAGGGCTGAGTTAAATCAGGTTGTTCAGGACCATGTCAAATCAAATTTTGAGTATCAAGGTTGAATAGTCAAGCCTTCCAGAGCTACATACTCCAGTGTCTGATCATCCTTATAACAAAAAAAAAATAAATAAATCCATATATTTAATCAAAATTTGTTACCCAGACTTGCTATCCAGTAGAAGCCCCAGGACTTTTTCTGCTGACCTATTTTCTAGTCAGCAGGTGCTCTACCTGTATTGATACACAGGACTGGTCTGTACTAGCAGCAAGAATTTTGCTTTCCTTCAGTTCTTTCTAAACAAAATTTGGCCCATTATCTACTTACATGAACTAATCAGCTTTCCGAATTATTTTCCCACTTGTCCACTCAGACAAAGATTTCTCTTTTCTCCTGAACAGATGGTGAGTACTTACTAACTGCTCATTAAAATCTGAAAGTAAACCTTGGCTAGGGATCAAACAAGCTCTCAGTATAACCTCTGAAGCATATGGCTGATTGAACCATTATAAAGACAATTAAATACTTAGACTGTTAAATTAGTAAAACACACCTAACATAAGAGTGTATTGAGCATGAACAAAAGCAGCCTCCTACTCTGCCTACAGAGATAATTGTACCCTACAGAAAGCTCGAGAAATCTGTGCAAGCATTCTCCAAGTACTTTTTCCAATATCAGTGTTCAGGGCAGGTCTCAAACAAGAAAATTTGAAAATTATTACTCCTGTATAAAGCTACAGGTTTTTTTAAAGCTGTGTATTAAGTCACTGACAGAGAAAACAAAGACCTATTTCTGATGTTGCATAAACACTATTAAGACAGTGATTGCGAACTTGCAAAAATGATTCATTCCTATAAAATACCCTAAGTTACCTTAGATGAGATATCTGTGCTCAAAGAGTTGTCCTATCATCTGATATAAATCTCTCTGAGACCAGAAACAAAATTGTATATAGACTTTGTATATGTTTATTCAGAATGGATAAGCTGCGTCTATAGACTGTATAAAATGTATACACATGAATAAATACGCCTCTCTTGCAGGAGGCATAGCACATAAAAATGGAAGGCCTGAAGAAGATGTTTTCCAACAAGATCACTCATTTTTTTGTTGTCTTTCTCTTTGAAAAATGAGTAGTGAGTTAAAGCTTCTTTCCATGTATTGATGCAGCTCTTGGTTCTCACAAGAAGTTTATATAAAAGTTTAAGATGCAATTGATCCTGCTTTATGGTTTTGGCATGATAATAACAGATGTTACTAATTATTTTTTAATCTGAATCTGATTAAACACTTTAGGAAAACATTTAATAAAGTCAACATGCATTATTCTTATATTAAAATTTCAGTGTTTATTCTGTTCTCATTATTATCCTGTACGGCTTTATTATTTATTTGCCCAATTAGAAAATATTCAAGTATTCAGGAAGATTCTGCTTAATTTTAATCCCTCTATTTGGAGTACCACAACGTATTAAAATTAATGTGTTACTACATTAATTAATTCACATTTCTTTTTAGGAAATCAGCTAGTAACTACTACTAATATTAAAATATGTTACATTATGCGTGTTTATATTCATACTTCAGAAGTTTCTTAGCTTTTCCTTATGTTTACTATGAGATGGTAAAAATTAAAAACATTATAAAGAACAGCAGTAAGCTTTTACAGAACCATCTGGATGACTTGGTTAGCAGAATGCAGTGAAAAATGCAGTGAAAATCAGCAGAATCAAACACCAGATCATATACTTGGGAATTAAAAGTATGCACTTATTGTTAAGACCACAAAGTTTTTCCTTCAAAAATAAAACCCACCTCATAGATTTGGATAGCCTTGACTCAAAAAAAATCAAAACAATCATCCCTTACTTGCTGTTCAGCCAGAGACAAACATGAAGCAGCAGAGAATTCATCTTAATTGAGAAGTAGCTTCAAAGTGCAAAAGCATTTACAGAACAAAAATGCTGTTGTCTCATCTAAGAAAGGTAATTATAATACAGAGTCACAGTTAACGTTCTGTGGAAGTAATTCCATCCTTAACACTATTTTCCCTATCTTTTAGCTTTGAAAAACATCCCTATTGGGCTGAAATTTCTCATACATAATCTCAGCCCAAAGGGCTGAGATTAATTTAAAGTTTAAATTAAAATGTTAAGAAAATAGAGTAACTAAGTGAATTTTTGCACTGTGAAAAATGTTCTCATTTCTAGCCTTCTAAAACTGTTGCTAAAACTCAGAATAATTTATTTTCCTTTCTACACTGACATGAATTCGACTTCTGAACAAAGGCTTTCAGCATGGACTCTGACTGCAACTTAGTATGTACGTGATATGCCAAGTACTCTGTATGTTGTATAATAAATATTAGCCCAGGATAGATAAGCTGTCAATGTCACTTCTAGTTACTACTCTCTGAATTATTCACCTCAAAGTCAAACCAGGTGGCACTTTCTGAGTGAGGGAAATGGGTCTAGAGCAATTAACAGTTCCTGGATAAAGACAGGAGACACTATGTGTGTCCCTGTGGAGACACTGAATCTTGCAGTAGCTCAAATCAGACAGTCAACAAAGACTTTTAAAAGGAGATGGTCACTAGCAAAATGCATGATTAATCAAACACAGCTATGTTGGGAACTAATGACACACCTAATGGAGGCCATCCTACAACTTACATTATCCAAAATGTACACACTTCTCATAGGCAATTTTAAGAGGACCTTGCGAGAAGAAAATCAGCATTGATGTGATGTTTCTAGAGGGAAGTGGGTTTTTAATTTGAATAAAATACTGGTAAAGGTAGCCCCTTAATATAATTTCCACAACGGAGTGAATAATGGTAGAAATATTTTTGCTTACCCCTTATGAATTAATTTTTCTCAGGCAGCTTAAGTGTCATCATTACTTCTCACAGGTGGAGAGCATTTGGAGTACCCTACAGAAATAGTGCCTTTTTAATGGAATAAAATAGTTCTGGAAAAAGCATAGGATGAGTCTTAAAGTCTCATGACTTCTCTATAAAACTGACAACACTTGTACTCTTCTGCTTTGTATGCCAAAAGCATTGCTGTGGCACTAATAGAAAATTAGGGAACACCAATTTCATATTCATTCCAGAAGGTCAAATACTTCTTGATAATGGGAGAGAATATGGATGCTTTACACTTACCCAGGCCTACTATGAAAATAAAATCCCACTTCAAGATTAAGTATTTTATAAGACTTCCTAGCATTGCCATCTTCTTCTTTTTACAGGAATGTTTGGCAGATTAATAAGTATAAAAGTTCACCCACTGGTTGACTCAGACCATCATTCTCTAAGCAACTACTAGTTTGAAATAGCTCAAGACATCTTTCAGAAAGATGTCCAAAGAGATAAAGAGTCCACCACATCTTGTACAAATTACTCCAACAGTTAATCATTCTTCCTAGACAAAAAGGCACATTAACCTCAATTTGCATGTATTTGATTACAAGCCATTACATAGTGTTCTATCTTGATCTGATATATAGCTGTCTACTATCAGAAATCTGATTCCTGTGAAAGTACTTTCAGACACTTTGAAATATCTTTCTTAAAAGATATAGATGGAACTTCCTTAATCAGGCAAACACAGAGACCTGGAAACACACTGTGTTTGGCACATAAGTCAAAATGAGATAATTTTTTTGCAGTCAGGAGGCTTGAAAATTAAATTGAAAGTATTTTTTTAGAACAAACAAAAACTACCTTTATTTATTAAAACCTATCATGTTTAAATTGAATTATCTCTTTTTTTCTCTTTTCTTTTTTTTCTAAAGTTTGAGTTTCAAGTATGAATAGTAACCAGTGGAGATGGTTGTATTTAAAAATCTGTTTCAAAGGTGGTCAATCCAGAGAAGGAGAAGCTACTGTTTCCAAGCATAGCAATGGTGTGAAAGGAGCTTACAACTAAATATGATATACATATATACAGTATGAAGGGTCAGGGAGAAGAGGGAGCATTAAATATGGAATATTGTAAAGCACAGACTTTGGTGAAGGGAGAAACAGAAAAAAAGATTTTAAATGTAATCCATGAAGATGAGCACAATTATTTTGAAATTTCTTGTGAAATACTGAATTATTAACTATGCAGTGGAATAGCTTACAAGGTGTATGAGAAATACTCAAATCTGAGTTAAAGCAAGGACTCAAATACATAGTCAGTAACTCATATTTCTCATCCCAACACATTAAATATTTATTGTAATCAAGAAGATATTAAATTCATAGCATTCACTTAGCATGATGCATCAGTTTTAAAAGTCCTTCACTTTATGGAACAGTGAAAAAAAATTTCTGCCCTGTTTACATTATAAGTCAGTATATCTGTACATATTTTTTTAAAGATAGCAGACAGTTTTGACTCAATTGCATGACATCTTTTTCTGATTCATTTTGCTGCTAGACAACCACCAGAGACATCCCCAATTGCATCTACTAGAGATGTAACTTCATTGACTAAAAGTAATGAGATTTTTTGGTATTATTTCTCATAAGGACCTTCAAGAGTGAGTGATAGAGATTTTCACTGGAAAGGGTAGCACAGCTCTAGCCTTTGGCAACAAAACTGGAAGAGACTGTCAAATAAAATAAATACAGGAACAAAGTTTAAAAAAAGAAAAAAGTAATAGCTCCCATGCCTTGGGAAATCACCTTCACTCACGAGCTCAATCAAAAGGTTTTTGTGACCCGCTGAAGTGAAAGACAAATTTTTAAAAAATATAGTACTGTCACCCTTTTCCTACAATGTTTTTTCATTCCAAGGTGCATAGAGTAGAACAGTCATTAAGAGTAGGACTACCATGCTTTTATTCATATCTATCAAATGGAAATTCACATATCTTGAAACAAAAGGTGGACAAGTATATCTATAAACTGAAGCTTTGTGTTAGTAAGGACCAGGACCTAGAAGCTTACACAGTGAAAGAAAATATTTCACTTCTCCTATGAAAGAAGGGTAATGGGCTTTCTTCATTCTAAGAAATATGGATTTGGCTATCTGTAAAGTCTTCCAGACTAGGAAGATGAAGTGAAACAGGCAATCAAAGCATATACATTCAATGAAGAGTACTAGAGCTATGAAATGTGCAACTCTCAGAAGTCTGCTGAAGAACATCATCAGAATATACCCATGACATTGATACAGATCATGTAGCTTTTGATAAAGCATGGAAAAGTTAATCAAGAGCTGTCTCTTGGATGGCTATAACGTAACAGAACATCTCAATTTACATTAATAGTATGGCACATCAATAAGTTAATTATATTTAGGGAGTGAAAGCTCTGCCCCATTTCATGTCAGGGTAAGAGTAAAGCTTTTATTGTTTAAAAAAGATATGAAAATACAAAGCAACCACTATAATTGCATTACATTATAATCACATTAAAACTAGCTGAGTCACAATCAGTATGTGATTTAATCATTGTAAGAGAATGATCAAAAAGGGGTTTGGAAATCTGAAGGAAATAGAAAGAAAGTAGAGCTTAGAAATATCAATGCTGAAACCAAACAGAAGACAATAAACTATAAAATAATAGGACCGGGATATTAACCAGCATATGACTATGTCACTCAGTTAATATCTGGGAGGAATTGTGGCTATTGCAGTATATGACATGGAAGAAAATCTAGGTGGGCCAATGGAAAATATACCTTTAACAGAAAGGGGGGATATGTCAGGAATTTCTGGTGACTACAACCAAGGAAAAAAGAATGTAAGCATTTAATACTCAACAGGGCAGGACTGGAAAAAATGGTTGTTATTTGTACATTTTTAGGCCTTAAAGACATTAAGTACTCCTCTTCAACAGTAAAATATGAATTAGGTCAGGCAAAACCTTAGGCAGTCTAAGAGGCCTCTCATTTTTGCAACTCCACAAATGACACTGTCATCTGTGCCACATTCAGCACAGTAATGACATAGATTCTCTCAGAAAAAGAGACTGTAACTGATCACTTCTTTTCCAAACCTGAGTTCTTCTGTTTGCTTCAATATGAATTGTGTGTACATCAAAGTTTTCTGCTAAATGCAACTTGCCGATGCTGATGCAGAAGTGATTAGCACATCTCCATTCCTGGCCTTGTAAATGCACTGCAGATTTTTTTGGCTTTCATTCATGGAGCCCCCAGATGTCAAAGATCAAAGGCTCATTAAAATATATTAAATTACAGCTCTAGAATGAGTTATTACAATGCTATTTGTGCATGCTCAGTACTGGAAAAAGAACACTAATGTATCACACATTCTCATTTTGTTCACTCAGCATTTATAAAGCCAAAGAATTCCGCAATCAAATATCATTAAAGTTCTACCAGGTCTCCCTTAAGGGTAAAAATGCGCTTGGGGTCACCTACTGTGAATCTAATTTGGTTTTGGTTTGGGGTTTTTTGTAATGAATTTTTATTTAAGTTGCTATCATGAAATAAAAAGCACTGAAAACATCAACTCTGATTCCCAGAACTTCTCTCATTGAAAAGGGTCTTTTCAAAGAATGCTCATGCAGAGTTTCATCTGATCACCTATTACTTTTCTCCTAATTAGCACAAATCACTCATTCCTTATTTATGAAATGTGAATTCTTTTTGCAGAATCAAAATCTTGCTGACCAGCATTTCCAGTTGGTGAAAGATAATATTACTATAAAAACCATAACAGTGTACCCAATATCCATTTCAAAATTAATGCCATTTTTTGCACTCTAACCAAAAAAATTGTTTCAATTTCAAAGTGTACATTAGAAGGAATATATCTGCCAAACTCTTCAGATCCATTGACCCTTAAAATGAACATAGGTGTTGAATTTTAGAGTCCAATAAATTTTCTTATTAAAAAAAACCAAACAAACCCACAGAAAAGTTTAAGTCAACTTCAGCAGCTCTACCAAAATACACTTAGGTTTAGGGTGACGATAAAGTGGAATGGGTAGGACTCAAGTTTATTCACTACTATTGGATGTTCATATGAAATGCAATTTGTTTCATGCTGACTTCTTTCAGTCTCATGCATCATCATCTCTCATAAAGGTGTTGCAGGGCAAATTAGGCTCTCAGATAAGCTTGAAAGTTTGTAATAGCCCTACCGAAGACATTAAGACTTTAAAATAAATGGGCAACCTTGAGTAGCAGATGAAGCAAGAGATAGGAAAATTATGATGATACAGCTGAATAATCCCATATTGTGTGGTGTCATTAGACAGGTTTGCTCATTTGCAGTGTGAGGTCAGCAAGTAAAAAGCAGCCACCTTCAAGCCAAGGCTTTAATGGGAAAGCCTAGGTCTCGTTCTGTGGTTATTTCATATCAGAGGCCTCTCTTTGTCCAGTCCTCTGAGACTGGCACACAGAGATACTGAGATACCAGTGCCTCCTGTCTTCCACCTGCATGTTCTGGGCTTTGCCTATCCACCTAGGTTCTGTCTTTCCATCCCATCTTATCACTAGACCTGTTCTCATGTTGTCTCTAATTCTTGCCTTACTCAACAAATAACAATGGATATGTTTCTATTCACTTTCAATAATCTTTTTTACACTATTTACTGATCTTGGTGAAATACCAGTGTAGTAAGCTGCTTTCTTCACAAAATCTCTTGAAATCTCTGTGCTTACAGGAGGCAGAGAAAACAGAAATGACGAGTGAGCGTGGGTAAGTGCCAGAGGCTGTTACAGCCAGCAATAGCTTCTATCTTCCCCCTAATTCATTATTAGGCTCTGTAAGGCAAGTAGCAGCACAGTTCCCAGTGCTTCTGGACCATGGCAGGCCAGCACTAGCTTCCAGCATAAACCAGCTTTCCAACTGGAAAAATGACCTGCATGTTATTCAATTTGCTGCACCAGCACCTTAGTGAACACTAATCAATACTTTGTATCTGCTAACATGGCTTGTGTGCAACGCATGCATTTTCATCTCCACAAAGCTATCTTTCCTTTCAGTGAATATTCCATGACAATGATATACTGTGAATTAGAAAATACCTTTATGAACAGTAGCACAGGTCAGTATTTCACCTGTTCAATGAATGGTGTTTTAATTGTCACAAAATTAGTATCTACTGCTTCAGCAATTTCTTTCCACTGAGTAACCATTTCTCTATGATAGTGTAACTTACTTTCTGATTAAAAATAAAATGCTTTAAATTGTGTTGTGCCCGCACAAAATGCACTCTGGCTTATTCAAAAACTCAGACTAACATTTAATTTCTTGCTGTCTAGACATACTAAGCCAACTCCCAAAAATAAAGCCTTAACACTTCAGATGGCAGATGTAAAAACCAGCAAGTGCTACTCATGCTTTACTCATGTAAAATCACTCAAGAAAATAGCAGGTGTCATTCTGTTTCTCACAGAAAGACATTAAACTGCTTGCAAACATCAGCCCCCCGATCTCAGATTCCCACCCTCGCCAACCTTCTGCTGCATGGACCAGCACAAGGACTGATTTACAATTCTTATGCATAGTGTTCTCCACATCATTCCTCGCAGTTGGTTCTCCACATATAAGCAGTTGAGTCAAATCACAGAATCGCAACCAGCACAACCTGACAACAGTTTCAGAGGACTTCCAAAGGGGTGTATTATCTTTAAGTACTTATATAACTGAAACATTTGAAAAGACTGTAAACGAGTTTTTCAGCAATTTCTGGTAGAAACAATAGAAGGAAAGAGATCATTAATATCACCTTATTACTTCCCACTGAGACATGTCTAAAAATATTAAGTTATAAAATTTTAGCATGGATTAGCAAGGCCTTAAACCTGGCGCCAGATGTATCTGAAAGCACTGTTTGCCAGCACCTAGCTGTTTTTCATTCGCACTAACTACAGAAAACATTGAATGTATTGGCATGCATTAGAAAGAAAAAGAACTTTAAACTGCTTTCTGCACCCTGATCATGTTCTTGTAGGGAATTCTCTGAGAAAAATTAAATAATGAAATTTCACACAGAAATATATGTATATTGTCTTGCTCCTACATCCAAAACACAGTGAGTACTGCTGTAATAATTATTATTAAAATTGTTTTACTAGATTTTTATTTTTATCAGCCAAAATCTATTATTCAGTCATTTGTAGCTCATATGAAATAAATATAACGACTTAATAATACCAGACAACTGGCTGTATAATGTTACTCCTCTTTATCCATATGTTAGAGTCAAAACCATAAAAGAGGCAAATACAGCTGTTATTGTGGGTAGCTCACAGTAAGCTCAAGTAGCAGACGAGTTGTAAATCCCCAGGCTTACTTGAACACAGAGAAAGAGAAGGCACACTGTATGTAAAAGATTATGAACAAATTACTCCCTGGGCTGGAGTAGTTACAGCCATTCAAAACTTGTCCCATTTCTGAGGCTTGGTTCAATGCTCAAAGTGAATGCAAAGGCCGACATTAAATCCTCAGGGGGTTTCCATATAAACTGTTCATTTTCCTTTCCTTCTGTAAGGACATGTTTATACAGCAGGTATTTTAAGAACCCTCCTGTGTGACAGTATGTCAGCAAAGCATAACTCCATTTATTTATTATTCAGGATATTAATCAGGTTGGAGTTTTCAAAAAACATGGGCAGTGTTTCACTAGAAAGAATCAGAAAATGCAGCATATCTTCTTGAGAAGATGAAGAGATATCTGAGGGCATCACATAGCTGAGTTTAAACCTTTGTTTTCTCTATCCATAAGAATAACCTTTTTTTTTCCCTTCCTATATGATTTATAGTGGTCTCTTCATGGTCTTCATGGATCATTAGAAAGTGCAATAGCATTTGGTAGATATTTTGTTACAAAGACTGATATCTCAAATAGTCCAAACATTTTTAGGATACCAAAATAAACACAGTCTTAGGCATGTGTTGAGTGTTTTCTTAAGTAATTAAAAAACTCAGTCAATTTCAAGAGAGGCAATAAGTTAAAATCTTACACTATCTTTACCACAATGATGTACCTTAAGGACTAAGCTTAATACTAAAATATAGTAGAACCATTTATTTTATAAATTTAAGAAATCTCTTTTCTTCATGACTCATTCTTCATTCCTGGATTTTTCATAATTATTCCTTCCTCAAGCTGTTAATCACTTGGGCTTAACATTGCAGACCTTGTCTGGTTATATTTAATAATAGTATGTGAGCATTGTATCTACCCTTTTCTTAATAAAAAGGAAAAGAAAGAGCAAAATCATAGTGAGTATGCTCTCTTCACAAAGATGTGGGTGGAGGGGGCAGGTGGGTAAAGCCATATTTGCACATTTAGGAGTACAATATCTGATTGTTTAGCAAAGTGTGTTGGAACATGCCCACATATATGTGGACAGATGTTGGAGAAACCTATTGAGGAATAAACTGCAAATGAGCAGCATGTCTGTGTAGGTTGACCCACTCCCAGTCAAGAAAGTATGCAGCTATTAAAATATAAAGTTGTGCATTATTAGTGCACTATTGAGTAATGTTTAGAAGGTGTATTAATGATACTATATACAATAAAACTGCTATTTAATATTATGTAAAAATCTATGTCTTCCTGAAAAACTAGATCAACTGAGAGCAGTGGTTTTAAAAGCAGAAATATTTATGGATTATATTTTTTTAAAAAAAAAAAAAAGTGATTTGAAGAAAATTAATTCTTTCACCAAAGCTCAGATATTTTTCTATAAGAGATGCAACTCCAGCTCAATTCCAGCTCATTAATCAATTCTGTGAAAATTGGTAGTCTATGATATTGAAATCTGCAGTGATTCTAAAAAAAAAATAAAGTCAATAAGAATAGAGTGGAAATTAATCATGGTTTCTCAGTAAACCTGTTAGTGTTCTCAAGGGAGCTCCTAACTGTTGTATGAATTCTGAAAGCCTGCAAATAGACTTATGTTCCATTTAATTTGTCATCAGAGTGCCAGGCAGTGATTTACTAACATTGTGAAAATATGGAAAATTCAAGATTGGCTAAGAACCCAACAGTTCTGCATCAGAAGAAACTGTCTTTTTTTTTTTTTTTATGTTTATTACTATTAATCATTACAGAAAAGACAAAAGGGTCAAATCGTGCCCTCTGTGTTTATGAATTAAAAAAATAAAAACAAAATTTGAAGATAACATAGACCTACACAATGTGATGCATTTCAAAGAACCCACATAGGTTTTGGCTGCACAGATGGTGAGGTAAACCTTGAGGAATATACTAGACACTGTGGGAAGTACTGCTGATGAGCCCACCAATATATCGGAAAACAACACATAAACTGGCTTTGATCTTATTAGAAAGCAGGGAAAGTAATAAATGTACCCTACAAGAAAACAGAGCAAATCACTGCTAATACAAGTTTTGCACTTGCAGTTCCTTAAAAACAGGGCAGTCAAGTAATCAATTAAGCCTGTTCCTGTGCATCAGTCCTTCCTCACTCATGATTCTCTCGGTCATAGTGAACAAATATGTGCAAACAGGGCTCTGGCATTAGACTTGGTGTTGATCTTCCCTGGGTTTTAGTAATACAAAGAAACAAAGGGAGGTTTAGCAGGTTCTTGTATTATTGCTTGCAAATCAATAGGCTTGGAAGAGCAAAGATCATCCCTGGAAGAGCTGCAGCAATGGAGTTAAAAACAAAATCCAAGAGAAAAGCAAGGCTGTGGGGCTTTTGGCAGAAGAAGAGATGAAATCAAGAATGTGGGAAAGGCAGGATCAGCTCTAGATAAAAGTTGGTAAGCAATCCTCAGAAAAACTAGTGCATAACAACAATAAGACTTAGACTGAAAGAGTAGAATTAAAAAAAAATTCACCACTCCTGGATGGACACAAATGAACAGTCCATCCTCTCCAAAGTTCATTCCATTCCCAAGCTTGGACAAAATCCCAAATTTCTGAACTTCACTATTTTTCTGTCGATATAGTATATTTCCTAGCCTAACCAGTGTGCAGTTTTGTAGAAAATGACAACCTAGTTTAGAGAATGTATCCTAGTGCAATAGCAGTTCAATAGTAATTTAGTATTTAGTAGATTATACAGAAACAAGAAACTAAAAGGACACTTCACTGCAAAAATTGGAGTGCACCAATGCACCTAAATTTTTTCTTCCCTCCCACACTCATGGAGCAGACCATAAGAATTACTTGCATGATTTCATATTGTTCTACCTCACTGAATACACAAGTGAAATCAGTGGCTATTTACTACACTTTAATATCCATGACAGCTAACCAGATGAATGTATTGTTATTTTACAAGTTGGAAACTGAGGCTAGGAGAGGCAAAGTCATCCACTCATTTTATGCTTTTTTAACTCACCTTTAATATAGAATTACAGTTCATATTACTCATCCTCTTTGGGGGAAACACCCCACACCATTCTATTATAGAATGAAACAGACCTGAGAAAATACCATACAATGCAGTTTTGTCCATTTTTAGGCAGAACAGAACAGTTGTTCAGCTTCTATCAGTCTTAATTTACATTCAAGTGCTTGAGTGTAAACATTATGTCATGGAGGCAAAAATGAAAGATACAGCAAAGAGCAAGGTGCCACAATTTGCATGTCAAGATAGACTCCAAAAACAGGGTTTGATTGCTTTATGGGACAGGATAAAGGAAAAAAGGAAAGAAGAATAGGCCGCAATTCCATTTCAGCAGTTTTTAACCTTGCCAGCAGCAGATATGTTTCAGGCAAAGATTTGTACACAACAGAATAAAATTCCATTAATTCTCTTTCTCCTTCAGTGGGATTTTGAACAGAACAGGAGTCCAACTCCATAGGTTTCAAACAGCATCCCAGCTTTAAAGAATTGAAGATGCACCACAAAAGAAATCTGCTTCAAGTAAAAAGCAAACCCAAAGGAACCAACAAATCCCTGCAAAAATTTAATTCAGAGTAAATCTAAATTAAAAATAAACCTTAAAAATATTGAGACAGACCTCCATTGACTTCAACAAGCTTTGAATTTAGATCTGTAAAACCTAGACAATCTAAACTGAACAAATTAAGTAAAAATTGAGGGAGTAGATTCACAATTTAGAAAGCAAGCCTGTGATTACTCTAACTTTGAGCTCAGGCTGAACAATTTTTCATGATGTGCATGAACTTACTTTATCTGAGTAACTAGTACATTTTGTCACTGTCTAGATGGAGAGTATAGTTATTGATTACCTTGCCAGAAAAGTCAAAGTAATGAAAATTAAAATTCTTATATACCAGACATATTCAAATTAACCTGTTCAGTGAGAAGCAACATCAAGATCATGGTTTCCAAGACAGAAACTTCCCTTGAAGTGACTTCCAATAAATAGTCACACCCTATACCACCTTTACTCTCTCTGAGGTACAAGTCAAAGGAAAGCTCTTAGAAAGTGATACTATATCCTTTGAGGCAAAAGAGTTATTAACTAGAGAGGATGGCTCCTCTTTTTGTAGCTAAGATTAAAGTAGTGTTTCTCTCCAGGGTTCCGAACTAAGCGTCAAATTAGTATTTCTTTGAAAGATTCCTCTTTGGTAATCAACTCACTATAGAACTAAACTATCAAAGAAAAATTACAATATTTTGGGCTGAAGAGAAGATGTAAAAATGCAACACTCTTTCCCCTCCCTATGCAAGAATCACTGAATCCAGCAACAGGACAGTTGTTAGATGCAATCAGAAATATAGACTAAAAAAGTTTAATTGAAAGAGGAACTACTTTATCATCTACATAGCTATATAAGTAGACATTTGTGGTGATCAAATGTTTTTCAGTATGAGTAACTACTTCTGTATGTGATTACACCTTAAAAGATAACTGTATAGAATGAAAACATAACCTACTGAAGTCATGTTTGGAAGCAAGTCTGATTTTTGGTATTATAATTAAGGCCTTTTGGCTGTTTAATGGATTGAATTTAAAGTTACAAAGAGAAAAAAAAACCCTACACTATTTCCTTTTCTCAGTTGAAAAAACTTCAATACTGGTTTACTCACATCTGAGGCACATTTAAATATTTATCAATATCTGGCAAATAAGAAATGTGAGATGTTTGCTTTAGATGCAAAATCATGGCTAGGAAAAGAGCATGAAAATTAGCATGAATTGTCAATATCTTTTATGAGTACAAGAGATATTATTTCTATTTGGCAATTTGAACTTACATTATCCAGAAAATTTGGTTCTAAGAGATAGAGATTTTTAACTGCAATATCTGTTGTCTATATGTAAGTTATTTAGTCAGACCTGTAATTAATAAATATAAAACAATAAACTACTACCCATTCAGGCTGACTGAAATATCCTAAATAACAACTGAAAAGGAAGATTAATTAAGAGAAGGTAGATGTTTACCCAAGCTATGTAAGCATCACAGACACTTTGCATTCAAATGTATGTATCTGGCATCCGAAAGGCTCACAACATATTTAGAGGGGGATGCAATAATGTGACCCTCTACCTAAGAACACTGTGAATATAGCTCTAACGAAAATCAAGAGCAAATGTGTCACCAGCTCAGAGGAATTTGTTCCTCTGATGAATAGTACTATACTCCGCTATTAGCAATTCATTTCTAAGCTACTATTCACTCCAGCAGAAGTTGTAGAATAGAGCAAGAAAAAATAATTTAGAAAATAAGGCAGGAAATCAGTAATCTGCCAGTGATATGAAAACATAGTTCTCCTCATCATTAACCTTCCCATTTATTTGGGGCTTTATTTCATAAAAGCTGTACATACATGCTTCAAAAAGCAACATCATCAAATTCTGAAAGCATATATTCATTATGCCTGTACAGAACTCATGAAAACATCTACTGTGTGAATGTGGAAGGCACACAAATCAAACTATTTGCTGTAGTACTACGTGTTTGGGAGTTTTCCATTTTAATGCTATCAATCAATTACCCACAGCAACACAATGAAGGGCCTCCTATTTAAATGCAGGAAGCAGACTAAGTTTCTTCCACTATCACAGGTAAATTGATCTACTAGAAACTTGAGGAAGATTTTCTCTGTATTTTATTCTAAGGCCATCAAAAAGTAAATGCAATCCAAGCTTCAAAAGAAGTGTCAGTTCCTTCTCTTCATACATATTGTCCCAACTCAAATACTACGTTTTTATAGGAGCTTTTGATTTTGAGTCATTGATGTTATTTTGTTTTACTGCTAAGGAGATGGCCTATGCTAAAGTTCAGCCATCTATAACTCTAGAAACATCCCTTGGGATCACCCCTGAACAAGCCCTTATACTTCAAATGTTATTCAGTAGCATTGCTAGCCATCACTTAAGGCAACATTGAGTATCCTGCCTGGCAGGTGCCTGTTTTCACAATGCCGAAACCGGTATGTAGTTTGCCATTGGATCTAAAATAAGGAAAGTTTGTCATTGCTCTCAAGCTTAAACAGTTCTAAAACTATTAAATAACCAGTTAAAATATATTTTTATTTCTATTTTTATGCTGCAGAGCCTTTCATAATTATAGCAGAGCTAAAGAGTGTTCTCGTCTCCAGAAGGATGCCACCATCAGGGAGGGTTCAGAGTGACAGATCAAATGAGTGGATACAGAAATACCCAGACATGCTTCCTGGCTGCAGAAACAGTCAAATTACATACATACATAACATTACAGCATAACAGTAAACATAAGGGTAAATGAAACTGGAAAAGATAATAGGGAATGCAGCTGAAACGAATGCCCACTATAATGACTATTAAAATAAATTCCTGTAATGCTCCAGTAACCACTTCAATATATGTTTTTTTAAGACTCCATTAAACACATTATGAGAAAATGTTGAAGTTTAAACTTAGCACTGAGTAAACATTCTTCACCTTCAGTTTAAAAGTAACCAGAGATGTAGAAAATGAAAAGGGGATTGAATTGTTCAAAGGTGTTTAGGTCCAGGCTCTTGAACATTTGGCAAACCTAACAGCACAGAAAAATGACAAGTGTTCCTGAAATCTGTGGAAGAGTAGGCTACTGCCTATATTTCAGTTTGCAAATACAAGAATTGTCAAACAATGCAAGATGTCAATTTTATACATCTCATCTGAGCCCCATGCAGTACCTGTGCATCAGCACATTGCCACTGTACACCGTTGTTTTATATTAATGAAGTACTGACTTGTGTGCCTTGTCATTAACCAGATTCAGACACCTGTCATCACATGGGGAGATTGATTTAATATTGACACAGAGGGAAAAATTTCTATATACTAAATTACTAAAGATCTATTTGCTTCAAACAGATTAAAGAGTGATGAAGAGAGCTGCTAGTAAAAAGTGAAGATATAAGCTGTTAATGCAGATGATCATTCATTCCTCTAAAAATGCTGTAGGAAATAAGAGAAATCAGAAAAAACAAACCAGAAGATAAGAAATCAAAAGTCAAATTAAATGTGACTAAAAATATAATTTACTTCTATTGAAATTTGGAAATCACGTGATTTTTTTTATTCCACCATAAGTAGTGCCCTAATGCTGTATCTATTTCATGGCAGTACCATTACAGTGATTTGTACTGAAAGAGACAAGTATATTGTCACAGTTCTCATTTTTGTAATCTAGAAGGTGTCACTAATTTATATTTTTCTATACCCGGTTACAAAATTAATATGGAGTCCATTATATAAGCATAAAAACGCTGAAGTCACTTAACTTATAATGCAGCCAAGATTTAGCTTATAACTCTTGAAGGATCACTATGCCACCATGTCATTAAAGTTTGGAGGTGCCACAGCACGGTGGAGCGCTCCCCCTTCCCGTTCCCCCTCGGCCACGTGGTCCCCGAGA
The DNA here is from genome assembly GCA_035222235.1 of Margarornis squamiger. NCBI lineage: Eukaryota > Metazoa > Chordata > Aves > Passeriformes > Furnariidae > Margarornis > Margarornis squamiger. Next base: position 44,198,189 of record JAWWTY010000123.1, on the reverse strand, counting down.
TGTCCCAGGAAAGAGACACCCAGAGACCACAGGAGGGGAAAGCAGAGAGAGGGTTTATGCACATGGTCAGGGGTATTTAAGGGCTTTAGGGGACAGTAGTTACTAACCAACAGGGATCTAGGGATAACAGCCATTGGGGAAAGGGTTAACTAAGGACCAATAGGGGAGCTTCACATAGTCCTGCCAAAGCAAATTCCTGCATACTAAGCTTGGGAGATAAGTTTTCTCAAGGAGCTTTGGGAAGGAGAAGGGTGACTCAGGGGAAAAAAGGCAAGGAATCCGTTTTACAATAGAGTAAAAGCCTCAGTTTTTAAGGCACTTTGGCTGGTTTCTTCATTTTCTTCACAGGCCCACTGCCACATGGAAGTTTATTTTAATCATAGCTGTGTTCAAACATTTTCATCATTGCCCTATGTATAATAGTATTCCTGTTTTCTCAGTAGCCAGGATCTCTTATTTGAAGGCATAAGTGTCACAAGCCCTCCAGCTGAAGCAGTTGTTAATGCTCTTTCTCTTACAGCTTTTACAGCTCACAGTAGTACTATTTTTTTTACATGTGGCTTCCTGCTTCTGTTTTGAAAGAAAAGATGCCTGAATATGTAAAAAAAAAATTAAAAAATAAAAAACCTGTGGCTTTTTTTTTTGTGCAGGGTACTTGGCCCTCACTTTTTCCTCACCTTTATTTGCTGTGATCACCTGTGTTAGATACTTCTAGATTTCCAAAAAACTAATGCCTGTTCACCTCTGCACTGAACTCCATTTGTTATGACTGCCTCTTACCTGCTGCCAAACTCTCATATTTTTGTCCTGCCTCACAACTTCTGGTAAGATGAGCCTCCTCCTGCCCTTTTTATTATTTCCTTATTAAAAAAAATCATGCAAAAAATGCCAGAAGTCATGCTGAAAACAGAAGATGAAAAAGCATCTGATGGCTGGAAGCAAAGTGAGCAAGAATTGCTTTTCTAACATTCCAATGGGGTCCTCCTCCAGCAGGCAGAATTCTTCAGTCCTTATGAACACAACAAACAACAGAAGTCTAAAAAATTGTTTTCTTGTATTTATCTGGGAAACATTTTAGTTCTATGAATACCATTTCTGGCTTCTCAATCTACACTCTGTATCTCTTACAGCAAAACACATCACATTGGAAACACTAGAACCAGAGTTAGCTGTAAAGTCCATTTTTGGATTAAGACAGTTTTTTCCATTATGCCTTAATTATGATTGCATTCTGTGCACTGCTTTTTAAAAGCTCTTTCAAGACACAGAACACAAATTTAAGCATTTGAATAAGCTGCAAAGTAGTAGATATTCATAAATTCCAATAATTTCTTTAAAACGTAAAATCTGATCTAATGTGGACAGTCTCTGTACCCTTCAAGACTTCAGTGTGACATTTGAATGTCATCTCCCATTGATTTCCATGCACAATTCATTTCAATTCTTTTAAGTGCATTATAGAAATATGCATGTTTTGATGATAACATAATAAGCTATATGTTAAGTTGATTTGAGTAGCTCATATAATTTCAAAAAATATTCTGGTTGGGAACTATTCATCTTTCACATAAAGGGAATATCTATTCTTCTCATTTTATATTCTGAACAATGGAGTATGTGAAATTCACTGCTATCATCTGTTTTTCAATGTGTTCTTTTCATTCTGCTGTGTTAAGCCACCACTATATGATGTCTAAGCAAAAATTAATGCAGTGATTGGAATATGACGCAGCCCAAAATGCAAATAGTCTTTTGCACTTACAATACAGAATGCATGTGAGTTACACAAATACACAACAGCTAAAGCGCTGCTAAAAGAGAAACCACTGAAGAATTTACTTCAAACTTCGGGCCATTTTTTGTCTCAACCACACATAGCCCAGTTTTTCACATAAGGGAGAGTCAGCTAATTAAATCATCTGGTGCAATACTACTCTGTCGCTATTACCAGTTGTTCTTTGAGGTTAACTTGACTTCTGCAAAAGTGTAGGTAGGGTCAGTTCCTATTTTGTCTGAAACCACTTGTACTCAGTAGGCAGGCTGAACAAAAGGCTTTGATTTTTTTTTTATGTCTTCTTTAGTTTTGAGAACTGATACTGCCTCGGGGTGGGGGAGGGGAAGGCAATGGGGCCAAGTGCTACCGTTGCTGAACTTAGGTGAAGATTATTTTTTTCATATCACAACACAAACTTTGCAACACTTTTTTTGTCTGTTTGAAAGGTTCTGAAACCTTCCTTGGCATCACTGGGTATTTCTCACTTTAGCCTTTCAGATTCCAAGAACAGGTTTCCTCAATACCTTCCACAACTATTTTAGTTTCTGCTGAAATGAAATACTAAAAATGGTAACATTCTGTCCTTGAATGAGCCTGTGATGAATGTGACCTATTGCAGGTGGATGCTCCCAACGTGAAAATTCCATAGCTTAGGTCAAACCTAAGGGGGAAGCTAAAGGGCAGTAGCAGCTTCCTTTGGCAGTTCTTTTGTGGCACTGCCAAATCCAGTATTAATACTCTAGTTCAGTGTTTTGATTAAAACAGAATGTGTGTTAAAGAGCTTTGCTTTTTTTCCTTTTTCTTTTACATTCTCTGGTCCTTTCAGCCTCAAGTACAGAGACTGCAACCATGTGGAGACACTGACTATAGCCATTACAAACTGTTGTCTGGCTGACAGTGCTATAGAAATCAATATGTTCACCATTAATTTGTTCTGATCACATGTCCTGCCAGCAGAAAAACCACTACTCCATTTTGTTTCACCTGAGAAGTAACTATATTCCATTTTTATTCTCATTCCTTTTGTCCCTCCTTATCTTGGTTCCAACAAAAGGGAAAAAAAATAGCTTTGTATTCCTTGGTATTTGACAAAAAACAGAATTTCCCTTTCAAAGATGCAATATCTCCAACACATATATTCTCATTCCTTTGTTGCTCACTCTCAGTTCATAAAATCAACTTCGCTCCCCACAGGCATATTTAATTGTCAAATATCTCCCAGAACACACGAAACAACACAATGTACACTGCAATGGTTTCCTAGTTCTGCAACGGTTTCCCAGTTCACTAAGCAGTGAGTGGTCTCTTACTATTTGGAACAAAAGGGAAAAAGAGTTATCCAAAAGCAGTGATTTTGCTGCGGTTCTTTCCCATTATTTCAGATGGTGAAAAACTTTAGTCAATTTAGTCAAATTTTAGTAACCCTCTTAACATGTACCACCATCACACTAATTTTGAATGTACTGTTCAAAAACTATGATCAAATCAGCTCTATATGAACGTCACTTTCCTGTAGAATACTTTGAACTGCTCAGGTGATGAGCCCGATCAGCTAAAAATGAAAAAAGAAAAAACTCGTGGAAGAAAAAACTTTTATGGCAACTGCCACTGAGTTCTTCACTATGTTGACTCTTTCAAAAAGGGAAACATTCTGAAAGGAGTCTCTTGATTTAGTCTTTTAACTATTTGACTTTTCTGTGCAAGGATTATGCTTTTCATGCAACAGCTAATTAAGTACAAAAGAACAAAAATAACTATATGCTCTGCACAAATCAACATCTTCCTCTTGCACACACTGAATTGTTAAACTCAAAGCATCAGTGATCTGGTCACTACTTTAAACAGAGCTTTCAGAAGCTGAACTACAGAGTTCAGCATTTCTTAAGGGAAAAAACCAACTTGAAAGTGCTTTAGGGGAAAGTACATCCTTCAGAAGATAGAGCAAGGATTCCCCCTAATGGAGAAAACGTAGACTTCCCACAGACTCCCATTTTGGCTTAAAATGAAGGTCGGTATGATGACAGGGAATGTTAGTGATGTTTTTAATGTACGATGAATAGCTGTGGTCTTACTAGCATTGTTGAGGGCTGCTGAAAACACTTATTATTAAACTTGAAGGGCAGTGACTACAGAAAAAATATAGCCGTCTTTTTTTGTCACAAAGAGAGAAAATTACTAAATTAAGAATTGACCATAGCAAAGCATTAAACCTTCTCTCCTGACCTCATATTACTTATTATTTCAGTCGATGGAGTCCTTCTTAAAGACCCACTGGAGTTAATTTTGGATTTCATAATGCTGCACTGAGTAAGGTGAGGGCTAGCGCATACTCACAGCATTTTTTTCCCACAAATTAGAAACCTGATTCCTTCAAATAAAAGTATAACGGCAATGGGAAGCTAGTTGATTTTATGGCCACATGAAACTGTTGGATTCTTATTTTGTTCCAAAGCACGCAAGAGCAATCAAAAACGGCTAAACTTTAGTGACCTAAACTTAAAATCTATATCTTTAATATCCAATCACACTGCAAATAACAGGCTTACTCCTTAAAATCTCATTACTTGACTTATGGATTTGCACCAAGTTTACAAAACAAACTTAGGCAAAATTTTCCATGTTTATCATACTTTGCAGGAAAATGCTGCCCAAGTTGTGTCCTTTCCCAGAATGTGAAAGACGTTTTAAAGGAGTGCATGTAAACCTGGTCATTCTTCATGGCTGGAGAAGGACCTGTTTGGTCAGAGCTGCTAAGAGTCTTAGGAGGCACAAATTTATTAGCCTTATTCCCCAAGAACCTGTCCTTGATGCCAAGCCTGGCAGGCAATAGCAGCTGTTGAACCCCTCTAACAGTTCTTTATTAACTGCTTCTGAATAAAATTATGCTTTGATTTTGCTTCTTCCCAGATCAGGAATTGATGTAAGCTGCAAAGCAAAACAGACCCAATTGCAGTAATGGCCACCCATAAAAGTCACTAGTGGGATAGTCTGACAGAATCCACAGATTCTCATATAATGCCAGCAGCCATGTATGTAAAAGTGTATAAATACATCTCCAAGAGAAAGCTCATTTAATATGAAATAGGCTGATTTTTAAATCAAGTCAAACACAGATGTAATCTGAAGAATATTTACATATGCATTCTGATTCATGGCATAAGCCCCATTATGACATTTTCTTCACAAGTTTTTTGCTTTTTTTTTGTGGGGTTTTTTTTTGTTTGGTTTGGGTTTTTTTATTTTTTATGGAAAGAACTTCATCCTCTGTTCTTTCCCTTTACTGCAGAAAGTAAGAATCTGCAAAACTGTATGTTAAGTGAGAAATCTACAAGATCATCAGAAAAAAATTCCTATAGTCCATGAAATTTCTCGATAGCAATGCAGGTGGAGGAAGATAAAAATAAACTATTTTGTCAGCTTATGGTTCTTGCATTGTTTCATGGTCAAAGATTTTTCTGAAAGAAAAACTAACTTAGCAAAAGCATAAAGGAGAAATGATAGTAAATATTTATGAAAAGGAAAAAGAGCATTAAAGGCATATAGGAAAAATCAGAGGAAAATCAAAGGGATTATTATGCTACGTTGTTTAGCTCTGACAACAAAAAAGTACTCTAAATGGAGAAGATCACAGCACTCACAATTGTATTACCACTAAGCCTCATTATTTTGCAGATAAAAAAAAGGGTTGAAAGATTAGACTATCGGAAAAACAGCTTTCTCAGTAAACATTAATTCATCATCCAGTGTTATTCTTATGTATTATTATTCAATTGGAGGACTCAAGGCTAAAGTGAACATCAGTTTTCATTATTATATCCTCCATAGCTTTGCCCTGGGAAACTAATTTACCTGAAATAGACTCGTTTAATTTAAGGCAAAACAAAAGAAATGGACTTCTCTGTTGGCTTCACTGTCACAGCATGACATTTCACCTGGTGTGATGAGACCATCAGGAAAATGATGTGTGCCTTAATAGCAGGTGATGCTCAAATCCAGTGATCAGTGAGGTCTTCAAGGTTGGTCCTCATCCGCTAGTCTCATCTCTTAGTCTTTGAGGCACCTTTTAACCCTCTCAGATCACTATGATCTGAGGCCTTTTGTACTTTTTCACTCTGTCCAGGCTGCCTGTTCAGTGTTCCTGGCGAGTCAGTTCCAAAACTGACCCAGAGATAACTGCTCACTTTGTGCTTGCTCTACAGCTGTCATAACTGCCATGGTGTCATATTGTTTGCCTTATGGCTTGCTAACTGTTAAATCAGCAATTTCCTAAATATGCTTATGTTAAATCCATATAACCATAAGGCAGTAATCAAATCGTTGATTTAGCAATTCAGCTGGTCTTGGTCATTAGAAGTGCCATTAGAAATGCTAAATATATTTGTGTGAGGTTGGCAATTCATGTCAGCTCGAGTCCCTTTCTCTTAGCATTGGCCCACGACCTCCTCCTGCTTTCAAACCTTTTTCCCCCATAAAAATGCAGAATCTGAACAGGAGGCTACTTGATTGTGGCCCTGGTTTGAAGTGCCTTCTTAATTTTGGGGTTTTTTCCTAAATCACTTTTCATAAAACTACAAACACAGAAGCCAAAACAAACTAAAGGCAAGAACTCTTTCAAATTATGTTGGCTATCACCATATTTCAAAACCATGTTTTCATAATTAGGATTGTTTTATAATATTTCCAGAATCACTGCCAAATCTTAGCTTTACAGTAAGTCTGTATTTCTTCTGCTTGCAGGAAAATGGAATGCAAAAGTTGCAAACTGTGCAAGTTCAAAATAGTCAAAATATGCTTGTTTCCTATATTTAATAACTGAATTGCTATGCAAGGCAATTTCTCAAGATGATTTAATATATCAGATAGCACTACAAGCTACCAAATCTAAACACAGTTACTTCTATATAAAAGTATAAACAATACCGTGATAGTATGCTTTGTTAGTAATACATGAAACTTTATTCCTTATTTGCCACTGAAAATAAAGTGTTTCCCCAGGAAATCCTGACCAAGGAATTGCTGAGCATATCTGGCAGCGTTTAGACAGCAGGATACTGCAGAGTGCTCTGTATGGGAGCAGGCCATGACCAGCCCAGTGCTGGTCTCACCTTCTTCAGGCATCTCTGACACACCTGGAAGGATCCCACTGGTCACCCAAACTTACACCAGTTGGGGAGCATGTGGTGCCTTTGATCAGACATATTTAAGAAAGTGATAGCCACAAGGGGCAGGACACATGTAAGAGTAAAATGAGAGTATTTATCTTCCATATAGGAAGATAAATGAAGAAAAGGGTTTAGAGAATTGTAAAAACAGAGGAGGCAAGAAAACAAACAAACAAAAAACAAAATAGAAACAAGAGAGACACGTGGAAGGAGATATTTTGGGGGATGCACCTGGAAACATACTCTTGGAAGGAGGTGCTTCATGCAAGAGGAAGGAAGTCTGAGAAATGACAGCCCATGGGCAACACATAGCAGAGCAAAGACATCCTCCAGGGACTGCTGCTCAGAGGTAACCCATGCCAGAGCAGATAAAAATGTTTAAGAAGCAAGAAGCAGTGGAGGAAAAAGAAACAAGGAGCAACAGAAAGAAATCCTTATACACTGAACTCAGCCTCCTGCGCTGCCCATCACCTTATCAAATAGATTGGGACACACTGAGTTTCTGTGCTGCAAAACCAAGGAGAGCTGACAATGTGAAGGTGAAGGAGAGGTGTCTGAAGTTGAGTCTGGGAAAGGAGAAGGAAAGGTTATAACTTAAGTGTTTCCATATCCTTTTTTTTTTTTTTTTTTTTTACAATATACAATTCAGCAATAACATTTTATATTAATTAGTAATAACTAAATTCAGTGAAATTCTCCAGCTCAAGACTGGGTTTGCCTGCAACAAGGAGTCAAGAAACTTTTGTGGAGAACACTTGATCTTCTGAGGAGAGATGCAGTGTCAGAAACACCAAGAAATTCTGATTATTCCATGAGTAAACTTACAAATTAAGTTGGAACAGGATATACCTATCGTCTCCCTCTACCAAACCCTTGTTCCAAGAATACCTATCAACAGAATTTAAACATAATGCCAGTGAAGGAGGTTTGGGTGTTTCTCTCCAAGGCTAGATTCACAGTTCCTTTGTGGAACTCAAAATTTTCCACCTTCTTGCAGCAGCCTATTTTGTGGTTATATTCCTAAGTTGTTGCACCTGTTTTACTCCCCAGTGAAATCACTAGTAATGCTTCCTTGCCTTCTAGTAAAATGTTCTTTTTCTCTATGAAACTGAAGTCTCTTCCTTGCAGAGTATTAACTGAATTCAATTTGAGCTAAGCATCAGCTAGTCTAGTACTCATGAACACTAGGAGAAAAAAATGGATGCTTATTTGCAATCTTATTTCTACATGTTTGATAAAGAATGTCATTACATCATTTCCGTAACAGCTTTTCCTTCACTCTCCACGTTCCTCAGATTTTAGATGTATTAATTTAAATTATCGTAAAAAAAAAAAAAAAGATCACCAACAGACATTAAAGACAAGAAAAAAATTACTAGAATAACAAAGCAGGTACATACTCGCTTTATGTTTTGTACCCCTTTTGGAAACAAGCATCTATCTCGTGATCTGTATTTCAGGCAGCAGAGGGAGTCTTTTATTCAGTGGAGTCACAATCAGTTCCACTTATTTACTGTGGAGCCTGATATTTGGGAGATAATTGATTTAGAGGTCAAGGCCAGCAAACTAATAAAAAGGGATATCAAGCAGAATGTTTGCTCTTTCTTCTTATTCAGGAGGGATGGAGAACTAAGATCTTTTGCCATCTAATTGTCACTAATGTTTTCTTCCAAAAAGAAGAAAAATGTTAATCCACATTTATCTTTCCTCATCTCAGCATTGGTTTGCAAAGGGCTTGAATGTTTTCAACAAGAGTTAGTAAAGATTTGGCTGCAGAAGACAGGAATTTTTTTTTTCCAGGACATGAAACAGCAAGTCTTGCAAATAATGGCTATTTACCCCCAACTCTTTGCACTGTTGCCTCTATCTGCGTACTGTTGCCATTAGTATTGAGAGAGCCATTGTTCATTGTAAGAAAATATAAAAGAACATCATTATAAGTTCAGATTTCTGCAGTGGCTTTCTGGATGGGGTTTTGATCAATGCAGAAGTACTGCCTGAAAAGAGAAACATTTTCCAAGAGAGTGTATTACACAGAAAGAGAATGCCCTGACTCTGAAAGAAACTGGGAAAAAAAACGTACCTACCAGTAAACTAGACAAAGGGCACAGGTCAAGGCCTTTTCTTTGAAAGCACTGATTAATGTGAGGTCCTGTTACCTGCTATAACCATCGTTTTATTCTGAGTGAAAGGTTTCTTACATTCCTAATTTGTCTTAGGGATGGTAAAAGAGAAAAAACTGTCTACTTCAATCCAAGGGTGAGACAGTTTCATTTTGCATCCAGTTCAAAGTGAGGGATACAAAGGATGCAGGTTGTTGTACAAATGCTAACTGAGTGATTCTCTTGACAAGCAGCCTCTGTGGCTCACATCACTCAACTATTTATCTTGATAAGAAGGGGCATTTAGATGTTTTCTTAAGTAAAATATTATTGTGACAAAATTAGCAAGAAATGTTACATTCTATTACAGGAAAAAAATCTCCACAGATATGCACATGTGTACTCTTGAATTAAAGAGAGGCTAGACAGGTGTTTCCACAAATTAAGTCTCTGTACTTGATTTTTCACCATGAAATATAAAACATGCTGGCAATCCCTTCCTTCTTAAAACTAGTAAACTAGGTATGCAGGCGTCCTGATGCTGTTCTCATGAGACCTCATTTCCACTTGATTGAAATGGAACTTAGACACATTTGGGGTGGCAGTGGAGCTCAACTCCTTCATCTAATGATGGAATAGCAAAAGGGAACCCCAGATAGACAGACTTGTAGGATTGGTTTGGTGTCCAAACTGATGTAGAATAAGTGCCACAGGATATAGAAAGTAAAATGCAGCAAAAGACTCCTCTGGATGCAATTTTAGATAGAGTAAAGTCCATACTCAGATTTTGCCTATGTCAATAGCAAAAGGGAACAGTTTAACTAATTTTAATACAAGGAGTCACTGACACTAGGGATGTGTTCTGTCTAGGGTGGGAAACTTTGGAGGTAGCGCCACCAATAGTGAATGACTTTCTCCATAGTCAGTAGACATTTTGCCCAAAACTGCTTTGGTTCAATAAAGGTGTGATGTCCCATGCTACTCAACCTCCTACTTTCTTTGGACTCTGCCCAAAAATGGGAGTCCTGCTTTTTTTATTCTGTCAACCAACTAAATGGTGGAACCCAGAGGCAGTGCAGAGTAATTGACTTATATGCTGCTCTGAAGCATAGAAATTATATTACTCACAAAGCATGTACATCTACTACCTGATACAAGCATACCAAAACCCCACTAATTTTCTAGAAAGTATTTTAGTTTAACACTACAGGAGGAGTCAAGAAGAAATACTCTCTTGGATACAGTTCACGGTTTGTGAGACCGTTCATCCCTGAAAGAGCTATTGCCAGGGCTAAAGGGGAAATGTGAAAGTCCTTTCACAAATCCATAGAAGATGACAGTAACAGAAACTTTCATCTCCACTATTACTTCTCCTATCAAAAGCCACGAACATGGTTATTAACTGGAAAGGAATATAACACTTTGACTGTGAACTAGCAAGCCTGGCAGAATTTGAGTTAGGAGACTTGAAACAAATAAACATAGAGTCTAGCATGTTTTGTCTCTTAGAGTCAACTTCATCTGCCTCCTTGGGCAAATGTTTTCAAGCCATTCTGCAATTCTGATGGTAAGCACTACTGATCAAACAATAAATAAACTCTTTATTGTATAGTAGTGTTAAATACCAAAACTCAGCAACCCAAGTACCAAATACAGTGCCAACTGTATGCTAAAGACAGTCCCTGTTCCTCACTTTGCTTCCCAAGCTACCGATTAGGTAAGATTACCGACCGCTTATTGATCTGATAAATCAGGTGCGGTATTGCTAATGCTTTATGCAGTACTTCAAGTTTTCTCTACAGCCCTTTTAAACTAATTTATAGAGCGTGGGCAACCACTCTTGATATGAAATGAGCTTTTAAACAAAAATGGGATTATAAAAATATTAAGCATTGCCTGATACAACTCAATGCTTGGCCACCATTTGCTGCTTTGGGCATTCCCCAAACAATGCATGACAAACAGTGGCATGCAGTAAAGAAAGATTAAATAATATTTGCCACTTGTGCCTATCTCAGGTTGAGTGCTTTTGTAAAATTTTATCTACATCAATTAAACACAATCAACCACGAAAACATCATAATGCTTTCCTCTGTCTCTCTTTTCACACAGACAAGTACACATTTAAAGACAATTACATGTCTTTCTGAAGCTTAAAACTGTTTCTCACATATATGACATTTTGTTCAGATATTCTATCACCTATGGACTTTAACACAAGTACTACAAAGTTGTATGGAAGATCCCTTTATGCCATGCAAATCTCTCTAGTCATCTCAATGAAAATTTACCCACCCTTTGCCTACTTAAAACACCAGAGAAATCATTTGGATCATGCACAACGCACACTTGGTAGCATTCAGCTACTACAGGCAGCACCAGAGAGCCATGCAAGAGAGCTAAATAAACCAGCTTATACACAACAAAGTAGCATTGAATCAGCTAAGTATCCTGTTCTTGCTGACTATGAAACAGAGACAAATGAAAAATGAGACCAAGGAGGTGAAACAAAGATTTCTACTCTCTACAGAACAAGGTAAAGGTCCTGATACCTGTTACACCACACATTTCAGTAGGAAATGTAGATTTTGGATTCTGTATTTTACATTTGTAATCTCATGTCAGAATACTGCAATTCAATTACTCTTTTTAAAATCAATGACAGGCTAAGAAGAGGGCTGCACTATGTTAAAAAAAGATTGCCTATACAAACTGACATTACTGACATAACCTAGAACACATGAAACTTTATTTAATGCATCCTGCAAGTTATATAATTATTTGTTGATTTTAAGTTTGTGCATGAACAACTTATTTGATCAATTAAATTATTTTCTAATAAGACTATTTGCTACTTTTAGGTAAACCAATTTAATTTACTGATTTATATTAATTTGCAGTATGTATACCAAAGGAAAACTGATATAATCCCATGACATAGTAGGTCTGCTGTATCCTTGACTAGCTCTGATGCAAGACATTTCCTCATGATGTGTAGACAGCTCCTGACTTTTAAGGGGAAGACACCCTTCAACAAGGCCAGATCAAGTCACAGGAATGTGACTACAGCTATCTGCAAACCTAAATGCTATTTTCTATCCTTTCATTTTCACTGAAGCTTTGAAGTAAATATGAAGGGAGTCAGAACTGAGCAATTTACCTGAGGACTGAAACATTTTTGACATAAGTCTCAAATGCAGTTCAAGTCCTTTATACCTGTTCTTCGTTGTTCTAGTTTTGTTTCATCTCAGAATGTGAATGATGACACTGATGATGGAAAGATTGGACAGCTGGCCTCAATTCCCCATGTTGGATACAGAGAGAAACACTGTGAGATGTCCTCTTTCAGAGGAGCCTCAGAGCCTGTGTGGCAGAAACATTTAACTATTTCATTCCAAAGAAACTGTGCAACAGGAAGGATCCATTTCACATCCACTACTTCAGCAGCTTCTGAACAGTAAAAGATTTCCTCTCTAAGTAAAAAGGCTGTAATTTCAAACCCAATTGCAACTAACGTGCTGAATTTTCTGTGCCAGCATGAAAAATTCTCAAATCCCCTTACTGCCATAAGGCCCAGTAAGAAGTTGCTGAGCTATCTCTACTTTGATCCATCTACCAAACATGGGAAGAAAGTGCACAATTTTTTAAATATAACGTCTAGGAAAATGAAATCTGCATGAAATCTGACTTAGAAGTCAAAGCAATTACTTATTCCAAGTATCATGCTCTAGAAGACAGTTTTTAAATAATTCTGTCTCTCTCTACCTAAATGATAGCTGCCCCTATTAAACTACTTTACCAGTCTGTGTTTTGCTTCAATTACCATCTACATATGTCCCATGGCATAAAAATAACAGTTCCATCATAATTCAAAGGGATGAAACCAAGACTGGATTCTCATATTTTCTGCCTCCACACCTTTAAGATATCTAGAGAAAGGTAACTGGTCTAAGAAACCAATTTGTATCTCTTCACTACAAACAGGTCAGTGCTCAGGCAGGTAACTGTAGGCTTCATTTGTGTCACTTACAGCTTCAAGTAAGTAAGAGTCTATCCACACTCCTACTGGCATAGGCAAAATAGGGGAATACATAAACTTTGAAGCCTTCTCTCAAACTGAGGGCTTGTATGCTGAAAATCTGTCATATTTGTTCCTAAAGCCTTGGTTCATACTTAAGTATCACAGCTTTAAGGCTTTTAATATCACCTATGAAATGTGCGTAAATGTGCAACACTTCAGGGTTAAGGGAGTGTTTCTACAATACCCTTACTTTGTAATTAAACGTCCTTCTGGAATAATAAGATATAATTGTTAGATACATTATTGTATGCCATGCTAGATATAGCAAGAATGGGGCTGTTCCACAAGGCAGGGACACTAAGGGTGACCCCAGAAGAAAGCAGGAGAGTGCCCTCACTGTCAGGGCACAGTCCCAGGACCTGAGCAGGGCAGGTGGGGTAATCATCAAATACAGGCAAGGTGACAAGTCAGGCCTAAAACCAGCACAGAAAAAACAGCCAGGACCAGCAGGAACAGGAGAAGACACAGGTCTGCCCACAGCTCTGCTCAGGCAAGGACTGAGGCCCAAAATCACATGGAGCCCCAGGCCCCACAGGGCAGTGCAATCAAGGTCTGTCATCCCAAAGCATCAATTATGCCAATTAGAACATTGTTTGCACTAATGCTTAATCGCCTATAAAAGGCCAAAATATTTCACAGATGAAAATAAAACAGATAACAGACATGTTAAGTATTATCAAAAAACAAAAACACCAGTAAAGTTTAACGAGACTGATGGGGAGTGGAGGGAGGGAAACCCTTCAGGATTGTCAAACCTCCACACAGGGAAGACACTGCACATACTGTCCAGTGTAGTCTCCTTCTCCTGTTCTTATTCAAATAATGCTGGACAACAAGAACTCCCTCAAAAAAAAAAATTGATCAACTATGATTTATTACGATTCAGATAGAAATGTTAGTAAGTCATTGCAACACCTTTTTCATCTTGTTTTCCCTTTTTAATGCAGCTTCTGAAGCCCAAAGGGCAGGTGCACTTTGTTCAGTCTCACAGTGTGCTAGCAAACAAGATCCAGAGCATGTGAACAGACAGCACTGACAGACAGAAACTTAAAAGGAAAGAGGATAAAAATCATGACTATGCCCAGAGGTCTCTTGCACAATTGGCATCTGAAAGCTAGACTCAAACTCTGATAAAGAATGCAATTGGAATTCTTTCACTTCCCCAACACTTGACATGGGGCTTTCTGAGATTGTAATAAGTTCTTCTCTTCTAGCAGAGTTTCTACTTCAGAAAAGGCGTGACTTCTTCGGGGTTTTTGGAAAAAATCTATGTTGACAATTGAATACTGACCCTCTATTGACAAAACATGAGTAAGATCATGTGGGATCATATGCAAAGTGTTCTTACTGTTTCTGAATTACCATCATATCTGTGAGTTCTTAGAAACCTTTATACTAGCAAAAATATTAAAGAAAACATTAATTACTTTTTTTTTTAAAAAAAAAAAAAAAGGCAAGCCCTGCTCCAAGGAATGTACTGTCTCTATGGGGAAGTAGTAACAATGACTGACAGCAGATGGGTATAGTACCAGATTAGAGGACTTCACTGCCCCAGGAAATGAAAGAAATATCATTTGAAAAACAAGAACAGGGCAGATAAAAGGGAAGGAGGGGTTACGCACTGCTTATGCCAGATTTCCTGTCATATCTGACTTGTATTATGGGATCTTAATTGAATTTTATTTTATAACGTAAAACAAAATTAGCTACATGATAATCTCTTTTTAGTCTGTTGTTTCTAAGTGGTGCTTCCATTGCAAAACATTAAAGCAGACAGCTTTTATAACATTTCCATTTGTAGCTCCATAAAGTGTCAGCTTTACCAAATTAAGCTTAGCTTACCAGTAATATATGAAACATTCACAGGTTAAATCATAGAACCACAGAAAGGTTTGGGTTGGAAGGGTCCTTTAAAGGTCATCTGGTCCAACACCCCTGCAATGAGCAGGGACATCTTCAACTAGATGAGATTGTTCAGAACCTCATCCAAGTGGTCCTTGAATGCTTCCAACCACACGGCATCTACCACGTCTCTGGGCAACCTGTTCCAGTGTTTCATCACCCTCATTGTAGAAAGCTTCCTTATACCTAATCTAAATCATCCCTTTTTTATTTAAAAACCATCAGCCCTTGTCCTATTGCAACAGGCCCTGAAAAGATGTCCCAGGTATACTGAAAGGCCACAATAAGGTCTCCCTGAAGTCCTCTGTTCTCCAGGCTCAACAACCCCAGCTGTCTTAGCATGTCTTTGTAGGAGACGTGCTTCAGTCCTTTGATCATCTTTGTAGCTCTCCTCTGGACTCACTCCAACAGGCTCCCAAGCTGAACACAGTGCTTGGGGAATACTGCACAGTATAGGAAGAATCACCTCTCTCAACCTGCTGGCCATGCTTTTGATTCAGTCCAGGATATGGTTGCCTTTCTAGGTTGTGAGTGCATACAGCCAGCTCATGTCCAGTTTTTCATTTAACAGTAAATCCAAGGTCTTCTCCACAGGGCTCTTCCCAATACTAATTTCCTGAGTGCTAAACAGAGGAAATTGGAAATCAGAGTTCCTAATTTTTGATCTTGGTATTTCAGTTCAAAAGTAGGCAACTCTGAACAGGCAGGACTTGGAAAAATGAGTAGGACAGATAATGTAAGATCTGTTGGAATTCGGATTGAGAATATTGTTCAGCAGACAATATTGAATGCTATTTTCTCCACAGTGCTCCTGAAGAACCATGGCCAGATAACATGCTTACACGTCATTCCTTACATGTCAAGAAAAGGCCTCAAGATTATAATTTTTCATATTTCTTGTAGTAAATGGGGAAATACTGTCATACCTTCTAGACAACTATGAATGCCTTCCTGCCCCAAACGTTGCATCTCCTGTTTACGTTAAAGTCTCAGCATAAGAGAAAAAGCAACAGAATCACGTTGGATCCAACTGAATAGAGGAAGCAAAACGGATTTACAAACATTGCATGGAAAAATAATCACACAAAACCCTTTCTAGAGATGTGGGAGTCTCAGTTATTGGACGCTAGTTTTCAAAGATAAATTACCCCTCAAAACCAGGTAAGTAGAATCCCATCAGGCTCCACAGATTTGTAGGGATGCCGCTGGAGCAGAAGATTCCACACAATTTCAGGGTTGACTGGGAGTTGATCACAGTCACGGTCCTTGATCCATCATCCACACTGAAGACAGAGGCAAAGAAAGTGTTAAACACCTCTGCCTTGTCTCTGTCCCTCTTTGTGAGGTGACCATCCCCATTCTGTAAAAGATTGATGATATTTCTATATTGCCTATTGACATTAACGTATTTGAAAAAACTCTTTGTATTGTTCTCCACATTTCTGGCCAACTTCAACTCCAGCTGAGCTTTGAATTTTCTCTCTACAGCAGCAAGCAGCCTTTCTTTAATCCTTCCATGTCACTTGACCTTGCTTGCACATGGCCATACGCCTTCCTTTTTTGCCCTATTTCCAAGAGAAGATCTCTGTTCAGACAAACTGGCCATTTGCCTTGCCTACTTTTCTTCCAGCATTTGGGAATTGCTGCTCCTGTGCCCTTAGGAGGTGATATTTGAAAAGTGACCAGCACTGACAGACCCCAGCACCTAGAAAAACAAGTTCCCAGGGGACCTTACTTACCAATTCCCTGAGCAGCTTGAAGTCTGCTCTCCTCATGTCCAGAGTTGAGGTTTTGCTGGCACTTTTCCTCCTGTCAACAGAGATCTTGATCACTTTGTGGTTGCTGTGGCCAAGATGGTCACAGTCTCCACTTGGCTCACAAGACCCATTCTGTTGACAAGCAGCAGATCAAGGAGGGCATCTTTCCAAATCAGCTCCTTTCGGATCTGTTCCACAAAGCTGTGAACAAGGTTTTTTAGGGATCTTCCTGCCTGGTTTGTACCAGCTGTGTGATGCTTCCAGTCCCCCATAAGATCAAGGACAGTTGATTTGGAAGCTACTCTTAGTTCCTCAAAGAATTCATCAGTGTCGTCATCCTTGCTGAGAGGTCTATAGCAGACTCCCACAATGACATCCACATTATTTGTTTGGCCCTTGATGCTGACCCAGAGGCTCTCAACTGTGCCATTGCCAGCTGTAGCTCAACATTCTAACCCTTCTATGACATACAGTGCCACCACTCCACTTCTTCTGTCCTGCCTATCCCTCCTCAAGAGCCTGACACCATCCAACAGGGCACTCCAGCCACAGGTCTTATCCCACCAGGTTTCACTTATGCCAATGATGTCATATCTCCGGGACTGGGCGAAAGCTTTGATCTCCTCTGTTTTGCACCTCCTGCTGTGAGCATGGTATAGAAGCGTTTCAGGTGTGGTACACTGTAGCCAATACCTCTTGTATTGATCTAATGAGTTGCAAATCTATTCCAGACACCTATAACTGCTAGTCCACAGACATTTTGTGTGAAATAAAATATTTAACATAGAGATGACCTATTCTTAAAGGTTTGTAACAATAGACAGCATTTTAATATTAAATCCAGATACTTTTCTATCCATTTTTTATGCCATCTGCACATTGAAAATGGCTATGTTAACAGTCAACTTGGGCAGATTTATATTTCTTCTGGTTTTACCATCCACATTTCTTAAAGAAACATTTTAGCAGAGATTAAATCACTGACAATCCTGTGCTTGCTTTCCCTTCCAGTTCAATTTTTTCAGGCAATCAACTCAACCTCTTTGCTTCTTTTTCCTTGATTCATTATTGTGCACAAGTCTACTCTCCATTCCTTATGCCCTCAAGCATTAAATCATCTTAGCTGCTTGTTTTTGCTAACTTGAATTCACTTGCTAAATTTATTTTCTGCCATGTCAAATTATTCCTATCATTCAGTGTCACTTACTGTAATACATTTAGTAATAAAACATTTACCTAAAACACATTAAGAAATAGATAATGTTCTATTCCTGGTCTAATGCATTTTTTTATTTATGTATATTATCAAAATGTTTACTGATGGCTTGCAGTAGAGAAATACAGAAAATACAGGTAGATTTTCATTTGTGCATGAGTAATGTTTAGCGTTTCTTATGGAAGTTATATGATACAAGTCAGAGATTTGCATTTTATCAAAGGCTCATCAGTCCAATACTTTCCATGCCACATGTTATCAGGTAATCATCAAATGCTGAAGATGGTCAAAAAGGCTAATTATAACTGCTAGTAGAGGGGAAAAAAATAAAATAAAATTAAAAAAATTAAACAGACTATTTTTCATTTTCAGAGGAAATAGTTCAGGGCTTTTTTCCAAATTCTCCATGCATTCTGTTTTTTCTGGTCACACCATAACACTTTTGTTTATGTAGTCTGGCAGATTGTTAAAGCTAAAATGCTGAAGTTGGTAGCACGATAAAGCTAAATTGCACGCTATAGTCTTTTTCTAAGTTACTTGAAAGTAGATGGTTGTAAAATAGATTTACTCTTGGTAAATTATATATTTTATAGGGTGTGCCATAAAACAGATGGGTCTGACTGGCACAGTTACAATTAGTGACAGTGAAGCATATGGTAAATCACTCAAACAGTAGCAACACAAAATTGTCAGTTCAATTAACCAGGGCCCCATTAAACCTTTTCAGACTCAAATTAGTATTGCTGGCATTGCCATTAGCATTTGTAGCTAAATGTCAGATCCGCTGTTACATTTTCATGCTCCAAGTGTGAATTTAAACATTCAAGGATTTACTCAATTAGTAACTCTACCTTAATAAGCTCTATCCTTCTAGCTCTACCCTGAAGTGAGAGCTCCAACTGCAAGTTCCTGTTAAACAGACTCTACAGGTCTGAGAATTAAAACACAGGATCGGCAAACACCCTTATTCTAATGGTTATCCCTTATCTGAAACGTGATGTTTACTGAATAAGAATTTACTTTAAATATATTAGTATCTTTATCGAGCAAAGTCACAAATAGTTCTGCTGTCACTTCCCATTCAGCTTTGGCAGTCTGTCTCAGACTGTGACGGGATGGTATAGAGTGCCCTCTGCAATGTCCATGGGTGCGTGTTTCTGCTGCTGTCCTTGTGACAGTACATAAATAACCAGGCAATATGTCAGGTCATCTCACTGATTCAGATAAAAATCAACCTTGCAATAGCAGTAACAAAAAAGAGGTTTCAGATATCCCCTAACTGCAACTAGGTTGTAACAGGCATGTGCTGCTCAAAGAAGGAAGACCAGCAGGACAATTCACTTTAATGCCAAACTGAAATGTGCCAGTTGAATCCATATCTCAAGATACAGATGTATATGGAAGATTTTAATACCAGAAGTGACTTAATCTTAAGAGCTGATCTCTAAATTTATGTCCTATCTTTTTACACCTATGTCCTATTGCTTATTGAAACAAATTTACTAACCATCATTAAAATCTTGCCCAGATAACAGCTATTAAAAATTAACAATGGATTTCCTCAAAAGTGCAATTTGAATTGCTCTTTTCAAAAAATATTCCAAAGATGTTATGCCTATGTTTGAAACATATAGAAATAAATCAAAGTATCAGGCATCTAAGGATCCCTAAAGATAAAAATCCAGTTGACTTCATTAGCATACATCACCCGCATTTTGTCAGGATTTCAGTCACACAGACAAAGAAACAAAATATATTTCTCATTCCATTATCTTATTTCATTACAACAAACCTCATTCTCCTGTCCTTAATGCACACACTCATTGTTGTTTGCTTTATATACATTTGGAACAAGTTGATCATCTACTAACATCTCCCTTTTGCTTTCACACTTAATAGAAAGGTAAGGCACAAGCTCTCAGCTCTCATCCTTCATGCAACACCTCAAATCAAAATTTAGATGCTAATTGCTAATGCAATTATTCCCCTCTAATGCTCTAATGCTTTTATTTCCCTCTAAGGTGGGGAAATTATTATTAGTTGGGGTTTGCAGGTGGAAAAGCCAAAGCCTCCCTGTTGCCCTTGTCTTGCTATGTAGGGTGTAGCGTCTTGGATTACTTGATGAGTAAAGAGCACAACGTAATAGGCACAAGCCTGAAGAGTTCAAATTTTCAATGGAAGATTCTAATCAAATAAATTCTAGTTAAATTTCTTAGTGTCAGCATTATGAAGGATTCTTGAGTGTTATCATTCCCTTTGCTGCAGTCCAAGTGATAACAAAGCTCAGGACGTGAGAGAACCTGGCTGAGAGAGTAGCTGCTACTTGTTCAAACAGAACAAAACTATCCAAAATTCAGGATTTATATATTCTCTAAAAGCCTGTAAATATCATTAAAAATATATTAAGGCAGATAGATAGAACATTTATTATATCTTGGAAGAGCTGTTTATCACTGTAGCACTCCATAATGTGAAACAATAGCACCAGTGTAATTTCACTGAAGAAGAGTATAATCTTGCCACCACACTCGAGGAATTGTGGCTCAGATGAGGAATTCTACAAATTTATCTACTGATAGAATAAATATGCTCATCTCAGAAGAATTGCAAATATAACCTGGAAGATCTGTTTGCTTTTCAAAATTCTAGCTGCACTTCTGAAGAAATATGAGTAGCAAAATCTTTGAAATTGTGTTAAAATGGAGTCATAGTATGAGAAGTACTGCTTCATACTACAGGGTGAGTGTTATAGGGACCACTGAGTTTCCTCTCTATAAGACAAAACCAATTTAACTACAGCTTCAAATACACAAATGAAACCTTGTATGCCTTGGAGCTGAAGTCCTCATATTGTTTATTGAGACAAACTAGTAGAAAAAACTTCAAGAAACATCAGAAAACTAGCCATATTAATGAACCTGGAAACTAAGGCCCACAAACCAAAGCTTTTTTAACTCTACACTTACAAAATCTGCCTTGATAAGCAAAAAGAATAATAAACTTAAACCTGGTGAAAGCAGATGCACATTCACTGCATATACAAAGAGTAGGAAAAAATATTTAGGAAGGTGTGAATTGCTTCATTCATCTAATCTGATAACTCTGAAACCTATCTGTAGTAATCTAGAGACACCAACATGGAACTGATACCTTTTATAAAGCTCAATATCATTAACTCTCCTTCCTTCCAAGAGAGACAGCCTGAATACAAAAAATATTTACTGGATATTTACTGGAGTATTATTTTAACAGAACTATGGTTCAATTTATTATAAAATCTTAAACACTAGTCAGAAATTACTTTTTCTTTTCTTTCCAGGCTTTCTATACCTTAACTGTTACAACTAATATTTTTGGTCAAATAAAACTATACTTGACAGTTTAGAATGAGGGGTACAAGGTAAACTAAAGAAACAGACACCAAAGTAAGTAGTATAAGACTACTCCAAAGCTGTTCTATTTCATATTTCATTTCAAAATCTATTTTTCCTGAAATTGATATAAAATTTTCAGATTTGTTGTAATATATATAGCTAAATCCATGAGACTAATCATAGTACTAAATTCACAGAGAATACATGTGCCTTTTACCAATCACCAACGTTAACTAAGCAACACTAACATCAATACTAATTTCTGTTCTTTCATTTACAAGGTATAATAGTGCTGTAGAGATAAGAATAAAACTGATAATTCTGTAGGGTTTCACCACAGACAAGGAACAGTGTTGCAAAAATGCAAGTTCCTTGTGAAGTTCTGGCTTTAAATCTTTGAGACAATTACTTTGTCTTTAAGAACATTACAACTAAATTTAACATTTCAGGAAAGTATCAATAGCTAAAAAGAGATTGAATACATCTAATAGATAGTTCCTTAAATTTGAAGCTTTGAGGTTTGTTATTGCAAAGAATCAAGAAAAGCAAGGTCCTGGGAAGGAAACTTTGCCAGTAACTGGTCAAACAACATTACCTGGAATGACAGGAAATCAACATGTGGCAACAAGCCAACTTCTAAAGCTTTCATCAGCTGTTTTAATCACCTAAGATTATTACTCCAACTTTAAGAAGCTTATGTGATTAATCTTCATGGGTCTGACAAAAGAAAGTCAGCAGTCATTCCAAGGGAGGCACTACTGTTGTGCTCTGTGATATTTTAGACTGTCAGGAAGTAGTATAATATACGTGATACACTCTGTGTAATCCTTACATTCCTGATTGTATAAGCTGCAAAAGTTCTACATGATGATGATCACATACTTATGTCTAAAACTGGACATAATGCAGGACCAGTGTTCCTCTTTTCTTTCCTTCATAAAGTAATTACACGGTATGGAAATACAGAAGAATCTACGGCTGAAAGCAATCTCTTAGGTTACAAGAAAGTCATGCTTTCTCAGTAGATTGGTTATTCCTGTTTGAAAGGGCTATTGTAAAGAAGCAATTTTTAAAGATACTTGTAACAGAAATAATTGATGGACTTTTGCTAAAAACTGCCTGAGATTGCTAATTGTGAAATATATTTATCATGACAAACACCACAAGAAAAGATACTGTGCAGATCTGACAATACAGGATGATCAAAATTCCCTAAGCAACGGGCTCCAATTCTGCCCTGACAGGCACTCCTGCTTCCATCCCACAGTGTTCCCAGAGCCTTCTCCTGAGGTAGCAAGGCTCCTCCTTGCCCCACTGAAATGATACTAACAACTGTGATAAAGCCACTGACTCACAGGACATGATAGTAGCCTTCAATTGCTATCACTACCATTCCCAAGGCAAACAGTGATCTGTCTAGTCTACTAGACAATAAAATTCCCAAGATATTAGATTTTCCATAATATGCATAATATATTTTGCAAAGTTGAAACCCAGAGAAAATTAAATACCCCACTTAAAGCCTGGTGTCCTTATCAGATTTACAATTCTATAATATCTCATTTTGATAGTACTGAACTCTATGGGATAAAGAAAAGTATTAACTTCATGACAGTCAAGAATTGTCTCTGGGAGATCTCTCTGAGATTCTTTCACTGAGCCATTAATCCCAGCCCATTACTTCCAGCAATTTGGAAGATGAACTTTTCAAGATTCATATGCAAACAATACTGCTGATTTAAGGGCGTACTCTGACAGAGGCTTCAGATAAATGCTCTGATGTTGAATATGACCATTTCAAAGCTACAGTTTAGTAAAGATTTTTGGGATCATTATTGAGAGAGGCTATATCCAGGTTGGATGGAGCTCTGAGTGATCTGGTCTAGTGAAAGGTATCCTTGTCCCTGCCAAGGGGTTTAGCACTAGATGATCTTTAAGGTAGGTTACTTCCAACCCAGGCCATTCTATTACTCTTTAACAATGGCAAATATTAGAACAAAGATAATCCTGAGGGTCTTTTTTGGTTGGTTGGTTGGTTGGTTTTGGTTCTCTATTTGGGGGGGGAGGGGGGGCAAGATGACTCAAGATCTTAAAGAAAATGGAAAGTGGACAAAATAAGCACTTTTATTCGAGATGATAGGCTCCTTAACCTTTCATATCAACCATCCTTATGTCTATAGCTTACTATTACATGCCATTAGAGTCCAAGAATGGTCTTTGACTTTCTTCATTAAGGGTCCACTGCCTATATCATTTACCAAGCAGGCAACTATCAAGAGGATGCCTTCTCAGGCTATTCACTTACTACTAATAGGAGATGTAGAGGCAGACATTTTTGACACCTTCCCAGTCAATACGTGGCCTTCCTAGACTCATACCAACAGAATACTGACTTTGGTAGTAATGACCCTTAAGGTATAGTTCTACCACCACTTTCACGGCCTGAAAAATAGACAACTTTTGCATCATGACAAATTTTGCCTTGTCAGATCAAACAGCCAAGTGAATGTCAAGGCAAGAGGACCACACACAAAGAGAAGCCTGTCAACACCTCATCCCTTTTAAGCTGAAGTGGCTGCTGATAAAACTCCATCACTCATAACAGTAAAAACAAAAATCATGTCAGACCATTGAGACTCAGTCTGCTTAACAGAATAACAGCATGAACAGGAACAGTTTAACTGGGACTACATCACAGTCAGAGTATCTGCATTTTGAACTGAACCTTAACTCACTATTTGACCTCTCTCCCTTTAACAGTCTCTTCTTCTCAGCTTCACACCTTTTCATCCTTGCTTGCTCTTTTCTGTTTCCTTCCACTCCATGTTCATTTTTTAACCTTTATTCTGTTTCATTACAACTCTACTTACCCCCTACAGAAAAAACCTCCAAGCTGATGTGTCCTACCATCATACTGTTCCCTCTGTTCATCAGTCACTGTTTCTACATCAGTCTACATCATTGTTCCATCAGAAATTATAGTACAGTGAGAGGAGGTGGAAACAAGATGGGTTTACATGTATTGAATTTGAAGAACAGTGCCACAATTCATGTAAATTGTACAAATTTACTTTTGCCTGTCTTTGGAGCTGTTGAAATATTTCTTCTCCTCTGTCCATTCCCTCCTTCACTTCTGGCTTAATTCCCTTTCAATAAGGTGTTGCAACATTGCTCATACAAAGGAAGCTCAGGTCCATGATGACAGCTGCAAAACTGATACCTCTTCCATTTTCCACCTGTTTTGTACACATAAAAACAACTCCCTTTGCAACAATTCCAGTCTAAAGTGAAACTGTGTGTAAAAACGTGCCCACACCAACAGGCAGGAACTGAGAAGGTGTGACAGTTCATCTGACTTGCTCTTGAATTATTTGGCAAGGATATTGAGCAAAGGATATTGTGAATACTACAGTCACCTATCACAAAAATCTCAATGTGTACATCTTCAAATGCAAGTTTGTGGATCCTATTTCTAAATTTCCTTGGGTTTAATCAGTAAAGAAAAATGAGAAGGTACAACCTGTTCACAGTCAAATCTGTTTACATCTAGCATAAAACCCCTGCCTTAACAGAAATTGTTATGAATTTACAAAATTTGGCATAATCAGTTGCTATGCATCTTTCTGAAAAAATTTCCATCAGGTTCAAACTTCAGTTTGAAATTACACAGATCAAACTCCTGGAAAAAATTTATGAAACTGTCCAGGAATAGCCCTCATTGTTTTTTTCACAATTGTTATAGTTACCATATTTGCATGTCTCATGGACATAGTGAAAGCAAAACAATGGCAAACCTACCTACACCTTTGGTGAATGACTAGTGCAAAAGTCAGACCCCTGCCTGTGAATATTCCTCATATTTGCAATTTAGGTCCTAGTTGTCATTCACCATCCCTTTATGTCACCTTCTTCCACTATAACAGTGAGGAAGCCTGAAATAGAACTACAGCCTAACAATATATTTCTGACCAAAAAAAAAATTACCAGTTTCTCTTTAACCCAAAAGCACATAAATAATACTTATCCTAAGTCTTATTTTCAAATTGTATAAGGTCTACAACTAAGGAATTAAGTTGTACTGACATATTGTTTATACCTCTTGTTTCATAGAATTTACTTGAGATAGTCTGAGTTGAAAAAGCACAAATTCAGATATAAAGGGAATTATAATTTATATTTTTAGGATATTAAAACTCAGAAAGTTTTCTCATATACACTAATGTATGACACATTGTTTTCTCTACTTTTGCCTCAGATTTCTCACAATTAAAATCATCTAGTTTTACATTACATCTAGGAAAGCACATAGATGTTTTTAAAGGAGGCTAATCTTACTTCAGCTGGAAGTAGATAGGGTTAGACATTAAAGTCCACATGAATAGTCCATTTCCTATTAGCACTCATGCAACCTACCTGTCCTCTGAGGCTCCAGTTTTGCAGCTGTCATCTTTCCCAGCATTTGGGCAATGAAGGAATCTTTTGTTCTACCGAAAAGTGGTGCATTGTTCCCTGCTCAGGTGCCCAGAACAAAATGTATAAGGCAATACAACGAGCTTCTCTCCAAACTGAATTAAGGTTGGGTTTTTTCTTTCTGTTATGGAAGATTTTCCACTGAATGAAACTTTCCTTGTGCAGGTAAAGAAAAATTGCAGCTTCCTATTTAAGATCTTGAGATACACGACAAAGCGACATTTAAAAAATATTTCAAAATCTAAGTGTCTAAGCCATATCTAGTCTCTTTACAAATATAACAGTAAATGGAATGGCTTTAATTTGCTTGTGCTATGCCCATACTTTTTTATTTCAGCCGCAAGACTCAGGTTATTTCCAGACATTTCCAAAAGACTATGGATCTGCTTTTCTTTATTCTAGCTAGGGAGTAATCGCCACCCTATGAGATTCCCTTGGCTTGACCCCCCTGAACTGCTAGAGGAAAGGCCTTCAGAATTATTTTTGCCTATTTCATATACTTTTTTTAATCCATCCCATTACAGGAAGGGGCTGTCTTATCACCTCTAATTCACATGGGCTGTGGAAGAAATAATTATATATATATATATATATGTGTATGTGTATGTATGTAGATGTATGTGTGTATATGTGTGTGTGCATACATATGTATATATACACATATATATAAATTAGACCCTGAGATTAGCTCAGTTGGTTAAAACATGGTGCTACGAACAAACACCAAGGTCACGGGTTTGATGCCCATATGCTCCATTCTCTTAAAAGAGTTGGACTTAATGATTCTTGTGTATCCCTTTTAACTCAGAAGGTTCTGTGAAATATTCTTAGATATATGTTCAACTTTCTACAAGATTTCACAAGCAGACAGAACCCTCTAGAAAACTACAGAGACACCTCTGCTCTCAAGAGCAACTTTTTTCAGTCTCAAGGAAGAGAAAATACCAAGCCATGGGTATAGTAGGTGAATAAATGAGAGTTAAATCAAGGAGGTGAGAACTCATAAACAGTAGTCTGCATTGGCATATTTGCTTGGATTATGAATGCCCTTTCAGTGCAAATCTCCCAATTTTCCTCAGTTAACAAGCTTTTATTTGCACCATAGGGTTGTCTCAGACCACACAAAATGGATCCCTTTAGATGAAACTAAGCTGGGATACGTGCATCTTGCTAATATCAACATCAACTTAGGTGAGGGTGCTCCACCCACTAATTGGCCTGAAGACTAGGGGACCAGACAAGACCTAGCCTTAAAAAAGACATCCAAACCATGTAGAACGTGGGTTCTGGGTACTCAGAAACAATTGGTTTTCTTTCCAGAACTGTTTATATTTTGATTTGCTGCTTGTTGATACAGACACAGTGTGAAAGAAGCAGACAACCAACAGGCTTTACAAGATCAAGTGTACTTGCTGGACAGAAAAAAGTGTTGCACAGCACTTGAGGAAACTGAAAATGCCACCAAATTGGCTGAAGCAAAAACCTATCACCTGTTGAAAATATAGAAAGAGAGTTAAGGATAAGCTGCCTTTATTTCTATTCTATCTGGCTATCTCTACTGAAAGAATCAGTTACTTTTGTTCTCATTTTAATTAAAAACTGGCCCTTCTAAAGAAAATTCAGAGGCATTTAAAATCGGGAAGTCACTATAAAACAAAGATCTATGCACACACACCTCAAAGTCTTACCTGACCACGGGACTCATTCCACAGGCATTGCCAAGGGATTGCTGTCAACCTGAACCACAGCTCTCAGAAGTCTAGAGACAGCTCCCATAGTGCAGGAAGGAAAGCTGAAAGAACACAGAGAACACAAATTTACCTCATTTACACTCTTCTGAGCTCCGCCCATGCAGCTGTGTATGTTCTGAATTAAAGGGCACAGCATGCAAAAGCACTTGTGATGTAAATTCTGGTTAAATATAACCTGTCAATTAGGTTCCTAAATACTAAATAGGGTGAGATAGATCATGTTTAATGGAATATATTCTGAATATAATATTAAGCTCTTTCTGTATCAAGAGAATGTGGTGAGGTGTTCTTAAAAGTTATTACATGTATTTCTTAACTGCAGGCTGTGCCTAAGGACCTGCTCATCGCTGCTTTGCCTATTTCACAGCAGAGGATGGGACAATGCATGCTGTGTAATGCTATCAGTTCAGAACAGCAGTGTACTCATCTTGACCTCAGTCACATGGAAAACAGAAGGTAGATGCAAGTCATTAGGTAGTTTAGTCTAGAGGTTACTTCTAGCAATATTTAATATTCAATATATGTTCATCCAGACAAGCTAGAGAGGTTATAAAATGTGGTTATCATGAATGCACCTTTGAAAGATGCTTTCTGAATTTATGATAATTAACTTTATTTACCAACAAATATGGATACAATTTATTAAACTTTCACAGTTCTGTGAAGAAATAACTGCTTTCTGCATCTGTTATTTTGAGTAAAATGCTTAGAAAGGCACTAGTTACTCAAACTCTGCTACAGTGTGATACATTCCAATAAGATGCAGCCTCAGTGAAGAAGATTTCTATGTTACCCTACAGTGATCATGTAGTTCTAGGTACAAGGCTTTCACTTGCAAGACATCTATTTCCCATCCTCTTTCTGTGGTTTTCCCAAAAACTGCAAATTGTAGCATATTTTTCCTCCTTGGCTGCTGTTGTTTTGTCCCAGCTTGCAAACTGCTTAGTGTTGGATTTACCCACTTTTGATATCTGGCCTACAGGGGCTCAGAAGGTTTTCTGTATCAGTTAGTGGATTTATCTTTTAACTCATTTAATATTAACATTAACTAACCCTTCTAATTAATTGTCACATTACATATTTCAGATCATGAATTTTGTAAGTTTTATTAAAATACTAGAAATACAGATCTGGCAAGATCTGCCACAGTTATACATGGGAAGAGTAGGTGGAAGAAAAATTATCCTTCAGCTGCACGAAGAGACAATCATCTGCTAATATAATTTAGGAGGAAACTTACAGTAAACACAGGCTTTTAGTACTCCTAGCTGATAGTGTCTCTTTTTGGAATCTGCCATCTGAATGAATGAGACAGCTCCTAATGGAAGAAGTGTCTTTCCTCTTTGCAGCTGACTCTTACATATCTGTGAGGTGCAAAGAAGATTGGTTAGACTGTCAACTCTGGAGCACACTATTTTCACTACAAATCTAGTGAATAAGATGTAGAAAAAACAATTTTTCTTCTGCAGTAAACTTCACCGATGCTCAAGAAAACTGCTGAACAAATCAAGTCTGGGATGTGAGGTATAAGAGAAGCAACCTTTTTCTTGTAATTTTGGCTGTCAGTTTCAGACTACGTAAAATCCAGTCTAATGGCTACCAAAAGGGACATCGCTGCTCCTCATTTCTACCTCCACTTGTGTGCTCCAGCCTCTTCCTTTGCATTAATCATTGTGTGGCTTCAGAGTGTTTCAGCTCAACCAGCTTGATAGAAATCAAAACTGATAAATGGGGTAAACTGATAAATTGGCAACTGGAATAAACAACTGAAAAAATTGGCTTTCTGTGAGCAAACTAGACTAATTCATCCTATGAACATGAGTCCAATAAATTGATTTGTATTAGTACAGGCAGCAAATATCAAAGATATGCCCTTTTAAAACTGCTATAAAGAGTAATGTGGGAACATGTAGCTAGCAATAAGAAAAAGATACCTGTTTGGAAGAATAGCAGTTAATTAATCTGCACTTGAAGATATTTCAGTGTGGGTTTAGTGACAAGTTATGAGTACAATGAACTTACATTCTCAGTCTGCAATGAAATGTGAATAAAACTTTCATAATCCATCTATACTTGCTTAGAAAATGAATTTCAGAATTGACTGTAAGGCAATATGAAAAAATGTTTTTAAAATTACTTGTACCTCAACCAGTGATGGTTACAAGTATTGGTCTTGTAAATTCCTAGGGTGCTTGTAACATCTTTGAATAAGTACAGAACTGTTGACAGTGATGTTTGAAAGCAAGCTCTGTTCATGTAACCCATTAATTATTCCAAAAAGTTGAATGAGTGCTACACATACACAGCAAATTAGCTGATGTAAAGTTCAGGAAATTGCACAGTTCATTATTACAGAGACTGAGGATGAGTAACTCTGTTTTTCATTAATATTTTGTATTACTCTTGTCTTTCAACGGTTGAATTCTCAAAAATAGATACACTTAACCCTTGTAAAACTCGGTTGAGGAATGTACTGGGTCTGGCTAGGATGCAGTTAATTTACTTCTTAGTAGTCCATATGATGCTGTGTTTGTATTGATTATTACCTGCTATTGCCAGGTTTACTCTGGTCATTCTGATCTCTATCAGTTTTGGTTTGCAGGCTGAGGTTTATAAATTAGTACTTACAATGAAGGCATCATCATGGGAGTAGATGCATGTATACAAGCACTGTTCATCACTGAGCACAGTTCAAATAACTTATTTTGACCTCTGATTTAGATGCTCCATAAAAGGCAGTGGAACATAATGCTGCTGTTCTTGTGAGGCTGAGCTTTAATGTATTGACAAAGAATATTGGTATGCAGTCAAAAGTATGAAAAACATGGCAATGTTAATGCTGCAATAAAAAGGAAAGCTGCCTTTTCTTGTAGCAGCTAATGGTATTTCTATGGGTTTTATATTACATCTCTATTTTCCTATCCCAGAGAAACATCCCTGAAAATAAACCTACAAAAAGAGCTTCCAAAGTTAATTGTCTACAGTCAGAGCTGAAACCTAATTCTCATTCAAACAAATTTGTTCTTCATTTTCCGTGTTCCCAAACCTCATGGTCATTTTTATTCATGTTCCCTGCCTAGTTCTTTTCAAAACACTGATTTTTATGTGTAGTGTTAACTTCCCCTTCATTTCCTTTGGTGTGCAAATTCATGCATATAATTTTCAAAAACGCTATCTCTCTGTTTCACTCACCAAGATCCATGGGAGCTTTTGGAGAAAAAAGTGAAGGTGAATTGGCATAATTCCATTTCCTGGGCAGTTTTTCATTTCACCAGGAAATGACTAGAGCTTATACAACAAAAGTCAGGCGAGAACTGTTATTGCCATTCAAAGGAAATGTCATTTGTACATCGTGAACCA
This sequence comes from Margarornis squamiger, assembly GCA_035222235.1. NCBI lineage: Eukaryota > Metazoa > Chordata > Aves > Passeriformes > Furnariidae > Margarornis > Margarornis squamiger. Next base: position 44,167,240 of record JAWWTY010000123.1, on the reverse strand, counting down.
AGTCACAAGCTTTACATTCATTTTCTTTGTTAGTAAAATGACTCATGCTACTCTGTTGTTCTACTGGTATTCACATACAGTTTTCACACCCTTGAATGACCATCATCTCTCTGATAACTGCAGATTAAAAGCTGTTTTGCAAGCTAAGGGAAGGAGCTCCCTGCACTTGCCCAGCTGCAGAGGTGTCCAGTCAGGGAGCTGTAGGCCACACCAGTGTCAGTAACCCAGAAGGAAGACCAGCAAGCTTCATCCCTGGCCACGGCTTTCCTCATGGCTGCAGAGGAGCTGGATCCTGCTGTGTTACACGGGTGCTGCCAAGAAGCAGCGCCAGTGGCTGCTGCTGCAGGGACAGGGAGCTGGGGCCCATCACAGTACCCAGCTGGCTGGGCAGCACCTGGCAGATGCCCAGACAGGAGCAGGGCAGCATTGGGCATTGGGCATCTCAAATGGGGCTGGTCAAGGCCAGACCAGAATGTATGTCCATAACTGGGCTTGACTCATCAGGACCCATGGCTGGGCTGGGCAGCGCTGTGGGTAGCTGAGGATAGGGCACTGACAAAGTGGAGAAGATGGGGGATTGTTTCTTCTCCAAATCTAGATGTCAGAGGAAATTTTCATGAGACAAAAGTGGAAATCAGAAGACGAAATCCTCAGAAGCAAAGTGGGATACCCCAGGCCATGGATACACACACACACACACACACACACAGTGTGGGGATTGCCTCTATAGCCAAACCATGGGGGAGTCAGTATTGAACCTTCCCTGTGTGTCATGCAGCTGCATATTGAAGTCCATTTTTACAGTGCAATAAAACAATTTTTATTATTATTTTATTTTAATTTTTATTATTTTTTTTCTGATTTTATAGTGTGATATGATTTCATTACATCTTTCCATGGCTTACTTAGTTTGGGAAAACTTACATTGAAGGGATGTCAGATACATTGTTTTATCTCACAGTTTCTGAAGGACAGCAAGTGGCATTAAATAAATTATATACCATTCAGTTTCAAAAATGGAAAATGCGTAAACTTAGTAAATACGTTTAGCAGAACAATAAATTTAGTAAATACCATGTTTCTCTTCAAACAAGCATCATTTGTACTGTCTCTATCTCATACTGTATGTTCCACTCCGTTTCCTTTAACCAGAAGCTGAGCAGTGTCCTCAAAAGTTCTTTTTCTTTTGGAGAAGAGTTTTGTGGCTGTAGTTAATATTTTTATTAAATAAACAGGCTAAACAACATATAAATAGTTAAATCATTACAAAGAGGAGTTCTAGAAGTTGCTGAGAGATTTTTCAAACTACGTTAAAAAGCGCTGCAATTTTCTGTATGTCCTCCAGGTGTAGTATTTCCACAATTCATGAGCAGAATTTTGCTGTCACCACTGATAGTCCTGTGCAAAAACTACCTATATAGCTGTCTGCGTCCAAACAGTCCCAATGACTTCAAAATATTTGTACAGGCTTTGTATCAAATCTGGCACTGCATCTATAAGCAAACCACTCATTTCAGGGCAATTATGCAAGAGATAAATTTAACCAAAGCCTATTTGGGTTTTTTTATAGCTTCAGAAAAATCATTATCAAAGGAACTCTATCAAAGTACATTCATGGAATTTATAATGCTCTTGTGAATATATTACTGATTCCTAATTTTTGAAAGTAATACCACAGTGTTTTTTCTAATAATTTATTTTATACTAGTTTGCAAATGTATGGCATAACTCATCTGAGATCCTCAAAAATTTTCCTGGTATTTCCAGTCTTCGTTATACAACATCTTATGAGTCTGAGGAACATAATAACCTAGCTCTGAAGAGAGAGGAAATTAATCATGTAGGTTAAGGAACATACATATGTTTTCTGTGTCCTGTAATTCCATGTGACTGGGTGTTTGGATACCCAAATGAGACTGGTGTATAGTCTTCTGTTCCAGTAATTGGACACATATACAACAGAGCACTTTGTTACATCAGACCTAGTAGTCCTAACATACACTTTTTAATATGCATTGTTTCCACTTTAGGGGAGTAGGGAACAGGGAAGCAGAAATGTAATGCTCTATTTTTTCCATTGAAACCCCTAGATGGAAAATATAAGCTCTCTGACAGATGTAGGCTTATTTATCCTAATTAATTTCATGGCTACCCATGGTGCAGAAACAACAGTTTAAAAACTGTGTAGTAACCAAAACTCAAGCAATATGATATGTACCTTTCTGATAACTAATAACTGCTTTAGGGATTTTTGTCAGTTAATACTTACGGTAGCATTAAGAACATGGGGTTTGTTGTCTGGCTCATTTGGGGTTCTTTGGTCAGTGAAGTTAATAATAATTTTAAAAATCCCCTAATGTACTGGACTTTCACTGAAAGATCCTGAGGAACATATACTAGCCTTCAGAGTTCTCAGCTTCCCTGTTAAGTTGTATACTTTATCAAATCAAATCAAGATTCACTATTTCTACAGTCAGAATGATCCTTTAATCCCATGAAATTTCATGTCTAATTTTTATATTTGCCAATGAATATAACAAGAGATTGATAATCCTAATAAAATCATTATACAGATGGAAAAAAGCCGGATCATAACTGAACTGATGAAATATCCTTAATGATATTCAGATGTACATAACAGAGCCAAAGCAGAGCTTGCCTCTGGAGTTCCCTGTGTGGGTCTGGAGAGTGCTATGTAAGCAGGTCTATTCACCCTTACACACATTTGACTGATTATACCAAAGAAAATCATAATTTAATACACAGGAAAGATAGATAGACATCAAAATTATAATGAAGCAATTTTGTGACTTTTCCATTGTAATACTGCAATTATGTTATAGTTGCAAAAGTGTAGCACAAAACCGGATACTGTTCTGGAGGAGTCCAGTTAGAACCTGTGAATTACTCTGGAAAAACATAAGGTACAGAATGTTTCATACTTTGGATATTTGGTTTAGTTCTTTTTCTTTGTTTGGATTTTTTTAAGTGAGGTGCAAGCCAAGAAACTTGACAAAGTTACTTTGCTCTAGCCATTATTACCACTTGTGAAACACCCTTTAAAATCAGAGTTCTTGATTTTCTACTACCTAGTATATGCACTTCTCTCATGTCTTCTTTGCATTCTTTCTATGTCCTATATATATAAAATACTGGTTTAGACTACAAAGGAGTATCTGGAAAAATGACCTTGTAAAATAGAAATTAAATGTGATGCATGTATCAGTGAAGTCATGATGGTGTTAATGAAGGAGAGGAGTGAGGTATTTCTCTAGAACAGAATTTATATTATAATCTGACTTGTAGCAGTTACATTACTGAAAGTAGTTCATCCTGAGCAGTTTCCTGAGAATTCACCTTTTTATTAAACTTGTTATTGAGAGATTTGGGGTTACGTCCTTATGCAGAAATGTTAGTTCTTCTGAGTGAGGAAAACTTACTCCAATTTCAAGGATGTAATTGACAAAAATGGAAAGAGAGGAGGGAAGAGAGACATGACATTTTAATGAGCAAGCATACCGTAGCTTTCCCTAAGCATAAAACTGAGCCTTTCCTGAATTATTTCCTGTGACTTCTGAGATAAAAGTGAAAATAACAGAAATTAACTAAGACACCTTTTATCTTTTTATTCACATACTTTTGAATTATGATTTTTTTTTTTTTGTTATTTTTATATTCATTTGTAGATATTTTACCTCCTTTGCTCTCAGGTTTGTTCTGTGAATGGTTGACAATGAAAACAAGTCAGCCAAAGTTTCTATTCTTTTAAAATGAAAAATGGCCCTGTGCTGTGCAGAACTCCTGAGAGCAGAAAGTAGAGACATCTGTGAAGAGGAAAGGGCTGTGTTTCAGACCAGTTTATCTGATTAAGAAAAGAGAGGGCAAGTTAATAGTCAGAAAGCCATTCCTCATTAAGGAACAGCAGATTCCTTAGCAAGACACAGGCAGTTCTGCTGCTTAACCATAAAAAGCAGGGAACAAAAGGGGATGTTTTGAGGCTCCTGATAGTATTATTGATTCTTGATGATTGTTACTGTGTATTTTCTTGACAACAGTTTCTGTGATAACAATAAATGAGCAATCAGCTCAAGCCAACTGAAGCTGAGAGTTGCTACATAAAATAGAATTCTGATAACTCATCAAAATAGAAAAGCCAGCTTTGGAAAGTAAAAAATACTTTTTGTTAACCAAAACTGGAGCATAGATCTGTCTGGGTTGGGAATATATTGAGCACTGAGGTAAGCTAAACTTCAGAACAAATGCACAGATCCACATTCTTCTTCCAGGCTGAATCTTTACTTACACGCTGGGGCATGCTGTTGTTTATCCTGGAGCTACGTTTCTCCAAACGTCCAGGTCAGGCACAGTTTACAATATTCTGCAGCTCATGTCTGGGAGCATACTTGTGTTTTCGTTCATTCAGAAAGCAGGTAGTGTATATGTCTCTTCTGAGGTTAAGGTGTGACACTTTTTACATCCAAAAAGAAATGCACTGAGTTCACAAAATTTACAACAGATTAATTTCTAATAGACGACATTTAATAACTGTAGCTGTTACACATAATAAACAGTTTTATTTCCTGTTTTTCACAGTTGAGACAGAAAACAAAACTAGAAAATTCCACTATTTTCTCCAATTTTCAATTCTTGTTATAGCACTTTATGCAAATAATTTTACGGAAAGAGGATGTGATGAAAATATTAATTGAACTAATATATATTATTTTTTTTAATTCAACAAAATAAAATGTTATGTTTGGTTTTCAGGAATATTCACACTAGATTGTACAACATACACAGAAGTCCTACTCAACCAATCTGACTTTGATTTTAGTGGCCATTTATTTTCAGAACACAAATATTTGGCCTTTAAATTACATAATGTCATACCTGAAAAGCAACACTGGTTTGAATATAGTATTCTAATGAAAATATCAAGTGAAATATGATAGAAACACAAAATAACAGTGACAGGGTCAAGAAAGTAGTCAAATTATGGCTCTGAATGGTACTGATGTCTAAACAAGTTTCTTATACTATGACTAGAAAAGTACCAAACCCAGTTTTATGTCACCTAATACAAACTCTGTTTAGAAACAGGCTTTAATATTTTTTCTCAATAATTTTGGGCTCAATAAGCTGCATTTTTCTTAATGGAAGTCAACTAAGAACCAGCAGTTCCACATTATAACATCTCTGGTTTACTTAAAGCCTAAACACTGTGCAGATAGCTGCAGTAATGGCTATCTCAGCTGACCTACCAGTAACCCCTGTTTTGACCTGTAGGAATCACCCTCTCTCAAGAGGGCAAGAAGTTATTTCAATTATAGGGCTTACTGATTCATCTGTTTCAATGGAAATGTTTTAGGTAGAAAACATTTCTAAGGCTTGCCTGGCTTTTTACATGCTTAGTTTCTCTGAAGTTTTCATTATGACAGCAGAACCAACCTTGATTTTCCTTCCTTCAGAAAAAATGGCAAAAACAAAGTAATAATTCAATATCTCAGACTTGAAAATCCAGTTTTTTCACCATCAGAAGTAGAGGGGAAAACAGCTGCAATGTTTGCCATACTTGCCCACAGAGCCCTACTAGTCGCTAGCTCAGGAAATCCTGTATCCTGCCATTTGCACCACTATTTGCAGTATTCATTGTCACTATAATATTAAAGACTATGTAAACATCTTCTTACCAAAAGCAGCAGATTCCTTACTGTGAAGAATATTCCCATCTGCTGCAGTGGCTTTTTAATCAAAAAAAACCCACAAAAAAACACAGACAACCAAGATCAACAATGTTATTAAGGTAAATATAACATGTAAATATACATTAACAGGCAGAGGTGCCAAAGGTACCAAAAAGTTATTACAGCATTTAGTTCTTACTGTTTCCAAAAGCAGTTATATTCCTAAGTACATTTATGGATCTGACACAATTCCTTTTTCAGGACCATGAGAGTTTGCCCTAAATCTGGTACATTTACACAATTCCTGATTTATACTCAGTAGACCATTGTGGGGCAAGAATGGACAGGGGACTTTGTTCAAAGACAGATTTGGAGCACCATGCATCTGTCCCCTAAGAATTTGGCCTCTGTGGCTCAAAGGGACAATGTATTTATTAAACATGTAGTTTAATAGACAGTAGTACTTTTTCAGAGCATGCAGTAGAACATCCCGTTTCTATATTCCTGGATGCTCAATATGAAAAATTGTAATTGTTCTGTGAAACTGAGATTTAAAAAGAATTTAACCCATCATTACAGAGAGTTATCAATTTTTACATTTGAATACTTTGGGAACAGCACACAGCAAAACCCTAGCAGAGTTCTACTGCAGTAAAACAAACACATACTACTATCATGTCTACTATCATTGTAAAATATATCTTTAGAGATTAATTTCTTACTAATTTAATTAAAATCTTGTAAAACATACATGAAAAAAATTACCAATAAATCTTATGTTATATCTCTTGACATGTTACAATAAAATCTTTTCGGAAAATGTGTTTTACAAGCAAAAACTCAGATATGCTTGCTCTTGGAATTATTAAAGAAGAAGAGGTTGTCCTTTAAAAAGGTACATTTTTAAGAAATAAATTAAAGGTCATCTATAATTACTAGTGTTATGATGGTATCTTGGAAAAATATTGTTTCTCTATGTTTTTCCTTTCATGGCATTATTCTTTGTGCAATACAAAAGAAGAAGCAGTTGAGCATAAGCCATGTCAACACTCAGTGCAAAATCTTGTGTTTAACTGGTGGTTTCTACTTCTGAGTTCTTTAAGCTACAACTTCACTTTAAATTTATTTCATTTTTGCTGCAGAAACCATCTGAACCTACTCCTATTAGCAGCTTTTAATTAACTCTGCTGCTGTAGAAGGATTTTATATATAGTTTTGATTTCTTGGTTATTGAATGTGTTTAAAGAATGAGGCATTAAACAAGTAATGTAGAGAATCAAACAAAAAATTATTAATTTCAGGTTAGAATCTCTTTCTTCTGGATGAACACTGTAAATAATGTTGCTATGTGGAGAGGCGGGAAGAAAGTATCAAATACAAATTGGAATTTATTACATGGGTATAAGAAAAGATAATCAGGAAAGATATTAGTTCTTATCCAACTCAACCAGAGAGTAGAGTGCAATTCTGGGAGGTGGTCTTAGTTGGTTTTTTTCCTAAACATTAAATAACTACATGCAATACTGTACTTTATAGACTTTTGCAAAATTTCTTTTATGCTGAGGGACGTATCCTCCATATCAAGTTTATGACATTTTTACATTTAATCATCAGCATATAATATTCATGCACTCTATTATTAAACAGCTCTAAGCATCTACTTTCTCATGGTAAGAGTAATACCAGAGATTATCCGATCTCCATGGAATTATTCTTGTATTATAACTGATGAAACCAAAACCTCAAGCCCTTGGCCATATATGCTGCTTGTTGCCTGCTCTCTTCAGTGTCTGTAGAGGAGGTGGCAGGAGACAGAAATAAGGGTGCTGCACAGGAGGAAGGTGAGGCAGAGGCTGTAAAACTGCCAGTTTCTTACAGCAGTTCTGTGCCACTGCCACAACAACTGCATTTTGGAGTATCCTTGGACTCTGGTGAGTTTCAGTGCCAAGCCCAAACTGCTCATGCTTTGCTTCAAGGCTCTGTGTACTCATCCCTCAATACTTTAAGCACAAAGTGGCATTTCCTACTCAGGTAGCAAACACTTCTAAGATGTGACAAAGACTGCTCATTCTGCTATACTCCTGGCCCTACTAAGGTTTGCTGTATGCAAGAGTATTACCTAACATGTATCCTTCTGCACCAAAAACATGCTGGGTGCCAAAAAACAGGACAGTTAGCTGACCTCTTCCTTACCACGGAGATAATAACTAGCACAGTGCCAAATGAATGGCTTGTCTTCTCTGTACAAAACTGAGCACCTATTCTAATTTTTATTAATGGAACTTGACATGATAGCACTTTCTTCTCTCAATTTCTTCAGGATAATTAATTATCCTAATACGGGAGGTGTTTTGTACGTGAATGTAGCAGGTTTAACTTTCAGTTATAAATCAAGTCTGAGGTTGTCTTTTTCTCCTTTTATAGCATTTAAAGGGATTTTAGGGGACTTTTTTTATTGCTTCAAATGGAATCACTAAAGTGACCATGGCTCATGTCTTTCTTGCCCTTACTTTGACTCATTATTTATGTGATGAAATTCTCCATACTTCCCACTACAGGGCATCAGCTTTTTTTTTTAGTGCCTTAAACAATATTTGTAATAAACAGTCTTTGGAAAGAATTTAATAGAAAACACATTTTAGGACAATCAAATCTTTAAATCTGTCTTTCCTCAAATTTCTGCAGACCCTAGGAAATGGGAGCCCCTAGACAATTTCAAATACCCTTTAGGGAGTATAATTTTATGTTCATTTGTTGCCAAGTCAGCAATGACAGCATGCTTTACTTCTGTCTCCAGAGAGTCTTCTTGGAAATGTTATTCCTTTTGTATCTGTGCTTCTGGTCCTGTTTCCAGCTGGGACCTAAGTGTAGACCTAAGCTTAGGTTCTATTTTGTAAGAGGTTGTTGTCTACTACTATCATATTTCTCTATCAAGCCAACAAGAAATTGGGCCCTGTTTATTACAGCACTATGGAGCCCCTGTATCCCACTGCAAATCTTATCAATATTCATTAAATTCTTAGGTAGCATTTAACTAATTATTAATTTGAGGATTTTCACCACGCCAACCCAATCCATCACAAAACATGTTAAATTATTTAGATGCCATTATACATGTGTGGTGTACAGAAACAAAATTTAGAAAGTAGCTTGTCTAGAAAAATTAATTATTGCTTTGATTATAAAAAAATAAAACACATAGCTTATATGGTTTAATTTTTTCTAATAGAAAAGGTTTGGGTTTCATCTCTCTTCTAATAGTTCAGCAGCAGATTATTTGGTCTTAGTTGCATAAGAATTCTTTGGCTAACAGAACATATCCTACCATTTGTGATTTGAATAGAAAACCAAAGCTAATACACATGGTATTTCATCCAGTAAACATGACATTCCAGAATGTGAATGGGAACAATATGGGTAAATTCCTGCTTTGAAGTCAGTGGTAATCTCCAATAGACCTAAACAGAGACCACATTTCACTTGATGAGTTCTACGATCTGTCTCTAAATATGGTTGTAAAATTTGAAAGCAAATAATTGACAAGTCAGTTTAGGATGAAATGACTTAACAAGTGTGAAAGGCATTAGAAGTTCATATCATTGTCTGAATGTTTCCAGTGAATTTGTGTTTCATGATCAACAGACATTTGAAATTAATTAAAATAAACATGAGCTCAACCACTATGAGCATTCAGACAAGCCACGTGGAGAGAGCATACCCCATTTCATGGTCGAAAAAGAATATTGGTGCCGTTTTGAAACAGTAGAGAGTCCAGTTCTTGACCAAGGATACTCCCTCCCAAATGGATTTTGTGGTGTCTAAGAAGTTAATTCTCAAGAAAGCAAGATGTTCAGAATCTCTCTTTCATTCTCTTCCTACTTCTCTTCCTCCCTCCTCAACTCTGTCCCTCCTTCCCCCTTTCAATGTGACTTCTTTCACATCTAGGAACAGTATAGATTACATTTTCTTTTTCTGTAGAGGGGAATTATTCTAGCTTCTCCACCTTCTGCCTGGTAACCTGCTTTCAGGAAAATACATAGATCTTTTACGCCTCTAACCCAGTTTCAAATTTGTTTGAAAGATATTAGAGTCTTTAAGGACATTCAATTGTATTTATCCACAAATGCATATCTATAATTTTTGCAATCATTTGTATAAAAATGAAGGTTGACAAACAAACTGAATGATATTTTATTTTTTCTATTTCATCATTTTTATGTGGATGTGTAAATTTCATTGAAGTGCCACAAAGAAAGAACAAGGAGTCTTTTTTCATGTATTACAAAATTGCTGCCAAGAATAACTTGAAGGGATCAACCACAAAAACCACTAGCTAGAAATTGACAACATAAAGGTAAATAAATTAGGCCTCTGCCTTCAGAATTTACAATACAAGAACATGGATGCTTACTCTAAGAGGCCTGAAAAACTAACACTGCAAACTTACTGGTTTTGGGTCCTATATATATCCCAGTGATTCATAATCTAAATGACTATCCATTCCCCCCCTTCATAGATTTTTCCTTTATATTTTTCTTCATATGTTTGAGGTTTATATTCTACCAGCAGGGATTCTTCAGAAAATTAAAAGCTTTGAGGATTACTCTAAAAACTTAAAACTTCAGAGGCACAGCCCTGTAACATAGAAATAAACAGAAAAATATAGGTTTCATTTGGGCCAAAACTTAACCTACTTTAGAGGAGTTTGAGTATTTAAGGACATAAAGAGTGTCTATTGAACTAAAATTAATTAAAATATTTAAAATATCTAAGAACCAGAAAATTTTTTTAGTCAGATGGGAACAAAAAAATTGTTTCAAAGTACATTTCAAAGTTCTCTGAATTCTGTCATCCTGGCTGTTTTGGAAGTTTATTTAAAAGTTTAAGACAAAGTGAAAAACAAATTTTTAGATCTGGTGTCTGTCCAGCTGCTTGCTGAAGTCTTATTGTAGGGCAAATATGCTCCAGGTGCTTCTGTTCTGCTCTCTGTCTACTCTCCGTTCCCAGAATGCGACTGAAGTGAGTAGCAGCATTTAAAGTCTTTAACCTTTAGACAGTCCTAAAAGCATTCCTCATCCTCCTGAACATCACATAAGCCAATGTGGCGTTATATGCACTGGACCCATAGCCACATCTGATTCCCAACATGCAAAGCCTTACTTGGAGGCTTTGATAGACTGTTAAAAATTACAAGGAAAACAATATAAATGTTGCACATAGATTAGCAGATCATTATTAGCCCTTTCCACACTAAAAGCTGAAACCTCCTTGATCCTAGACTATAAAAAGCCTTCTGAAGCGTTTTGAGCTTCTCTTTGATTCTTGGCCCAAGCTTTAATTTTCTCACAGTGCTGCAGCTCTGGGTTTCATTAGGGATATCATCTCAAATTCCTTTGTGCTTCTACTTGTTTGGAAGTGTTACTTGCACCCTCATCACTGAATACTTCTCTACCTACATAAAAAATTAAGTGATGATATCAAAATGCTTCAAACAATGCCTGTTAATGAGTGGTGTTTATTTTTTTTATCCAATACAATTAGTTTTTATCATTAACCTGTAATATAAAAAACTGCTTATCATCTATCTCAAAACAATGGGTTCGTTATCACTTTATTCTCAATTTCTTTACAAGCATTTATAGTTTTGCTGCCTTTTCAAATAGTTTATTTATTGTTGGAAGGTTCTTTTCAAACAAATGTTATTTTTGATTTATATTGAATATGAACTTCTCTTGCAGAACCAAACCCAGGAAGACTTATTCCTTGCAAATATGCCCTGTTACTCCAAAGTACAACTCCTTATACTCTTAGCACCTGTAAATCAGTGTGAATAAGTACTTTAACAGAAAGTCTCATATGCATACCATTATTTAGTTATTTCTTATAACCACATGATAAGCATATAATAACACTATTGTATATTAAGGGGTCAAAAGTGGCAAACCACCACATACTTTTCCAAGATCTAGAAAGGGTCAGAAAGGGAGAGAAAGAAAAACTTGAGAAAACCAGAGTAAAAAGCAATAGCAAGGAAGGCAAAATGTCATTTTGAATTCTTTGTCTGCAAATTTCCACAACTGGTTAAAATGTACTGGTTAAAATCAGGACTGAGCATACATATAGGAAAAAAATTATTATTTATCATTTTTATAGTCTGATAGTGTTATAAAACTGTTGTCTGAGGTATTGCTTATTGTTAGGTTTGGATTTGAAGTTACTTTCTATCTTTTGTCAGACTTTCATTTGACAAAATGTTCTCAGCATGGACTTTAGGGAAGATTTCAGCTGCAACAGCACAGCCTTTTTTGAGAATGAGATTTTGGCACTTAAAAAATCTTCCACTAAAAATCTCCATGCTTGTATCATCAGGACAAGAAATATTAGGCAGTGTCCCTGATGTAACATGCACTACTTTCTGCCTCTGAGAAATTCCCTTTATAGTAGCTGAACTATAAGCCTTTCAAAGACTTCCATTTACACCTGGTCAGTCAAGGTTTCCATGATTCCACCTGTACTGAGCATACTGTTGCCCAGAGATGCAAGGCTGTAACAGGACTTCTTTATGATTGCTTTGGCTAATTGCTAAATTACATGACACAGGACCCTGGAGCTGAAAGCAAAACGTCCATTTCTCCTGTCCTCAAGTACCTTTCAGCTGGCTCGCACACAATGCAAAAGAAAAGGAAACTACCTATCCTGAATGCAGAAGAGTGGCAAGCGTGGAGAGACAGCTTGCAAGTTTGCAGAAAGAGAAAAGTGAGGGAGCGGTTGCAGAGTTAGGGAAATAGAGGGGTCTGTAGAAGAAGCTACATAAAACACAAATATCTGGAGTTCAGAAAGATGCAGAGGAACCAAGATTCTGGGAAAGACATAGAGAGGAGGAACATGGGGAAAAACTAATGTCTTTTTAAAATTATGAGAAAGTGTGAGCTAAAAGAGGTGGGATTTCAGGAAAAGGAAGAGCACTGATGAAGTTGAATGCCCTGAAGTTTTCTATGATACAGTTAGATACCCAATGAAAAATCTTTATGATACATCTAATAGTTTTGATAGATTGAAAATAAAGCTAGTGAGCCATGAAATGTATTGCTTTCAAAAACTCGAGTATTCGTAATAGAATCATTCTTCTTGTCTCATTTTTGGCACCCAAAAATAGACACATTAAATTTGTCCCTAATCTCTTCGTGCTTCAGTTCCAGAGCTGCTAAAACGGGACAGTGATAATACACTTTCAAAGGGAAAATAAAGACAGGTTTAGGAGCAGCCATGAAGCAATTAGCTGATGTGATAAGAGACTTTGGATGATGTAACATAAATAAGGCCTGAGGCTAATACAGAGGGAACAAGATAAAAAGAAATATTGGATAACTATTACTCACTCTATAAGGCAGAGGTCTGCTGGGAGAAAAACTGCGTGACTGTGTAATTAAAGACGACATCATAACATACACGCACAAGGGGATGAAATAAGGCTGAGCAGGAAATTTTCATTCCTGTCTGTTCTTTTTATCTGACTTTTCAAATTTTAGACCTACTATTTCAAATGTCATATTAGAATAAAGAAGCATTTGTAAATTTCATATAAGGATAGCAAAGAGAAATGTTGAGGGGTTTCAATTATTGATGTTTATATTAGCATTATAGGCAAAAACTGTTTAGTTATGCATTTAAAAAGACAAAATACTATTATTCCACAAAAAAAAGGTTGGTACAGAACACCCATGTATAGCTGAAGTCACCTGCCACTGCTTCATTCATATTGAAATCACATGTTGCATGTGTTTATCTTGTCCGTGATGTTTGAGGACGGAATTGTAAAATACAGCAGGCTGTAAATCACTGCGAAACCTGCTGCTCACCAGCATTCTTAGCGAGCAGAAGTTCTGTCAAATCCCCTTTACCCTCTGTGTTTTCTTACCATTTCTCTTTGATCTTCTCAGTCCAATGGAGAAACTTTCTGAGCATTTTCTCGGCTTTTGTATACTTTGCCAGTGTCATCTTTATCATGAATATCAGCATATACACAGGGAAATCGAGAGAAATTTTTTTTCTTCCAATCCATCTGCACCAGTTGATTATTGGCATTGAAGTAGCTCTTGAACCGACATAACATATATACTGAAAATCCAAGCAGTTATTGACTGATGTCAAGAAAACATAGATGTTGCACCTCACTCTGCAAAAGCTTAATTAAAACATTATTTTAGTACCTGATAATTAATGATTCTTCATAATTAATAATTCCTCAATGCATAATTAATGCTTCTTCATAATTAATCAAAACTGGATTCATTCTGAATATAAATTTAAGCTTCACTCATGTTGAAAATAAGAAGAAAGAGAATATGTATTCTCTAATGAAGTCTAAAACTAGCTATAATTCTCATCACCCTCACTATCTTTCTTGTTTCAATAACATAAGTGATACGCTACTACTTATAGGGGATGAACTCTTCATCTTAAAAATCACAGAATCATGGAACAGCCTGGGTTGGAAGGGACCTTAAAGATTATTTAGTTTCAACCCTCTTGCTGTAGGCAGGTTCAGCTTTCACTAGACCTGGTCACTCACAGCTCCATTCAACCTGGCCTTGAACACTTCCAGGGATGGGGCATCCACAAGTTCTCTGAGAAACTTCTTCCAGTGCCTCACCACCCTCACAGTATTTTTTTTTTTTTCCTGAGCCAGTTATCCTCCTTTCTTGCTGAGGCACCCTACTGATTCAGAAAACTCAACAGCTGTTACGCTGTTTTAATTCTGGAGTTCAGTGCAAATGACAGTCCAGGTTTAGGATTCCATCAGCTGATTCATAAATGCTACTACTACCTTGTGAGACAGAAGGCTGAAGCATTTGAGTTCATTCTTTCACACTGATTCCTTAGGAAAGGTGAATGGGTATATTTCTCCTAAGGGACTTTATAATGGACTGTGTGCTTCTAACTGTAAGTCAAGTTGGATATTTATTAAGTTGCAGAAATGTCAAATACATAAAGCCTAATATTTGCATGCTTTGGCCAATTTGATGAAATGGAATGATATTTCTACAACTGAACCAAGTCAAACCTGGCTTAGGCAGATAATCTAGTGTGTTCCAGATTTCGCATCAATGACCACAAAACCAATACCTTGTCAGGAAGGCAGAAAATTCATTTCCTGTCCTCAGATTACTTCTGAAACTACACAAGTTTTACTTTCTGCTATTTTCCAATCTTGAGTTTCCTATTATTTTCAGATGTTGAATTTTCCCCAGTCTTTAAATCTAGAATGTCTTTCTTCCTAGTTGTTTATCTACTTCAGCTTTTCAGAAAGTGTTCCTTAATGTTCATGATCAAAAGGAGTTAATATTTTTGATTTTTCCCCCAAAAATAATCTTGCAAATAGTTAATTATTAGTCTAATAAAAATAACGTAACAAAAAATAAAAAAATAAAAGATAGTCTAAGAAAAATATTAGTCTAATAAAAATTATGTCTAGCAACACAGAAACCAGATCTGCTCTAACAGTAAGCCAAAGAGTACTTCCTTTTCAGCACCTGAACTTAGCCTTAAATTTTTTTCTAATGCACTTTACTGAAAGTTAATGAAGCCATTCTGCATCAATCATATTCAGACATGAAAGTGATTCAAAGCACAGCATTTGCAACTTTCAGTTTAGATTTCACAGGGCAATAAACCAGTTTGCTAATATAGAACAATTGTTCAACTTGCCTGATTACCTGTGGAGGAGGATTCCCAAATGGACTCTTATGTCAGATATTAAACTGGCAGCTGGTTAGCATTACCAAAATGAATAATGAAGTACCAGTGACATCTGGATGGGTTCTAGGCAGGCTCTGATGTATTAAGATAATTTCTCTCTTTTAAGGAGTGTTCCTTTCAGTGTCATTGACGTGACGATAAAATGCATCTTCACTTAAGCTGTGTTATGAAAACACAGAATTACAGTAATTGCTAAAAAGATTCATGGGAATTGAATCATAAATAAAATTTCCTCTCTTTCCATGTAGAACCCAAGTATTGGCATGATGAGATAATGCAGTAAACACCCCCATAAAATGACAGAAAGTCAAGTTTAACCCCCCTAAGTACTTTGAGCTTATGACACAGCTGGTAAAGTCTTCCACGTACACAGTAAATTTTGGTGTGATGATTTCTCAAGACCATAGAATTGTTTTTCAAGTAGCAAATGCATTGATACATAGATTTGCAGTAAGATATATGATATGGTTTTCAATTCAGCTCAGTGACACGGAAAGGAAATTATAGAACATGGCCTCACATAAGAATATCTTCCTGTGTTTTGCAGTAACAGCTTAGAAACAACTGATGCCACAAATTTCTGGTCTATTATCATTAAAAACATCAGTATATTATCTTAGCATGCATCTGAAACAGCATTTGATGAGTTAAAAAGAAGTCAAAATCAGTTGTGTGGAATAGTTCCAAAATTTTGTTCTGTATTATTAGAAGCATTAAATGAGATTCAAGAAGGTGGATGTACCTGCATACCTAAGAAAAGAATAACTGTCCACAAAATATCACTGTTCTCTTCTTGCTGGTAAAATATAGGTGTGCTAATATAATACAGTTATTTATATTATATATGCTTTATATGTATAATATAAGTGTAATTACTGCTTAATGGTAATTTGAAACATTATTGATGTATGTCCAAGGTCAAAGTTAATCAGCTATGTGGAAATTACTCAGAAAAAGAGGATTCCCTAGTTATCACAGAGGCAGACTGACATCTTTACTCATAATGTCACTTTCCCCACTGCTATGTCATCCAGGAATACAAGGATGCTGTCCTGAAAACCCCTTTCACACCAAGCCAATAACTGTAATACCAATTAGAAAATTTTTGTAGAAATGAGTTTGGGAACAAGTGGAAGGGATTGTATTTTCTTTTTAACAGTTCTCATTATCAGAGTAGTTAGTTCAAGCAATTTCAGGGAAGTCCCTGAGGGAAAGTAAATATGTCTTAAACTTACTCTAAGTTTCTACCCTGAATGGTCTCCATGCAAAATAAAGTCAGTTGCGAACAAATGTATGAGACCAGCTATTCAAAATTAGTTTCACACTCTTAATAGGAAGAGGCTGAATAAGTTTTATAATTATTCAGAAGGCCTTATTACACTTTGTTCATCACTTTTACAGAAGTTAGAGCAGAAAGAGGAAATGGTAGACTTTGTATGTCTTTAGAGTTACTTAAATGGATAAAAGAATTTACTGTGCAGATTCTACTGGCATCAAAGGCACGCAACCTCAGCTGATTCAAAGGAATATGATTATTTAAATTTTCATATAAAGACATATAAAATGTCTTTTGCATATGTAAAAGATTTTAAAGTTCCATGAGCTTTTTACATCTTTCATTATTTTTTTCTTGAATATCAGATACATAATTCAATTAAAAGTGATTTTTTTATCATAAAGCAGAAATGTTCTTCATTTTTCCAGCACATCTATCAGACTTGTAAGTTAAGACATTAAATTAATGTAATTTTGACACATTTTTCTGATTATTAATTGTCAACTTGCTGTTCTTTACCTCTCAGTGGTTGTTGTTTTGCTGGGGATGATCTACAATAACATAAACTATCAAGTTAAAAAAACCCTCCACCTCTTAGATTGACAGACATAGCTGCACTAGTCTTTTTAAACTTAAGACCAATGAGAAATAAATTCTGTTTTATCCTATTCAGCCGAAACAACAAAGTAATAGGGGGTTTTCCTACAGGTACAGTGTAAAAGTCCCCAGATGACAAACACAAAAGCCTAGATATCAAACAGGATGAAAATGCTGATGTGAACACCTGCACTGTGTGAGGGCCAAGAAGTAAGTAAAGCCTTTGCTAACCAACACACCTGCTTGATAGTGTAGTTTTTAACCCTTTCCTCTTCATTCTCAAATTCCTTACTGAAAATAAGACAGAATTCTAATAGAATGGTGCAAGGAGATGTTAAAGCACAGTTTTGAAGTAATTACATTCTGCCTTCTTGTCAAAATGTATCAAATTACTATTTTATTTTAATTAAAAGTCTATTTTTCCTGACAGACTTCTAATAATACTGGAAAGGATAATTTATTGCTACAAACTTATGGCAAAAAAACATACGGGCTGCTTGGAACTGTTTTCTGTGTCTAGCAAAAGGTTTGTATAATCACACTGTTACATCTGACCAGGCATATGCTAAAAAAAAACCAGAGTGGTCTAATTATTCTCCCTGCTTTTCAGAGGGGCTGCAATGAATGGAAAGAGATCATCCAGTCAAAGCTGAGCCCAAGTATCTACTGGGTCTGCTTTGGCCATAAGCAGTCCATAAGCACTGAGTATTCTTGCTGAAGCACAGAGGGCTTGTGTCACAAACAAACAAACAAAAGCCAGTGTTGCAGAAGTTCTTACATTCCACTGTTCTCCAGTCCTTGAAAAAGAAGAATATTTAACAGTGTCTATCCTTTTGTAATTAATGCTAAGAATGAGGTTCACATTATTAGGTTCTCAGTCACCTTTATCATAATCCATACAGGTAATTGCCACTGTAGATAAAAGCAGTTTGCCTAAGTGTGAAAACTTGTTCAAGTGCAGCTCATAGGTCATTTTAAGTGGTGCTGCTTTCTGCTTCCTTCACCATTCCATGCAGAATATATTTTCTAGTGTCTTCCATTATTGCTTGGAAATGTCTAAATAAATTCAAAACCTATAACTGTGTACTGGAATAGCATGAGATATTGCATATGGAAGATAGTTCTTGGAGCAGTAAGTAGAGTCAAGGTGGAAAGGGTGGAATCGATTAGGTGGAAAGGGTAGAATGGAAGTATAATGACAGCTGTGCAAACTATGCATTTTCCCGACACCTAAGTTAGAGTAAAGAATGATTGCACCAATGAAGAAGTAGCAGGAGCTGTGATTTTGTTGGAAGCATTAGCAGAAATTCTTCACATTTAAAAATATGTGATCCCAACTAATACCAGGAACTCCACTTGGTTTGAAGGTGAAACTTATTTGTTTTTTCATCTTTGCTTCCATGTGAAAAAAAACATCTACAGAACTACTCAGCAAGAGCTCTTAAACCTTTATTTATTCATATGACACTTCAATTAGATGAAGAGCTGGCTATCATTTAAGGTAACCTATTTTTCAAACCTGAACCCCAAAGGGGAATAAATTAAGAAATTAATAGCCTTGCAATGTCATCACTTCATATGAGTCAGAAAGCAATTCACAGAAAGTCCTAAATACAGAAGGTTTCTCAACAGCAATTTGAGAAAGACTAACTGTTCCATAAAAGAAGCCATTTGAATGGCTGGACAATCAACAACCATATGAAGTTCAACAAGGGACAGTGCTGGATTCTGCATCTGGAATGGGGAACCCTGGATGTTTGTAGAGACTGGAGAATGACATGCTGAAAAGCAGCACCACGGAAAGGGACCTGGGGGTCCTGGTCAATGGCAAGCTGAATGTGAGTCAGCAGTGCCCTGGCAGCCAGGAGGGCCAAC